>OX465096.1:41198796-42398796 GCA_949987625.1 Chalcis sispes | reverse complement strand
AATACGACATCGACACTTCTATCTGCAGGCAAATCCACTTCTACGAAAGGAAAAAAAACGTTACGATAACACCGGTACTTTTAACTATCGTAATAAACGTTCTTCATAAACTTTATAAGTATAATTTTCTTATTTTTTGTCTTAAATTATCTCATACCATGTTGTCTTACAAAACTTATGAACCGATTTTTCTAAATAAGAAATGCAAAACTAATATTTTGTGCATGGATAATAATTTCCTTTATTCTTCATCTACATAGTTATATATCAGCGTTAATACAGAATTAATACATATATATTTAATATCAAGCAGAGCATAGTATTAATTCTTTAAATCATGATGCCTAGTATACATGTTTGCCATTTCAATTCAGAAGACTTTAATTTTCTTCAAAGTTATATTTCGTCATAACAATTAATAAATCACAAAGACAGATATTCAAATATATAGGTATTAATTTAAGATCTAAATGCTTTTCTCATGAATTACTATATACTTCCATTTCCAGAAGTGGCGATTCTACTTTAGAATAACTTAAAAATGACGAAAAACATATTTTTCAATAAGGTTTTGTAACTCACAAGTCACTAACTGAATAACTCAATAGGTTTATGTCTTTTAAAAATATTTATTCAAAATTCTACTCACGGTAAAAATCTATCGCACAGTTGTAGAATAATTAAAAAAATTGCGAGATACCTATATTGCAATAAATTTTCATAAATGCAAGATTTATTTTATGATACGAAACCATTCGAATTTTTATTTAAAATTACACAGGCGAAGCTTGTGTGATCGGAGGATGCTAGTATATTATAATAATTAATAAGAACAATATTAATTGATACAATAGAAGTTTACTTAACACTTCCGAGTACACGCTCGTTACACGCCTGCGTTAGTAAGCGTAAGTATTTTATAGGTTTTTAAATATCTACTTATATTTATTACTTTTATTAAGCTATTTTAATACTATCTGCTCTTCTATATTAGTCGTTTACATGTGTTTTTGAGACAATATTCAAAAGAAGCATGCAAAATTAAATAGTTTGTCCATGAATTTTTCGTGACTTGCTTTTTTTAATTTAACAAAAAGTTAATTATGTTTAATTTAAGTGCAAGATAATTTCAAGAAGAGATAATAACAAAAGGTTTTTTGTAATAAATTTATTATATTGGTATATAAATAAATATAAATTCCATATAAAAGGATAATTTATTCTATAATTTTAAATTATTGAACAATTATAAAATTATTTTAAAGATCAATGTTTACAAACAATATCCACATCTACTAAAAAACGTATATGAAACACCAAGTTGCTGTCATCAGAAAAAGTATAATGTTTGGGTTTTGCGATTTTCCTTTGCTAGTCAAGGTTCGCGAAGGTACGCGACCCTGTTTCTGCCATTAGATATACCTCTAGGAAAAATTATCGTTGATGAAATCTAAATATTGTAAATATTACTAAATTGTTATTTATATTAATTAATTCTCCTACAAAAGAATTATCTAATTTCTGATAATACTTAAACTATTTTCATACCATTAACATTTAAATTTTCTGAAATAGTTTTAATTTAATTTCAGAGTTTATTATAACAATAATTCTTATAACAAATATCCACAGCACGAAAAAGATTTCCTGAAAAATTTTGCAAAAAGCCTACAGAAACATTGTCACAATATGCAAAATATTAAAATTATAAAAATTATTAAACTCTTTTCATGAAACATTACAAATAAACTTTTTTAAACATTTCAAAAACTTTTAAAAGAATTATGCAATCATGTAATGTAAAAATATTTCTTGAAATATTGTATGAAAGTTTATTTAGGAGTTTTGCGAATCATTACCAGAAAATATTTTGCAACATTTTTATAAGCTTTTCATGAAATAATTTTATTTGGTTTCAAAACTTCCAAGAGATTTTGTAGATACCATGCCTAAATACGAGGTCTGGCTATTAAATAACGAGACTGGTTACGAAAAAGGGTTTTATTATAAAAATTATTCTACATTCGAATGCTCCCCTTCAATATACTCCCCTTCCCTCGCCACACACCTTTCCGTACGTTTTTTCCATTGATCGAAGCAGTGCTGGAAGTCTTCTCTGGTGAGGGCCTTTAGGAGCTCTGCCGTTTTTTGCTTTACCGCTTCCATCGACTCAAATCGGGTCCCTTTCAAAGCAGATTTTACCTTCGGAAACAAAAAAAAGTCGCACAGTGCCAAATCTGGCGAGTACGGTGCGTGTTCAAGCACTGGAGTGCGCTTACCGGCCACATACTGCTTCACAGATAGCGCGTTATGGGCAGGTGCGTTGTCCTGGTGCAAAATCCACGAATTGTTCTTCCACAACTCGGGCCGTTTCTTACGAACTCGTTCTCGCAGTGTTGTCAAAACTGACAAATAGTAAGTCTGGTTGACAGTCTGACCCTCTGGAATCCATTCAGTCATCACGATACCGTTAATGTCGAAAAAAACGATCAACATTGCCTTGAATTTTGATTTGGACATCCTTGCTTTTTTGATTCTGGGCGATTCAGGCGTCTTCCAATGCATCAATTGCCGCTTTGTTTCAACATCGTATTGAAAAATCCACGTTTCGTTACAAGTAATAATGTTTTTCATCAGTCCGGAATCTTTTTTTTAACCTTTAAAAGGAAATCTGAGCAAACCTGTTGACGCAAGAGCTTTTGGTCAGGAGTCAGGTTTTTTGGCACCAACTTCGCACAAACTTTTGCCATGTGTAATTCCTCGTGTAAAATTTGTCTAACCGTTTCTTTATCGGCGTTTACAGCCTCGGCAATCATCCGGATGCTCATTCGACGATCTGCACGCACAATTTGGTTGATTTTGGTCACTGTTTCCGGAGTTAAAACAGTGACAGGGCGACCTGGGCGTTGGTCATCTCCAGTGCTCACTTGGCCCTCACTGAAGCGTTTACACCACTCAAAAACACGCGCACGAGATAGAGAATTGTCCCCATAGGCCTCTTGCAACAATTTACAGCACTCAGTCAGAGTTTTTTTTAATTTAACGAGAAATTTGAGATTGATACGTTGCTCCTGTTTTTCGTCACACATGGTTTTCGGCACGAGAAAAAAACACGTTCGTTTCAAACCGCTACTGCACGAATACAATAATAGTGACGAGAACGTGTTTTGGTACGTGCATAGACAAGATATCTAGATACCCAACGCACTACTCGTTTTTTTCCCCACCCCTCTACGGCGCCCTCTAGGCGCGTAGTCTCGTTATTCAATAGCCAGACCTCGTATATTTAAAAAGATTGAGCTTAATGATTACAAAATTTGTGTGTATGAAACACCTCTAGAGGTATTTCGTGAATCATTATTCAAAAGAAAGTTTAGCTATATTACTACAAGGTTCAAGTAAAAAATTATATTATCAATAAAAAATCAAACTATAAATATAAAAATATTTTACTTTTTAATTAAGAGAAATTTTGAATGTAGAATAAATACAAAGATATATTAATCAGTTATATACAATTTATAACTAAAAATTAAATTTTAGTTATGCAACCGTTACATAGTGTAGTTTAACGGGTTACCCCCCCTTGCGACTTTGAAAAAATCGATTTTTTGTTAATTGCATTTTTTTGAAGTATAAGTATCTGAGAATATGACCTGGAAATTTCAAGTCGATCGGAACAAAATTGACTGAGATATGAGCATTGAAAGAGAAGAATCCGTTGTGTAAGCAGCCGGCAATTAAAACTTTAAACGCGTTTTTCTCGAAATGGCATTTCTGAAGTCGGTGACCAAGATTACTCAAACACTAATAAACCGATTTTCTTGAAATTTTGCAGGCTTATTTAATACATAAAAATGTAGTCTTTAATGGTCCAATTTAACGTTTCGAAAAAAAATGGCCGTTTTATAGCCAAAAAACGGCTGTTTTTTTTCGTGAAAATCAAACCATTAACTTTAACTGTCCGCCATTTTGTGAAAAATAAATATTTTTGTAAATCCTTTGATTAAAGACTAGTTTATACTTATATTTAACTAAATCTATCCACATTTTTTGTTTCAAATGATTCACTTCGCCGCAATGTTGGTCACCGCAAACCGTATAAATAAAAACACTATTTCATTGGCGGCCATTTGCCACTTAACAATGTAATATTTTGCAATAAAAAAATTACTGAAAGTTGTTCAAGATGTATTCTTTAAGATTATATAATAATCTTTTAAAAAAGTTTTGTAGTTTTCTTTAAAAAAATTCATGAAAAAGGCCTTTTTTGTTGAGCTACAACTGGGGGTAACCCCTTAAGCGTTTGCTTCGCAATCCGAAGAACTGGAGTTCAAACCCACTTTAGGTTGGATAAACTTTGTGTTTTCAGAAATAGTACTATTGTCAGAAATATTGACAAAAGCCTCGCTAACGGGTTCTATGTAATATTTTTGTAAGAATCCATCCCGAACATGTAAATATTTTAGAAATACTTGCTGTATAACTTCTGCTAGGTCACTCCATAATTTTTCATAAACATTCCAAGAATGTTTTGATGCGACGTTTGTAATACTTTATAAAAATATTATAAAAATATTTCAGCATTATTTTCAGAAATATTGATAAAAATCCTTGTTCAAAATTTAGAAGTTAATATATTTATAAAGATTTATTTCATTAATTTATTAAAATTTTTTTAAATATTAAATTATTTAATCCATAGAAAATCTGTATGTACATTATTCTTGGTAATATTCAACAACAATATAATGCTACATTTTGATGTCTTTTTTCTAACAGCTTACAAAGAAAGTAGTATTTATTGAATACAAATTTAGTGTGAATTGTACATTAAATAATATTCTAAAAGCATAATCTAATGAATATTTTACCTAATGTAAAATAATTAAAGTTAAAATTGAAAAAAAAACATTAAAAATTTAATTTTACAAAATTTGGATTATGAAGTATAATATTATTACGTATAATTTTATGTACTAAAATTATTTTATAAAGTACCTAAAAATAAGAATACATATATGATAAAAAAGTATATGATTTGGTAGTATCAATGATAGAAATTTCATTCGAAAAAATGTAATTTTTATTTTTATAGCATAAAATGTTTTGGGTTCTGTACGATTGACTTTTTAATTGAATCGGTTATTTTAAAAAGGACACAAGTCACAAATTTTTAATAGTGGACTTGCTTCCTTTTCAAAATAACCACATAGGTACACAAATACTTTTTCATTACTACACAATTTACAAATTTATTTTTAACTATATATATATATATATATATATATTTATATAAATGTATGTGTCTTCATGTTTCAAAATCTAAAAAATTTTTTTATATCCAATATTATTTAATTAATAATATAAATGATCTCTAGATTTAATAATTTTTTGAATCTCGTAAGTTTATTATTAATAATAATAATATTAACAATAGCAATAATTATGTTTACATTATAGTTATCAAAAATAATAAGAATGTATAGTCTATTTATTATTCTTATTATTACACTATTATTGTTATAATTGCTATTATTATTTGTAACATTGTTTGAAAATTTCTACTAATGTAAAAATGATCTTTTTGTATTAATAGTTCAATATAATAAAAAAAACTAATAGTAAACACGGTAAAATTATATTCATTTCACATAGTTATATCTATTCTCTTACATCTTTCTTATAAGATAAAATAATTCCACTTGAATTTATAAGAGTAAGTACATATTTTTTAGCTTACCCTCGCAAGTGAATTGTCCATAATGTTTTCCACTACTTTTATCACCACAAACAACACATTCAATATTCGGAGTTTTTTCCGTTTGAGAATTTCCAGATTGTGAAGTATTTGTTTGATTACCAGAAGTTGTATTTTGCGTTAGTGGATCTCGAGAAGTTAGAATAGATCCAGTAGTCGATATGCACACAACGTCTTCAGAGACTGTCGATGATGTTAAATGAGATGGAGGCATTGATGCATTAGATTCTATTTGATTTCTATTCACAGAATGATTATTAACATTATTTGAAATAATTGTTGGATCACGCGTAGCCCAAGAGGGCGGTGGAGCAACCATCGCCATAGAGGCGGTGGTTTAACGCGCCGAAAATTCTCACTCTAATATAGTTATATATTTATTATTCGGGATACAAATATATATAATGTATGAAAAATTATTATAATATTTTATGGTTTACTTATGATATTTTAACATGTTTAAAATATATACAAATTTTTTTTATGAATTTATTTAATTATATTGAATAAACACTCCTATTCAGCGATAAACGCTAGATAATATTTTTTATTAAATATATTTTTAAAATAATTTTAATTGTGTTATACAATCACTTTTAATATCTACATAGTTTTTAATTAGTCGCAAAGTATATCATGAAAAAGATAATGCACTTTTGAAATTATTTTTATACATGACTGATTTTCACAAACATTATTTAACTATTATTTATTATTATTTAGTTGTATTTATAGCAAATAAGAGTTAACAAAAATGTAAATTGAAATTAACAATGAAAGCTAAATTGCAATTTTTTAGAAATTGTATCAATAGATTAAAAAAGAGAGTAATAAACACTTTTGTTAGAAATAACTTGCTCGCAAAAGTTTCTTAATCGTAATTTTCAAAATATTGTGTATATTTGAAATTACAAAAAATTAAGAAACTGTAGTAGCTTAGTTTGCGCACTTGTACACTTGGAGCAATTTGAACACCAACTGTAGAACTGCTCGACCCTTGACACTACCTTACTATCCCCTCTTTGAGAGATGCTTACTGGTTTCTTACAGTCAACTTGTTTCCATGGTTACTGTAGGTGGGGTCAAAATAGAGTCATGCCCTAAGTCACGTTTCATTGGCTAGTGTTAATTCATCAAATACCTTCTAGACTAAAAGTTTTCCATCATAATCTATTGCTAAAATAAATCATAATTACATGAATATTTTTAACTTTAAAGATTAAATAATATAATTAATAATGATTTTAATAGAAACATTTCTCAATATTTAGAAATTAATATTATTCAATAAGACTTTAATGTTTGATGTGATAAGTTTTTTCAAAAACAAAAAGATATAAAATATACAGTATACAAGTTTAGGAATATTTTAGAATATTTACATTTTTTCAGTTTCTAATATTGTTATTGAAAAAAAATATGATCATATTTACTTACGTACAAAGTATTTTACAAGAATAAGAAAATAGGAATTTTAAAAATAAGAAATATATACATAAAGTTTATTTTCAATGCAATTTATAAAGAAATTCTATAAAATTATCTAAATATTATTTTGTTACTTGCAGATTTTAATAAACTCTTAAAAATTTAATGTTTATAAGTAAAATAATATTATAATTCAATTTAAAATGAAAAATAATTTTTGTATGTTAATGAAATATTATTCAATGTTTATTGAATGCAAATATTACATTAATTCTAAATATAAAGAAAGAATTTTTTTGATAAAATTATATCAAATTAGATCGATGATAAACAGATTTTTTATGAGTATTCATTATTGCAAAATAGTCAAGAATCTTCCAAAAAATTCTTAAATTATGACCTAATATTAATTATTTAAATAATGTACTACTTTTTCATTGAATATATAATTTTATTTAAATATATTAGTTATTAAAAATAAATAATATTTCATTTGTAGTTAGGAAATATGAGGCTTCTATTTCATAAGTAATTTTGCTAATAAAATATTTTTTTAAATACATTAAAAGATTAGTTATATAAAAATGTATATCTTATAATTGAATTGCTAAAAAACTTCGAAAATCTAGTAGTTTTTTTATTTTATTTATTATATTATAAATTCTTATCTAATTTACTATATTTTGTAACTAATTTACTACATTTTATAAACTCATATTTTATAATAAATAAGAATTTTGTTTAGAATACCAATCTATCAAGTATCATATATATACAGTTTATCAAGTAAGAGCGTGGTCGACTTCACCGACAGGTAATGAAAGATTTTGCTCTAATTTCTTCGCGAGCCAATAAAAAAAGCTTTGTCCTTGATGCATTGTCAACAAAAATTCAGTTGTCGTTAATCTTTCACAAGAGAATCACGTTAAACGCCATGAGTGCTAAGTACGCGTCGCGCTACGAGGCTGTGTTCCTTTGCATCCACCCGAAAGGTCCCAAAATGTCGCAATCAGCGGCTGCTAAATATATGAGAAAGTCGAAGGCATTTGTACAGAAGTAGATACAGCAATATAAAGTGGCTAAAAATGTCGATGATTTACCAGAACGTGGCTCGATAGTAAAAGTGAACAAAAAAGATGAAAAAAGAATAGTGAATCTGTTTTCGCGGAATCCTGCTTTAACACTGCGGCAAGGATAAGCAAAATTAATGGCAAAAGGTTTAGATATATCCTACGAAACTATCCGAACCCATCTTCGTACTCATTATCTGAAATGGCGCAACGCAATGAAGAAGCCTCTGTTGACTGAAAAACATGTGACAAAGCGACTCGCTTGGGCGCATGAGAACATTGATAGAGATTTTGAAAATGTCATTTTTACTGATGAATGTTCTATATGGGCACGTTCTGTCCTCACGCGAGCCTGGTCAACTTCCACCAATAGGCTTGTTCAGCGGAACGTAAAACATGGAATAAAGGTGCATCTTTGGGGCTGCTTCTCAAAGCAGGGATTCGGCACTTTGCACCTCTTTACTGACAATCTAAATGCCGAGAAAATGATAAAAATCTACAAAAAGGCTTTACTGCCATTTGCCAAACGATGGTTCATCACAAAAAATAAAGATTGGATTCTGCAGGAGGACAACGATCCTAAACACCGCAGCAAGCTCTGTACTCAGTGGAAGACTCAATCTGGCATCGTTACATTGGATTGGCCGTCGCAGTCGCCCGATGCAAACCCTATTGAAAATGTGTGGGCATATATTAAACGGGAGCTTCGTCGAAGACGCACATACACTTTAAAGCAGTTGTCTTACGAAATTCATCGGATCTAGAGATCCTTGCCACTAGAATACGCCGTCAAATTAGTAGAAAGCATGCCTCGGAGATGCCAGGCAATTATCGACGCCGGTGGTGACTGGACACATTATTGACCGAATTGCATCATTGTTTGTAATGCGTACAATGTATATATAAATATGAAAGTTTAATCAAATGAATTTTTTTATAAATTAAAACGACCACGCTCTTACTTGACAGACTGTATGTATATATATACAGTCTGTCAAGTAAGAGCGTGGTCGACTTTACTGACACGTCATAAAAGATTTTTCTTTAATTCTTTCGCAAGCCAATAGAAGAAAGCTTTGTCCTTGATGTATTGTTAACAAAGATTTAGTTGCCGTTGATCTTTTGAAAGAGAATCACGTTAAACGCCATGAGTGCTACGTACGCGTCGCGCTACGAGGCTGTGTTCCTTTGCATCCACCCGAAAGGTCCCAAAATGTCGCAATCAGCGGCTGCTTAATATATGAGAAAGTCAAAGGCATTAGTACAGAAGTGGATACAGCGATATAAAGTGGCTAAAAATGTCGATGATTTACCAGAACGTAGCTTGATAGGAAAAGTGAACAAAAAAGATGAAAAAAGAATAGTGAATGTGTTTTCGCGGAATCCTGCTTTAACACTGCGGCAAGGACAAGCAAAATTAATTGCAAAAGGTTAAGATATATCCTACGAAACTATCCGAACCCATCTTTTACTCATCATCTGAAATGGCGCAACACAATGAAAAAGCCTCTGTTGACTGAAAAACATGTGACAAAGCGACTCGCTTGGGCGCATGAGATTATTAATAGAGATCTTGAAAATGTCATTTTTACTGATGAATGTTCTATATGGGCACGTTCTGTCCTCACGCGAGCCTGGTCAACTTCCACCAATAGGCTTGTTCAGCGGACCGTAAAACATGGAATAAAGGTGCATCTTTGGGGCTGCTTCTCAAAGCAGGGATTCGGCACTTTTCACCTCTTTACTGACAACCTAAATGCCGAGAAAATGATAAAAATCTACAAAAAGGCTTTACTGCCATCTGCCAAACGATGGCTCATCACAAAAAATGAAGATTGGATTCTGCAGGAGGACAACGATCCTAAACACCGCAGCAAGCTCTGTACTCAGTAGAAGACTCAATCTGGCATCGTTACATTGGATTTGCCGTCGCAGTCGCCCGATGCAAACCCTATTGAGAATGTGTGGGCATATATTAAACGGAAGCTTCGTGGAAGACGCACATACACTTTAAAGCAGTTGTCTTACGAAATTCGTCGGATCTGGAGATCCTTGCCACTAGAATGCACCGTCAAATTAGTAGAAAGCATGCCTCGGAGATGCCAGGCAATTATCGACGCCGGTGGTGACTGGACACATTATTGACCGGATCGCATCATTGTTTGTAATGTGTACAATGTATATATAAATATGAAAGTTTCATCAAATAAATTTTTTTATAAATTAACACGACCACGCTCTTTCTTGACAGACTGTATATATATATATTGGAAGTACAAAGTTAGTTCAGTCCGTTTTCAAAAGATGGCTCTGGTTATTATGAATATTTAATAGTAACAGCTGAAGTCGGTAGTTTCATAGAGGTTAGACATCTGTCAATAATATTCAGTTTATAGCGCTTCGAGTTTCATAAAAAAATCTTGTTTTCAACTGTGTTAAATATGTCCAATTTTGTGTTAATTAAGCAGCATTTGCGGGAAGTTTTAGTTTTCTGTTTTAATTGGAAATAAAGTGCAGCCGAAGCGCATCGAATGCTTATGAAAGTTTATGGTGACAATGCTCCAACTGATAAATCTTGTAGGGAATGGTTTCGACGTTTCAAGAATGGAGATTTTAGCGTTGAAGACAAGCCTTGCTCTGGGCAGCCAAAAAAATTCGCTATACCCGGTCAATCGTTGCCATCAACCTCAACATCAACACCAAAGCCGAATATTCATGGTTCGAAGATTAAGTAGTGTATCTGGTGGAACCAAAAGGGTGTTGTGTACTATGAGCTACTACAACCTGGCGATACCATAACGGCCGATTGGTATAGGCTGCAATTGATTCGTTTGAGCCATGCATTACGAGAAAAACGGCCGGAGTACAAGGAAAATCATGACAAAGTTATTTTTCTGCATGACAACGCTCGGCCTCATGTCGCAAAAGTCGTGAAAAAATATTTGGAAACGCTCAAGTGGGATATTTTGCCGCAGCCGCCGTATTCTCCGGACATTGCTCCTTCTGATTACTGGTTATTCGGAGGGATGCTGCACGATCTGACAGGTAATCGGTTCACTTCTTACGCAGAAATTGAAAATTGGCTCCTAACTTGGATCACCTGAGAAGACGAGACATTTTTTCGATATGGAATTCAAAAATTGCCTGAGAGGTGGGAATAAGTAGTAACTAGCGATGGACGATACTTTGATTAATCTTTTAATTTTTTTTATTTTGAAATAAATGAATTTTTGGCCGCAAAAAAACGGACCGAATTAATTTGTATTCCCAATATATATATATATATATATATATATATATATATATATATATATATATTATGGTAATCACAAACTTTTAATATATTAAGAGTTCTATTTCATAACTCTGTAACATGAATGGTTAAGTTCATATAAAAATTGTGGATATGGTTAATATTAACTAATGAAGAGTTTTCTGTTTCTTTAGTAATTCCGAGATAATGATTACTATTAAAAATTATTAAACAGTAAAGACTAATGATACACGGAGAGAAATTCCACTGGAATTACTATTTATATAACAAAATTTACTATATGAGTAGTATTCTTGGGACAGACTTGCACATTATTAATTTCTATTACCAAATAACAAACAATTTACCATTTCATTTAGTAATATACGCAATGTGAAATTTGTTTTTATAAAATTTTAGTGTATACATATATATTTTTTTTTTACTTTATCATAATATAGAATAACGTGAAATTTAAAATGCAGAGCAAATTATGATAAATTTTTATATATTATCTGTGAAATATTATTATATAATGAACTTCATTTAATTATTTTAAAATAACGAATTATATAATTTGCGAGTTTACTCTCACAAACTAATACAAAATTTATGAAATTTTACGATATCCGAAATAGCAATTCTATTGCTCATGCGCACAACGTTTCAAACAAATAAATGTTTGTTGATTTTATATTTATTAGACAGTAACAATGGAGAAATTAAGGTTAACTCTTACTAAAAAAGTAAATAAATTTAAAAAGTACTTAATGCTATCGTTAAAAATCGGAAAACGAATTTTTTTTTCGCAAGTAATCAAACGAGCTCAGGATTGTTTTATAAGAAAATTTCAGATCATTAGAGAATAGTAATTGTTGCGTAGCGATATATAGTTTATAATAATAAATAAGAGCCTAAATATTAATAATAAATATATCATGTATTAACAACAATATGTAAAACCTTTCGATTCTCTTTTTTTAATTTCCTGCTCATTAGATCACTCTGATATATGGATTTTCTATAGATTCCCTGCTGAAAATATTTGATTAAAAGTTATTAAAACCAATTAAAATGTATTATAATCGATTAAATTTAAGAAGGTTCTAATAAATTTCAATCGGTTTTAATAACTTGTTATCGAATATTTTTAGCAGGGTTGTACAAAAGACCAACCAGAACTTTCCTATTAACTCTTTTTTAATATTCATTTCATTCAAAAACATATGAGTATTTCTCTTCGAACAATGTTAAAAATTACTGTATATCATTGTAAAACATAATATATTGGAAGTTAATTTCGTGACTAATATAAAATATACAAAAATTTATTTGAGAAAAAATTAAAAATTAATAAGAGACTTCTCTTTGTATATGAAATAAAACTCTTATTTAGAATTTATTTAAGACAATATTTATATTTATGAACAATTTTTAAATTTTCATTTAAAAATCAAGTTTATCCGAACCGTAAATATTTTTATAATAATTCAAATATGAATACTGCATATTCTTGGCAATCATGTACTCTTAGTGCACTTTACATTACAATAAAACTTGAAATAATCATTTTCAAAAGATTTTGAATCTTTTTTTTTCTCATGATGCCAAGAACTAATATTTCCAGTAATGCTTGTTATTTAAAAGAATTTTCTACACATGAAAAGTTAAAAACAATTCGCAGAAAATATTTCATATTACGTTTAAACACTAGAAGAGTTCTTTATAAGAAGTCACCAGTATTAAAATAATCAACTTTTAATAATCTTTATAGTACATTGTCTGAGATTTTATAGTGTATTAAAAAGTATTGTTTATTAATTTTAATTTCATAATTAACATTGCATAAAAAAAGCCACAACTGATGGTTATAAAATTCAATTGATATTAAGCTACCTTAAGGGGGGTAGGGTGTTAAGGTTTTAAAATTTTTTATTTTGCATTTTTTTTTTTTTTTTTTGAATGCGCAACATGTCGAGAGTATTGTAAAAATTCCAAGTAAATCGGAGCAAAACTAATGAAGATACAGCGTTTCAAGCGACCGGTCCTCATGCTCGATTTGTAAGTATAAGAAACTTTAAATTGATTTTCCCGAAAACGTCATTTTTGAAGTTCGTGAACATTATAACTCAAAATCTACTTGACGGATTCTTTTCAAATTTTGAACACTATTTCTACACATAAATCAACGAGTGATCAGCGAGAGTTTTTTTTGTTTTACCATTTTCTTCCATTTTATAATAACAAATTCACCGAAATTTTTTCAGCAAAAATCGCGTTTTTTACTTTCAAATGCTGCCAAAAATAAAAAAATCAAAAAAAAACTCTCTCTGACTACCTAGGGAAACTTATCACCTTTTAAACGCATTTCGATTTTATTGTTTATGCTGATCCGGTAAAGATTAATGAAGTTCACCGCATAACAACTTTTTGTCGAAGCGTCTCCGGAGATTCGCTGTCACGGACTTATTTATTGATATTTTTAATTGAAATTTTTTCCAAAAATACTTTAGATGTTATACTATAACGTGTATATGGAATAAATAAACCAACATTATTCATATCTCCAGAAAAAAATAATGAAAATATGCCTTTTTTTCGCCCTTAAAACGTCCCCCCCCCCTTAAACTTAATGTATTATTACCAGATATTGATGTCATAATTCATAAACTTGAAACCATAAGCTTGTAAAATTAATCAAAAACAAAATTTGTTAAAAATAAAGAAATATATTAATCAAATTCCAACATTTTCTACTTTAAATATCTTAAAATCTTACCGTCTAATTTCAGTCAAATTTTACTTACGTATTTCATGCACCAAATAATATATCATCTGTACATTTTGAGTTACTACATAGAACTATTTCCAAACAATTTTATTTAAAAAAATTATTATAAATAATTCTCTCATAACACATCGTTCAATAAGTCCCGAGACTAACCCAGAGATAGTGCTAGTAGTACCAAACTGGCTACGTTTCCATAGAGTGCGAACCTTCACATGAAACGTGTACAAATTTCACGTCGATCGGATCACAGACAGCAGAGTTATCGAGGTTAGAGTAAAGTCACTTTGTAATTTGTTTGAAAAATGGAAAAAAACGAGTTTCGCGTGTTAATAAAACATTGTTTTTTAATGGGTAAAAACACCGTAGAAGCCCAGCAATGACTTGAAAAACATTACCCGGACTCCTCTCTATCTAAACCAACGATTTGCCGTTGGTAAGCTAAGTTTAAACGCGGTCGTACGGACACAAACGATGCGGAACGTTCGGATTGGCCATTTGAAGTCGTTACTCAGAAAAATGTGAGTAAAGTGTTAAAAATTGTAATGAAAAATCGCAAAGTGAAGGTCCGTGAGATTGCATAAATGACGCAGATATCATCTGGAAGCGTATTCACAATCCTTTATGAAAAATTGAGCATGAAAAAGGTTTTTTCCTAGTGGGTGCCGCGATTGCTTTCAGTGGAACAAAAACAGCAACGAGTCGACGATTCAGAGAGCTGTTTATCGCTATTTACTCGCAATAAAAAGGATTTCCTGCGTCGATACGTGACCATGGATGAAACATGGATACATCATTTGACTCCGGAGTCGAATCGGCAATCATCTGAGTGGCGCATGGCTGGCGAAAGTCGCCAAAAGCGTCCAAAAACGCAGCAGTCTGCTGGCAAAGTCATGGCGTCTGTTTTTCGGGATACACATGGCGTGATTTTCATTGAATACCTGGAAAAAGGTAAATCGATTAACAGTGATTATTATATTGACTTGTCGGTACGTTTAAAGGAGGAGATCGCAGCAAAACGACCGCACATGAAGAAGAAAAAAATCCTTTTTTACCAAGACAATGCACCATGCCACAAGCCCATGAAAACAATGGCAAAATTGAACGAATTGGACTTTGATTCGCTTCCCTAGCCCCCGTATTCGCCAAATTTAGCCCCCAGCGACTACTGGCTCTTTGCTGATCTCAAAAATATGCTTCTGGGAAAAAAATTTGGCTCGAATGAGGAGGTCATTGCCGAAACTGAAGCCTATTTTAAAGCAAAGGATAAATCCTTCTATAAACATGGTATAGAAATGTTGGAAAGGCGTTAGAGAGATTGTATCACTCTAAAAGGAGATTATATTGATGAATAAAAATGATTTTTGAAAAAAAATGTTGTTTTCGTTGTTAGTCTCGGGACTTATTGAACGATGTGTTATAATGATTAATATTGTTGTCCAATAAACTCTTTAAATAGTTACATTATGTAGGTTCTAACACTATACACATAATTAAAATGCAATGATGCATTTTACTGTCGCTATCGTAAAACATACACAAATAACTTTTCTTCTTTAGGTTTTCCTCAGTTTATTGACTTAAAACTAATAAATTGAAGAGTTCGCATTTGATGTAAAAAGTTATCATGAAATGCTCTTTTATTTTTTAAATATACTTTATTTATGAAAAACCAATTCTTTGTGAATGATTCTCATGAAAATGAAATTTCTGCATTTAATAATACTACAAGATTTTGTAAGTTAACAAAATGTTGAACATTTTTTCAAAAAGATACTAGATCATGGTAAATTGAAATACATCTTAAAATTTAGGAATGTTTTGTATAATTTCTATTTTTCCCTCTTTTTTATAAATTGTTTCTATTTTATATAATTTTGTATAATCTCGATTTTGTATAATTTCTGTAATTCTCATTATTATTTTAAAACGCGATAATTTCAGTCAATTTGTTGAAATTTGCAATATTGTATGATATATTTGAAAAAAATTGTACTATAGTTTATATATTTACAAAAATCTTGAAGCTTACAAGCTTTTACGTGTCTCAATTTACTCGAATAAATGCAAATGTAATGGATAGATGATAAAGCAGCTACCAAAAATTGGTATAAGAATTTTTCTCGATAACACTGTTTTCGGAGTCTTATCGAATAGGATCAAAAGGCATAGTATTTCAAAAATTGGATTAGAATAATTTTTTAAAGTCGAATAGATTTTCTATTTTCTGATTTAAATTACGAAAAACATACTTTTGTAAAAAAATTAAGTTTGTGAAATTTTCTTAAAAAATGAGTTACATTTTAATCAAACTCTTAATTTTTATTTTAATGGAGAAGCAACTTTGAAACCTATGTTATTCGATAGTATATATTAAAAGGTACTAACAGATAAATTTCAAAATAATTTACTCAAAACTTATTTTTTTATAATGTTAAGAAAATATTTTTCATAACATATGATTTTTTAATAGAATCATCATATTTTTTGGGTTACAGCTTCATAATTTTCGCCAATAAATTAAAATAAACTAATAGTAGACATTTAGAAAAAATTAGGTAGGTATTTTCTTAAGTGCTTCCGCCGATCTCAAAAAAACTGTAGGCCGTTAATGTATTAGGTACCTATTTTTAATTTTTTCTTTGTTAGTTAATTTGGTGTGCATATAAAAATATTATCTCATAATTTTATATTAATTTTTGAAGTCAATTTCATTTTTTTAAATAACTTTTTGGTAGGTTCTTAATACTTATTTGGTATGTTCTTAATACCTTAATTTAATTTTAGTGCTCTATTACGCAATTCTGAAAAACTCTATAATAGCATTGCAAGATTTAAAATAAATAACGATAGTTTTGCACAGAGAGAATACTAAGTATTAAAAAAAAGTTGCAGTTATTATGATTTTTATTATAGAGTATTCATTTTGTCTGCAATGTATTAATAATGAAATTTATTAGTTACTGGCATAACATACATTTTTTTCTTTATATAAGCACACGTATTTCCCAAAGATTAGTTTTAATAAATATTCATTAGTTTTAATAAACTCCAGGATATCATGAATCATGCTGGAATAATAATTAGATTTTGTTTTTATAATTTGACAAATAGAAATTTCCTCACCTGAATTTACTAAATAAAATCTAATACTTTAATTAATTTATAAACATGCAGCTATCAAAAATTATTTTACAATAAGCTTTCGCTTTTTTTGATGAATTAAATTTTTTTGTGACACTTATACAGCACAACTTTCTCTGTACCAATGTAAGTTAACTTTGATAACTTAAATTATCTTTGATCTTACAAGTAACAGCACCCAAGTGATAGTCACTGAATTGAATGAAATTTTGCACAATTGTAAATTATTAACAAATATTCGATATGTATTTTTTTTATCGCAGCCTCAAAACCATTTTCAAGAGCAAAAACTATCCCTATCGAATTACAAGCAGGCTAACCCACCCAACCCTGGGACCGGCGACTTTGGTTGCTTACTTTTCTTGAAATAATTAAATTGTACACGTTTACCTCATGACCCACCTAACCTCTAGAAACCATCTCTATCAAACTACAACTAGGCTCAATCACCTAAGCCTGGCATTAGTAAGTTAAAACGCTTACTTCTAAAATAATTAAATTTTTAATCACAAACAAAGAGGTGCGAAGATATATATTAGATCATAAATGGGTTAGTCTACTTGTGGTTTGGTAAGAATGATTTCTAGGGATTAAGTGTGTTATGAGGTAAGTGGTCGGATGGGTTAAACCTTCTGTGTACTTGAATTTAATTATTTAAAAAAAGTAAGCAACTAAACTCGCCAGTCCCAGGGTTGGCTGAATTAGCCTGCTTGTGATTCGGTAGAGGTAGTTTCCGCCCTTAAAAATAGTTTTGCGCCGGTGTAAAAAAATACGAATCTAATATTTTTTAATGACTTAAAAGTGTGCAAAGTTTTATTCAATTTAGTGACTACTACTTGGGTGTGGTGTTGCTTTTTAGTTAAATAGAGACATAGATGAAATAGAGTTTAAAGATTTTCGCAATACTTAGTCGCCGTTGATGAAGTACTAGAATCAATTTGGTGCTTTAAAATTTGTGCACACAGTTGATTATTTTCGTATTTTTGGACTGGTCAACGAATACCTTTTAAACAATGTATAGCTATTAAAAGCTTATATTAGCATACTCAAAAGGAAACGTGGAATGTGCCAAAAGTGGACATCCATTATATATCTCTTCCATAAATGAAGTAGTTGATGAACGTTGCATGTTAATTAACTTTAGGAATACATCCTAAAGCTACCTGCGCTTTAAATATATGTAACTTTAATCTACTTTATTTCACTGTGAAGGTGAAAATTTTGTTCCTAAGTATATATGTAAAGTATTAACTATGACCAGTATTTAACCTTTAGAGGGTCGGAATGACGCATGTATGCATCAGAAAATAAGTTATTGAAAAAAGTATTTTTTGAAACAAATAATTATAAAAAATAATATATAATAATTATTCAAAATAATTAATTATAATTATTATTAGTAATTATTACATTCATACATATAGCTATATTTTTAAAATTTCAAACGACAAACTAAATATTGCTGCTTGTTCCGCTAAGTTTTGATTTTGAATATTGTCAAACGAAAAGAAAGTCGCTACGTCTACGTCATTGATCCTGGGTAATGATAAGAGTGAATACTTTCATCATTTGGAATACTCAGAATTCTTAATATTTGAAGAGCCAAACTGTTTCAATTTTACAATTTTGACTCCGGAATCATAATCAGAGATCCAAAAAATCCCTATATATACCTTTTCATGCATATACAATATATAATTTAAAAAAATTTAACACAGAACATTTCCCGGTATATAGAAATATGAAACCCGAATTTTTTCGTAAAAATTACACATCTGTTGTTAGAAATTAATAAATATTTTATTTAAAATAATCTCTCTTGCTATTTATACATTTTTCTCACCTCCATGGCAGTTTATGAATGCAACATCAAAAAACAGTTCTTCTTTTGAAGCGAACCAGTTATCGAGCCATTTACGTACATTTTCATACAAATTGAGACACTGTTGAGCGAGAGCGTGTCCCATTGATGCAAACAGATGATAATCAGACAGAGCTAAGTCTGGAGAATAACTTATATGTTACAAGCACCACCAATATGTGCTCTTTTACAAGCAAGCAATAACAATCGCAATTGGCATGACACTGACTTGACTCACTCATAGCTGATCAAGCGTAATTGTCTATTTAGGCAAGCATAGCATATACCTTTATTATCTCATGCTTGAGAAATAATTTATGGTGTTAGTGAAAACATCCATAAAAACTGTCATCTCTGTCTTTTATAATTCACACCATAATCCTGTTGTAATGACACTTATATGCATTTCTTCTAGGGGAACTTTATTCAATACTATGTATACAAACCATATAGACCATTTAAAAGATTCAAAAACTGGTTTAACATCCGTATTGAAGGTTAGTGTTGCATGCACAAGTCGTTCATCGTCCTTTCAATTCTTCGCAAAACTCCTACAGTCTGTCAAGTAAGAGCGTGGTCGACTTCATTGACAGATAATGGAAGATTTTGCTCTAATTCCTTCGCGAGCCGATAGAGAAAAGCTTTGTTCCTGATGCATTATCAACAAAGATTCAGTTGTCGTTAATATTTTGAAAGAGAATTACGTTAAACGCCATGAGTGCTAAGTACGCGTCGCGCTACGAGGCTGTGTTCCTTTGCATCCACCCGAAAGGTCCCAAAATGTCGCAATCAGCGGCTGCTAAATATATGAGAAAGTCGAAGGCATTTGTACAGAAGTGGATACAGCGATATAAAGTGGCTAAAAATGTCGATGATTTACCAGAACGTGGCTCGATAGGAAAAGTGAACAAAAAAGATGAAAAAAGAATAGTGAATCTGTTTTCGCGGAATCCTGCTTTAACACTGCGGCAAGGACAAGCAAAATTAATGGCAAAAGGTTTAGATATATCCTACAAAACTATCCGAACCCATCTACGTACTCATCATCTTAAATGGCGCAACACAATGAAGAAGCCTCTGTTGACTGAAAAACATGTGACAAAGCGACTCGCTTGGGCGCATGAGAATATTGATGAATGTTCTATATGGGCACGTTCTGTCCTCACGCGAGCCTGGTCAACTTCCACCAATAGGCTTGTTCAGCGGACCGTAAAACATGGAATAAAGGTGCAACTTTGGGGCTGCTTCTCAAAGCAGGGATTCGGCACTTTGCACCTCTTTACTGACAACCTAAATGCCGAGAAAATGATAAAAATCTACAAAAAGGCCTTACTGCCATCTGCCAAACAATGGTTCATCACAAAAAATGAAGATTGGATTCTGCAGGAGGACAACGATTCTAAACACCGCAGCAAGCTCTGTACTCAGTGGAAGACTAAATCTGGCATCGTTACATTGGATTGGCCGTCGCAGTCGCCCGATGCAAACCCTATTAAAAATGTGTGGGCATATATTAAACGGAAGCTTTGTGGAAGACGCACATACACTTTAAAGCAGTTGTCTTACGAAATTCATTGGATCTGGAGATCCTTGCCACTAGAATACGCCGTCAAATTAGTAGAAAGCATGCCTCGGAGATGCCAGGCAATTATCGACGCCGGTGGTGACTGGACACATTATTGACCGAATTGCATCATTGTTTGTAATGTGTACAATGTATATATAAATATGAAAGTTTCATTTAATGAATTTTTTTATAAATTAACACGACCATGCTCTTACTTGACAGACTGTATAATAATTGATGAAGTTATCAATTACTCTGAGAAAGAAGTAAAAAAAATTTGAAAACTTTATTAAAAATGCGGACATACTATGAAGACAAATATAATTTTTTTTATTCTTACCTTCTAAGAGTATTTTGACTGGCTACTCTTTTACTTTCAAACTTAGTGCAAAAATCTCTATACGCTTCAGTATAGTTTTTACCTCTTAAATATAAACATTCGATGAGATACACCTTTTCTTCGTTCGTAAGGTCACTCATTTCAAAGTACACGTATTGCTCTTTACGACGTCTCAATAGAAACTGACAACATTCTAGAATGTACCTACGTGGACAGAGCCTTATACGATACAGTAGAAGGGGAAAGAAATGCATATATGTACTTCAGGCAACTTCCTATTTGTCACCCTGTACATATATATATGTAGAATTTATAAACAGCATTGTTCATTAGCTTGTAGGGATTCTTTTCGAAATCTTTTTTGCTGTTTACCTCACTTTACAATTTAAGTCAATATACGAGGGCAGTCCCAAAAGTACCCGACCCGACAAAGAAAACAGTAAAAAAATTGCAAAAATGTTTTTTATTTTTCAACATATTCTCCTTTCAGTTTAATACACTTTTCCCAACGATGTTTAATAGCTTTGATACCCGCTTTATAGTAGGAACCGTCAAGCTCCTCAAAATACCTATTAACCGCAGACTCTACCTCTTCATTGTTGGCAAATCTTTTGCCGCCGAGCCATTTTTTCAAATTCGGAAAAAAAAAATAATCTGAGGGAGCCAGATCTGGCGAATAGGGTGCGCGAGGAAGCAATTCGAACTTCGACTCATTGATTTTAGCCATCCCAATGATGCACGTGTGGACTGGTGCGTTGTCGTGATGAAACAACACTTTTTTTCGTCAGATGGGGCCGTTTTTTCTTGATTTCATCACTCAAACGCTGCAATAAGGCTGCATAATATACGCCGCTGATTGTTTTTCCTTTTTCGAGATAATCAATAAATATTATTTCATGCGCATCCCAGAAAACGAATACCATGACCTTGCCAGCTGACTGAACTGTCTTTGCTTTCTTTGGAGCCGGTTCTCCCTTTTCAGTTCACTGCTTTGACTGCTCTTTTGTCACAGGTGTAAAATTATGGACCCATGTTTCGTCGATGGTTATGAATCGTCGCAAAAACTCGGCTTTATTGCTGCGAAACATTGTCAAACACTCGATGGAAACATCCTCACGCTGCTGTTTGTGCTCCATTGTGAGCAAACGCGGCACCAATCTTGCGCACAGCTTTCTTATATCTAAATTTTCGGTCAAAATGCAATGCACAGCACTTTTTGAAATGCCTGCCATGTCTGCCATCTCGCGCACTTTTAGTCAACTGTCATCCAATACCATTTTGTGGATTTTCTTCACATTTTCTGACGTAGTGACCTCACTTGGTCGACCACTGCGGTGTTCATGTTGGCAGCTCGCACGACCTCGCTTAAACTCAGCTACCCAATATTTGATCGTTGTAAACGAAGGAGCAGACTTCCCCAGAGTAGAATCCATTTCGGCTTTGATATCGGTTGGACTTAGACCTTTCAAATGAAAGTATTGTATCACATAACGATGCCCGATTTTTTCCATATTTACAAATTCACTGAAAGCGTTCACTTTAGATGTCTGTAAAAAAAATAATAATAAACGTACCGTTATGAATTTTTTACATTGAGTTGTTAAAAGGTGGTATTGTCAATCGCAGTAATTGTTTTTTTAAAACTACCTGTATTCATAAGTCAGATCGAGTACTTTTGGGACTACCCTCGTATTCTTTGAGTCAAGATCATTGATTAAATCTTAGTATTCTTTGAAATTGTATTAGTTTTAATCCGTTTTGTAAAACTTACTTTAAGATGCGATAAAGAACATATCTTAATTTTGATTTAACAGTTGTGAGTAGTTTAGCTCGTAATGAGCATGGAGGTTCTTTATACTCTGATCAAAATAGTAAATCATTATATGTATCATGTAAAATTATCATTTTAGGTTTACCTTACGTATGTAACTAATTGGAGCATCGTCTGTATACTTAGGGCAGCATTGAGGAAAATGGCTTGGGCAAAAGCCTGTTATATCATTCGTTTCGCCCAAGCAAACTCTTCTACACTTACTTTGCTCTTTGATAGTCAAAGTTTTCTTCGTAGGTAAATAAAACACTCTTCAGAGGTTTCCTATGCTATTTGTGTAAAAGTTTACTTTCTTCACAAAATGCTACATGACATGCGGACAAGCTGTAATAATAAGCTTCTTTGTTGTTGTTTAATGTAAAGTATCGAGTATGCAATACTGTTTGCTTATTTTTTGTGCGCATTTGCGTGTTATCGCTTAGTTGTATACATTTTTCCAGCATAGCTTCTTCACCCTGTAACTCTTTATTTTTCTCTAGTAAGTCAACTACGGGTTTTTAATATCGCTCTGTATTATTATCGATCTTTACATTTTTCTTATACTCTTTTTTCGAGTACTAGATATTCCAGTTACTCAGTTTTTTTAAGGCTTCGATTTATGCATATTCATCAGTATAATTACTGTTGAACTTTAAAATTAACTGTTTGAAAACCTACATTATTATTATACTTTTTAAATTACTTCTTGGAATTTAAATTAAGGCGTTTCTACGAATTTTCGTTGAAACGCGCCGTACTACTTCCAAGAAATTGGTCAGCGTTCTACGAAAGCGCTCACTTATTCAAGGACATCTCAGCTTGCCACAAAAATTTATGCTTTCTAAGGTGTTTCTGAAATTTTATTTTTAAATTCAGTGACATAAGAGTTTGTATTTCTGTTACATCTGCGATAAAACTCTCTCAAAGGAGAACGCGACAGCAACTAAGTGTTTAACTTACAATGAATACTTGCATTCCAGTTTCTTATCAAATTCGAAAAATTCATCAATTTCTAAATGCTGTTTGAATCTTGTTCTATTATCGTCTATCTTTATTATCGGTCCAAGCCCCTCTAGCGACGCTTTAGCCACGTTCCCCTCTCACCTCCCTCCGCCGCTCCCACCACAGTGTCTGCCCACTACTTCTACCTCGCTCTTAATTTTCTCTTCGTCACCGTCATGCGCTCAGGCAGCTAAGTAGCAGTGCTCGACAGTTCTGCCTAACTCAATAGCTTTGCCGATCTCATGAAACGTAAATGTGGCTGGAAAAAGTGATTCAGCGTATTGTGTTGCATTTAAAAAAAATTTCAGGTATCAATATGACTATTATAATTAATTTTTACAACTGCGATATTAATTCTCTTCCTGTTAAATAATATTTGCCGTGCAAGATCACTCGCGGCAAGATACTGAGGATTAAGTTCTTCATCTGTGGGGTTTTCCCAAGTAGAAATTGACTTACGATAGAGCTTATCGACGAGTATTACTATATGTGTATGATTAATGTCACTTTGAGTTTATTAGTCTGAATTATCTGTACAGAATGCTGCATAAACAACAGCCACTACATTAGTGCATTATTTTCCATAATATTGTAAATTAAATCTTCAATTAGCTTGATAAAATGTTGCGTGTAATATAGAAGTACTTTAACATAAATCGACATAATTGATTCGAAGAGCAAATGGTAACTCTATGCACTCGCTACCATTTACAGGGTCTTCAGCAATTTGTAATATGTCAGAAATACATATAACATCCTTAAAATAAGATATTATATCCTTATGTAATTTAATATTAGAAATTAACCAGCTTAGAGCACGGTGCAATCTGTCCATACCTACTACAAATTCTTGGCAGCGTCAAGTTTTCGAGGCTTTCGACGACCAGAACTAGTCCTGTTTAGTTTGGCGCAAGTGACAATTACTTAGCGACTTTAACAACATCTTCTCTGTTGCAAACAAAATAACTTTTTTTTTGCGCAAATCTTGACGAAAACGGTTTCGCAGCTTCATTAGTTTTAAAAACGGAACAACTCGTATAATAAGCTAACTCTAAAGGTATAGGGGCTACTGTCATTTTCTTCTAAAAAGCTACCGAAGAATTGTAAAATTACCCAAGGCAACCAATTATTCAGGTAATAATGCACTGTATATTGGAGGATGTAAATTGCAATGAGTCGATAAAAACGTTGTGCTTCGGTTTCATTTGATAAACGTTCGTAAATCATATTGAACCGTTTATCACAACCTCATTAAGCCGAGAAAAATTAGTGTACGCTTTTATTCGTAGTTTATGTGTCCGTTGCTCATTATTCTCGTTTAAAATATTTTTGGCATTCACACATATATGTGACCCACTTTCTTTTAGCCTGTCATCCCTTTCATCGCTAGTTTCTTCTATCAAACGGCAATGTCTCATTTGAGCAGCTCGTTTAGAAGGCCTACCTATACTATAAAAACTTGCTCTTGATTTTAATATTCTTACTTTAAGATATCACCAGTAGGTGAGTACACGTTTTCTTGTTCTACATGAGGATTTGACACCAAAAGTTACATAATATTATTTTTTTTTATTTATTGGTTATAAAGTAAGAACCTATTCAAAAATATTACTTTTGAATTTTTATTTTAAGTTTTTAGTACGTTAAAAATTAAAGCCGGTTTCTATTTGTTTGTTAATTCACTTATTAAAAGTATAAACGGTAACTGATAGATTATATTGCTTCTTAAATTTTGATATTTTTTTATTATTCTTACAGGGAATTCTATAACAGTAGAATTTAATTCATTGTAATAGGCCATAAATGATGATACTCTATTAGAGTGGTGATTTGGATGATGCAAGGCCGATAATACTGCCCACTTGAATCACTCGATATCGGAGTAATGTATATTAACACTGGCATGTTTCTTTTGTATTTGTGGAGGTAAACAAACATATGAACTACCTCAGATTGAGAGATATTTATTCACTTTTACACTTGAATTAAGTATTTCCTGAAGTGTCCCTCCAGAATTTTATTCTTGAAATTGTTTCATAACTTTTTGATTCAGTTATCAATTGTTCTCCACAAACCATTATCTTAAATTTGTAGTTTGTTAAATTAATACTGCTTTTTTACTGAAGTATTTAATTTCGGTAGCTTCTTTGTCAGTTATTATTATAAATTCAGTTGCTATTGCAAGATAAATTTTTAATTCCTGTTCTTTTTTAAAAATATTTTCAACTTCTCTCATAAATAAAGCTTGAACATCTTGCAAAAAGTTAATTGTATCTGAATATTTTAAGTTTTTAGTTACATCAAATCTCAGACGATCATTAAACGCACAATCCAAATTTTGCTAACTTACTCTATCTCTACGCTTTTTCCTCCGCACACATTCACCTCTTTTTAACAACAAACACTTAAACTTTCGTTAAATTCTCCGTAGACGTGCAATCGTAGACATAAATTTATTTTTTTTAACACTGATAATACCATCTCTACACAGAAGGTCTCAATAGTTTTAAAGTTTTATTGCCGAATTTTAACTACTAAATTATCCGTTTTTGATTTAATTGTTTTAATACAATAAGCCCATAAACTTGCATTATTACATTGATGAGATTTTAACGCTAAAGCGCAGACACGATGACTGTGGAAAGAATTGCGAAAAGTAATCTTTATCGCACTTGTTGAGCAACAATTTTCTTCGACGACAATATTACAGCAGGATATTCTTCGCCGTTCTAGTTTAACAGAGAATTTACGGTCTTTGCGAAAGTTTCCGGATCAGGTGTTAAGCGTTTATTTAGTCAACAAGCAAATTGATATTTATAATTCTAATTTGAATGAATTGTTTGTTACGGGTATTTACGGAAAGCCTTATTGTGTAATTAAATTGAAAGTAGGCAAAGTGATAGGCAACGAACAAACTGTACAGAAGAACATAATATTAACTACACGCTTATTTAACTATACAAATTATGGCAGGAAATAAAAAAGCAGAGGAAAATAAAGAAAAATTAATAGCGAATAAAACAGAAGATTCAGAGATTAGAACAAAGTTAAGCTCCGATTTTGAAAATATTGGGTGTACAACTTTGCTTCCGCCGTTTTTTTCCGAAATTCAAGACTTTATTGTAAAAAACTGGTTATACATTTATGATTCAAAGTATTGTCCATCGCTGGCCACTACTTTCTCCCATCTTTCGGGCAGCATACGAATCCTGCGTTGAAAAAACTGGTCATCTTTTGAATCGATCCACGAATCGATCCCATTTTTTACTTCTTCATAAGGCCGAAAGTGCTGGTCAGCCAGGCCGTGTGCCATTGATCGAAACAAGTGATAGTCCGAGGAAGCAACGTCTGGAGAATACAGCGGGTGGGGTAGGACTTCCCATTTCAAAGTTTCCAAGTATGTCTTGACCACTTTCGCAGCATGGGGTCGAGCATTGTCATGCTGTAAAATTACTTTATCATGTCTCTCGTTGTGTTACGGCCGTTTGTCTTTCAATGCTCGGCTCAAACGCATTAGTTGCGTTCGATAACGATCGCCTGTGATTGTTTCAGTCGGTCTTAACAACTCATAATACACTACGCCGAGCTAGTCCCACCAAATACTGAGCATGACCTTGGAACCGTGAATATTCAGTTTAGCCGTCGATGTGGAAGCATGGCCAGGATATCCCCATGATTTTCTGCGCTTGGGATTATCGTAGTGAACCCATTTTTCGTCCCTAGTCACAATGCGATGCAGAAATCCCTTCCGTCTTTGCCTTGCGAGCAGCTGTTCACAAACACACAAACGCCGTTTAACATCTCTCGGCTTCAACTCGTACGGCACCCAATTTCCTTGTTTCTGAATTATTCCTATGACTCTCAGGCGTTTTTAAGTAGCTTGTTGCGTCACTTCCAATGATCCTGCCAATTCTTGTTGCGTTTGACACGAGTCTTGATCAAGTAATGCCTTCAATTCCTTCAAAACCTTCTTTCTTTCACCGCCATACTGGTCTTCGACGTTAAAATCGCCGTTCTTGAAGCGTTAAAACCACTCTTGGCACGTTCTTTCACTAATAGCGGCCTCACCATAGGTATTTGAGAGCATTCGATGAGCCTCAGTCGCAGATTTCTTCATATTCAAGCAGAAAATTAAAATCTCCCGCAAATGACGAGAATTTGGCTCGTAAGCTGACATGTTTAATCTAGAATAACTTTATGATGCAGACACAAATTGACTAATATTTCGATGGCGTTATGTTTACAAATACCTGACATCTATGATCTATTTATTTCAACTACTACTTACCGCTACAGCCATCTATTGCAAAACGGCGGAAGCAAAGTTGTACACCCAATATATCACGTTACCAGCGAATAAATGAAGCGAACAATATGCAACAAGATGAAGAAGTGAATTACGATGTTGAGTTTGAAAGAAAGTCAAGAAAACTATCATCTATAAATAAAATCATGCATTGGCATGTGAGAAAGGGATATGCATCCCTGGGATATCTGAAAGAATTAGAGGAAATTTTTAGAAATCGAAAAATTGAAAGACATTGTTTAATGATAAAGTTCTGAACTGTAAAGTATGCATGATATCAAAATTAAACAAATTACCTTCTTAAACCGTGCGAAGAAGAGCGACAGAACCTCTGCAGATACAGTCTGTCAAGTAAGAGCGTGGTCGTGTTAATTTATAAAAGAATTTATTTGATTAAACTTTTATATCTATATATACATTGTACACATTACAAACAATGATGCAATTTAGTCGTTAATGTGACCAGTCACTACCGGCGTCGATAATTGCCTGGCATCTCCGAGGCATGCTTTCTACTAATTTGACGGCGTATTCTAGTGGCAAGGATCTCCAGATCCGACGAATTTCGTAAGACAACTGCTTCAAAGTGTATGTGCGTCTTACACAAAGCTTACGTTTAATATATGCCCACACATTTTCAAAAGGGTTTGCATCGGGCGACTGCGACGGCCAATCCAATGTAACGATGCCAGATTTAGTCTTCCACTGAGTACAGAGCTGGCTGCGGTGTTTAGGATCGTTGTCCCCCTGCAGAATTTAATTTTCATTTTTTGTGATGAACCATCGTTTGGCAGATGGCAGTAAAGCCTTTTTGTGGATTTTTATCATTTTCTCGACATCTAGGTAGTCAGTAAAGAGGTGCAAAGTGCCGAATCCCTGCTTTGAAAAGCAGCCCCAAAGATGCACCTTTATTCCATGTTTTACGGTCCGCTGAACAAGCCTATTGGTGGAAGTTGACCAGGCTTGCGTGAGGACAGAACGTGCCTATATAGAACATTCATAAGTAAAAATGACATTTTCAAAATCTCTATCAATATTCTTATGCGCCCAAGCGAGTCGCTTTGTCACATCTTTTTCAGTCAACAGAGGCTTTTTCATTGTGTTGCGCCATTTCAGATGATGAGTACAAAGATGGGTTCGAATAGTTTCGTAGGATATATTTAAACCTTTTGCCATTAATTTTGCTTGTCCTTGCTGCAGTGTTAAAGCAGGATTCCACGAAAACAGATTCACTATTCTTTTTTCATCTTTTTTGTTCACTTTTCCTATCGAGCCACGTTCTGGTAAATCATCGACATTTTCAGCCACTTGATATCGCTGTTTTCACTTCTGTACAAATGCCTTTGACTTTCTCATATATTTAGCAGCCGCTGATTGCGACATTTTGGGACCTTTCGGGTGGATGCAAAGGAACACAGCCTCGTAGCGCGACGCGTACTTAGCACTCATGGCGTTTAACGTGATTCTCTTTCAAAATATTATTGACAACTGAATCTTTGTTGACAATGCACTAAGGACAAAGCTTCCTTCTATCGGCTTGCAAAGAAATCAGAGCGAAATCTTTTATTACTTGTCGGTGAAGTCGACCACGCTCTTACTTGACAGACTGTATTTTATTCGGATGTCATAGAAATGTTAAGTCAAGCAACTTATCTGAAAAGACATAAGTACATATCTGGATCTATTAGTGACTTCTCTTTTGACACTAAGCTATTTAATAAAAGTGAAAGATAAGACAGGTTATTATTTTAAAAGTATTGTAAAAAGCGCACGAAAATCAGAAAGAGATACGAAAGTATGTTATTTGAGGGCAGGTCAGGGAACTGAACTCACAGGAGGATAGACGTCAGAAGTTCTAAAAAAACTAGAAACTAAGCAACAGCTGGCTTGTCCAGATACTCTTTAACACAACGGAATTCAAACTAGAAGAAGGGAAATTCTACGATAGTAGAGACGTAAGATGTAATGAAAAACTTGTTTTTGCAAATAAATACAAGAAACAAGAACTAAATAATTGGGAAAATTCAAACAGTGAGATAAACACTGATATCTGGTTTGTAAAATTTGAAAAAAAAATCCCTGAAGATACATCAAGAATGGTCGGAGTGCAGGAAACAGGCAGACATTTTTCGTGAAAGAACAAAGCGACAGTTGCAGAAGAAAAATCAATAGACAACTTATCAATTTATGCTTCTTAAGTTTAAACAAATGATAAGGTTCTTATCAAAAAGTTATGAAACGACAGAGAAAGAAAATTAGGCAGAGGCAATTTGAGATGAATTGAATTCGATGTATAAGAATAACGTATGGGAAATAATCAATGGACCATCTTTGTTGAACAACGGAAAGAGACGAAACATCGATTTTAAATCGGTACTACATAAAAATAAAGCATTTTTTGCATATCAACAACTTTGGTTTCTAGTACTTTTGCGATTGGAGCAATTCCTGGTGAATTATTTGGGTGCGCTTTTAAATTGGATCACCGTATATGAAATCTAATAAGTTTATTGGTATGTTCTACCCAAGAACCGAACAAGAGAGCGCCTAGCATGCCGAGCTTCAACACGAGCGCTACTGCGAAAGTAAGGCGCACTCGCCTGCCTGCTATAAAAAAGCAGGAGAAATCTAGGTAGAGGTTCTTAGAAAGGTAAGGGAATATGCTGCACTGACACGTCTGAGAGAAGGAGTGACAAACATTAGACGCATAAGAGCAGAGAATCAACTGCACGAGCTGGGAAAAACTGGGACACAGCCACCCCAACTGGAAATGTTGAGAAATAAAGTGTTCGTCGATACTTTATTATGTGAATCTTTATTTGATAAATTGGGTTACAATTAACTTATGTGCAGCGATTCTATGCTTACAGCGATGACTTACGACTTACGACTATTGACCTACTGCCCGGTACTTCTCAGCTTCTTATGTTATGTACATACACAGTATGTCGGAAAAGTTCCCAAACTTTTGAAATAAAAAATCAAAAATTACATCTTAAGAAATTTATTCCAGTTCACTTTCAACAAAGTCCCCTTCCCTAGATATACACTCATTTAAGCGCTCCATGAGTGATTCGAAGGCTCTCTGATACTCCTCTGAAGTTATCGCTGTGAGACGCTCGGTGCAAGCCGCTTGAATGCTCGGTACATCTTTAAAAAGTCGTCCTTTTAAGGCCATTTTTAGCTGGGGAAATAGGAAAAAGTCGGCTGGAGCCAGATCTGGCGAGTATGGGGCGTGATTTATGCGTGGGATCTGGTTTTCGGCGAGATAACGCTTCACAATGTTCGAAGAATGAGCAGGCGCATTGTCATCCAGCAAACTCCACGATCCTGTAGAGCTTGCACCGGGGTACTAAACACACGTTCACTCAAGAACGTCTATCTCGGCAACTAATGAACGGATACTAGTGAAAAAATTCTCAGACACTCCAGAGGGATGTAGCAACATAGTACTGGTGTCGTACAAGAGGTGGCGCCACTCGTACAAGTGCTACAAAATAAGTTCGGGAACTTTTCCGACATACTGTGTACATTGCTGACTCAGCTACTTCCGCTATTACAGCGATTGATTACTCAATAAATACGTTGCAATGTCAGTAGATATATTGCACTGTATTACCACTCTTCTAACTCTATCATTTAATTTAAATTTACTCTTTTATATTTTAATAGGAAAAATTTATGATTATACTCAAAGAAGTAGCTACAGTGCGGTTCTTGACGTACAAAGAGGCTTTGACTATACTGGACATAGATGAAGCCACAACGGCAAAAGAAGTGACGGAGACAATATCATCGGCCACCGGGCTAGGAAACCTGTATCCGGCAGATATCGGGCTAAGAAGGTCATTAAACAGGTCCCAGGCGGCCAGCATGCTGCTCTCGGCTACAATTACGAAAGAGCTACTTAAAAAAGGTTTAATCAAAATCTGATGGTCAAACTACCAAGAGCGTCTGCGTTTGGCAACTACGCGTTATTATAAATGGCACCAAATACGACATGTCTCCACAGACTGCAAAAGCACGATCGATCGCTCTAAGCAGTGTTTCCAATGTGGCAGGGAGGACATAAGACAGTGGACTGTACGGACACCAATAAACAAACATTAGAGGAGGCAAAAGCATTAAAGCATAATGGCTAAGGTGTTTCAAATAAACCTTAACCATTGTGAAGTGGCTTAAAATCCTGCTATATCAGCTAGTTTCGGAAGAAAGAGCTGACAAGCCAATTATCAGAAAAAGATACAGAAAACTTCAAAAACCAAGGTGGTTAGAAAACACCTCAGGCAAAGCGACGATCTGGGTATACTAAAAAATCCTTAAATTCGGCAAGATGCCTGACCCACAAACTTGCTTTATCTAGGTAAATATATAGAATATAGAATATACAGCTGCTATCTTTCGCCCAATGATGACATTAACAATTTTGGGTTGTCTAGACGTTATTATAACTAGTACTATAACCTTGAAATTGCCAGTTGTGATAGGAAAAGATTTTAATGTATAGGCTACGGAGTAAGGCAGTTTAAAGACGAATCACCGTGGACGAAAATTACATAACGCTTTTATGATACTGATACTGGAGATAGCTAACACAGAAATATCGCTGACATATTCCAAGGGTGGTAAGTCGTCGATTTTCTCCTTGACTATCATAGACCCTAGACGAATGGGAGAAATGCTTAACTAGAGAGTGAGTTGTAGTACAGGCAGCAATCATTACGTGCTAACGTACGAACTACAAGTTATCCATAGAAAATCCGTAGATTCTAACAGCAGTAGAGTAAATATATAGGTACCCAGAACTTTCAACCGTAAATCATTCGTTTATTTATTGGAAGATACCAGAATAGAGATCAGCTAAAGAGAGAGCTCGAATTCTGTCTCAGGCAATGATATGAGCATGCGATACCTCTATGTACAAAAAATCAAATTCTCGCAGACAAACACCAGTCTATGGATTGAACGAGTATATTGCAGCTATATGTTGAGAGTGCTTTTGCACCAGAAGGATCTACCAAAGAGCTAGAAAAAGCGCACAGTCTGCTAATTCAACAGACATTTTGAGGATAGTATACAAAAAAATAAGAAAGATCTCAGCAATGCCGTTAAAATAGTAAAAAGCATGTGTTGGTGGATGCTTTGCAAGGAAGTGGACCGTAAACCCTGAGGCAAACCATATAAAATCATTACAAAGGATAAGCCCCTGGGGTAGCAAAGCCCTAACATGTTCAGCATTTTTAGAGCAGGTAGTACATTACCTGTTTCTAAAACACCCAGCGCGTCCGTACGACACTGATATAAGTTCAACATCAGACGTGGACACACCCGATTTGTCTATTATAACCAAGGCCGAACTGAAGTCAGTTGAGGTAAGGTTTACGAGGTCTGGCTATTAAATAACGAGACTGGTTACGAAAAAGGGTTTTATTATAAAAATTATTCTACATTCGAATGCTCCCCCTCAATATACTTCCCTTCCCTCGCCACACACCTTTCCATACGTTTTTTCCATTGATCGAAGCAGTGCTGGAAGTCTTGTTTGGTGAGGGCCTTTAGGAGCTCTGCCTTTTTTTGCTTTACCGCTTCCATCGACTCAAATCGGGTCCCTTTCAAAGCAGATTTTATCTTCAAAAACAAAAAAAAGTCGCACGGTGCCAAATCTGAAGAGTACGGCGCGTGTTCGAGCACTGGAGTGCGCTAACCCACCAAATACTGCTCCACAGATAGCGCTTTATGGGCAGGTGCGTTGCCCTGGTGCAAAATTCACGAGTTGTTCTTCCACAACTCGGGCCGTTTCTTACGAACTTGTTCTCGCAGTGCTGCCAAAACTGACAAATAGTAAGTCTGGTTGACAGTCTGACCCCCTGGAACCCATTTAGTCATCACGATACCGTTAATGTCGAAAAAAACGATCAACATTGCCTTGGATTTTGATTTGGACATCCTTGCTTTTTTGATTTTGGGCGATTCAGGCGTCTTCCAATGCATCGATTGCGGCTTTGTTTCAACATCGTATTGAAAAATCCACGTTTCGTCGCAAGTAATTATGTTTTTCAACAGTCCGGAATCTTTTTTTTACCGTTTAAGAAAATCTGAGCAGACCTGTTGACGCAAGAGCTTTTGGTCAGGAGTCAGGTTTTTTGGCACTAACTTCGCACAGAATTTTGTCATGTGTAATTCCTTGTGTAAAATTTGTCTAATCGTTTCTTTATCGGCGTTTACAGCCTTGGCAATCATCCGGATGCTCATTCGACGATCTGCACGCACAATTTGGTTGATTTTGGTCACTGTTTCCGGAGTTGAAACAGTGACAAGGCGACCTGGGCGTTGGTCATTTTCAGTGCTCACTCGGCCCCCACTGAAGCGCTTACACCATTCAAAAACAAGCAAAAGAGATGGAGAATTGTCCCCATAGGCCTGTTGCAACAATTTATAGCACTCAGTCGGAGTTTTTTTCAATTTAACGAGAAATTTGAGATTGATACGTTGCTCCTGTTTTTCGTCACACATGGTTTTCGGCACGAGAAAAAAACACGTTCGTTTCAAACCGCTACTGCACAAATACAATAATAGTGACGAGAATGTGTTTTGGTACGTGCATAGACAAGATATCTAGATACCCAACGCACTACTCGTTTTTTCCCCACCCCTCTACGGCGCCCTCTAGGCGCGCAGTCTCGTGATTTAATAGCCAGACCTTGTATGTTACAAATGCTCTCATATATATTTCTTCTTGGAAGGATAGCAAAACTGTATCTTGGTCGATTATCGAAGTTAAGCAGCGCTTGACTAAATCAGTCACTAAGTCATTTAATGGGTAAGTGTGTAACATTATACCCAGAAAAAATGAATGCAAAAGTCTTTTAATCCTTCGCATCATGGTGGCTAATATATTAACTACTTTAATGTGTTTTAAATTTGTAGTTTATTAGAGACAATATTGCAGTTAGCAGTTGTTTTCTAATTACATTTGTTATATAATTAAATAAACAATAAAAATGGACATTTAAGGAAAATAACGGCTGCTTCGATTTACTTAAAATTATGTATATATAGGGATTTCCAAGATTGACAATTACAAATTTTAAGTCAGATTTTCAAAATTCAAAATGATGAACTGAAAATGGTGATTAAAAATGTTTAAATTTATGGAATTCTGCTAAAATTATCTTTTAACTGAATTTTAATGTTGCTGATCGTAAATCTAGTTTCAATCTTTGAAAGTAAAAATCGGCGGATTTAAATTGGGGTATAGAAATTCGACAATTATGGATATTTTGTTAAAATTTCATATTTCGTTATTTTTAGGATCTACACAAAATTTTGAGTCGACATATAAGATATAAATGAGATTGAAATTTTTATTTTTTGATCTCTTAGCTCAAGCCAGGCCCAATGGCCTAGCTAACAACTCGTATTTGGAATTTTTACGACAGACATCACTTTAAGAAAAGCTAAATTTATAGTACCATTTTTAAAATTACTCAATGATTATCAAATTTCTGCTGTAACTAGGTATTTAAAATTAATTAGAATTTATTCAATTGAATGAATTTGAATCAATGACGATAAATATTAAATTGAACTGTTTTATTTTTAATAAAGTTTAATTGTCTGTATTTAGTAGGGATACTTAAATTGGATGTTAATAGCAAATTGGCACTCTTTTTCATCTTAAATCTCTGTAAAAAGGTACATTCTCTTAGAATAATTTCATATTATTTATGAGCGCCTTGGCAGCGTTCCGGCTTGCTCACGAGAGCACGTTATCTCTGAGATGAGAAGGTTCGCTGATGGATGAAAATGTGCGGCAACTATTCTCCTAGAAAAACGTGGAAACCTGCAGGACGGACGGGAAAGCCAAATACGAAATGACTCGTACGGTTTCGAATTTATTTCTTGACTTATTGAAAACTGCTTCACGATATATACAGGGTGTCTCATCCTTGGCGATTTATTCTACTCTCGATCTTCCTGTCACCCGTCTCCACTCTGCTGACCTTAGATGGCTTCCTACTGCCTAGAACGATAAAATGCCGAACTCCGTGACTGCTGCTACTGCCCGATCTCCGAACCGCCGCGTCCGCGCACACACACACGCTCACAATGACCGTTTATGCCGTACAGTCCTGACGCGCAACCGACACGATAAACTGGAAGGTGACTTACTCAGAGCCTTGAGTCGTTTAGAGGCGGAATGGCCGCCGCTGACACCCCCGCATCTTTAACTATTACCTTCCTCCGCTGTCCGCCTTGACTGCTTAACCTCCTTCCGTCTCGCCCGACTGTCTCTAACTCTTCTTCCTGACTTCTTCCCTCTACCTTTCTTCTCCTCCTATTTCTTAATTTCTCTTCTCTACTTCGGTGATCAAAAGGATAATTTAAAAACTGAGCGAAAATGATGTTTGCGTGCGTGCTTCTTAAATACAAGACTACGACTCTCTCTAGCGACTACCAACGGTTAACTGAACTGCTGTCTCTGGTGTTTGGGCTCGCTTCCACCTTCTTCCTTTTTTCTTACTAAGCTAGTCGATTTTTGGTATCTCCCATCTTTTTCCAACTTGCGATCAGTATACCGACCGTCCATCGATCGACTGATTCGCGTATTTGATTATTTAGATGTTCACGCATGCATATCTCACGAATTCATAATTCCACGATCACAAGACGTCAGTTTCCTATATGTGACGTTCGCCCCTACAGATATCTCGGCCTTCTAATTGCCATTTATATTTTCGCGCACTTGCTTGGTCGCGAGCCACTTCATGTACGCGTACTATTACTGCGTACTTCAATCTCCCATCTTACTCACTCGTCCGGCACTAACCCGCGATTCGTGCGTGCGTGCGGGAATGCGAAGAAGGTGGTCGTAAGTGCTAGGCACTACCGTCTAATCTTACCCGTCACAATGATATGATATATCACAATCTTCCATGAAATATTACAATAACCTTTTATTTAATCATTCTGAAAGATTGGTTACTTTTATAAAAGAATTTAGTTATCTTTCTCAAGCATTTTTTCATCTTCCTACAACCATTTGAGATGAGATTTAATAAAATTGCATGAATTCTTGCAAAAAGCTTCTTGTAAGAAGCTTTTTGTGTTTTTTAAAGCTTCTAAAAAGATTTAATTACCTTTTAGGAAGCTTTCAAAGAATATTAACATAAGATCGAAATGGCCGACTTATAAAACTGTCAGTTATCTTCCATGAAAGAATTCCAATAACCTTCTATATAGTACAATCTTTCTGAAAGATCATTTATCTAAGTATTTTATACATTTTAGAATTTTATTATTAGAATTATGATTGTACATATTTCATTACGATTGTACGTTGCATGACGATGCATACACACTTATATCAGTTCTACATTTAAAATTTCTTTTGTAGTCTAAAGTGTTCGTTACAAGTGAGAAATAATTAAATTATTATATTTTTGTATTTTAATTAATAATTTCGCTCTTAAGATTTTATTTCTTATACAAGTATAATAGCCCGTGTGAAAAAAATCCAAACTGACCCAATTTTAAATCCAAATTAGACTGGATTATCCTATTTAAACCCAATTTTGAGTATCGTGAGTAGATTCTAATCAGGTATCCCTGCTGTACCTGAATTTAAGTTCAGTTCCGAAAAAGGGTTACGAAAAAGGGTTTTATTATAAAAATTATTCTACACTCGAATGCTCCCCTTCAATATACTCTCCTTCCCTCGCCACACACCTTTCCATACGTTTTTTTCATTGATCAAAGCAGTGCTGGAAGTCTTCTTTGGTGAGGGCCTTTAGGAGCTCTGCCGTTTTTTGCTTTACCGCTTCCATCGACTCAAATCGGGTCCCTTTCAAAGCAGATTTTATCTTCGAAAACAAAAAGAAGTCGCACGGTGCCAAATCTGGCGAGTACGGCGCGTGTTCGAGCACTAGAGTGAGCTTACCAGCCAAATACTGCTTCACAGATAGCGCGTTATGGGCAAGGGCGTTGTCCTGGTGCGAAATCCACGAGTTGTTCTTCCACAACTCGGGCCGTTTCTTACGAACTCGTTCTCGCAGGGTTGCCAAAACTGACAAATAGTAAGTCTGGTTGACAGTCTGACCCTCTGGAACCCATTCAGTCATCACGATACCGTTAATGTCGAAAAAAACGATCAACATTGCCTTGAATTTTGATTTGGACATCCTTGCTTTTTTGATTCTGGGCGATTCAGGCGTCTTCCAATGCATCGATTGCCGCTTTGTTTTAACATCGTATTGAGAAATCCACGTTTCGTCGCAAGTAATAATGTTTTTTATCAGTCCGGAATTTTTTTTTAACCTTTCAAGGAAATCTGAGCAGACCTGTTGACGTAAGAGCTTTTGGTCAGGAGTCAGGTTTTTTGGCACCAACTTCGCACAGACTCTTGTCATGTGTAATTCCTTGTGTAAAATTTGTCTAACCGTTTCTTTATCGGCGTTTAGAGCCTCGGCAATCATCCGGATGCTCATTCAACGATCTGCACGCACAATTTGGTTGATTTTGATCACTGTTTCCGGAGTTGAAACAGTGACAGGGCGACCTGGGCGTTGGTCATCTTCAGTGCTCACTCGGCCCCCACTGAAGCGCTTACACCATTCAAAAACAAGCAAAAGAGATGGAGAATTGTCCCCATAGGCCTGTTGCAACAATTTATAGCACTCAGTCGGAGTTTTTTTCAATTTAACGAGAAATTTGAGATTGATACGTTGCTCCTGTTTTTCGTCACACATGGTTTTCGGCACGAGAAAAAAACACGTTCGTTTCAAACCGCTACTGCACAAATGCAATAATAGTGACGAGAACGTGTTTTGGTACGTGCATAGACAAGATATCTAGATACCCAACGCACTACTCGTTTTTTCCCCACCCCTCTACGGCGCCCTCTAGGCGCGCAGTCTCGTTATTTAATAGCCAGACCTCGTAGTTTGTAAACGTTTGTTTGGGAGAGGTGGGTGTTTCCAGAATTGAGCAGATGCAGGAGGCTCGGTTCCTGAAATTGAAATCAGCCTCGAGCTCTGCTCTGGATCAGGTCCTTCTAAGATGATAGTGGATAGCAGAATAGTCGGCCACGTTGTGGCCAATAATTCTGTTGGAGGATTTTAAGATAAAGGAAAGATTTTAAAACATTTAAATCCAAACTCACTTTTTATTTAAGAATTTAGTGGTGTGCGACAAATTCTCTCTCTCTTTCTCTCTCTCTCTCTCTCTCTCTCTCTCTTGCTGTGGTTGACTTCTCGTCGTCTTCTTCTTCTTATTTATTTAAAAAATTGAATAGTCTGCTTGGCGTAGCTGCTTCGTAGTTGCTTTCTAGTAGTTTCCTTGTAGTTGCTCGAGGTTTGTTTGTAGTGGTAATTCCTTACTTGCTTGTTGTAGTGTAACTTGTTCCTTAGTAATGTTCCTCCTAGTAATGTTCCTCGTAGTAATGTTTCCGTAGTAATGTCTTGCGTAGTACGTGAGTCCGCAGTAATGTTTGCTGCGTAGTATTTTGCGTAGTACTCGTACATGGGTCCTCGAGTGCTGTCTGAGGTCTGCTGCTTTGTGATCATTTTGTGCCGTATATAAATGCGTTATAGAAGCTATGTACTCAGCAAATTCCTCTATTTCGGTCCTTCTTTGACTGGGAAATTTGGGGAGAGGCCAGGTTTTTCGGGCCCCCTCTTCCTGGCGGGGTTCTCAGTTAAAGAGAGTGAGAATTAGAGAGAGAGATGATCCATTTTTGCGGAATTTTTACATAGTTCTATTTGAAATTTAACGCATTTTATAAAAAAAATGAAGTTTTTTGTCGCATTTTAAGTGATTAATTTATATACTGATTTTATAATAAAAATGATTATTTAAAAAAGAAGATTGCTATTATGGAAACGAATGATATTCTTAGTTAAGCGAGAAGGAAATAAAAGTAAGATAATAGCTTAAATAATCATTTCTAATTATTCGTTAAGGACTGTTGGAGGAGTACTTGATTGATTATCCTTAAAAAAAAGTTATTAAGTAAATATTTGCTAGTATAATTGTAAATTTATATCGAAATTTCTATTATTAATAATAATTTTGATTACAAAATGCAATTTTAATTAATGCAATTTTTTTTGTACAGTTTTGTTTATAAAATAAAATAATGTAGCTGGTTACGGACTATTATTTTGTTCTATCAAATAGTAAAATAGTAATAATTAGGATCGTTGAATAGTCGCTGAAATTAAAAATTAAACTAGAGGAATCAATAACAGTTGAACGTTGTCCTATTGCAGGTCATTTAAAGTAATTATATATTTTAATTCGCTTGATTAATTAATTACTTATTTAAAAATTTTTATTCAATTAATTATTTATTTATATAAATAAAAATTATTTGGAGTGTATTACAAGAATTCAGGACATTCCAGATTATTGCGCGATTGTTTGTAAAACTGAGTTTAACGAGATCGGCTATTCAAGTCTCGGTTTAGTTTTGGTTGAGTTTCCCAATGGCTCACGTCAGTGGGCAGTGCGTCGCGTAGGTTGTAGAGGGAATTATCATGTCAGAAAAGAGAGTGAAGAACTGTTCGGCTGACAAAACACACAAAAAGAAACGGAAGTCATGCACCGACGTTACAATTATATTTGACTTAAGCGGGGGGGTAAGGTTTTAAGGGCAAAAAAAGGCATATTTTCATTATTTTTTTCAAGAGATATGAATAATGTTGGTTTATTTCTTCCATATACACGTTATAGTATACCATCTGAAGTATTTTTGGAAAAAATTTTAATCAAAAATATTAATAAATAAGTCCGTGACAGCGAATCTCCGGAGACGCTTCGACAAAAAGTTGTTATGCGGTGAACTTCATAACTCGTTACCGGATCATTTAAAACAAAAAAATCGAAATGCGTTTAAAAGGTGATAAGTTCCCCTAGGTAGTCAGAGAGAGTTTGTTTTATTTGATTTTTTTATTTTTGGCAGCACTTAAAAGTGAAAAACGCGATTTTTGCTAAAAAAATTTTCATGAATTTGTTATTATAAAATGGAAGAAAATGGTAAAATAAAAATAGCTCTCTATGATTACATGTTGATTTATGTGTAAAAATAGTGTTAAAAATTTGAAAAGAATCAGTAAAGTAGATTTTGAGTTATAATGTTCACGAACTTCAAAATTGACGTTTTCGAGAAAATCAATTTAAAGTTTCTTATACTCGAACATCAAAAATAAAGCATCAATAAAAGGGTATAAATTTTAATACTTACACAGAATCATCAATTCCAGCTCCGTACATTGAAACATTGTCGTTCAGGATGTCCAATGCATCTTTTTGCTCTTGTCTACGTTGGATTTAACCCTCTTTACTTGTACGTGCAGCTTGCTCGTTCGCTCTGGTTATTCGCAGTTCATCAGATGCGCGCGCCCATTGGCGAGCACTTGGGCCTGTAGAGATGCCCATTGCCTTCAAAAAGGATAGCAATGCAAAAGATCCTTTATTGAAAGTATATGCTGCTACATTTGCTGCAATTTCGACAACGATTGTAGTACCGCTCACTGATTTTGGAGAGATTTTCCAAATGAGTTGATTGAGACTCTCGTTGTTGTTCTGCGTAAGACCTCCAAGACACCGCTGCAAAAGTGCGTCCTTGCTCAAGTCTTCGTAGATTGGCTTTATGGCTTCTGTTACATCTGTAGGAAGAGCACTGTAACTGTGTTCGAATGAATCCAGAGTGTTTGCAGCTGTCGCTTTTTGCCATTCACACCAAGAGTCCTCATCGCTCGGGCATTTGTCGTGATGTGGTTTCTCGTCTGTTGAGCAGTAGTGACAGTATGTCGCCCAAATCGCATTTTTCATTTTCTTTATACAATCGTGGTTGCGTCGGATGGCCAGTCCATAATATACGGTCAATTTGTCGATTATTTTTGCAGAGAGTTTACCTTTTCCAGAGAGACTTCCTTTTTATTTTTTTTCCTGTCTTAGTTTCACTATCGACCACAGTTGTTTTTACTAGTTCACGTAAACGGGAACCCATTCTTTTCTGCACATGTACTATGCACTCTTTCTTATTTATTGTGAAATCTTTACCATCCGGTTTTGCATTTACCAGACCACTGTAGGTTTTCAAGTCGCCATCTCCTATATAATTTTCAAATATCACTCCAAAATATTCTAAAGAACGTTTGAACATCTGTATGATAGCGTCTACTTCCATGTTGCCTGATGGACCAACATGATTTGCTTTACAGTTTTCGCTGTTGACGTGTTCTGTGTTCCATTCTTTGAATTTGGCGGTATCTAGCTTATGTTTCCAAGTGTTACATTGGTGGCAGTAAGAACTCTTGACAAACACATCAAAAACCTTTTCCGTATAGTTACCTATTAAAGAAGCGACACTAAATAGAGAAGTGAATCCACGTTTCTTCCACGTTCCGTCGCCTGATACTGTTAATTCGTTAGTATTTTGTACGTTATTCGCTTTGCATGTTTTCTCTTGCTCTTCTTTTACAGCAACAACAAAAAATCTTCTTGCATCATTCTTTACAGCCGTATGTATCTTCTGTACATGCGTGTTATAGCTTGGTTTTGATAAGAAAGACTCCGCTAAATCCATCAAACCGCAGAACTTATCACATCCAGCTAAGCCTAGGCCTAACACATGCATGACGAAAGCAAAACGATGATTCACTTCATAATACGATTGCTTGGCCCCTTCTTTCACTCTTTCACTAGACGAAAAATACCAAGGCTCTTTGCATTTTTTACATAAAATTTTGATTTTGAAGGTTAAACCTTCCGTTTTGCAGGTGCGAAAAGACATTTTCCCATCACAATCAACACACTTCATTAATGTAGCGAGAGTTAAAAATACTAAAAGGAAGTCTATAATTCTGTAATGTTTCTCTTAATCTTGCTCTACACTTTCAAACAGTACTTAGTTTTATTTTTTTATGCGATGCGCTGGACGCTACCACATCATCATTGCTGCGTTTTGGAAAAGTTTTTTGTCTCGGTCGACCCAAATATCACCACTTTTTTGCCGATCTTGTCTTGTCACTTTTTTTGGCATTTTGCAAATAAATAAATAAATTTATCACGACACAACACTAATCGAGCGAAAATATACTACTAACGAATGAACACAAACAAAAATCAACGGAAGACTATAATAAAATTTTAGTGTCTTTTTACACAACCGCTCGGCAAAAAGTATGCCTGTAAACTGATTTATATACGATATACCGGAAATATGCAAACTAAACAAAGTCAGTTTACATACAAAGCCTCATAGAAGTAAAAAGTATAAAGGTAAGAAGATTACAAAGGGACTTGAAGCAGTTCCAGGTAGGCGCGTCGTGCAGTTGCCAGGCAGGTGTACAAATCGAGCATGAGGGCCGGTCGCTTGAAACGCTGTATCTTTATTAGTTTTGCTCCGATTTACTTTAAATCTTAACACAATACTCTCGACATGTTGTGCATTCAAAAAAAAAAAAATGCAAAATAAATTTTAAAATCTTACCCTCTTCCCCCCCACCCCCTTAAAATTATCGAGATCTTAAATATTATTCTTTTAGTACTTCAGAAAATGTAAATTTTCTTAATACAACGACTTATTATATTTTTGAAAAAGTTATTAAAGATATTGTTTTCTTTTTTGGATTAACTTGCGCTGCTTCAATAAAGTCAACACGCAAGTTAACCCGAAAAAATTGCAGTATGACAATTTCTCTTTAAGAAAGGATAAACCCTTATTCTTATAAAAATGCTTTTTTTAATTATTAGATTGTAACTTAAAATAGTATAAATGTTATTAAAAACATTTTAAAATATTACTAAATTAGTAACTTTTTTTTCGACGAAGTAAAATTTTACATTTAAAATTTCTTTTATAATGTAAAGTATTTTCTTAAATTAAGATATAATTATAATTTAAATATATAGAATTAATTATTTCTTAATTTTAAAAAATACTCTACACTATAGAAGAAATTTTAAATATAAAATTAATACAAGTGTATATGGATTGCCATGCATTGCCATGCCGTCTGCTTTATAATGCGAAGGACCCGGATTCGATCCCACCGTAAGTCAAACATTATTCTGCGTTTTTTTCCGTTAAATAATGTGTAAAATAACATGTGCGACAATGCGAATTATTAAGATAAAATGCGAATTATTGCGATTAAATAAATGCAAATTTTAAAAATATGTATAATCATAATAAAAAATAAAATTCAAAAATATATAAAATACTTAATTAAAGTTTTTATAAAGGTTTTAAAAAAATATTTTAAAAGGTTTCATGAACTACTTTCAAAAATGTTTTTTTTAATATTTCTATAACTTTTATGAAATTTTTTTAAGACTTGTATTAGAAGGCTTATAAAAGGAGCTAGAAAGCGTTACTGAAGGGTTTGAAAACGGACATAAGCAAATTTTAAAAACATTTTTTGAAAGCTTTTGAAAAGGTTTTTATCCTTTCATGAAACGTTTTAAGAACATTTTAAAAACCTTTCGATCTGTGTGGGTTTCTACACTTATTTCTACGTACATTTCTACACTGATTTCCACATAGATATCGACAGTGATTTCCACGTAGATTTCTACACTGATTTCACGTTGAAACTCCTGTGGTAATCTATGCGGAAATCCACGTAAAAATCTACGTGGAAATCCACATACAGTGTGTTATTAGACTGATTTCAGTGTAGATTTCCGTGTAAAAATCCACGTAGATTTCCATGTAAATTTTCACGTAGTTTCTTGCAACAGGGATAAGACTTAATACAAGAATTGTTTCTTATATCAGATCTGATATAAGAAACAGAACGCTCCACTCATAATTTCTGATATAAGATCTGATATAAGAAACATACGATTTTATTCATGCAAAATAATTTTTATAAAAAATTTTACAAAAAAAGAAGAAAATATTTAAAATTTCAAAATTGTAATATGATTGTTTATTATAATAAATTTAACACGACTAATAGAAAATTAATTTATTTACCACATATTTTGTACAAAATTTAAATAAATTATGAATTAGCTGAGTAAAAAACATTGTACATTAAAGCATCAGGGCCATTACACGAAAAAAAAAAAAAAGAAATAAGACGTGAGAAATAAGAAATGGAAATAAAAAGTAGAAATAAGTAGGAATAAGGTTGGAATAAGAAAATAAGAGAGCTATTCTCATGCTTAGGTGCTCCTTCTATGTCTATACTCTTCCAAGTTATTTTCTTATTTCTATCTTATTCCTGCTTCTCTCCACTTCTTATTTTCATTTCTTATTCCTAACATTTATGTCTTTTTCGCGTAAAAACTCTGACAAAACTTATTGTATATACATATATCATTATAAGCGCAGTATTATTATTATTATTCAAAACATCGTAATGAGTATACCTACGCTGTTAACCCATATAAGGCCAATGGCTAGCACAGCGTAGATAGGGCCAAAGTAACTATTGGAATTACAACATGACTAAAAAATAAGGTTTACGTGTTTTATTTTTTTTTTTAATTGTTCATAAATAAATTGTTTAAACAATTTTTAATTTAAATATTTTCTATAAAATGTGAATTGTTATTGATAGACTTCTAGTAGATATAAGTGCTTACAATACATAAAAAGAATAGTTAGCATTCATTATAAACAAAATATGATTTAGTTATGCAACTAAAATAAAAAATTTATATTATTATTAATAATTCACTTGTTATTGCTTTATAAGCAGCATACAAATAATGTATTTAAATATAATTAAAAAGGAAAATTTACGTGTATGCATTTCTAATAAAATTGTTTAAACAATTGTTCTATAAATAATTAAAAATATGAATAAACACGTAGAACTTATTTTTTAGCCATTTTGTGATTCTAATAGATTCAATAGTTTGGCCCTGTCTACAATTTGCTAGTTATGGGCCTTAATGTGTTAATTACAAGAAAGCTATACTTTTTATTACAAAATGATGTAATAAATGAATTATAAAATGTCACGAAGAACAGAAAGTGTATGTCTTATTCCCTGTCTTGACATTGCTTAGCAGCAACCCTTCCTTGTTCTCTGTCTTGACGTCGCCTAGCGGCAATCCTTTCCTTGAAAAGTCTTGTCCTAACAGATTTGCCAGTATCATTGATTGCTCTTGTCAGCATCAGATTAAAAGCCGGCCCATCGTATTTGGTGCGCTTTCTTTCTGTATTATCTAATTTATCGCAAAAACGAAGAGTAACTTCTGCCGGAAAAAGTGAAAAAGTATTAAAAAAATTAATATTGTTAAATTAATTTATAATTTTATTTATTAAAATATTTTTAGACATTAAACTTATCTTTTAGAAGCCTATACATTTTAAGAGTGATCTCCTTTCTGGCGATTGGCTGGTCTTTAAATCAGACCGTTGTTCGATTAATGTCTATGCACCTAACCATCAAATCCGCTAATGTGTAATGTATCCTTAACATTTTTCGTAAGTATTTCGATACTGATGTAAAATTTTTTAGCATTTTAGCATACTCCCCTGCCAAAATATACACAGTGTGTCCCATGGAAAACGGAACTTTTTAAAAATAAAGACAAAAACTCAATATTGCGGCAAATCTCATTTATTTTATTCAAAATAGTCTCCTGCCGCATTAATGCAACGTTTTGCACGATCAATTAACATATCGAATGAGTTTTTAAAATCATTTTTATCCATCGACTTTAGTATGTCGGTCGTCGCTCTTTGGATGGCCTCTACGTCGGCATAACGTTTTCCTTTCATAGGCAAGTGCAATTTGGAGAACAAGTAAAAGTCGCACGGAGCCAAATCCGGCGAGTACGGTGAATGGTTGATGGTTAAAATAGATTTTTTGATAAAAAAATCCGTGATCAAGTTCGATCGATGAGACGGGGCATTATCAAGCAACAAACGCCAGCTCCCTTTTTCACGGTATTGTGGCCGCACACGACGAATACGGCTGAGCAATTGCTTTATAACAACAAGATAAAACACAGCAGTAATCGTTTGACCAGGTAAAACAAATTCACGATGAATAATACCCTCCGAATCGTAGAAACAAATCAACATTGTCTTCACTTTTGACTTTCCAAGACGACTTTTTTTCGGATTGGGCTTGGTTGGGTGCTTCCATTCAGCACTTTGACGCTTGGTTTCGGGATCATATTTAAAACACTATGTCTCGTCACCAGTCGCAATTAAATATTTTAAGTTTGAGTCCTTTTTTGACTCTTTAATCAAATCCTTACGATGTTGAATTCGGAGCGATTTTTCGTAGTCGGTCAATTTGTGTGGAACAAAGCGTGCACACACCTTCCGTAAATTCAAATGATCGGTCAAAATGCGATGAATCGAATTTTTGGACATATTCAATTCCATTTCCATGTATCGCAATTAAGATTTTGGTTCATTTTTTATAAATTCACGCACTTTTTCAATGTTACTCTGAGTAACCACGGTATTCGAAAGACCTGAATGTTCGTCGTCCTGAATGTCTTCACGACCTCCCTGGAACCGCTTATACCACTCATAGACTCTAGTACAGGATGGACAATTATCGCCATAAACTTGTTTTTTTTTACTCTAAAATAGTTTTTTTTTTCTTAACTTCTTTATAAAATTTTTACAACTCTCATTTTGAATTATTATTAAATAAAAATATTCATTTAATTTATTCAGCGTACGTGTGCTGTTCTAACGAAATTCTTTAAACACGTACAATATCCACTATTAGTTTTGAACTCTTAATTTGAAATATTTATAACACTTAAATATAAAAATAACAATTTTTAATATAAAAATAAAAATGTTTATTGATGTATCAATTTAGATTTACTTATGTTTGCTAAAATATTCAAACGTGTGCTTTTATTTTAAGTTTACTAATCATATTCTTGTTTATTTTATAAATAAAAATTAATCTATATTTTTCATCAAATATTATTTATTAAATTATTTATTTTCTTAGCAATGGTAAGAAGAAGCGGAAAAAGTACAAGCCAGAATACTTTTTACGAATATTGGAAGATTTGCTTAGTTACCATGTGACAAGAAGTATAACTTTGACGAGTAATAGATACATATACTGCAAACATTAAATATTGACAAATTTGAAGTACTAAAAAATATACTTCTAAATATTCTTTTTGATGTAAATTTCCTTGCCAATTTTCCACTCGATGACAATTTTCCACTCAAATTCGACATCATCAAATGTGTATTAATAGTCTGACTTAATTGCCACTGTAATTAAATAAAAAATCTATATAATTTACATTGTTTTGTATGCGGTTGGTTGCAGGAACCATTAAAAATATTAGTTATATAACAATTCATCAATTCTTTCAAAATTGGTTTACAATTAATATAAGAAAATGGTGTATTTGAAATAAATTTAATTTTGATTTTTGTATTAATATTACTATGAATTGTATTTGTATAAATTAAATGTTATGCACTTTTTAAATTTGCCAGTCAGCTATTAGCATTAAAAATTTTATAAAGCTTCCAAAAAAAGTGTGTCCACCTGGTTTCTAATACTTTTTTTATGTTTTGATAAAATGGAATGACTTCCATTTATTTACAATATTACTTTTCTTAATATTTTTTATGAATAATTGTTACCATTTAAACAATTATAATTGTAAAAACAATTTCCGCGAAAATTACCGTTTACATCTTCATCGTCAAACTGTTAACTTATTTTAATGCACTCACTAATAATCAATAATAAAAACATTGAATAAATTATTACAAAAATATAATAATTACCTTACGTAAAATACAATATTATGTATAGGTTTTATAGAGCATCGATTCGACACATTTTGCAAAAAGTAACTGGTGTTGGCATAGATCTCATGACGTTAGTGAACTCGCAAACGTTATAAAACCACCGATTCCATTGGTCTAATAAAACTAGACAATTTGAAAATAAAAGCGGCAATGGCGGCGCCGCGTGCGTGGCGCACTATTACAACACTGCATTTGAATGAGAAATGATTTTTCAAAAATTGACCCATTTCTCTTCGATTTTCATTTTATAATATTTCATTTTACTGTTAAAAAATCGAGTGAGAGATTGAGCGCGTGCAGACAAGAGAAAAAGAGAGAAAGAGAGAGAGAGAGAGAGATAGATAGATAGATAGATAAATAGATAGATAGATAGAATGTTTATTCGTATGTGTATACAAAAATTGCAAGAATTTTTTTTTTTTTTTAAATATTGCACGTGATATCACAGTCGTGAAAACTATAAACTATTAAAGCTGAAATAAATCTTGTCAATAAAACAAGTGAGATCACAAATAATTAAATGCGAACAAATACACATACAATTCCAATTAAAAACAAACATTCAACGCACATAAATAAATAAATAAATTAACATAAATAAAATAACACAGAGACGCTACTGATTGAGTTCGAGGTAGTGTCTCTTAACCACTTTTTTCAACCTACCGAGAGACGAAATGTTTCGTATGTCAGTAGGCAGAGAGTTCCATTAATGCGCACTTAGAACTTGGAAAGAGCGCTCTCCAGTCTCAGTGCGCATCAGAGGAGCAACGAGTTCCTAAGTCTCACCCCTAAGAGGTCCCCTGGGCACAAATCTAGAGAAGAGACTCTCTAGATAGTCAGGAGCACGCGTGCGTATGATTTTGTACATAAGTACAGCCATAAAATAGTGTCTCTTTATATCAGTACGCAGCCAACCCAGAGAGTCCCGATGAAGAAAAACATGATCGTCCCTCCTTAGACCCTTCACGTATCGAACACAGAAATTTTGTAAGACTTACAGTCGATTACGTTGTTCTTGAGAAGCATCCAGCAAGACCACCGAACAGTAGTCTAGGTGAGGAAATAGCAGCGCCTCAGCAAGCATCTTACGCAGCTCTTGAGAGGTATATTTCCAAAAGAAACGAAGATTATATAACGCTCTATTAAATTTTTTCGTTTAATTATCAACATGGAGTTTCCATGATAATCTTGAGTCTAAAATCATCCCAAGGCTGGTTACAGTGTCGGAAAAGGGGATGCAGACGCCATTTCCAAGATCAATAAAGGTTAGCTTTTCACAAAACAAATAATTAAATATTTAACGAATATTTGGCAACTAAAATAAATAGCCTTAGTTTTACTTTTATTGAGTCTTAAAGAGGCATCCACGGCCCAATCTGAAACTGCTTTAGCTGCCCGCCGAAGCTCCGATATCCCCCCATCAAGAATGAATTGGTCTGAAACCTGTTTGTAGAGGGTCGAGAATGCAAAAAGTTGTCAGATGCCCCTGCAACTGTTTATATGCTAACTTCTCCAGAACCGTTGAAAGAAAGCACAAGATCGCAATCGGTTTAAAGTCCGATGCTGAAGAAGAGTATTTGCATTTTTTTAATGGAATAATTTGTGCTCCCTACTAAGCCACCGGAAAAATACCTTTTGCAAAAGAGCAATTGAACAGCCGCACAAGGAATTATCCTATTATTGGAAGAGATTTGATTACAACCGACTGTAGTATACCATCAGCTGCCCAAGCCCGCAATGACAAGTGAGAAATTGCGAGAATTACATCGTTTAGGTTTATATGATTGAAGGCAAAGCCTTCTGTCGTTGCATCATTAATAATCCTCCCACGCATTGTCACATCATCGCCATACGGGGATGCCGATACACCCACAAAGTGTTGGTTTAATTCGTCAGGTGTAATGCCATTCAAATCCACTTCATGCCCAGGTAAAAATCCGAGGCTACGTAATTCTTTCCACGTATTATTGTTTGCGAGGGCATAAAACATTCTGTTGTTATAGTAATTAGTTCTCGCATTTTCCGTCCGTTCGTCTGCTATTAGTCTTATTTTACAAAATTCATCAAATAGTGACTTATCGTTAGTTCTTCTAAATCGACGGTACAGAGCCTCCCATTTTTTGTACAACCGAAACAGATCCGCATCAACCCATGGAAGCTTACCTTGTTTAGGAGTAACAGTTTTAATGGGAGCTAGTATCTCAATTGCTGCCATTAAGTTGTTGCAAATACTGTTCAGCGCAACGTCAATGTCAAAGTTTATGTCAGTAAAAGACGACCAATCACAGTAAGTTAAAAAAGAATTAAGGTCAGCCGGAGAAATATTTTTGAAATCACAGTACATAAAAAAATTTAGAGATTGAGTTTGTATATTGCAGTTTGTGGTAACAGTAATAATATTGTGCTTACTGTAAAAGTTCGCTGGAATACTGGCAGCGTCCGTGACAGTATCGTTGTCGTCCACGAAAATCAAGTCAATCCAGGTACGAGACGTGGAAGTGTAATGAGTAGGACCATGCTGGACCAGCTGTAGAGAGAGTTCCGCTGATAATTTGCGAACAAATTTAGCATCATCACTTTCCCGGAGAAGATTGGCATTCAGATCTCCCATAATGATTTTATGACTGTAGTTAAAACAGAATGTGTGAAGATCATTAAAAAAATTTTCATTTTTTTGAAATGGTATTTTAGGTGGACTGTAAATAACTCCTACTAATAAAGGAGAAGATTTAACAATTTGTATATTATAAAAATAAATTCAGGAGTGCAAGGTTTGCCCTCTTGTTCAGTGTTCGACCCAGAGAGAATCTCACACTTAAGGTGATTTTTAACATAGAGAGCAACACCTCCACCCCTAACATTTCTATCTTGCCTAAATAGATTAAAGCCACCAATCTGAATAACGTCTTCAGGTACATCTAAGTTCAGCCAGGTCTCAGCCACTCCGAAAAGGTCGTAGGAAGGATCGTCCCGTAGAAATTGACGGACACCCTCAATGTGAGCTCGCAGGAAGTTCACATTAAGAAATAACGCTCGCAACTCCCCTTCAACTCCCTTTAACTCTCCAGTTGCGCCATTGTGCAATGGTCAATCTGCTCTGCTTGTTATATTTTCCTTTTTAGATACTTTTGATTTAATTTCAGTTTCTTTGTTTTTTTTTTCACTTCTCTTTTTATTTTAATTGTTAATCGGGATAATTTCACTAGACGCAGTACCTTCTATGTTTATTTTTGTTAACTACATTCTTTACAGCTTCTTCGCTAATCTCATCTTTGTTTTTAATTTTATTTTTATATTCGTTTTTATTATTATTGTTTATAGCATCTAAAGTTGAACTGACAAGAAATTTGTCTTGACGATGCCAAATATATTTGAAGCCAAGATTTTTTGCTAAAAATTTAATTTGTTTAAATTCGTTATATTGATTTTTATTCAGATATTCATTGATAAAGATCTTGCAATTCGCCAATGCAGGAAACCTGTCAAGAAATAAGGGTTCTAGATCGGTTATACTAAAAGCAGTGACTTTGTGTTTTGCCGCCATTATTTGTGTAATAAGGTCGCAATTGGAGAGTGTAACAAGCAAGGAAGAGACACTCCTTGAACCATCTCCGACCTTTCCCCGAGAATAAACGTTAGCTAATAGAACATTCTCCGAGGTGATAGAGGGAAGTACCGTGCTAAGAACAGCCACCGCGTAGTCCATGGGATCAATGTTAGCCGTCGTACAGTCTATTGTGCTAGAGATCACGATGCAACTGGATCCAACACGACACTTATCCCCATCTTGTAGAGAAAATCTACTACCATTTGCAATCTTCGGAGTTACAGCTGTTATTTCAGGGCTTGATATACAATCATCCGTTTCTGTGCTCGATTCGGAGTCTAGGTCAGCTTGTATCAGATCGGAGACGGTCTGCACCACGGTCGCCACGCCAACAGTCAGATAATTAAAATTTTTTTGTATGTCGTAAAATTCGGTATTAATTTGTTGTAAAAGGTTATTGTGTTGTGTTTTCATGATTTCAGCGACATTTTTTCAATTTGCAAGAACTTGATATTAAAATTAGTTACAAGACTACTTTCTAATTTTATTATCGCTCATCCAAAGAAGAATTAAATTTAAGTAGCATTGATTGATTTTCTCGAAACTTATTTAGTATAACATTTTGATTTTTAATAGTATTTTTAATATTTTTGACTCCTAGTATTAATTGTTGTATTTGCATTTCCAGGTTAGTTAATTTGTTAATTGGCTCAACTAAATTAAGTAATTTAAAGTTGATTGTCCGGAGTCAGTCAAAAAAGTATTATTGCAAGGAAGTTGACTTTCATTTTTACCTGTTGGCGTGTCAAGCGTGGTGATACTCTTCTGTTTCGATAATACTGGAGTGGAATTTGATATAAGTACACTACCGTTCGGTGTCGTGTTAATATTAACATTTTTAACCGTAGAGTCTCCATTCTCCCGATTTCCAATTGCATAACAATTCTCGCACATATAAGTAATAGTCAGTTTTTTGTTAATTAAAATACTGCGAGATATTAATTTGTTGCAAATATCGTGATAATTTTTATTACATTTATAGCAGGTATGAAGAATACCGACTTCGGTGTATTTTCCTGCATTTAAGACATGCTGACGGAGCCATAATGCAGAGTCAGTAAAGAGTCAATATTTTGACAGACAAGTCTACGAGTTGTCAGCCAAGTAGAATGACTCAATAGCAGATAAGTAGTAAAACTAAATATAGTCAGGCAGAAGTCAATTAAATAAAATACAATAAAATTTTGTAAAATATATAAATTAATTAAATTAAAAATTAAAATAAATAACTTTGACTAGTATTCGACTAGAGATGTGGTTTGAATAGCGCGCGCTTGGTTGCTCAGCTGGTGATTATTTGACTGCTCCTAGTTCCTCAAACTTAAGGCAGATTTTTATGAAAATAATGACGGCGATGGAATAAATTTTTAAAATTTAGCGGAGAAACGCCGTGTAGAGGAGATAACCTTAAATTTTCAAGTTAGATTTTGAATTTTTCACGGTACTTTCAAGGCAGTTATATAGATTTAATGTATAAAATATATACATAAATTGATACCTTGAAAAATACCTTTTTGCTGCAACATAAAACTCACAGACAGAACGTGAGTAATTATGTAAAATTGTTAAATATCAGAGAAGCGTAAAATAGTAAACAGTGCTACTTACCAAAGAGAGAGAGAGAGAGGGAGAGAGATAGAAAGAAAAAGAGAGGGGAAGAGAGACTGAGCGAAAGGGGAAGTAAGAAACAAAGAGTTCAAGCAAAGAAGCTGTTAAATAATATTTGTTACCTTTGTTTTTTCTCGTTGCTTTCCAGCAGATTTTTTAGCGCTCTTTCGCGAGTTACCATCTTCTTTAGAATGTAAACTGCCTTCTGTGGTTGGACTCGTACATCCATCTGAATAGACTTCTGGCCTTCTTGTTCTCGTTGTCTTCGTCTTCTCTCGTAATTCCTCAGCAGTTTGCGCTAATAGCGCTATAGCTCTTTTCTTGAACCAATTATGTTTGTGGGAAATGTCGCAATTATCTTCGCAAAAATATTTTGCATAATAACATTTGTTACGCACGTAATCTTTTACATGTTCCGGATTTAATCTTGCGTTTTCATTTTTTTCCACCTTAATGTCCTTTGTATGAACGATAGCGCTTTCATTAATTGCATCCTTATCAAAAAAAATAAGAGTAAGAAACTAACGTCCACATGCCGAAGCAACAAAAACGAACACGTGTCGACAAAAAGAACGAATGTTTTTATATGGAAAATGTTGTTACACAAACACGATAAGCGCGATCTACCTACGTAGACGACGACTGACAGCTAGCGAAATTAATTGATCAATGCGCAACGCACGTAACGATGCCACGAAAGTAAAAACGATTAAGAAAACGTCATTTCACAACGATAAATTAAAATATGTTTTTCATGAACAAATACGAAAACAAGTAGGAACTTGGCTTGCGAATCTACTGCGGTCGTACTCCATGATCGTTGTAACGTTACTGTTACCCCTTCTCTTCCAATACACTCACGCTTATGACCGAACTTTTGTCGCCACTGCATACCTTATAGACTGTGCATCTTATCAATACACAGCTGTTGCCCTTTTTCTTATCTCACGCTGTTTCTTATTTGTTGGTATTTAAAAAAAACTCGAGTGTTATGCATATCACGATGTTTTCGACTTGGACATTATAATTTCAATTTTTTACTCTTTAACATTGAATTTTTTTTTTTTTTTCATTAATATGAATAAAAATTTTCGTTTATAACCGTACAATTAATATGTCGACGTGCCTTTCAAAGAAAAACATTCTGCTCTTTAGCGACGTGTATGATAAAAAAATACTTGTTGTTTATCGATGCAAGCTATCATATTTTTCAAAATTTAATGTAATTATATATTGATGACGGCAACAATTATAAATGTTTTATGTACAACTTTATTCTACAACTTCAAAGTTCTTTTCATGATTGCTTTGAATACTGACAAGTTCTTGCTTATTTGCCTCCTTTTTCTCTATTACACGTTGTTTGATAATTCCGTATTTTATAGCTGAACTGATCACAGAATTAATTTTTGTTTTCTGCAATGACCACATCTTGCCAGTTGGATCTTTTTGATCCATGTAATCTTTACAAATATCTGTAAAAAATTAATTATAAGCTTTAAAACATACATTTCGACATAATCTTCATCTAATTTAAATATAAAGAAGTATTCGAGCATCATAATACATTAAATTAAGTTGAAAAATTAGTTAAAATATTGTTTTTGCGATATATAAGCAGATCAATAAAGATATACAATTTATAAAAACGGAAGCAGTTTCATATTGGAAATAATATATAAGTATAAGGTATCTAAAAAACGAATAACTGAATGTTGTCAAAATTTTTTGGCAGTGAAATAATTATTAACAAAAGAACAATTGCGAAATTGCACTATTTTGATTATTTTCTTGATTATCTCACTCCCCATTTATCAATTAAAAAAAAGGCTAAGACAAAAACTTGTCAAAAAATTTTACAAGAAGTCATGTATTATAAAAAAATTTTTTGTACCACCAAGCGAATTCTCAACAACGTATGATTTTTCTTAACAATTTTAAAAATAAAAATAAGATTAAAAATCATAAATAAATAAATAATTTTTTAGTTGTTTTTGCAATTATTTTTGCAAAATATACTTTTACATTTTTCTAAATAAACATGAATTTTTATAACATTTTTTCATAAACATTTTTTGTTCACAACTTCTTTTTGTCTGCTGAATAGCAAGCAAGATATATAGTTGTTTGTATGGATTTGTGCATTCTATTTATAATATGCAGGTATACAAAAAGTTATCGATAAAAGATAGAGATACTGCATATACAGGATATGACATGAACGATCTGCAAACGTCAGACCATTCTAATAAAGTTATAAATCACTTAAAACCAGTCATTGGTTTACATTTGTTTGCCGCTAATTTTACGAAATTTTCAAGAATTTCCATACTTTTTTCTTATCCTGTATACAAAAAAAATATACGAATACAAATATTCATACATTTAAAATCATAATCATAATGCAATACGTTATTCTTACGATGACAAACTTATTATTTAACACTAATAGTGTAACATATTTGGAACAGCGAAAATAAAGCATTTTGTGCCGTTTAAAACAAAAACACAAATCTTTTTTATATTTTTAGTTAGATGCACTGACAATCCAGTTTCAACTTCTTGTACAACTTGCATGAAATTACAATATATCAATGATTGCGTTTTCATGAGATTGTACAGCACTCTTTTTGTTTCATCGCCATCTATTACAAATGCTTTTATTTTTATATACTGTCCATTATGCAGCTGAGCATAAGCATTTTCTTAACAAAGATTTTCGACTGAATCTGCCGTGTATAAACATCCATCTTTCACCATGCGTATAAAAGAAATAGTTGCTTCGTTACAAGGGTAATTTAATTGCTGTAATAGCTGTTTATCGCCATTTCCAAAATATGTTATGTTGTTTAACTTGATAATTTTGTAATTGTATTCTGGCCTTATCCATACTTTCGTAAAACGTTCTAACAATATCAGAGCAATGCCCAAGTACGTTTTCTTCTAGAATACTGATATAACGTTGTAAATTAACGAATCTTACGATTTGTTCCTTAACACTTTTTGCAGAGTTAATCGCTTGTAAAATAATGTAGTTCTCTGATTCAAACGGGTACTGAAAATGTGTCCATGCAGGGCCCCAATTTATATCACTTCTTAGCAAGTGCGATAATTGATGCATATTACATGTTACTTCATTTATTCCATATATCCGTTCAGTTCTTTTTGCAAATTCAATCGATTTCTTCTCTGCGTTTTCCAATTCTACTTGCGTCATTTCGCCCTTTAATAAAATATAATAACTTTCAACATAGAGTCCCCAATAATAAAGGAAGTCATCATCTTCAAATATTGTTGCAAAAAGTGGTGGACTCATGAACAAAATGAAATTTTCCCACTCTCGTGCTTCCCAATATGATACGAGGGGCGTTTAAAAAGTCTGTGCAAAAATAAAAACTGCTTACGTGTTTGGGGTAAACCTTTTTTATTTTTCGACATAGTTTCCCTTCAGGCTTATACACTTCGTCCAAGGATATTCTAGTTTGTTGATCCTTTCCGAATAATAGGATTTGTCCAAGTCTGCAAAATATCCATTAGTGTCTGCAATCACTTCCTCGTTTGAATAAAATCTTTGTCCCATCAGCCATTTCTTCAAATTAGGGAACAAATAGTAGTCCGAGGAAGCCAAGTCTGGAGAATAGGGGGGATTTGAAACGAGTTGGTATCCTATTTCGATTAATTTTGTGACCACAACTGCTGAGGTGTGTGCTGGTGCGTTGTTGTAATGGAAAAGGACTTTCTTGTGGGCCAATCGCTAGCGTTTTTCTTGCAGCTCGGTTTACAAACGGTCCAATAACGATGAATAATATGCACCTGTGATAGTTTTACCCTTTTCCAGGTCATCTATCACCATATCATGGATTTGATCAATGATTTCTGGAGTCGTAACCTCCACAGGCCGTCCAGAACGTTCAGCGTCACTTGTGCCCATATGGTCAGTCCGAAAATTTTGAAACCACTTATAAACTGTTCTAATCGAAGGTGCAGAGTCACTATAATGTTTATCAAGCTTCTCTTTAGTTTCCTGAGGCGTTTTGCCTTTCATTAAGTAATGTTTAATCACCACACGAAATTCTTTTTCGTCCATTTCTTGAAAATCACTCGACTTCCTTGATTCACACGAATGCCAAATACAAAGAAATAGACCAATATGACTGCAACTTGGTGTGTGTTCATTCAAGAGATGCTACTAACTAAAAATGACCTCGATACGCGCCGGTGGTGCCATCTCTCAGACTTTGCACGGACTTTTCAAACGCCTCTCGTATATCATTTAATGATCTTGTCAAACGTGATAAATAAGTCAGAACGCTAATCTTCTTCAAATAATAATCTATAGTTGCTTTTTGTTGAGGTTCGCATTGCGCTAAAAGTTCTAGTTTAAATCTCTTTCCTGACCCTAATGAAGAACAATGCATTATATCATGTGTCATACCTTCTATCAAATCGAACTTATCCAAATTTATTAATTCAGGAGCCTAATGTAATCCTTTAACTGACTTTTTTTTTTCTTGTACAAGTGTCAATATGCGTTCTATTGTTTTTACATTTGTACTTAATTCTAGAAGAGGATCCAATACTAGATATCTACTACTAAAATTATGACGTTTCCCGAGATGTAAACACCAATTGCATCCAAATCTTCCATAAAATTGTAAAATGCCTGACATAGAAGCTCGTGCAACTGTATCTATACAGCATACTAATAGATATAGTTTTATTTTTGTTACTTGCCCTCGCAAATTACAATCGAAACCATCCTTTCCATAACTATTCATTTCTCGTACGAATGGTTCCAAAAATGTATTTATTATTGAAGACTTACTTTTACCATACCAGATGGCGCAAACAATTACATTATTTATTCTCACTTGTGGCAGTTCATTTATAATCAAATAAATGGGCCAAATAGAATATCTAGAACCTTTAAATTTCAAAATGAATTTTGGGTTCTAAACTCAGCTACCCAATATTTGACCGTTGTAAACGAAGGAGCAGACTTCCCCAAAGTAGAATCCAACTCGGCTGTGATATCGGTTGGACTTAGACCTTTTAAATAAAAGTATTGTATCACATAACGATGCCCAAATTTTTCCAGATTTACAAATTTACTGAGAGCGTTTACTTTGGATGTCTGTAAAAAAATAATAATAAACGTACCGTTATGAATGTTTTACATTAAGTTGTTGAAAGGTGGTATTATCAATCGCAGTAATTGTTTTTTTAAAACTACCTGTATCCATAAGTCAGGTCGGGTACTTTTGGGACTACCCTCGTATATTAGTTATTCTACAAAAACAAACATTTTTAGCGTTATAGGTTTTATTTTCTTCTTTTTGTTCCTATTTTAATTATTGGAAAACTTTTTCTTCAGCATGGAATCAAAATCAATTTGTTTTAAAGAAATAATGTATACAAATGCATGAAATTTGTAAAAGTTAAGTTAATATTTTACTGAATTACTATACAATCGATATTGTAATTTTTATTTAAGCTTGGACTATACTTTATTGTGTAATATGGAATAAAAGTGGCAGTCATTTTATGGCACCTATAATTTATTAATATCTGAGCATTCTGAGTCGATGGAAAGTAAATAATATTAGACATTGTAGTAATAAACGCTAATATGTACTTTTCTCCTATGCAGTTGTGTCTAATCTAAAATTATCGCTACGTAATATTGGTATACTGCTATGTGTGACAACCTCAACGGTATACCTACCATATTTCAGACGTTTATGCGCACGTTAAATATACGACAATGCCTATTTATGGTGTATGAAATGTACAAACCTCGTTTGATTCTTCTACGATGGCTTCAACTGATGGATGTGCGTGCATATCGTTTATTCGTTCACGTTCATGTCTAGCTTCCAGAGTGTGTTCGAAATAGAAATCATTTTCTTTTTCCATTCTTGGTATATCAGCATTATATTCTACAGGTGCATTTTGTTGGAAAATTTGGCGAAATAAATTGTTTTCATGTGGTCCTTGTATTTGATCAGCATTATTTGTATTAGCAACCTTTAAGATAAAATGTATCAAATTATTTTTATAAGACTCCGTAAAAAAATATCGTTTTCACGCACGCTAAAGAAAAACAGCGTGCAAAAAATTTAGTTTCTAATATCTCGTATCATTAAATATAATTCGATACAGTGTAATATTAAATTCTCCATTCGCGTGTTGAATGTAAAAATAAAGAGTTAAATTGACCATTGTATTTAGTGTTAAAGGTATTTTTGCATTATAAAAAATGCCACTTATTGAAGAATATTTAAAATTCTTTTTTAAAATCAAGTTGAATTTCAATTCAAGTCTTCATTTTTGAAAAATAGTTTTTTCTTTCTTACCTCCAAACGATATCCATGTAATCGACGAAATTTTTTTCTTATATATGAAGATATATCTTCAGAATTCCCAGTGCAAAGATAGGATTTGTAACACCCATTTTCTATTCGCTCCATGATGTTCTTTTTAAATACGATAAGAGAATATTTGTATAATGGACATTTACTATTCTTTTTTGGTGAAGTTGTGTCACGACTACCGTTTTATTGGCTACAGCTTGAAAAAGCTTCGAATTCACCCAACATCGTTCTAACCCCGTATATCTCGCATAAATTTTCTTTCTTATTCTCGTCACGATTCGTCGAGTTAATGATCGCTTACACACGCACACGAATGAAATCCTCGCGCGTACCACGAATGCGAATCGCTCGCGTACGTATACATTAAAAAAAAAAAAAAAAAAATGCAAATTTTTTGTTTCATGCGTACAATTAGTTAATTATATTAATTAATTATTATATTAATTAATTATTATATTAATTAATTATTATATTAATTAATTATATTAATTATATTAATTATATTAATTAATTAATTATGTTGTATGAAATTTATATCAATTATTTTATATAAAATTATATTAATTATTTTGTATAAAATTTTCATGTTTAATAGTTGAAACTTTATAAAAAATTTTAATTGAAAATGAAACGTTCATATTTAAATTATTCATAAAAGCCTTTGCAAAATTAAAATAAATTAAAAAAATTTTTAAATAATTTTAAAATTATTTATAAAATAATAATATTTAATGAGTATAAATTACTGAAAATGAATAAATTCGTGCTTTTTAAACCATGAATATAATTGAAAATTTTTGAACCGTTAAAAATTAACTCGATAACGATACAAAATATCGACAAGCACATGTTTTTAAAAAGAAAAAAATAAAATAAATTGTTTATTAACATTACATTATCATAGCAATCAATTAAGAGATTCGTTCGACAAGACTATATATGTATACGTCACGTCACGGCACTTAACTACGTGTCCGTCCATGTCTTTATTACCTAATGTACTAAACATAATTATATTGACCAAGGATGATGAAGAACAAACGTCATCAGCCAAATTCATTCCAAAAGTCTGATCGAAATAAACAATCTAACCGGTCAACACAGCTCAACACTTGACAAAGAAAAAGAGAGAAGAAGAAGAGAGAAAAAAACGTGTAACCATATTTATCCACCATATATTATATTTGTCCAAATCCACCCAACATCGTTCTAACCCCGTACATCGTATAAATTTTCTTTCTCGTTCTCGTTGCGATTCGTCAAATTAATAATCGCTTAAACATGCACAAAGATAAAATCCTTGCACGTACCACGAATATAATACGAATCGTACGTATACATCCGCGTTGAACTTTCCGATCATCGCGGATTAATTTTCTAATTTATAAAAGTTCTCGCGTCTAAGAGAGAAATGGTATGAGAACAGTGCCCCCCTCCTTACTTATACTCTTAGTTTTAATGAAACATGAGGCGTTTCAAAAGGCGATTAACAAGTCGCGTAGAAAATATTACTGTTATGACCTACGAGTTCAAGTGTATAATTTTTTTCCGGCTTAATAATATAATGTACGCATGTAAATGTTTCACAGACATTTTTCATTTAACAAAGATGTTTACTCATAATATGCAAAATTCAAAGACAATGTTATACTATTCAATCGTCAATCTCCTTATTAAAAATGATGTATACAATTTTTTTAACATGAAAATTTAATTGTCCAACTAAAAAGAAACTATGATTAAATTAAAGCGTTTGTTGAAAAAAAAGGAAAAAAATCGAACTCATTAAAAAAATTAGAAAGAACAATCATCACACGTTAAAAGGAAAAAAAATACACGAGCGGTATATTCTTTAAAGAAAACAAAAAAAGAGCACGAGTTTAAAAGTCAAGATCATTACTAAAGTCCTCCGTAAGTTTTCCTCCTATCTAAATACTGTGTAAAATCATTAGGTTTAACTTGACTGCTCTCCTGCGACGAAAGAGAGAGAAAGAGTAAGTAAACATAGAACGAGAGTCTTAAAAATCAATTTTCAATTGTCGACCTTTGTGTCTACTGTATATAAACATACATATACATATACATCTCAAGCACACGGATGTGCACAAACACATGCATATGGATGTAGCTGGCGCACCGATCTTCCAGAGAGTATTGAAAGTTAAAACCCAAACAAACAAGCAAGAGACAGAGAGAGATACTGAACAATGGCTATGTACCTCAGTAGCGGCGACGCTGGAGATGTATACGTATCATAAAATATAGTTCAATACTAGTGCAAGAAAGTTATTTTTCTCAACAGTGTAAAACGTTAACGCTTCTTGTAAAAAATTGTAGGAACATATTTGTTTTTGTGATAAATTTATTTCATAACTCACCATAACTAGAAAGATGGCAAATGAATCGACCGATCAGCAATTATGCATCGGACCATATATACCCACAGCTGAATAGTTTAGAAATAAAAGTAAATTTTTTAAGACTTATTTTTAAGTTTTAAAATAGTATCATTTGAAAAATATTTTTTATTCCTCCCGTAAATTTTTATGTTTTTAAACTACTTCATTGCAACAATTTTTACAAACATATGTTAAACTTAAGTTATAGAAGCATGAAATAAATTGTATAGAAAAATATTAATACGAATAATATGAATGGATTTATTTTAAAAAAAATATCATTACTTAAAATAAAAATTGCAGGTGATGAAGAAAAACTTATGCGATACTATGCGAACAATGATACCACGAAGTTGCTAAGCGAAAGAAAAAACAATAGAGATAAAGTTTAAGTAATTTTCATAATTAATAATTTTTGCTATATAATTTTTTTCAAACAGAAAGGAATTACCAGCATTATTTTTCCAAAGGTATATGTCGGTTTGAGAAAATATATACAAGGGGCGTTTGAAAAGTCTGTGTAAAGTCCAAGAGATGGCACCACCGGCGCATATCGAGGTCATGTTTAGTTAGTAGCATCTCTTGAATGAACATACAACAAGTTGCAGATATATTGGTCTATTTCTTTGTATTTGGCATTCGTCTGAATAAAGTAAGTCGAGAGATTTTCAAGAAATGGACGAAAAAGAATTTCGCGTGGTGATTAAACATTACTTTATAAAAGGCAAAACGCCTCAGAAGACTAAAGAGAAGCTTGATAAACATTATGGTGACTCTGCACCTTCGATTAGAACAGTTTATGAATGGTTTCGAAATTTTTGGACTAACCATATGGGCACAAGTGACGCTGATCGTTCTGGACGGCCTGTGGAGGTTACGACTCCAGAAATCATTGATCAAATCCATGATTTAGTGATGGATGACAGAAGAGTTAAGGTGCGTGAGATTGCTAGTGCTGTGGGCATCTTGACTAAATGGATACATAATATTTTGCATAAACATTTAGACATGAGAAAGCTATCAGCAAGGTAGGTGCCGCGATTGCTCACGCTTGACCAAAAACGGAATCGCGTGAAGTGTTGCAAGGATGGTTTGCAGCTGTTCCAGAAAAATTCGGAGGACTTAAAGCGTTGTTTCGTCACTGTGGATGAAACATGGATACAATACTATACTCCTGAGACCAAACAACAATCTAAACAATGGGTTACCAAATGGCAATCTGCACCCAAAAAGGCGAAGACCGTTCCTTCGGCCGGAAAGGTTATGGCGACTGTCTTTTGGGATTAGCAAGGGATAATCCTAATCAACTATCTGGAAAAGGGTGAAACTATTACATGTGCACATTATTCATCGTTATTAGACCGTTTGAAAACCGAGCTGCAAGAAAAACGCTCGCGATTGGCTTACATGGAAGTCCTTTTCCATCGCGACAACGCACCAGCACACATCGCAGCAGTTGTGGTCGCAAAATCAATTGAAATAGGATTACAACTCGTTTCACATCCCCTTTATTCTCCAGACATGACTCCCTCAGACTACTATTTATTCCCAATTTGAAGAAATGGCTGCCGGGACGAAGATTTTATTCAAACGAGAAGGTGAGTGCAGACACTAATAGGTATTTTGCAGACTTGGACAAATCCTATTATTCGGAAGGGATCAACAAACTAGAACATCATTATACAAAGTATACATTCTGTCAAAAAAGTTCCGGGAATTGTCGATTTGAATCTGGCGGGGCAATTTAGGCAGGTAAATTTTTTTTTCTAGGTTAGTATAACTGTCCTTGATGACTATGCTAAGTTTGAGTGGAATCTGTCAACGAGTGTGTTTACAATAGCTGGTTAAGTTAGTTGATGTCAATAGTGCGTGCCGATTTTTTACAATGGGTGATTACGTTAAACAAAGAATTTGTCTAAAATTTTGTGTTGCGAATAAAATTTCGTGTGCCAATGCATTGAAAATGTTGCAAAAGGCTTTTCGTGGTGAAGCACTATCGAATACCCGTGCGTATGAGTGGTACAAAGCCTTCAAGGAGGGTCGTGAAGTCGTTGAAGACTTGCCTCGTTCCGGACGCCCATCGACGGCTTCGACCGCAGATAACGTTGATAAAATTAAGGAAATGGTGTTTGAAAATCGTCATACCAGCTTAAAAGACATAGCACATGAACTTGAGATATCCCACGAGTCTACACGTACGATTTTAATTGATATTTTGAGCATGAGAAAGGTGGCCGCAAGACTTGTTCCGCAAAGGCTTAATTTTCTTCAAAAACGCTATCGCAAACTGGTCGCTTCGGACATGCTGGATCGCGCCAATTCCGATCCCGCATTGATGGAATGCATCATAACTGGTGACGAAACGTAGGTGTACGAGTACGATATGCAAACAAGCCAGCAAGCATCGGAATGGGTAGGAAAAAATGAGCCGAAACCGAGAAAAACCACGCCAAAGCCGCTCAAAAGTGGAGGTGATGCTCATTGTTGTCTTCGATATCCGTTGCGTGGTGCACTACGAATTCATTCCAGAGGGTCAGACGGTAAACAAAGAGTATTACCTAGGTGTTATAAAACGTTTGCGTGAGCGTATCCGCAAGAAGCGGCCAAATTTGTGGGCGAAAAACTCGTGGATTTTATACGACGATAACGCGCCGTCTCACCGAGCTACGATTGTGACCGACTTCCTCGCCAAAAACTCAACGAACACGTTTAAACAACCATCGTATTCGCCGGATTTGGCTCCCTGTGACTTCTTCCTCTTCCCAAAACTTAAATTGCCGCTCTGTGGCACCCGTTTCAGTCGATTGAAGCCATAAAACAAAATTCTGCGTGCGAGCTAAAGGCAATCCCGAAAAGCGCCTATAAACTATGTTTTGATGATTGAAAGTGCCGTTGGCATAGATGTATCGGAGAAAATGGAGCCTATTTTGAAGGCGGCCCAATAAATTTTGATTATCAAACGTAAAAATGTTGTTTTAATTTAAATTTTCCGGTACTTTTTTGACAGACAGTATAAGCCTAAAGGGAGACTATGTCGAAAAATAAAAAAGGTTTACCTCAAACACGTAAGCAGTTTTTATTTTTGCACGGGCTTTTCAAACGCCCCTCGTAGATAAGGAAATTTACGATCTTATAATGGCAGAAACATCAATTTCAAAATTTGTGCGATCAGAAAAAAATGAAGACGCAAGATTAAATCCGCAACATGGAAAACACTACGTGCGTAACAAATGTTATTATGCAAAATATAGTTGCGAAGATAATTGCGACATTTGCCACAAACATAATTGGTTCGAGAAATGTGCTATAGCGCTATTAGCGCAAACTGCTGAGGAATTACGAGAGAAGACGAAGACAACGAGAACAAGATGGCCAGAAGTCTATTTAGATAGATATACGAGTCCAACCACAGAAGGCAGTTTACATTCTCAAGAAGAATTTGGCGATGGAAAAAGTGATCCAGAGAGAAGTAGCGCCAAAGAAGATGGTAACACGCAAAACGGCGCTAAAAAACCTGCAGGAAAGCAACGAGAAAAAACTAAGGTAATAAGTTCCATTTGACAGCTTCTTTGCTTTAACTCTTTCTTTCTTACTTCCCCTTTCTCTCCGTCTCTTTTCCCCCCCTCTCTCTCCCTCTCTCTCTTTCTTTTTCTCTCTTTCTCTCTCTTACGTGACGCACTAGACACTAGAAGCAGTCAGCATATATTGTATGCAGATGACCTTTAAATATATATTCAAACTTCTATAGACTGTCTTGATGGGGGGATATCAGAGCTTAGGCTGGCAGCTAAAGCAGTTTCGGATTGGGCCGTGGATGCCTCTTTAAGACTCAATACAAGTAAAACTAAGGCTATTTATTTTGGTAGCCAAAGATTCGTTAACGAACTTTGTTATAAGCTAACTGTTGTTGATCTTGGAGATGGTGTCTACATTCCCTTATCCGACACTGTAACCAGCCTTGGGATGATTTTAGATTCAAGATTATCATGAAAACCCCATGTTGATAATTTAGCTAAGAAATTTAATAGATTGTTATATAATGTTCGTTTCTTTTGGAAATATACCTTCCAAGAGCTGCGTAAGATGCTTGCTGAGGCGCTGCTATTTCCTTATCTGGACTACTGTTCGGTGGTCTTGCTGGATGCTTCTCAAGAGCAACGTAATCAACTGCAAGTCTTACAAAATTCCTGTGTTCGATACGTAAAGGGTCTAAGGGGGGATGACCATGTTTCTCTTCATCGGGGCTCTCTAAGTTGGCTGCGTATTGATATGAAGAGACAATATTTTATGGCTGTACTTATGTACAAAATCATACGCATGCGTGTTCCTGACTATCTAGAAAGTCTCTTCTCTAGATTTGTACCCAGGGGACCTCTTAGGGGTGAAACTAAGGAACTCGTTGCTCCTCTGATGCGCACTGAGACTGGAAAGCGCTCTTTCCAAGTTCAAGGTGCGCATTTATGGAACTCTCTGCCTACTGACATACGTAACATCTTGTTTCTCAGTGGGTTTAAAAAAGCGGTCGAAAGACACTACCTCGAACCCGAACAGTAGCGTCTCTGTGTTATTTTATTTATATTTTATTTATGTTAATTTATTTATTTATTTATCGTGCAATGTATGTTTGTGATTGTTAATTGGAATTGTATGTGTATTTGTTGTATTTAATTATCCGCGATATCACTTGTTTTATTGTTTTTATTGACAGAATTTATTTTAGCTTTATTAGTTTTTAGTTTCCTTGACTGTGATATCACGTGCAATATTTTTTTATGAATATTAAAATAATTTTTTGTATTATATTTTGTATACACATACGAATAAATATTCTATCTATCTATCTATCTATCTCTCTTTTTCTCTCTTGTCTGCACGAGCTCAATCTCTCACTCGATTTTTTATAAGCAAAATAAAATATTATAAAATAAAAATCGAAGAGAAACGGATCATCTTGGAAAAATCATTTCTCATTTAAATGCAGTGTTGTAATAGTGCGCCACGCACGCGGCGCCGCCATTGCCGCTTTTATTTTTAAATTTTCTTGCTTTATTCGACCAATGGGATCGGTGGGTTTATAACGTTTGCGAGTTGAGTAACGTCACGAGATCTATGCCAACACCAGTTGTTTTTTGCAAAATGTGTCAAATCGATGCTCTATAATACCAATACATAATATTGTATTTTACGTAAGGTAATTATTATATTTTTGTAATAATTTATTCAATGTTTTTATTATTGATTATTAGTGAGTGCATTAAAATAAGTTAACAGTTTGACGATGAAGATGTAAACGGTAATTTTCGCGGAAATTGTTTTTACAATTATAGTTGTTCAAATGGTAACAATTATTCATAAAAAATATTAAGAAAAGTAATATTGTAAATAAATGGAAGTCATTCCATTTTATCAAAACATGAAAAAAGTATTAGAAACCAGGTGGACACACTTCTTTGGTTAGCTTTATAAAATTTTTAATGCTAATAGCTGACTGGCAAATTTAAAAAGTGCAAAACATTTAATTCATACAAATACAATTTATAGTAATATTAATACAAAAATCAAAATTAAATTTATTTTAAATACACCATTTTCTTATATTAATTTTAAACCAATTTTGAATGAATTGATTAATTGTTATATAACCAATATTTTTAATGGTTCCTGCAACCAACCGCGTACAAAACAATGCAAATTATATAGATTTTTTATTTAATTACAGTGGCAATTAGGTCAGACTATTAATACACCTTTGATGATGTCGAATTTGAGTGAAAAATTGTCATCGAGTGGAAAATTGGCAAGGAAATTTACATCAAAAAGAATATTTAGAAGTATATTTTTTAGTACTTCAAATTTGTCAACATTTAATGTTTGCAGTATATGTATCTATTACTCGTCAAAGTTATACTTCTTGTCACATGGTAACTAAGCAAATCTTCCAATATTCGTAAAAAGTATTCTGGCTTGTACTTTTTCCGCTTCTTCTCACCATTGCTAAGAAAATAAATAATTTAATAAATAATATTTGATGAAAAATATAGATTAATTTTTATTTATAAAATAAACAAGAATATGATTAGTAAACTTAAAATAAAAGCACACGTTTGAATATTTTAGCAAACATAAGTAAATCTAAATTGATACATCAATAAACATTTTTATTTTTATATTAAAAATTGTTATTTTTATATTTAAGTGTTATAAATATTTCAAATTAAGAGTTCAAAACTAATAGTGGATATTGTACGTGTTTAAAGAATTTCGTTAGAACAGCACACGTACGCTGAATAAATTAAATGAATATTTTTATTTAATAATAATTCAAAATGAGAGTTGTAAAAATTTTATAAAGAAGTTGAAAAAAAAAAAACTATTTTAGAGTAAAAAAAAAAATCATCTTGAGATGAGATTGTTTAATTTAATGTAAAGATATAGTAAATAAAAAAATTAAAAAAAAAATATGTTTTTGTTTTTATTTAACAAAAAATATGTGTTTTTAAGAAAATTATATTAAAAACAAAAAAGTAAATGATTGATTTTTATTTGACAAATAAAAGAAACTTATTATATTTTCAATAAATTACTGTAGCTTCTAAGCGAGAGCGAAAATGGAGAGTGAGCTGGAGTACGTTATTTCGTTCCCTTTTATTGTTTTCTCCTCACGCTCGAAATTTCTCTCTCACTACGCTCCGTCTTTGCAGAATCTTTGGCACTGTCTCGCAGCCTCGCGGCCCCGGGTCGATTTCTCTTCTCGTGCACGCACCTACGTCCTTGGAAAACTTAGAGTTTTCCGCACGAGGTTCACGGCCTCGAGGATGCCGAAGCATTCTACGATCACGTCCAGCTTCTAGGCCATGGGTATGCCCGTGCACTAAGAGACTGCCTCGGATCATATGCGTCGACTTAAATCAATTCTAATACCGGCACTCTGCCTGTTCGCTTTTGCTTTTACAACAATTTTTACATTCTTTTGTATCCGTTTTATAATTATTATAATTCGCTCCAAATTTATTATTATTCTCGCTCGCAGATAAATTTTTATCATATTTAAATGTCTCGTTTCGACTTAACATTATTTTTATTTGTTTAGTCGCGCCGATAACAATAGTTGACCTCGCGCTAACGCTCGGAGCTTTTCGCCGAATTTCATTGTTTACCTCTCCGACTTTGGCCTTTAAATCGTCTATTTAAGAATTTTAACTATTAAATTTATACTTCCTCCAAATATTCTTTAATTTTAATTTATTTTAAATCCGTTTTTAACAATATGTTTGTTTTATAGAAAAAAATACATATTGTATTAGTGTATATCAGTAATAAAAATCATTCGCTGTATAAGAGTATTTATTATTTTTTAATCTAACGTTTTTTGCTAAGTCAAGTAATTTTAAATAGTTTTACGTGACATATTTATTGTAAAAAAAGTTTAATTAATGTTTGGGTTTATGTAAGCTTACCTATAGTTTGTATAAGAAGCATAATAATAATAATGTTTACATTAAACAAAAATATGTTTATTTAAAAAAATATATATTATTGCTATAACTTTATAGTTTATTTGTAAAATAAATAAAAAAATAAAAATTCTGCGAAGCTTCATTTCAGATGATTGGAGTGGAATCGTATTACGAAGTCCATTTTCTTATGTTTGACTTTGATTACAGATTTTTTTCAAATAGATGATTTTTTTGCTGCGAAGAGCAAGGAAAAGAGAGAAATAGAAAAAACAATCCTTATTCTTTCCAATTTTTTGTTTATTTTCTTTTCTCTTTATTTATCTCATAATTGACATATTTGTCATTAATTTATTATTCCCTTTTATTAATTCTAAAAAATTCTATTTTCGCAGACTAAAGAACTAAAGAAAAAGACATTCAACTTATAAAAAAACTCGATTGGTACGATCAAGACATATTAAAAAAAAAAAACGGAATGACAAAGCTGTGACCCCAGCACAACGGCAGCGTTTAGATAAGCAGCATCATACTTCAGCACCAACGTACTGTAACGAAATCAATAACGGCAAGCACAATAGCAATGACAACAGCGCCTCCATTAACTGTAGCAATCCAAACCCACGAGATCCTAATGGTCAATCAGATCAAAAAACTGAAAATATTGCTCTCGATGGAGGAGGTCAAAGCCCAGATATAAGTCATGAGCTGAATAGCGATACTAACGGCTTCGTTAATCGCGATGCCTTAAAATCACACATTCTTGATGGTGAAAGTGGTCAAAATCTACCGAATCATGAAAGGAATGGCGGTATCAGTTCTGACGCTTCACCATCACATCTTGAGGGTGAAAGAGGTCAAATTAGAAGCTATGCGGAAAAGAATAACGGTTCCCACAATGTCTCGGTTAATCGTAATGATCCGCCACTGCAATGCGAGAATAACGGCAATAACAACGGCTTGGCTGATCTTAATAATCTACGTGCAATGAATGGTGTAGGTTACGATGTAGATGATAGTGATCAACGTAAGTATTAGGTTGCTGCAGATGAAATGGCCAATTTAGCAATGACATAAAGTTGGCTGCAATTTTAGTGTATTATGTTGGCACATGGCGGCGCAAATGATATGACATATTAAAATATAAATACTGCTACTTTGGTTTATGGAGCCATTACGGTTTCGCACTTCATAGTGATCGTAAAAACGAAATGCGATAGTAAACATGGAAGTGAATCAAAAACGGCTACTTTTACTATACGAATTTAAATTAGAGCACAACGCAACGGAAGCAACGAGAAATATCAGCAGCGCATTTGGGCCTGATACAGTTAGCGAACAAAACACTCGGCGGTGGTTCGAAAAATTTCGATCCGGAGATATGGACCTTGGAAACGAGCTACGTGGACATCCAGGACCATCGATCGATAACAACGAGCTGCACGCATTAGTGGAGTCTGACCCCTGCCAAACCATAAGGGATCTTGCCGAGAAATTAGGCGTTCACAATTCGACAGTTTGCCGCCAATTGCAACAACTTAGCAAAGTGAAAAAGCTTGCAAAATGGGTTCCACATGATTTTACCGAGCAAAACATGACGCGTCGAATGGAGATTTCAAGTTCTCTTCTCTCCCACAACAAAAAGGAACTGTTCTTGCACCGAATTGTGACCTGAGATAAAAAGTGGCTTTTATACTCTAATCGTCGCTGATCGGCCCAATGGCTCGATGCCGACGAAGCGCCAAGACACATGCCGAAACCAAGCCTTTATCCAAAGAAAATAATGGTAACTATTTGGTGGTCTGTAGCTGGAGTTATCCACTATTTGTTCCTGCAACCTGGTGAAACCATCAATGCTGTTTAATACTGTGCTCAACTGGATGAAATTTATCAGAAATTGATAGTTTAACGACAAAGGCTTGTCAACAGGGATGGAGTGATACTGCTTCATGATAACGCACGACCTCATGTATCGAGAAAAACGGTCCAAAAATTGAACGAGTTGTGCTATGAGACTCTTACTCACCCTCCATATTCACCAGACCTCTTACCAACAGATTACCATTTCTTTAAACATTTGGATCACTTTTTGACAGAAGAAAGATTTAATAATGAAGCTGCTGTCAAAAATGCCTTCGAGGAGTTTCTTCGAACCAGAAACTCGGACTGCTACAAAACAAGAATGAATGTACTTGTATCTTGTTGAAAAAGGGTGTTGCATCTATTGGTACCTATTTGATTAAATTAATTGTCTTTATGAAAAGTTCCAGCTGTTTAAAAATTTATTACGAAATCGGCTATTTTATCTGCAGCAACCTTATACTCGTACATTAAGAAATCTTTAAACAAAAACACATTTCTTTTAATAAATTTCTAATAAACTATAATGTTTTATTTGCAGTACTGCTACCAGAAGAGAATCTAGAAACTGAAGAAGAGAGAAACGAATGAAATCAACTGTTAACTAAAAGAACTCGAGAAGGGACTACATTAGTAGAGGTATCGTCGTGCGATGAAAAATTAATTTTGCTGAAATGGTTTTTTTATTGGTTGTTGATATTCCTATTGTTTTATTTCAATAAAAATTTTTGTTTCAGGTAAACGTGGGATTGAATAAATATATTTTGGCAGCGAAGTTACACATCGTCCAATAAGTCCCGAGACTAACTCAATGATGGTGCTAGTAGTACCAAACTGGCCACGTTTTCATAGAGTGCGAACCTTTACATAAAACGTGTAAAAATTTAACATCGATCGGAGTACAGACAGCAGTGTTATCGAGGTTAGAGTAGTCACTTTGTAATTTGTTTGAAAAATGGAAAAAAGCGAGTTTTGCGTGTTGATAAAACATTGTTTTTTAATGAGTAAAAACACAGTAAAAGCCCAGCAATGGCTTGAAAAACATTACCCGGACTTCTCTCTATTAAAACCAACGATTTGTTGTTGGTATGCTGAGTTTAAACGTGGTCGTACGGACACAAACGATGTGGAACGTTCGGGTAGGCCATTGGAAGCCGTTACACAGGAAAATGTTAATAAAGTGTTAAAAATTGTAATGAGAAATCGCAAAGTGAAGGTCCGTGAGATTGCAGAAATTACACAGATATCATCTGGAAGCGTGTTTACAATCCTTTATGAAAAATTGAGCATGAACAAGGTTTCTTTCAAGTGGATGCCACAATTGCTTTTAGTGGAACTAAAACAGCAACGAGTCGACCATTCAGAGAGCTGTTTATCGCTATTTACTCGCAATAAGAAGGATTTCCTGCGTCGATACGTGACCATGGATGAAACATGGATACATCATTTCACTCCGGAGTCAAATTGGCAATCATCTGAGTGGCGCATGGCTGGCGAAAGCCGCCCAGAGCGTCTAAAAACGCAGCAGTCTGCTGGCAAAGTCATGGCGTCTGTTTTTTGGGATACACATAGCGTGATTTTTATTGACTACCTGGTAAAAGGTGAATCGATTAGCAGTGATTATTATATTGACTCGTTGGTACGTTTGAAGGAGGAGATCGCAGCAAAACGACCGCACATGAAGAAGAAAAAAATCCTTTTTCACCAAGACAATGCACCATGCCACAAGTCCATGAAAACAATGGCAAAATTAAACGAATTGGGCTTTGATTTGCTTCCCCGCCCCCCGTATTCGCCAGATTCAGCCCCCAGCGACTACTGGCTCTTTGCTAATCTCAAAAAAATGCTCCAGGGAAAAAATTTGGCTCGAATAAGGAGGTCATTGCCGAAACTGAAGCCTATTTTGAAGCAAAGGATAAATCCTTCTATTAACATGGTAAAGAAATGTTGGAAAGGCGTTGAAAAGATTGTATCACTTTAAAAGAAGATTATATTGACGAATGACAATGATTTTTGAAAAAAACTGATGTTTTCGTTGTTAGTCTCGGGACTTATTGAACGATGTGTTATGCTAAAATGCTAAAAAATCTTACATCAGTATCGAAATACTTACGAAAAATGTAAAGGATACATTACACATTAAGGGAATTGATGGTTAGGTGTATAGACATGAATTGAACAACGGTCCGATTTGAAAACCAGCCAATCGTCAGAAAAGAGATAACTTCTAAAAAGTATAGGCTTCTCAAAGGTGAGTTTAATGTTTCAAAATAAAATAATAAATGAAATTATAAATTAATCCAACTATATTAATCTTTTTGATACTTTTTTACTTTTTTCGGCAGAAGTTACTCTTCGTTTTTGCAATAAATTAGATAATACAAAAAAAAGCGCACTAAATAGGATGGGCCGGCTTTTAATCTGATGCTGACAAGAGCAATCAATGATACTGGCAAATCTGTTAGGACAAGACTTTTTAAGGAAAGGATAACCGCTAGGCGACATTAAGACAGAGGAAGGGTTGCTGCTAGGCAATGTCAAGACAGGGAATAAGACACATATTTTCTGTTCTTCTTGACATTTTATAATTTACTTACGAGGGTAGTCCCGAAAGTACCCGACCTGGCTTACGAATACAGGTAGTTTTAAAAAAGCAATTGCTGCGATTGACAATACCACCTGTCAACAACTTAATGAGAGAAATTCATAACGGTACGTTTATTATTATTTTTGTTACAGACATCCAAAGTGAACGCTGTCAGTAAATTTGTAAATATAGAAAAAATCGGGCATCGTTATGTGATACAATACTTTCATTTGGAGGTCTAAGTCCAACCGATATCGAAGCCAAATTGGATTCTACTCTGGGGAAGTCTGCTCCTTCGTTTACAACGGTCAAATATTTGGTAGCTGAGTTTAAGCGAGGTCGTACGAGCTGCCAAGATGAACACCGCTGTGGTCGACCAAGTGAGGTCACTACGTTAGAAAATGTGAAGAAAATCCACAAAATGGTATTAGATGACTGTCGACTAAAAGTGCGCGAGATAGCAAACATGGCAGGCATTTCAAAAAGTGCTGTGCATCGCATTTTGACTGAAAATTTGGACATGAGAAAGCTGTGCGCAAGATGGGTGCCGCGTTTGCTCACAATGGAGCACAAACAGCAACGTGAGGATTTTTCCATCGAGTGTTTGACAATGTTTCGCAGCAATAAAGCCGAATTTTTACGTAGATTCATAACCATGGACGAAACATGGGTTTAACATCTTACACCTGAGACCAAAGAGCGGTCAAAGCAGTGGACTCAAAAGGGAGAACCGGCTCCAAAGAAAGCAAAGACAGTTCAGTCAGCTGGCAAGGTCATGGCTTCCGTTTTCTGGGATGCGCGTGGAATAATATTTATTGATTATCTTCGAAAAGGTAAAACAATCAACGGCGCATATTATGCAGCCTTATTGCAGCGTTTGAGTGATGAAATCAAGAATAAACGGCCCCATCTGACGAAAATAAGTATTCTTTCATCACAATAACGCACCAGTCCACACGTGCGTCATTGCAATGGCTAAAATCATTGAGTTGAAGTTCGAATTGCTTCCTCACACACCCTATTCGCCAGATCTGGCTCCCTCGGATTATTTTCTCTTTCCAAATTTGAAAAAATGGCTTGGCGACAAAAGATTTGCCAACAATGAAGAGGTAGAGTCTGCAGTTATTAGGTATTTTAAGGAGCTTGACAGATCCTACTATAAAGCGGGTATCGAAGCTATTGAACATCGTTGGGAAAAGTGTATCGAACTGAAAGAAGAATATGTTGAAAAATAAAAAACATTTTCGCAATTTTTTTACTGTTTTCTTTGTCGGGTCGGGTACTTTTGGGACTGCTCTCGTATTATATCATTTTGTAATAAAAAGTATAACTTTCTTGTAATCAGCCTATTAAGGCCTATAACTAGCACATCGTAGACAGGGCCAAACTATTGAATCTATTGGAATTACAAAATGGCTAAAAAATAAGTTTTACGTGTTTATCCATATTTTTAATTATTTATAGATCAATTGTTTAAACAATTTTATTAGAAATGCATAAACGTAAATTATCCTTTATAATTATATTTAAATACATTATTTATATGCTGCTTATAAAGCAATAACAAGTGAATTATTAATAATAATATAAATTTTTTATTTTAGTTGCATAACCAAATCATATTTTTTGTATAATGAACGCTAACTATGCTTGCTATGTATTGTTAGCACTTATATATACTAGAAGTCTATTAATAACAATTGACATTTTATAGAAAATATTTTAATTAAAAATTGTTTAAACAATTTTATTATGAACAATGAAAAAAAAAAAATAAAACCCGTGAACCTTATTTTTTAGTCATGTTGTAATTCCAATAGTTACTTTGGCCCTATCTACGCTGTGCCAGCCATTGGCCTAAACGTTTTAAGGGGACATTCACCTTTGAAATTTTCAAAAAATCGATTTTTGATTTTTACATATTACGATTCTATATACGTGTAAAAGTTGCCTTCTCAAATTTCATCAAGAAATTCGTAATAGAAAAAAAGTTACAGCTATATTTGTAACAGCGTATGCCCATGAGTAAAAACCGGTTTCTATTCATAGGTGTAGCGTGGCGCGCCAGCTGCTTCTTCTCCTGGTGTAAACATCTTAAGTATACATATATGTGATATTATACTGCTCGGCAGTTGCTCTGTGTTATTCTTTGAGCAAGCACGGGTTTTATTTTTTTGAAATTCGTTAAAAATTGGCTAAAAAGTTGTAAAAAATGTCTAAACCTGGTAGTCATTTCAAAGATAATCGGAGTACTCCTTGTTTAAGACGTAAAAACAAAAAAAGAATATTTACTGGCAATCAGTTTACTAGAGAAAAAATCCTGTTTTACCAAATTTCTCTGCTAAAAAATTAAAAACAAGTAGTAAATTGCAACCTCCTACGGACAGCTCTATCCAGTATGTGATCTTGTGCTTTAATTCAGTCTTTTCGGCTTTTTCTCAATATATAAAGTGCAAAGAATGTAATGGTGAAATTTCATTTACCCAACAAAAAGGTAGAGGCTTTGGATTTAAAATCTGTGTGGAATGTTCTTGTGGTAGAAAATTCATTGAATCTTCCCCATCTATATCTCGAAATTTGTACGAAATAAATCAGAGACTCATATCTGTCTTGAGAGTTCTCAGCGTAGGGTATAATGGCGTGAATATGTTTTTGAGTTTGATGGATATTCCTGCAAAATTTTTGGACTCGCTTTATTGTACTGCAATTTCAAGAATACATAAAGCTTGTAAACAATGTCTTGATTTTGTTACTAAAAAAGCAGTCAAAGAAGAAATGCAATTAAGTAAGGAGGCTGGTAATAAAGCTAACGTTTCGACTGTATCAGGCGACGGTACTTGGGCTAAGAGAGGTTTTACATCATTGATGGGTGTTTTTTCAGTCATAGGAAAATTTGCAGGCAAAATTGTGGATGTGGAGGTTAAATCGTCATTTTGTCAAGCGTGTAATATAAATAAATCTCAGCTAAGTGGGGCAGACTTTGCCATGTGGTACAAGGAACATAAATTTGAATGCTCAGCTAATCACGAAAGATTTGCTGGAAAAATGGAAACTGACTCAGCCGTAAGCATTTTTCATATTGGGTGTACAGCTTTGCTTTTGTCGTTTTGCAATAGATGGCTGTAGCGGTAAGTGGTAGTTGAAATAAATAGATCATAGATTTCATACAATAAGCTTAGGTATTTGTAAACATAACGCCATCGAAATATTAGTCGATTTGTGTCTGCATCATAAAGTCATTCTCGATTAAACATGTCAACTTACGAGCCAAATTCTCGTCATTTGCGGGAGGTTTTAATTTTCTGCTTTAATATAAAGAAATCTGCGACTGAGGCACATCCAATGCTCTTAAATACCTATGGTGAGGCCGCTATTAGTAAAAGAACGTGCCGAGAGTGGTTTCAACGCTTCAAGAACGGCGATTTTAACGTCGAATACCAGCATGGCGGTGGATGAAAGAAGGTTTTCAAAGATGCAGAATTGGAGGCATTACTTGATTAAGACTCGTGTTGAACGCAACAAGAATTGGCAGGATCATTAGAAGTGACGCAACAAGCCATTTCAAAACGCCTGAGAGTCATGGGAATGATTCAGAAACAAGGAAATTGGGTGCCGTACGAGTTAAAGCCGAGAGATGTTGAACGGCGTTTGTGTGTTTGTGAACAGCTGCTTGCAAGGCAAAGACGCAAGAGATTTCTGCATCGCATTGGGACTGGGGACGAAAAATGGGTTTACTACGATAATTCTAAGCGCAGAAAATCCTGAAGATATCCCGGCCATGCTTCCACGTCGACGGCCAAACCAAATATTCACGGTTCCAAGGTCATGCTCAGTATTTGGTGGGACCAGCTTGGCCTAGTGTATTATGAGTTGTTAAAACCGACTGAAACAATCACAGGCGATCGTTATCGAACGCAATTAATGCGTTTGAGCCGAGCATTGAAAGACAAACGACCGCAATACAACGAGAGGCATGATAAAGTGATTTTACAACATGACAATACTCGACCCCATGTTGCGAAAGTGGTCAAGACATACTTGGAAAGTTTGAAATGGGAAGTCCTACCCCACGTGCCGTATTCCTTAGACGTTGCTCCCTTGGACTATCACTTGTTTCGATCAATGGCACATGACCTGGCTGACCAGCACTTCCGGTCTTATGAAGAAGTAAAAAATTGGATCGATTCGTGGATCGATTCAAAAGATGACCAGTTTTTTTAACGCGGGATTCGTATGCTGCCCGAAAGATGGGAGAAAGTAGTGGCCAGCGATGGACAATACTTTGAATCATAAATGTATAATCAGTTTTTTACAATAAGGCCTCGAATTTCGGAAAAAAACGGCGGAAGCAAAGTTGTACACCCAATAGATCAAAAGAACTTTATGATGTCTTTTACGGTAATTATATTGGTGACGGTGACAGCAAAACTCTTGGCAAAAATACTCAAAATAGTAACGAAAGTTACAACAATTTGATTTGGAACATTTCTCCGAAAAGCAAGTTTTCTGGAAAAGATGTGACTGAAATTGCAGCGTGGATCGCAGCATCCATTTTTAACGAAGGCTTAAGAACTAACCTAGCTATTATAGATCTCATGGGCATCAAAATTGGCGAAACTGCAACGGCTTTTGCGCAAAAAGTTGACGAGGACCGTATCTCTCAAGGCAATAGGAGGAGCAGTGAGCAGTCAAAAGAAGGTCGAATTAAGAAGAAAAAGGCTTTGGCCAGCCACTTACAGCAATTACTAGATAACGAGGTTCCTCAGTATTCACCAAGAATGGCCGATTAAAGGTAAAAACAAAGTTTTCGACCTTTTATTTAATAAAATTATGGTAAAAAAGCTTTAAACGCGTTTTTCTCGAAAGTACTTTTTTCAAACTGGTAGGACATTTTTCTCCGAATCTACTTGACCAATTTTAAAAAACCAAGGAGCATTCGATTACTTATTAAAAATGGTAAACAATAAGTCTCTAAAAAATTAAAAAAATACTTCCCCTTTTTTTTACGGGGGTGACTCACCCCCAAAAAATGCCGTTTTTTCGCATTTTTCAGAAATATACATACAGCAACTTCAAAATATGAGAAAGTATAAGTTTTAGAGGCTTATTGTATAGTTTTGAGTTTGGAGAATAGAATCCATTTTGAATTTTTCAGAAATCTGTTACAGTAGGTCTACAATATGTCCTACCGTTTGAAAAGCAACTTTTGGATGACGCCCTCTACAGCAGCCAAGGGAAACTAAAAATAAAAAAAAAATTTTTTTTATATTCTTTAGAGACTGTTTAACAATGTCCAAAAGAAATTTTGTCAATAAATATAATAGTTTTTTCATAATAAAATTTTTAAAAAGTGTTTTTTTTTCAATTTCAAAGGCGGATGTCCCCTTTACAGCGTAGGTATACTCATTACGATGTTTTAAATAATAATAATAATACTGCACTTATAATGATATGCATACAATAAGTTTTGTAAGGATTTTAGCGCAAAAAAGACATAAATTTTAGGAATATAAAATGAAAATAAGAAGTGGAGAGAAGCAGGAATAAGATAGAAATAAGAAAATAACTTGGAAGAGTATAGACATAGAAAGAGCACCTAAGCATGAGAATAGCTCTTTTATTTTCTTATTCCAACCTTATTCCTACTTATTTCTACTTTCTATTTCCATTTCTTATCTTTCACGTCTTATTTCTTTTTTTTTCTTTTTCGTGTAATGGCCCTGATGCTTTAATGTACAATGTTTTTTACTCTGCTAATTCATGATTTATTTAAATTTTGTACAAAATATGTGATAAATAAATTAATTTTCTATTAGTCGTGTTAAATTTATTTTAATAATCAATCATATTATAATTTTAAAATTTTAAATATTTTTTTCTTTTTTTGTAAAATTTTTTTTTTAAATTATTTTGCATGAATAAAATCGTATGTTTCTTTGTATATCAGATCTTATATCAGAAATTATGAGTGGAGCGTTCTGTTTCTCTTATCTGATCTGATATAAGAGACAATTCTTATATCAAATCTTATATCAGAAGTTACGTGACGAGTTTTGTTTCTTATATAAGATCTGATATAAGATTTATTTCTTATGTATATCAGAAAGGTCGAATACGACATGTGAGATCTTAGATAGGATCTCATATCAGATCTTATATCAGATCATTTATTAGATTTTTTTCAGGGTTGTGAATATTATTAACTGTAACCAAAGAGAATTATTTGTATTTTCTAAATTTTATCGGTTTTAATTATTATTTACAAGAAAAATGTTGTAAGTATTTTAATTGTATTAAAGATTTAAAATTCAATGTTTGATAGAAAGATATAATGACTTGATTGCATATTGGTATTATAATTAATAAAACAAATGTATTGAATTATTCCATACATAATATTTAATAATTTTATAATGGAAATAATTGTATACGATACAGGTAGATTTCTATAGCTAGATTTTAGGCTATAAATTCTGCTTAAAATTTCATGATCAAAAACTAGTCATTTTGACCCTAAATTCTATGTAGAATTCCAGGTGAAATTATAATTTAATACACTGTTTACTAGCAAAACCCTAATAACGAGTCTGTTATGTAAGTTATTTTCATACCTAAGCGGAAATAATCTCGTGTATATAAATGTTATTAACAAAAACAGTCAATAATGAATGTTAATGTTTCGAAGTTTTTATCGTCATTTTATAAATTTAATAAATGTTTATAAGATTTTATTAGATTTTTATAGATTTTTATTTTTAGGAAATATCCTTACAAACAAAGATGCAATAAAAGCTAGAATATAAATATAGTTATTGGCTTTTCGAACGGTGACATATTTCTTTTTCGTGTAAAAACCAAAAAACTAATCATAATAATGATTGTAAGTAGTTGATAAAACCTTCCAAAATACTTTTTATTTTTTATTTTTTATTATGATTATAATTATTTTCAAAGTACGCATTATATTTAATCTTTTACTCGCATTGACGCACATGTTATTTTACACATTATTTTACGCCAAAAAAACGCAGAAAAATGTTTGACCTACGTTGGGATCGAACCTGGGTCCTTCGCATTATAAAGCAGACGCCCTAACCATTACGCTATGCAATGCTTGTAGAACTAAGATTTTAATTTGATTGATAAGTTGCATGGCAATCCATATACACTTGTATTAATTTTACATTTAAAATTTCTTCTATAATGTAAGGTATTTTTTTTAATTAAGAAGTAATTAAAAATTTAATATATTTAAATACATAATTTCGCTCTTAAGATTTTACTACATATGTACTAAATAAATCTCAAGAGCAAAATTATGTATTTAAATATATTTAAATTGTAATTATATCTTAATTTTAAAAAATATTTTACACCATAGAACAAATTTTAAATGTAAAATTAATACAAGTGTATATGGATTGCCATGCAACTTATCATTCAAATTTAAATCTTAATTCTACAAGTATTGCATAGCGTAATGGTTAGAGCGTCTGCTTTATAATCCGAAGGACCCGGGCTCGATCCCACCGAAGGTCAAACATTTTTCTGCGTTTTTTTGCGTAAAATAATGTGTAAAACAACATGTGCGACAATCCGAATAAACGATTAAATATAATGCGTATGTTAAAAATATGTCTAATCATAATAAAAATAAAATTCTAAAATATATAAAATACTCAATTAAAGTTTTTATAAAGGTTTTAAAAAAGTATTTTAAAAGGTTTTATCAACTACTTTCAAAAATGTTTTTTTTTTAATATTTCTATAACTTTTGTATAAATGTTTTTAAAATTTGTATCAAAAGGTTTATAAAAAGAGCTAGAAAACGTTGCTGAAGGGCTTAAAAACGGACAAAAACTCATTTTAAAAACATTTTTTGAAAGCTTTTAAAAAGGTTTTTATCCTTTAATGAAACGTTTTAAAAACATTTTAAAAACCTTACGATCTGTGTGGGTTTCTACACTTATTTCTACGTACATTTCTACACTGATTTCCACATAGATATCGACACTGATTCCCACGTAGATTCCTACACTGATTTCACGTTGAAACCCACGTGGTAATCTACGCGGAAATCCATGTAAGAATCTACGCGGAAATCTACGTGGAAATCCACATACAGTGTGTTATTGGACTGATTTCAGTGTAGATTTGCATGTAAAAATCAACGTAGATTTCCATGTTGATTTTCACGTGGATTCTTGCAACTGGGTACTAATTACTATTATTAACCAATAATAATAATTATAAATACTTCATAATGCTATTTAATATTTTTAAAATATTATTAGCAGTTATTAGCTTTTCTGAAGAGTCACAAATTTCTTTTGATCAAAAGTTGAAAAGCTAATAAAAGCTTATAAAACATAATAAAAACTAAGAAATGTTAGTAAAAATTAGTAACTATAAATAACTGTTACTAGAGTCCAAATTCCACACTTTATAAACTAATAATAATAGTTATTAGATTTTATTAGCTCATTTTTTATTCAGTTCGTTTCCGCTTGGGTAAAATCTAGATAAAAATGAATATGTAGATATTTTTAATTAGTTTTGTAATAAAAAAAAAATTACAAAGTTTGAAAAAAAGAAAACTGTTCATAAACTCATTTCTTGTACAGTTGTGCTTTGTCGAGTTTTTATATTATTGAAATAATAAAATTATTGACCTGCAATAGTACATAAAACTACAAACTTATTTTTAAAAATTTTAAATTCATTTAAATAAATTTTTTTTTTGTAATTTAAATTATCATACATTATTTTGCTTTGTTTATTATTAAAACAAATTTTCTGGAATCATTTTATTAATTAAATAATCGATAACTTGCTTAATATCAAATTTATTTTTACCAATTTTCAAATGAGAAAATTAAAAATTTATTCAAAAAATAAAATTAATTTAAAAATGTAGAATTTCAATCGTTTTAAATGACTTTAATCCTACCAGTATCTTGCAGCTAGAATATTTTTTCAATTGCAGTAATGCAATAGTATGTGCTATTGTTTCTCGATGACATGTAGAACTTGCTTTTATCTGGTATAGCTGATATAGAATAGTTTATTCAGTCGTAAGATGTTCTTCATCTAGATACAAAAGCATTATACTGTGGTTACTACTTGCAGAAAGGGATGTGCTTTACTAAATTGTGGGTGAATGTTGAATATGAATACGCAACTTGAAATTGAAACCGTTCCGTAATTACACATGACCATATGTCATACAGAACCCATATTGATAAATCTTTGAATTAAGGGGAGAGGTTACACTAGTCTCCGTCTTATACAGTCTATTAAAATTACTACAAAAAAAATGTAAAACATATATATATATATATATATATATATGTCAATTTATTTATATATGTTAACAATAAAAATTGTGTAAATATAAGAAATATATAATCAAATAATAAAAGTAAATAATAACAGCTCGAAAATACATTTTTTAAATATTTAAATTGAATAAATTTATTGGTCAAAATTCCGAAAAACCAATACTTTTGAATGTTAAAACTACGCATACTAACGTATTTAAACGCGTTGATTACGAACAAGCTAATGAAAATTTACGCAAATTGTATTTATATGGTGCAAACCATGGAAAACTCATCAAAATGTGGTTTCCTGCGTTTATATAAAAAAATACTGTGAATTTAAAAAAATATTGTCCATAAAAATTATAGGTCTCGTTAAGTATCATATTCATATTTTCTATACGAGTGAGAACAAAAAAATTGCCAATGATCAATTTGGAGCAGTACACTGAGAGAAAGAAGTGGCAGTTTGAACTTGAAAAAAATAGTTAATACCACGGCAATTATTTTGTAGTTACTGAATAAAAATTGTTCTAATTACATTGGTTACTAAAAGTAGCAAAATTGACTATTTGAAAGTTAAATCAACAAATGAACAACAAAATAATAGTTCAATCTTTTTAGTTCAACTGCACTTATATAGTAAAAAAAATATAAACGAATAGTTATATCACTCAATTTTTTAAGTTTAATTCACATGAAAAGACTACATACTCTAATTCAGAAAACAAATTAAAAAAATACCTTAACTGTTAACATAATTAAAAAATTGACTGTTGTGTAGTAGTTATAAGTAAAAATTATTATAGTTACGAAGATTATTATTAATAGTAAAAATAACTAATTTATAACGTACACTGACAAAAAACCACCCTAACCTGACCTCACCGATTTGGATGATTTTCGGACATGTTGTAGTACTAAAGTAAATATTCGACACGTATTTTTTTTCATCGACGGACAAACACTTTAAAGGGGTGAAATCCACCTCCAAAGTCACCCCCCAAAATTCATTTTTTTGATATTTCTGAACATCTAATAAATATTTTTGAAAAAAACAAATTGCAAAATTTTAGTATTTAAAAGCCTCAACTATAGGCAGTATTTAAAACCAAAGGGGTTGCAATCCCTATGAAAAAAAAATTAAAAAACTACATTATTTAGTAGTATTTTTTTTGTAAATATCGCGGTATAGCTTCAAAAAAATTAAAAAAAGATTTTCGTGAATATTTAAGGATATTAAATTTAACGCGTTTCGGCCTTTTTTTAAAAAAGTAACCCTAACTATCCTCAACCACCCTTCACAGAAATAGGCCACATATGAGTGGTGGATTTTTTTTCTTAATTATTATTCAGATAATGTGTAAAATAAACTAAATTTACAATAAATAAATCATATTAAATTATTTTTTCTTCTATTTCCTTTTGTTTCCAGAATTCAAAATTGAGGTCTGTAGGTTTGGGGTTTGTAGGCTTGGAATGCGAGGGCTTCTAATGTGTAAGTATTAAGTTGAAAGGCTAAAAGTTAAAGGTTCAAAGTTGATGGGCTTGGGGTGTATCTGTATTAGGTATGTTGGCTTACTAAGTATGAGCTAGTGATGTGTGCGCTTGAAGTCTTGTAACGTTTTATGTCCGAACGGGCACAAAAGCATTGCGGGTGTAAGTGCGTGGGTGACCGATGGCGGCGTATGATCGCTCGGAGGTGCGCATATCATGGCGCACTGCCTCCACGTGGCGAGCGACCATAACCTTAACGCGGATGGTCGTCCTCTTCTCGCTGCTTCCTAGATTCTCTTCGTCGCTGTGAATATGGGTGCTGGTAATGCACTTCAGGCACATCACAATTTTTCTTCGTATCGTGTAAGTTTTCTCTCCCTTGCTGCAATACATCACTTTTCTCTATTTCTCTCTGTGCCTCTCTTTTTCTCCATCATTTGGTTGCTATGGAACTCAGTCACGTTCATGTTTGCGTTCGCATTGCAAAAGAAAGAGAAAATAAAAAATATTCAATCAATATTATTATTTCGGCGTCGGTCCATGTTGCGTTAACATTTATTAATTTATTTACAAGTTTAATTGAATATACGAGGGTAGTCCCAAAAGTACTCAACCTGACTTATGAATACAGGTATTTTTAAAAAAACAATTACTGCGATTGACAATACCACCTTTCAACAACTTAATGTAAAAAATTCATAGCGGTACGTTAATTATTATTTTTTTTACAGACATCCAAAGTGAACGCTCGCAGTAAATTTGTAAATATGGAAAAAATCGAGTATCGTTATGTGATACAATACTTTCATTTAAAGGTCTAAGTCCAACCGATATCAAAGCCGAGTTTGATTCTTCTCTGGGGAAGTCAGCTCCTTCATTTACAATGGTCAAATATTAGGTAGCTAAGTTTGAGCGAGGTCGTACGAGCTGCCAAGATGAACACCGCAGTGGTCGACCAAGTGAGGTCACTACGTCAGAAAATGTAAAGAAAATCCACAAAATGGTATTGATTGACCGTCGACTAAAAGTGCGCGAGATAGCAGACATGGCAGGCATTTCAAAAAGTGCTGTGCATCGCATTTTGACCGAAAATTTAGACATGAGAAAGCTGTGCGCAAGATGGGTGCCGCGTTTGCTCACAATGGAGCACAAACAGCAACGTAAGGATGTTTCCATTGAGTGTTTGACAATGTTTCGCAGCAATAAAGCCGAATTTTTACGTAGATTCATAACCATGGACGAAACATGGGTCCATCATTTTACACCTGAGACTAAGAAGCAGTCAAAGCAGTGGACTAAAAAGGGAGAACCGGCTCCAAAGAAAGCAAAGACAGTTCAGTCAGCTGGCAAGGTCATAGCATCCGTTATCTGGGATGCGCGTGGAATAATATTTATTGATTGTCTCGAAAAAGGAAAAACAATCAGCGGCGCATATTATGCAGCCTGATTGCAGCGTTTGAGTGATGAAATCAAGAAAAAACGGCCCCATCTGACGAAAAAAAAGTGTTGTTTCATCACAACAACGCACCAGTCCACACGTGCGTCATTGCGATGGCTAAAATCATTGAGTTGAAGTTCGAATTGCTTCCTCACACACCCTATTCGCCAGATCTGGCTTCCTCGGATTATTTTCTTTTTCCAAATTTGAAAAAGTAGCTCGGCGGCAAAAGATTTGCCAACAATGAAGAGGTAGAGTCTGCAGTTAATAGGTATTTTGAGGAGCTTGACGGTTCCTACTATAAAGCGGGTATTGAAGCTATTGAACATCGTTGAGAAAAGTGTATCGAACTGAAAGAAGAATATGTTAAAAAATAAAAAACATTTTCGCAATTCTTTTACTGTTTTCTATGTCGGGTCGGGTACTTTTGGGACTGCCCTCGTATATACGAGGGTGGTCTGAAAAGTTTCCGACCTCAACGTGAAGATAGCAGCACTCGTCAATAAAAGTTAACGAATTTCGTTGTTCATCTGTTGACAGCTGCTCACCAAAGTTTCAGCCATTTTGGATGCGCGGTTGTTAGTTGACAGTCGTTTGAGTGAATCGATGTGAGTGTTATTGTGAAAATGGACAAAATTGAGTATCGAGCTGTCATTAAATTTTTGTTTTTGAAAAGCAATACGCCTACGCAAATCAAAAATGAGTTGAACTCTGTGTATTGGGACTCTGCACCATTATTTACCACAGTAAAATTTCAGGCAGCTGAATTGAAACGTGGCCGTGAGAGCTTGGGAGACGATAAACATTCGGAACGCCCAAAAACTGCAACCACTGACGATAACATCGCCAAAGTTCACCAAATGGTGCTAGACGACCGCCGAATTAAAGTAAGAGAGATAGCAGAGGTAATGAACATGTCCAAAGAACGTGTTCGCTACATATTAAATCAAGATTTAGGCATGAGACAGCTGTCCGCACGTTGAGTGCCGCGTTTGCTCACGTTAGACCAAAAACGTGTTCGAATGAACATTTCCAACGCTCTATTGGCGCAGTTTAAGCGCAATAAATCCGAGTTTTGGCGTTGATTTATTACTGTAGATGAAATTTAGATACACCATTATACGCCCGAAACAAAAATATAGTCAAAACAGTGGACTGCAAAGGAGGAACCGGCTCCGAAAAAAGCAAAAATTGTTTCTTCGGCTGGAAAAGTGATGGCGACTATTTTTTGGGATAGTCACGGAGTTATTTTAATTGATTATCTTCAAAAAGGAAAAACCATTACAAAAGCATACTACCTATAATAACTTGACAAGCTGAAGGCAGAACTTGCGAAAAAACGTCCACATTTGCAGAAAAAGAAAATTCTGTTTCACCAAGACAACGCGCCGTCTCACACCTCAGCGGTTACCATGGCGAAAATCCACGAATTACGGTTTCAGCTGCTTGACCATTCGCCTTACTCACCAGACCTAGCCCCAAGCGACTTCTTTTTGTTCCCTTATCTAAAAATTGCACTCGGAGGACTGAGATTTTTGTCAAATGAGGAGGTAATCACCTTCCTGAACAGTCATTTTGCAGAGAAAAACGCTGATTACTATTTGAATGGGTTAAAGAGATGGGAGCATTGCTGGGAGAAGTGTGTAGAATTGCAAGTAGACTATGTTAAAAAAAAAAAAAAGAAAATTAGGAAAAAATGTCTTGTATCTGTGTTAGGTCGGAAACTTTTTAGACCACCCTTGTATATATATATATATATATTGTAACGCCACTGGGGATCAGGGTGGCGTACAAATGGAAAAGGGGGGGGGGAGCGGGAAAGCGGTTTGCTTGCTTACTAGTAAACTACTTATTTAACAATTTTACACACGGACACTTCGTTTATTTAAAACTGATTTAACTAATACAATTATTTATCGCGTTTTCACGCGAGCCCAGGACGCCAGCTACAATCGTGTAGCGCGGTTTCTTGCGCGGCAAATACTCTGCGCGGCTAACTCACGGTTCGAGCGGTCGCGGGCATATAGCATGCAACACGGCCGAAAATGGCGCGTAACACGCGACGCGGTTGCACACACGCAGCCGGGAAGGACACGGGGACGATTCGGGGAAGCTGTGCCTCCTAGCAGCTGCCACTGCACCTTGGCACTCACCAGATACTCCAACACGCCCACGGCTACGATCCGGACGCTCGCTCGCTCGTTTTCAAGAGTTACTCGTTCGCGACTGCTGGCCTCGACTATCCCGAACGGAGTTTCGACTGCTCGCTAATACTGCCTTTTCGCTATCACGGACCCGAACGGAGTGTCGATTGCTCGCTACTTGTGACTTTTCGCTACCGCGGACCCGAATGGAGTGAAAGAGAAGCTTCTTGCGTGGCACTTTCGCGAGCGCGGCTTTTTGATGATCGTTCTGCGCCGGCGCAACGTACGTGTAAAGTACGTTACGCAACGCAGCCGCCGCTCGCGCTCAGCGCTGGCGGCAGTTGATATTACTGCTCGCCAGCAGCGCGCGTTGAGGTTATCCGCTCGCGAGTGCCAGTGTTGTTGTTGTGTATTCCCTGGAGCGGCGAGGATCTACCTCAGATGTACGGAGGATGAAGGTAAGTCGATGCGTTCCATAGCTGGTAGGCGTCGACTAATTTGCCTATCTTCTTTCTTTTCAGGTGCGGCCGTACTGCGGGTCAACAACTGCGGCTCAGACGAAAAGCGGTTGAGAAAGCTAAGCAGCGGTGTCGGTGACAGCTATAGCCTGCTTGCAGCGGTAGCGAGGCAACACCATCAGACACCTCCAGGTGCGTATGTACTTGCACTCATGCTGTGCTTCTATGTTTTGCCTGCCTTCTAACCTCCTCTTCCATTTTCCTTTTGTGTTGTGTGGCAGCTTGTACTTCCTTCCAAGGTGCAGCTGCTATTATTATTCTGTTCTTTATTTGATTACCGTCTGGGAGGTTGCAGGTACAGGGATCACTACGAGGATAAGAAGGAGCATGGAAATGGAACCTGCTGCAGTGTGTGCGAGCACTGCCTCGACTAACCAGGGCTCCTGAGACTAGCTCCTCGCTACAGCTGTTACTTGAGCTGGAAGCCCGTGTACCTGGGGAAGGTATAGTATGTACAGCCCTGCGTGGCTGTTAGTTAGGATAGTGCGTGGCAGTCCTGCGAGGCTGCCAAGATTGTAACAGGGGGAAAATATTTCAGCTACGAGGAGGCGCATAAGCTATGCTTTGGCCTCCTCATGTGACTGGTGCAAAAACACTACGTCACAATATATATATATATATATATATATATATATATATATATATATATATATATATATATAAATGTTTGTGCGCGAGAATCGCGTCACAGTTTATAGGATTAAAAGTGCTGACCTGAGGTTTGTGAGCTTAGGATTTAGCGAGCGGTATTATTTTTATTATAAGCTATAAATTTTGTCATTATTACTTAACATATGATTATATTCTTTTTTATATTTATTAATACATGACAAGATATTATTTAACGAATGTTTTTCAATTATGATATTTCTTAAAAAAATGTTGGAAACATAGTGATTTCTTGCACCAACCACATCGTACTATATGATGTGTAGCAACATTGTTACATCCTGCTACTTCACATTTTGTATTGCAGGATTAACGGAAACTAAAATTTACACATTAGGATTATTAGTTTTACTTGGTTTTTCATTAATGTAGCCGCTTTTATATCAAGAATATTTAAAAATATTTGTATATCTCGGTGTAGAGAGCTGATTATGAACCAGAGATTGCAATTTTATAATGTTATTTCTTAAATGTGGATTTACCTCATAGTCCATAAATTCTACTAGATCTGAAAAATTTTGAACAAAGTTTCTACAGATACAAATTCCATAGACATCAAGAGGTTGTATCTTCCTGTCGTTCCCGTAGGGATTTTTTTTATTTTAACGATTTTATTTTTTTGCATCGTTTCCCCTATAGCTTTGTCACAATGTCCGCTCCAAGGATCAAGTAAAAGTCCAGATGTAGGACCAGCATTCGGATAAAATACTTCTTCCAACCAAATTTTAAAATGTTCTAAAAAAAAAAAATTTATTAAAAATTATTTATCAAAAATTTTCTTTATCTTTATATTATATTATGCTGACGTTTACTCATCGGTTGTTAATTTTCCTGATTTTGATGCTCCTACATAGACATTTTTTGGTGTAATTAAGGTAGATTTTACTACGGGACCAAATTGACCAGTTTTTTCTTGTAATACTGAAAATAATGGTGGTAAAAGATTGCCTGTAGCCGATATTGTCGGCTTAATGGTGTAACTGCGGGTCGTTGAAGTGATGGTTTAAATCAAGCATTAAACCTGTCTTACTCCTTCAACGGCTAATGTTTGACGAGAGTGCATTTCTAATTGAATACTGCTCTGATCTGAATTATACAAATTTTGAATTCTTATTTGTGGTATGCATGATTTGACATCAGCTACAAAAGCATCAGCTTTAGTTTGAAGCTCAGCGCTGCTTTCTAATGTTTTTTAGTGATAAATTTATTAACTTCCCTGGATACTATTCAATAAGCTTTTTTAAATTTTAGCAACCAACTTGGAGAGACCTTAAATCTAATATCTTCATGACCAATCATTTTTTGAGCGTGTAACGCCTATTTACGTATATCGCAATCATGCACTATTGTACGAGCTCCTATAGCAGCTTTAAAATTATCTAAAGTGTATTGGAAAATTTGCGCAATGTTTTCTTTCTTAGTTCCATCTTTATTTATTGTTCTCGCCCAACGTTTAAGTTGACTTTTAGATAAAACTTTTTTGAATTTACTTTGTACAGTTTCAATTTTTTAATTTTTTGTTTTTCCGCTTCTCTAATATTCTACGGCTTTTTGCTTATAATTAAATGTGATTTCTATATTATTATTTGTAAACTGATTTGTTGATGCAAATTCAGGATCAGGAAAGTGATGTTGTACTTCGTCTTTAACAATTTATGTAAGCATCAGTATCTTTATAATCTTCATAAAAAAGTAACATCTCTTTAAAAATCATATTAACTTCATTTAATACGGATGTGGCATCTATTAATATTAGGTGTAGTAAAAAGTAATCCATTATTTTGCCAATAGATGGCTTTAGTAGTCTGTATCTTCCGTTGTAAAAGTGCGATCGGATTACACTAGATGGCGTCAGAAAGATAAGATTTCGTACTGAAAAAGCTTCTGATGCAGTTTTGTTATTACTTTACTCAGTATTTTTTTAGCACGCGTCAAAGATGGACACCAACAAAGAGAAAATACGCCATATTTTACAGTTTTTCTTCGATAAAGGCGAAAACGCAAGCCAGGCAGCTGAAAATGTGAATAGTGTTTATGGTCCTGATACTGTAACAGCCAATCACACACAATTTTGGTTTCGTCGATTCCGTTCCGGTAATTTTGACGTCAAAGATTCACCACGCTCTGGAAGGCCAATTGTCGAAAATGTCGATACAATAATGGAAATCGTCGAGTTCGACCGTCACGTGGGCACTGTTTCGATTGCCCACCACTTAAATGAGGCTGGATACAAAAAGAAGTTTGATGTATGGGTGCCACACGAGTTATCGCAAAGAAACCTCATGGACCGAATTTCCATCTGCGAATCACTGCTGAATCGCAACAATATCGATCTATTTCTGAAGCGGATGGTTACTGGTGATGAAAAGTGGGTCACTTACGACAACGTCAAGCGACAACGGTCGTGGTAAAATCGCGGTGAGCCAGCGCAAACGGTGGCCAAGCCAGGATTGACAGTCAGGAAGGTTTTGCTGTGTGTTTGGTGGGACTGGCAGGGAATCATCTTCTATGAGCTGCTTCCTTACGGCCGAACTCTCAATTCGGACCTGTAATGTCAACAATTGGACCGTCTGAAAGAAGCAATCGCCCAGAAGCGGCCAGCTTTGGCGATTTGATTGATTTCGCGTGTTGATAAAACATTGTTTTTTAATGGGTAAAAACACCGTAGAAGCCCAGCAATGGCTTGAAAAACATTACCCAGACTCCTCTTTATCCAAACCAACGATTTGTCGTTGGTATGCTGAGTTTAAACGTATTGGAAGCCGTTACACAGGAAAATGTGAGTAAAGTGTTAAAAATTGTAATAAAAAATCACAAAGTAAAGGTCCGTGAGATTGCAGAAATGACACAGATATCATGTGAAAGCGTATTTACAATCCTTGATGAAAAATTGAGCATGAAAAAGGTTTTTTCCAAGTAGGTGCCGCGATTGCTTTCAGTGGAACAAAAACAGCAGCGAGTCGACGATTCAGAAAGCTGTTAATCGCTATTTACTCGCATTAAAAAGGATTTCCTGCATCGATACGTGACCATGGATGAAACATGGATACATCATTTCACTCTGGAGTCGAATCGGCAATCACCTGAGTGGCGCATGGCTGGCGAAAGCCGCCCAAAGCGTCCAAAAACGCAGCAGTCTGCTGGCGAAGTCATGGCGTCTGCTTTTTGGGATACACATGGCGTGATTTTTATTGATTACCTGAAAAAAGGTAAATCGATCAACAGTAACTATTATATTGACTTTTTGGTACGTTTGAAGGAGGAGATCGCAGCCAAACGACCGCACATGAAGAAGAAAAAAATCCTTTTTTACCAAGACAATGCACCATGCCACAAGTCCATGAAAACAATGGCAAAATTGAACGAATTGGGCTTTGATTTGCTTCCCCACCCCCCGTATTCGCCAGATTTAGCCCCCAGCGACTACTGGCTCTTGGCTGATCTCAAAAAAATACTCCAGGGAAAAAAATTTGGCTCGAATGAGGAGGTCATTGCTGAAACTGAAGCCTATTTTGAAGCAAAGGATAAATCCTTCTATAAACATAGTATAGAAATGTTGGAAAGGCGTTGGAAAAATTGTATCACTCTAAAAGGAGATTATATTAATAAATTAAAATGATTTTTGAAAAAGAATGTTGTTTTCGTTGTTAGTCTTGGGACTTATTGAAAGAGGTGTTATATTTCTCGCATTACAAATTATCTTTTATTCTCATTATTGCAAATGTTATTCTACACATTATTTTACTAAAAAAATGCAGAAAAATTTTTGACCAACGACGGAATCGATCCCGGATAGTTTGCTTATGAGTCTGCGGACAATTTTCATTCTTCACAGCAAGCTAGGAACAATAACGTAACCCTACAGACATTTTTAAATTTCTACGGAAAACTACGGAATTCTCCCATTTTTTTCGAAAAGCTTCGGACCATTACGAAACCCCACAAACATTTTTGAATTTTTACGAAAAGCTACGGATATCTACGGAAGTCTACGGACACCTTTTATTCTTCACGGCAAGCTACGAACAATAACTAAACCCCGCAGACGTTTTTCAATTTTTACGAAAAGCTACGGATATCTACGGAAGTCTACAGAGATCTACGGAAGTCTACAAAAACCTTTTATTCTTCACAAAAAGCTACGAAGAATCACGAAACCCCACGGACGTTTTTGAATTTCCACGGAAGTCTACAGAAATCTACGGCAGTCTACGAATACCTGTCATTCTTTACGGAAAGCTACGGACTATTACGAAACCTCATGGACATTCTCGATATTTTACGAAAAGTTACGGTTATCGACAAAAATCTACGGAAATCTACGGAAGTCTACGGACACCTTTCATACTTCACGGCAAGCTACGAACAATAACAAAATCCGACTAACGTTTTTAAATTTTTACAGAAAACTACGGAAATCTACGAAAGTCTATCGAAATCTACGGAAGTCTACGGACATCCTTTATTCTTCACGACAAGCTACGAACAATACCGAAACCCTACGGACGTTTTTTAATTCCTATGAAAGTCTACGAATAGCTTTGGAAGTCTACGGACACTTTTTATTTTTCATGGAGAGCTACGGACAAACACGAAACCACACGGACATTCTTAATTTTCTACGAAAGCTACAGATATCTACGGAAGTCTACGAAAATCTACGGAAGTCTACGGACACCTTTCATTCTTCACGAAAAGCTACTAACAATTACGGAACACCACAGACGTTTCTGAATTTCTACAGAAAGCTACGGATATCTACAAAAGTCTACGGAAATCTACGGAAGTCTACGGAAATTTACGAAAGTCTACGGTCATCTTTTATTCTTTGCGGAAAGCTACAGACAATTACGAAACTTTACGGACGATTTTGAGTTTTTACGAAAAGTTACGGAAATTTACGAACATCTACAGAAATCTACAGAAGTCTGCGGACAATTTTTATTCTTCACGGCAAGCTACGAGCAATTACGGAACCCTCCAGACATATCTGAATTTCTACGGAAAGCTACGTATATCTGCGGGAGTCTAGGAAAATCTACGGAAGTCTACGGATACCTTTTATTCTTTACGGCAAGGTACGAACAATTACGGAAACCTGCGGACATTTTTGAATTTCTACGGAAACCTACGGCAATTTACGGAAATCTACGGATACCTTCCATCCGTTACGGAAAGCTACGGAGAATTACGAAACCCCATGGACGTTTTTGAATTCCTACAGAAACCTACGGAATGCCACGGAAGTTTACAGATACTAATTATTTGTCACGAAAAGCTACGGACAATTACAAAACTCAATGAACGTTTTTGATATTCTACGGATAGCTACGGATATCTACGCAAGTCTACGGAAATCTACGGAAGTCTACGGACACCTTTCATTATTCACGGCAAGCTACGAACAATTGCGGAAATCCGCGGACATTTTTGAATTTTTACGGAAACCTACGAAAATCTACGGAAGTCTGCAAACACCTTTTATTTTTCACGGCAAGCTAGGAACAATTACGAAACCAGACAGGCGTTTTTAAATTCTTACGGAAGTCATCGGAAATCTATGGAAGACTACGGAAACCTCACATTCTTGACGGAAAGCTACGGATAATTACCAAACTCCACTAACATTTTGGAATTGCTACAAATAACTACGGAAATCTTCGAAAGTCTATCGAAATCTATGGAAGTCTACGGACATCCCTTATTCTTCACGACAAGCTACGAACAATTTTGAAACTCTACGGATGTTTTTGAACTCTTACGGAAGTCTACGGAAAGCTACGGAAGTCTACGTACACCTTTCATTCTTCATGGAAAGCTACGGACAATTACGAGACCCCACAAACATTTTTGAATTTCTACGGAAGTCTACGGAAATTCACGGAAGTCTATGGACGCCTGTTACTCTGCACCGAAAGCTACGGACATTCATGAAACCTCAAAGACGTCTTTGAAGATCTACGGAAAACTACGAAAATCTACGGAAGTCTACGGAAATCTACGGAAGTTTACGGAAATCTACGGAAGTCTACGGATATCTTTATTGTCGACAGAATGCTGTTGTCATCTTAGAATATCCGTTAACGGAATACTACGCATACCCACGGAATACCCACGGAAATTGTTATCGTTTTGATGAATTTTACAATTTCCGTACACGGAAGTTTAACGGTACGGTCCGTATAGACACTTTCTTATTTGAATGAAAACGACAATACAACACGTAAGTCATGTTCTATGTATTACTCCTAAATTTTAATTAAACGTTAGATTAACATTAAGTGAAAAATATTTAGTACAAATAAGTGCAAAATAATATATCTCATTACTTTGGTGGTCATAAAACACGTGTGCCGGTCTATTTTCAAGATGAGGAATAACTGGTAAGACATAAGTAATTTTGTTCATTATTGTTATAAGCACGGTCATAATTATGAATGAACTTTAATAATAACGTGTTTATTTAAAGATTTATTTACGGTATTTTTTCAAATCTGATAAAAATCGAGTGTTTCCAAATTTTTGAACGATAGTGTACCTTAAATGTAATTAACATGACAATTGTAAATAGTTTAGAGCATTAGAAACCATAGTTGTCAGACACATAAAATGATAGTTACATTTACTACTCAAAAGTAGTATATTTAATTTTAATATGCAACTATTAGAATCTAATAAGAATTATAATATGTTGTAGGTTAATATACGTAAAATGTAGTCTTTATGACTATCAAAAATAGTTTAGGGTATTCAAAATATTAGTTTTTAAAAACAAGGAGTGATAGTCTACTACTATAAAGTAGTGAATTTAATTTACTATACATACACAATCATTACATAATAAAAATGATTAAATTCTGAAGGTTAATACTATATACCTGAAATGTAGTTAAGATAACTATCAATAGTCTAGTATATTTATATTAGTTTTTTCAAACAAGAAATGATAGTTAAGTTCACTTTTCTAAAATAGTACAATAGATTTAATTTTAATTTTCAACTAACTGCATATAGTAACAATGACTATGCAATATGAGCTGATATAACTAAATATAAAATAAGACTTTTTCTTAGATTGTTTATGAAAAAATGATAAGAGTCGACATTAGCATGACCCAACAGTATAAGTGTAATAAAATTTGTTCTTTTACAATAAAATTGACTACAAATAAGTTCTGAAAAATTTCTTTTCTTTTCATGCTTCAGACAAAATTGCTCACTGGAAATCACTTCAATATAACGCAGCCATTGTAATGTTATCTTCCGGCTATCAAATCTTACTTAATATAAAGATATTATATGGTTGTTCATCTATTTTAACAAAAAATAAAAAAAAAACTGTTATATATAATAAACTTATAAATAAAAAAAATAATGTGGTGTAAACAATTATTTCCACACGGATAGAAAAAATTACTTGAATCAAGAAAAATGTTTTCTCTAAAATGGCTTTATTGTTTTAAAATTTTTTGTTTTCCTAATTTAAGAATTTATTATTAGATCAATCAATCTTAAGTCTTGATATAAGAAGCTAAACATTCTTTTTCCAGAAACTTAACTTTTAAACGAAGCATTTTTTTTTAATCCATTAAACCCTGAGCCAAATCTAGGCTAGACAACATCAAAATAACTATTGGTTTGCTAACATAGTTGAAAAAAAGTACTCATGGTTTTCCTCTTATCATCCGCAATTGTTAATAAAAAATTATTTAAACAAATATATAAAAAATTTGTAATTTTGAAAAACTAGATGATGCAATCAATTCTACAGAAAAAATTGTGACGAAAATATCTGTGATGTTCTTTTGTCAGACTTCAAATTGTAAATGTAAAAATGATATAAACAAATGCACTATCAAAGGCAAAGCTAAAATTATGAGTAATCATTTTCTTGGCTTTTGCACAGATATTTTTTACATTTACAGCGACATTTATGAGTCCTAATAGAACACATCAGTATGCTACATTTTCTACGTGGCTCCATCCTCATCTCATAGTCATCCAGTAATGTAGAAGTCTTTGGTTGTTGCCTAGATCGCTGTGTATTTGAAAACTTATTATAAATTATTGTTGTATTAGCTAAAGAAGCTTGAATTAATCGTAAAAAGAACACCATATTCACTTTTTACTTTAAATTGAAAGCAGCGTAACGTCGGTTGCGATGCCATTATGCGTTAATTTAAGTAACTTAAACTCGTCGTTGCCTTTTTAAGCCCAAGCGGTCAAGCTTACGGGCTTGGGATGGCGGAGGAGATTCGAAGCTTTATCTTTTTATTCTTTTGAGGATGCGGTGGTGTAGTTTGGGACTGACGTCTAGGCCAAAACTCAGGCCAGCTACGTCGCTCTGGAAAAAGGCCTAATCAATCCGATATTAGGTAAACGGTACTAAGCCAAAACTCAGGCTAAGTCTACCTTTGGGAGGATATAGGATAGATAAGAGTATAGATAAGAAAAATAAAACAAAATGTACTATACAAAATCTCTCTCTCTCTGTCTTCCTGTTGCTGACTTCTCGTTGTCTTCTTCTTATTTTAAGAAATAGTCTGCTTGTCGTAGTGGCTTCGTAGTTACTTGAGGTCTGCCCGTGTAGAAGATTCCTTAGTAATGTTTCCTTGTAGATTGCGTAGAAGTATTTCTTTGTAGATTGCGTAGAAATGTTTCCTTGTAGATTGCGTAGAAACGTTTCCCTCGAGTGCTGCCTGAGGTCTGCAATTGGTGAAAATTTTGCGCCGTATTTAAACTCGTGGGAGAAGCGATCCTGCAATTTTTGAAAATTCGGGGGAGGTAGGATTTTTCAGGCGCCCTCTTCCTGGCGGGCTTCTTGGTCCGAAGGAGGGAGAGCGAGAATTAGAGAGAGAGAGAAAGAGATGATCCGTTTTTGCGGAATTTTCACATAAGTTCGTGATTTATTATTTGTAATAAAAACCAGTTAATTTAAATTGTACGATCGTGTTGAAATTGTACTATCTATCGGTCGAAATAACTTCAAAGGGAGACGGTTATATCAAAAAGTGTTTCTCACAAAAGTTGTAGGGGTTGAAGACGGTCGTCTAACGCTGACCTTGGCGTTTTAAAATTGCAAATTTTAAATGGAAATCCCAATTTTTTATTACAGATTTTGATTTTGCGTCGAAAAATGTGAAAATTTTGTCTCAAACATTTTTTTCGATACTTGATAGATGGCGCTGTAATCAGCAGTTTTAATCTATTGATGCGAATACCTCAACAACTACGCATATAAAAAGGTAGAGAAGGAAAATTTATCAATCTGGATAGGGGACATGCAATGACATCACAATCGACCCCCCCCCCTCTAATCCCCCGTATGGAGTGGTTTCAACTTAAAAATCTAAAATTGGTATCCCAATTTTATATTGCAGATTCTGATTCTGCGTCAAAAAATATGGAAATTTTGTTCAAAACATTTTTTAGATTCGTGACAGATGTCGCTGTAATCGACGAAATTAAAAATGCGTACAAAAATCGTTACCAAACTAGAATTTCTCAAGGAATACACATCGTGTTCTGCAAATTAAAATTCTGTGGATAAATACGTTTAAAAAAAATTTGTTTTGAAAAAAATGTTTATTCTACTTTTAGCTTAGAGTCATGTCCTCATGGGGTGCTTTTTTAATGTGAGTCCCCTTGCCTCTCACAATTCAGCCTTTAGAACTAACAACGAAGATGCTGTTAAAAATAGTCTCCATTTTCCTGCAAATACAAGTTTAATCTTTTATTAAAGTTGTCCACTGTTTGTAATAACACAGTCCGGGGTATTACCGCACAAGCTGTTTGTATACGTTCTTTTATATCATCACGCGTCGTCGGCCACTGTGCGTAAACGCAATCTTTTAACATCCCCAAAAAGTAAAAATCAGGTGATGTTAAATCAGGTGAACGGGGAGGCCATTAAAATGGTCCATCACGTCCAATCCATCGATTGGGGTATTGCTCATTTAAGTGATTTCGTACAATGCGTGCAAAATGTGGAGGTGCCCCGTCTTGTTGAAACCACATCCGTTGTCTGGTTCCTAGATCCACGTTCTCCATTGAATTAAACAAATTACTTCTGAGGAACTGCAAATATCTTGCAGCAGTTACATTATCATCAAAAACTAGGGTCCAATTAAGTACCCGCTTACAATACCACACCAGACCATTACAGACCATCGATGTTGATTGTCAATAAATCTATGCCAGTGAGGATTAACGTCTGACCAATAATGACTGTTGTGTCTATTTAAATGCTCAGTGCTTTAGCAGATAGCTTCTTCAGAGAAAAAGACGTACCTAAAAAATTGGTTGTTACGTTGAATCTTTCGCAAAGCCCATTGACAGAACCGAACACGTGCTACCATATCAGCTGGTGTTAATGCTTGCGTTAATGCAATATGGTAAGCATGATACTTTGTTGCCTTCAGAACTTTTAGCACCACTGACCGAGATATGCCTGTTTCTCGTTGTATTTGACGGCTACTAATATTGGGATTCATATGCACCAGTGCAATAACAGTAATGGCATATGCGTCATTTTCATCATATTCGTGATGAGGGCGTTCACGTGTCATTCTCCCTTCTTGAGCTCTTACAGTCAGCTCATGAATAGTTACCCTGTTTGGATGTCTACTGTTCGGAAAACGTTGCGCATAAAGTCGCGCAGCAGCTGTTAATTTATTTTGAGTTTCGCCTAAAATCATAATTATGTCAACAATTTCTGTAAGAGTATAGTCCGACATGTTTACCTCAAATAAATTACCTACGTATTGGAAAATATGGCGGCTATTGGAAAAACTATCGAGTTTCTCAATTAATATTTTTAATGAGAGTTCTGACAGTGAAGTCTGACCACACTAATAAATCGAAGTTCGCAGTACGGCCACAGTAGCGCAACCTAATTTCTTAACCGATTGAAAGAATGAAACGTAGAACGATGATCCAAAGCCGAAGTAATAAGTCTCTGCGATTCTGAGTCTTTTCAAAAAAAAAACAAATCGAGTTGTTATTTTCGGTCACTAATGATTTTCATGGACATTTTCACTCGCTAATTCTGCCAATGTAACCTTTTTCCTATGCGTCAAAACCTAATTCGAATTTTCGCGCTGTCAACTTTCGAAATTCTTTGTCAGCCCAGGCACCGGCATTCCAAAAAACGAAATAAATCGAATGTAATAAAAACGATTGTAATCCAGACTCTGTTGAAAAACGAGTGGCAACTATTTATAGTAAATTCATGTACAATATCTTTCTTTCATTCTCGAATGCTGTTTCATTCAAAAATTTCCAAATAACAATAAAGTTACGGAATTGTTACGATCTCTCTACATTTTCAGTCATATTTCTTAGTTTTTAATAGCATCTCCCTATAGTACATAAACAAGAGTTGTAACCGTTTCCTAGTTTCCGATGTCAATTTACCTGACGTGCATCAAAGGTTTTCGTTGTCCAGGTCAACAGCTTCATAGTTTCTGATGTCCAGGGATCAACCTTGAAGGTCATTTAAAGGTCATTCCATTTGAACTTAAAGTCAAGTATACCTCGATACACTGATAGATATCGGTTCAAAGATTAACATTATGAAATTGGGCTCGGTCTCCGAACCTAAGTTAAAAGGGTGTAACGAAAATTTTCTCATGGAAGGAATCTGTGCCCGTCTCGCAACAGCAATAGGTAGAGCGCAGCTAAGAATCCATGGGAACACATGCAAATTCTTAGTCGTACTAAACTTGTTCTAAATACCCTATTCGGAAATAATAGGAGCCAATTACCTTGCTTATAACGAATTCAGGATAAACTTCAAAGAAAAGCAATTACACCTTTTTAGCGCAGTAATCCCGTTCAAACAATAAGACAATTATACACCTCTACAGCGATATATAGCCGATTCAGAAACAAAGGAATCCAAGAATAATTTACCATTCCACGATATAAACGAACCTTACAGAAAAGAAAACTACTGTTGGACTCCGGGTCCGTGGTAAATTTAATAAAGATGAAGTTGCTGCGCGGCGAAGAAGAAATAAATACGACAAACGCGTGTACATTTAAGGGGTGTGAGTGATGGTACGGTATTCACTCAAGGTACTGCTACGATACCCATATATGGTCATCAACTATCCTTTTAAGTAGTCCCCGACGACTTTTCGGTTCTCTGCGAAGATATTTTAGAAGCGAAATATTTTAAACTCAGTCAACAATTGATTTTTCATCCTGAACGTTCACGTTTAACTGAAAAACTGTGGGGTTAAGGTTTGAGCGTGATGAAAATTTGGCATGCGGCCTAAGTAGAGCGAGCTGTAAATCTGATTCAAACCTCAGCATCTATATACACCCAACTATTTATGACGAATACAAAGTCTTAGAAAATTACAAATCTGACGAGCCTTATTTAAAAACTGAATATTACACCCTACTAATGGAGACACAGCGAACTCCCAATAATTTCGAAATTAAACACCCCAGTAGTTGGGTTGTTGAAGAAGACCCGCGCGTAAACGTCCCAATAAACAAAATTAATACCTAACGACTACCTAAATCAGGTCGAACGCAAACAAGCTAAAATCTTGCTAAAGGCAGACGAACGTAGGGGTTTCCTCGAAGGCGATGAATTACAACAGACTAACATCGCGAAATATAGAATACTTACTGTCGATGACGTACTGGTGTATACAAAACAATATCGGTTACCCCACGCTTTAAAGGAAGAGGTCTATAGGCAAGTCCAAGAATTATTACATCACAATTTCCCTATAATACTAGTCTAACAAGGAAAGGTTCTCAACCCGGACCTATCGATTTCTTTGGTTCTGAGATACGTTAAAGTACATCCAAAAATAAGAGATATGTGTTTTTTCTTTTTGGCCAACTTTCACTTTTAGGGGTTAAAATAACCCCTAAAAAAAAGATGAAAACAGTTTTTTGTGAATATCTCATAAACTAATAAGGATATTTTAATGATTTGAATGGTAAAAACTTGCTATTAAATGTAAAAATTTAGACCATAATTTTCATTCTATAATTTTCCAGCCCCTTAATTATTATAGTGGTAAACTCACTTTTTATAACGTATTTTTCAATTTAAAATTTTTCAAATTTTATGAAAATAATTGCAAATAATTTTTTTAGCCAAAATGGAAAACTAAATTGACGTGTCTTAGGAATTTTTTAAAATCACCCCTTCAAAGGGGTAACCAACCCCTTAAAGAAAATTTATAATTCCTCCTTGTTTATTAGGAATATTTTAATGATTCAAACGGCAAAAAACTTGTTATTTGATATAGAAATTTTGTGCATCATCTTTATCTCATAATGTAGCATTTGTTATTATTATTAAATATTTATTAATAATATGAATTAATAATATTGTATTCAATTTTGATATATGTCATTAATAATCTTTTGGGTTATTTTTATAATTAAGTTTACTTTTACCATAATTTTTATAATTATAGTTAAACAACGATCGTTATAAAAACAAATAATAAAATTATTATTGTTTTTATTATCATTATTACTGCTGATATTATTGTTACTGCTTTTTTAACAAAATAATAAGTAGTTGAATAAACATCAGGTAAGTATAGAATATTATTAGAATATAATTTAGATATAATTAGAATAGAATGTTGTATTTTATTCATAGTCATCAGTCAGGTTTACCGCAGAAAACTTAAATCATTCTACTTATTACACTTGTGGAACATCGAAGTTTTCATTGCTACAAAGACAATAATAGTGGTAACAACTAAAATTATTAAGTCTTTTAATTTTCTTAAATAAGTATTTTTTAGATATATAACATTAATAAATAAAAGTTAGATAAGATTTCTTTCAAATAACCTAACTAATTATATACACTTATCATGTAAGTATTTTTATAACTGTTATTTATTTTATATTATGTTCTTTGATTATATAACTCACATTATTTTTCATGTTGTAATATAATATAACGTTATTTAGATTAAGGATTTTGTTTTGTTCCGCAATCACTTAAACCTGGCCTACTCCCTCCGATCCTAAGTTCGCACTGTCACTTTTATTCGCGCATCGTATTTCGCCAGGATTATTATCAAAGCTTTTAAATATTAATTTTGAATTTGTTAAATGTTCCGTCGTTCCCGTATCTATCAGAAACTTTACTGATCCTAATCTCTCTTTTCTTTTATCCATACAATTCGTTTTGAAGACGCTAACATCTATTTTGGAATCTATTTCTTTTTTAATTAACGATTTATCCTTGTACTCACCTTTTCTAGGAGGATTTTCTTTTCGCTTTCTGACAATTGTATTTTCCAGTTTTTTTTTTTTATAGAATGTTTTACTCTTGAAACTGTTTGTTCTTTTTCTAATGTTTTTATATTCTATATTCTCATTCGCTATCCTACCGAAAATTCGTCGCCTTTTACTGTCGCTAGTATCGGATTTATGTTATTATTAAATTTTCTTTTATTTCCGCGATACTTATTTCCGCCGATATATTTGTAATTGATATTTTGTTGATACCTCTGTTCGCTCCTTCTCTTTCTCTCGTGACACTTCGCTGCTTTGTAGTTGATTAGCCTTTTGCATTTAAAACACACCTTTTTGTTAGTGCCCTTGTGCGGGCAATCGAATGCCATGTGACCAAAACCGTCACAATTGAAGCAGCGTGGTGCCTACTTTGCGTCTATCGCTACCATCGCTGTCGCCTTTTCTGTTGCTGTCATTTGTCCTTTTATGCTTTTAAGCTGTAGAACATATAATTTTAATTTGTCATAATTTAGAATTTTATCTGTAGTGCTTCCTATCATAAAATCTATATTTTGGATCTGAGGCACTTTCGTTAATATAGAGTTGTAAAACGCATCTCGCTTTTCCTCGTTTGACAAAATATTATTGCATGATAAATTATTATAACTTCTAACCAGCTCCTCGAAACGGTCTGTTAATTGTGTCGCCTTTTCTTTAATGGGATTATATTAAATTTTATATAGTTTTCTTCCGATTGTTGTAGAAGTTACGTTAGGCTTACTTGATTTTATTTTCTTAATTGTATTTAATAATTCTACCGGATCTTTGATATCTTTTACTTTCGAATAATAATTAGAATCAATCCGATTTATTATTATGTCCCGAACCTTGAACTTATATTTTTCTTTAGCTGCGTTATTAAGCGAGTCATTAACTTCTATAGACTCATCTATTATGTATAGTAAGTCGATTTCCCTAAGTTCTGAGTTTAAATGATTCAGAAAATGTTCTAATTTTGTTTGTTTTGTTAATTTATAATCGCGCCTAATTGTTGTAACTTTGTCGGAAAATTCTGTTTTGAGTGTTTCTTGAATTTCACGTGATACATTTCCAAAACTATTTTCAACTCTACTGTTATCAATATTGATTTTCTTTAGTTCATTTTTGATTAGTTTAGGGACTTCTAATCTATCTATGCCGTTATTAATAACTGTCGATTTATGACCAATTTCTGACCGAAAATTGTTTATATCTCTGCCGCCTTTTCCGTCACTTACATTCGAATTCTCATAGCTAGTTTTAGAGTTATTCGAACTGGCCTCTTCTTCTAACTCTAGGAAGTTTAGAGTATTTTCATGACGTACACGATTCATTAGCGAAGAAGCTCTTTCCGCTTCTGAGCTTACTGTTTCCTTTAGATCGTTAATTTGATGCTGCATCTGTCGCTTATTTTCTTTCGGACGTTCCTGCAGCTTGTCAATCATTCGGTTTAGCTTTTCTAGCTGTTTCTTTATCTTCCTTAGCATCGTAACTGTCGCTTGATTCTCGCTACTTTCTGTCTCTTTATTTTTGTCACTCTTCCTCTTTTCCATTGACCGGCGATAGGGCATAAGGAGCTCTCCCTTTTGCATTGCCTTCCTAACTAGACTTAACTCATCTTCAGTGACAAATTCCCTTTTTTTTTTTTTTGTAAGCTATAATGATCATAAGTAATTGTAACTATTTTAATTTAGCTAAGATCTGATATGCCAAACACAAGCTAATCAGATCGAGATATAACTTAATTGAAACAATGACATTTTTATTTTGAATATCCATCATTTAATTTCATAAGTAAAATATATCAGTCACACCTAATTTACCAAACACAAGCAAACCAAATGCATATATGATAATTTCATTGGATTGTTTTAAATCAAAAGAGTTCATATAAGCTGTCGTTATCTTGCGCTGTTAAATCATACATGTGCATAGGTTTCTATTTTATTTCACTCCTGATGTGAAGATCGAACAGATACATTTACACCCGGAGTTAGGTTCTTTACTTTAATTTTAATTCATTGGATTTACTGTGCAAAAATATATCAATCACACCTGATTTACCGAACACAAGCAAACCAGACGTATGTATGATAATTTTATAAATTTATTTTTCTTTACCTGTTCCAACGGTAATAATTTGTTTAGGATGGTTTTCCTGAAACCTAAATGCCAGCTCCTGTGTCTTTAGAAAGAGCAATAAAGGCTTCTCGTCTGCACAGACAGCATCAATGGAAATTAAGAAATTGTTAATTCATTTTGATTTACATTAATGCTATATTATTTTATCTATATTTTATTAACACTTTCACATTCGCACTTATTTTGAACATTTGCTACCGTCCGCAAATCATATCATTCGCTACTGTTCGCAAATTACATCATTCGCTACTGTTCGCAAATTTTATCATTCGCTACTGTTCGCAAATTATATCATTTGCTACGGTTCGCAAATAAAATCATTCGCTACTGTTCGCAAAATTTTGATAATTTAATTTTAAATAATGTACTATATAAATAATTTTTAAATAATATCAAATCTGATTTGCCGAATACAAGCAAACCAAACTGACAGTATTAAAATTTTAAGCTTTATTGTCTTTTTATTTATTTTCATGTATAAAATTTAAATTTGTTTTAATTCCAGAAATATATAATTTTTATTTTATTTTCAATTAAATTGACTAGAGCCATTTTGCTTCTAATCAAATTTTATTTACTGAACACAAGCAAATTAAACTCACCAGAGCAATTAAGAATTAAATTGACTTTAATTCTATTTTAATTCAATTTAATATTGTAAGCATTTATTGATTATAATTTTATAATTCCTGTCGCTATCTCACTTGTACTCCATATAGCTATGCGCTTTGTTATTTTCGTATTTTGTTAGGCTAGGTTTACCGTGTTATAGCAGAAATTCCGCGTACACACATCTAGCATTATCGCGCGTGTTTGTTAACTTTCTCTCTCGCACTCGCAACGCACAGGCCTCATACTCTATACGCGTGTCATATACACAATAGAGACTTTCATCCTGTCTCCGTGTATTCTCTCTCTCTCTTTCTATCTTTCGCATCGTCGCGTGCCCTTTCTCTCACCGCGCTCGCATACTCTCTCTCTCTCGCACCGCTCGCGTTCTCTCTCTCTCGCACCGCACTCACGCGCTATCTCTCTTGCACCGCTTGCGTTCCCTCTCTCTCACACCGCACTCACGTGCTCTCTCTCTCTCTCGCACCGTTCGCGTTCCCTCTCTCTCGCACCGTTTGCGTTTCCTCTCTCTCGCACCGTTCGCGTTTGTTTTTTCGGAATAGCGCGCGCGTTCGGACTTACCAACGGTAAAATTAAATTCAACGAATTGACCAACAATCGAAATTATAATTTTAATATTTTTCACGCCCTCGACACACACACACACTATCATACTCGTAGCAACCCTGGCTTTAATGACCCTTCACAGCATATCGCGTTTATAAGCCCATCCTGATTATCGTATCTCTTTCACGATTGCCCTACGTTGAGAGATACACAATGCACAAACTTTCAATTTACTCAATCGTCGCACTCATTTTTACTTTTACTTACTCTACAGTGATTCTTCACTGTGGTTACTGTCACTTTTAAGCTTGACTCTTTCTCTCAAAGAAAGATATATTCTTTCTTACCTATACTGCTGTAACCAGTGACTTCTTTTTGATTCCGGGCTTCTCCTGGGCCCATAACCTTTTGAATATTTAAAGTTGGGGTAGTCATTCTTGGTAGAATAAATAACTTGCACCAACAAATTATTAAAGTTTATTTATATCTTTATTTATTTATAAAGGTGCACAAAGTGAAAACCGCGATACAAAAGAATTTCATATTAAATAAAAACGTTCGCTCAATAAGAAGTATAAAAACCGACTGCCTCTGAAGCGCTTCGCGCGCCCAAAATGAATAACTAAAGGGGAGGGAGAGAGAGCGCAGCGCGCCATCTCTTTAACACCTATAAATGTTATAAATTTATTATTAACATATTTCCAAAGGTTAGAAGTACCAGATAGCGTGAACAACCATGAAAAATTTCAATTAGCAGAAAAAATTTAACAAATATTACTAGATGCTAATAATAAATTTAACGAGGTGAAGTTGATTGTTGACAAAGTCGCTATATTTTCATAGAGAGTATGAAGACCATGATACAAGAATAGTCGAGGATGAAATACAACATTACTTTCCTGATTCTATCCAGGCACCAACAAATGAATGTACAGAAGATAATGAAGAAGTATATTTCGATTACAAACAAAAAGCCGTGGAATTTTGAAGAAGTGGCAAAAAGAAAGTTAAGTATTTAAACTGTTAAGAATAGATTTGAAAAGGTGATATCTACCAGTTAACTGAAACGTTGGGCCCACACAATTAATAAGGGCGGCACCTATAAAGACAAAGTTGCAAGAATTTGTCAATATACATTGGATAATTCAAAAACTGACTCGATATACGTCGGTGGGCCTTACGCGCTAAAAAAATAATTACCTCAGAAGATTTTCGGTTCAAGGCTTCAAGAAGTTGGTTATTACGCTTTAAATAGGCTCATAGAATAGTATCTTAAAAAATAAATAAATTTATTACTAGAAAAACACTAGAAAGTGACTTAAACCTTCACACAAAAGCAGAAACATTTGTTGCTGACGTTAAATCGTGTATACCAACGATGGGAATCCAGAATTTATATAATTTAGATCAGAGTGGATTCCAATTAGAAATGCATTCTAGACGGACATCAGCAGTTAAAGGAAAAAAACAAGTACAATGCTTGGTAAAGTCAGCTTCATCAAAAACACACAGTGACACCATACAACCGCTTATATCAGCCGTGGGGCAACAACTGTCACCACTTTTTACAGTCTTAAAAGAAAAGAGTGGTCGATTTGGTCTTATTGTAGAAACTAATTTATTTAGACCAGAAAACGTATTTGTAAATAAATTAAAATCTGAAATATAACTACACTAAGCATATTCCAAACCACTTCTTTGCAATGTGATAATAAATAATGTGATAAATATTTTATGCGATATGATACTGAATAATTTTATGCATTTATGTTTTACAGACCTTCTTAAGATTTGCTTAGAAAAAGTATTTTATCCAAATGTTGGTCATCACTCTGTACTATTACTTGATTCTTGAAGTGGGCACTGTGATACAGTTGTAGAAGAAACAATGCCAAAAAATAAAATTGTTAATATCAAAAAGATAGCAGCAGGAACAACAGGAAAAATACAACCGCTCGATGTATATGGATTCCGAATCTGGAATAACTTTGTTCGATAATTTCCCGATAACGTTATTTTAATGGATTATAATTTAAATTTACATTTAAAAAATAACATAATTGAACTTTAATCTGTAGTCCACAATCAGCTTTTGTCACCGAGATATATGAATCTCTTTAAATATTCCTGGTATAAAAGTGGTTACATCGATGTAAAACCTGATGAATTTGATAATCCTGTTGATTTTAGTTTTGGAGATTTTTGCAGTACAAACTGCGAAATAGAAGGCTGTACAAATATTGCTATTGTACGTTGTGGTTGGTGTAAAAAATCATTGTGTCTTAAACTTTTTTATGAAGATTATCATTATTGTCAAAACTTTGAGAAATAAAATCATGTAGCTGTAACTACAAATGAATAATCAATAATGTATTATAATAACACGTAAATATTACTATTCCAACTAAATACGTAGTTTTGATTTAATTTTATAAAAATAAAAATAAATCTAATTTTGTCATAAAGGATAAATGATTTCAAAATCTATTTGTATTTGACAAAAGAAGTACCATAAAATACAATAAAAAATAGAATTAATCCAAACAATAATAACGAGTGCTACATTATGAGATAAAAATGATTCGGTATGATACTATGGGGATGAAATTATGTACGAAATTTGTTTTATTAAATGGAAACCCTTACTTTTGACTTTGGAAAACGAATAAGCAGCGAATTTTACGCCTAAATATGACATTGACCATGACCTTGAATACGACCTGCAAGGTCATTTATAGGTCGATCCAGCATTTTAAATAAAGAATCTTATCTTTGACCCCAGAGAAGTAGAGAACAGAAAATTTTACATCCAAATAGTTATGACTTTATAGTTATTTCGAATCACCTTTATAGTTATTTCGATGTCAAATTAATTTTTTCAAAAAAAAAGTCTCTGTCTTTGATCATAAAAATTAACGAAGGCGAAAAACATATTCGGATATCTTTTACCGCAACATTAACCATAATCTTGTCCATCACTTTAAAGGCTATTTAAAGGTCAAGTTACTTTTTTTTAAAAAGGAACTAAAAACTTTAATCCCAATTACGATACTTAATAATTTCATTGGCATTCTTCTAACAGTAGACAGACACTGATGGTCCCCTTAGTTTAGTTACGCATATTAAAAAAAATTAAAAATCAAAAAACTGTGAATGTTTTTAAATTAGTTTTTATTATAAATTAACTTGAACGAAATTAGACACACGAAAAATAATATTTGTGCAGCTAATAATACTTTTCTCAATGAACGAACATTCTTTCCTTATAATAAGCGAAGTTCGATAGTCTCGAATTATGTAACATTCCTGCCTTGATTTAACATTCTGATAGTCAAAGATCACTTTTAATGAATCACATAGTTCAATACAATCATTCTGGAAACGTTCATTGATTCTTTTTTTCGTTAGTTTCTTGATTGTGAAATTGGTTGCCTATATAGTGGTTTCTGAATAATAGTAGCCATATAGTGGTCTCTAAAGGTATTGCTAATTCAAATCAATTGTGTTATTTATTGTAAGTTTATTTGAATGCGAAATCGAGGCATCATTTTGAGAAATTTTAAGTTTCTTCAAATTTTCGTATTCTCTAGAAAATTCGTTATTTAATTAAAGAAATAATTTAATTGTTTGTTATTTTTGAAATAAAATTTGTTTTAATTTAAGTTTTATTTTCTATTTTGACATTTTCTTATTATGCCTGCCTACACAGCTAATGAAATTGTCGATATTCTTCTTCTGCTAGAAAAATGTCGACGAAACTACGTTCAAGCTTCAATTTTGTTTGCTGCTTAATTCCCCGGAAGAGGGCATCCCAATGACACTGTTATTCATAATATTGAGTTGCGTGGCCGACAAGGTAAGTTCACTTGTTAAAAAAGGTCCATATTAACAGAATATTATGCTAATAATCCTCAAGTATTTGCGATACTAGCTATGGTGCACCCGGATCCTCAGATAAGTTGACGTCAAATTGAACGAAAGCTCGGTATAACATAATCGCTTTATTGCTGCGAGACATTGTCAAACACTCGATGGAAACATCCTCACGTTGCTGTTTGTGTTCCATTGTGACCAAACGGGGCACCCATCTTGCGCACAGCTTTCTCATGTCCAAATTTTTGGTCAAAGTGCGATGCACAGCTTTTTTTGAAATGCCTACCATGTCTGCTATCTCGCGCACTTTTAGTCGACGGTCATCCAATACCACTTTGTGGATTTTCTTCACATTTTCTGACGTAGTGACCTCACTTGGTCGACCACTGCGGTGTTCATCTTGGCAGCTCGTACGATCTCGCTTAAACTCAGCTAACCAATATTTGAATGTTGTAAACGAAGGAGCAGACTTCCCCAGAGTAGAATCCAACTCGGCTTCGATATCGGTTGGACTTAGACCTTTCAAATGAAAGTATTGTATCACATAACGATGCCTGATTTTTTTCACATTTACAAATTCACTGAGAGCGTTCACTTTGGATGTCTGTAAAAAAAATAATAATAAACGTACCGTTATGAATTTTTCACATTAAGTTGTTAAAGGTGGTATTGTCAATCGCAGTAATTGTTTTTTAAAACTACCTGTATTCATGAGTCAGGTCGGGTACTTTTGAGACTACCCTCGTATTATGGATTTGATCAATGATTTCTGGAATCGTAACCTCCACAGGCCGTCCAGAACGTTCAGCGTCACTTGTGCCCACATGGTCAGTCCGAAAATTTTGAAACCACTTATAAGCTGTTCTAATTGAAGGTGCAGAGTCACCATAATGTTTATCAAGCTTCTCTTCAGTCTCCTAAGGCGTTTTGCCTTTCATAAAGTAATGTTTAATCACCACACGAAATTCTTTTTCGTCCATTTCTTGAAAATCACTCAAATTCCTTGATTCACACGAATGCTAAACACAAAGAAATAGACCAATATGGCTGCAACTTAGTGTGTGTTCATTCAAGAGCTGCTACTAACTAAACATGACCTCGATACGCACCGGTGATGCCATCTCTCAGACTTTGCACGGACTTTTCAAACGCCCCTCGTATTTAATTAGAATCTGATTGTTATACACAGGGTCTTCAAGCAGTCCTGGACTAGTTGAATAATCTGAATCATAGACGTTGTTAAAAAACTGGTTAAAACATTGTAGAAAATTTCCCTTGCTATCCAATCCCGACCTTACTCGTGACCTTGATCATGACCTTCAAGGTCATTTTAAGGTTAAGTTCATTTTGTTATGTAGCAGCTCCCAATTTCGGCAACAGAAATGTAAAAGGCAGACTATTTTACATCCAGATACGATCTTCAATATTGGAAAAATTTGGCCACGGAAGGTCAAGTCAAGGTCAAGCAATGACTGGCTGAATATCTTGAAAAGTAGGTGTCGCTCCAAAAAATAGTTAAGACGTAAGTTATAGGAATTTCCCCTGGCTATCTGACGGCAATCTAAGTCGTAAACTTGACCCTAACTTTTATCCTTTCTATCCACCATGTTGTATCCACTATCTTGAAAATTTAAGTATAAAAAATCTGATTTTAAGTTAGTAATCAACAGCCTCGAAAATCCATGCGGAAAGTTTTTAGTACACTTCTGAACAAAATTCGAAATTTTCCGTCCGCCATGCTGGATACACCATCTTGAATTTTAAAATTCTTAAAATCTTACTTCAGAATCTAAATCAACAAAAAGTAATAATTGTGTGAGCAAAAGAATATAATTTAGAATATCTCTAAATTGCTTTGGTTTATTAATACTTAATGTTAATATTCCATTAATTTTAATATTTATCATTAAGTTCGCTTCTTACTTTTGATTTTTTACAATACTTTCAAGAACTGTGTGTCATTTTCTTTTATGATTCAGTCGTTTTCTCCATTTATACTTCCTTTCGAAATTTTTAAGTCTAATGATCTTGTCGCTTTTTATATTGTAATCTTAAATTCAAATTTCCCCACTAAATTATTCCTTTATCTGAATGTAACATGGCTGCTCACTAAACGAGAGCAAATAATTATACTTATTATGAAAGGATACGGTAACAAGACGAGATCTGATGAAGATTACGGATCTTAGTCAACGACACTTTTAGGATAGAATTAGAACTGATATCCAAATCCACAGTACAAAAGACAATTACGCGTTCCAATTTAAATGGACGTATAAAAGATTTTCTGAGATCAGGTCGACTAGTTACACCAACTATTGAAAATAAACTGCTAGATATTGCTTTTTCAATCATCAAAGATTGCCACAGTACAGTTACGAGATTGTATCAGCAACATAATATTAGTACCGGATCAGTACATAATATTTTGACAAGAATGTTGAAGTTCCATTCATACAAGGTAAAACTTGTTCATAAATTGCGTAACGTGATCTAGTTAGACGCGTAAAATTTTGTGACTTGATGATGACCCGAATAACTGCCGATGAATATTTTTTAAATAAAATTGTATTATCAGACGAAGCTTCCTTTGAGCTTAATATCAATGTCAATAAACATAACTTTAGGTACTTGAGCTACGAGTATATAAGCCTAACATGGATGTCGGATACTCACAGTACTCTTTACCCTCAGAAAACGCGGGCCTGAGCTGGCGTCCTAAACAACAGTATTGTTGAGCCTTTCTTTATTAAAACAAATCTGACTGCAATTTAGTGTGAAGACATGCTCTAAAATGCAATTATGGCAGTGATTCACGTAATTATGGGCAATGATTTTGATTAAACGTTGTTCCAGCAAGACGTTGCAATACCTCATCATAGGCGAGGTGTACGTGTTTATTTGAATACAGAGTTTTCATGAAGGTGGATAAGCAGACGAAGTGCAATAGAATAGCTAGCAAGATCTCCTGACCTTAAACAGCTTGATTATATTTTGTAGGGTTACCTTAAAGATAAGGTATATTAAACAAAACCAGCGAACCTCGACAAAACTCCAGCAAAAAATAAAAGAATAACATTATTACTATTGATAAAGGCATAATTCGTCAAGCGGTAGCAGCATTTTAGTACCGCATAGCACATTGCCAGGCAGTTGAGGGTAAAAACTTTAAGTATTTGCTAAATTAAAAAAAATTAGTTGATATTTGGCAAAAATTATTCAACATTGCATTCGCCTAATGATCATTACTCTGCTCTGCCTTAATTAGCTGGTATAGCTCTATGCCGTGCCTTCACTGGCTAGGGTAGACTCTAGCCTAGCCTTTACTGACTGAGCATCATACCACCTTACATTACCTGGCTGAAGTAGACTCTAGACTTGTCTTTACTAGCTGGGCATCACATCACCTTGTCCTAACTGGTTGGAGTAGATCTTTGCCGTGCTTTCATTGCCTGGGCATCATACCACCTTGCCTTAACTAAGTAAGGTGGACCCTAGCCTTACCTTTACTGGCTGGGTATCACAACACCTTGTCCTAACCGACTAGGGTAGATCTTTGCCGTGACTTTACTGGCTGGGCATCATACCACCTTGCATTAACGAGCTGGGGTAGACTCTAACCTTGCCTTTACTGGCTGGGCGTCACCCCACCTTGCCCCAACTGGCTGAAGGAGATCTTTGCTGTGCCTCAAGGCTGGCTGGGCAACATACCACATTGCATTAACTGGCTGAGGTAAAATCTAGCCTTGCCTTTACTAGCAAGGCATCACACTATTTTGCCATGACTAGCTGAGGTGGATATTTGCCGTGCTTCTACTGGCTAGGCATTATATTACCTTGCATTAACTGGTTATGATAGAATCCTGCATTGCGTTTACTGGCTAGGCATCATACCACTTTGCATTAACTGGCTGTGATAGACTCCCGTATTGCCTTTACTGGCTGGGCATCATACCACCTTGCCTTAACTGGCTGGGGTAGACTTTAGCCTTTCCTTTACTGACTGGGAATCACGCCACCTTGCCTTAACTTGATAAGGTCGATCTTTGCCGTTTTATTGGTCGATCTTTATTGGCAGAGCATCATACCACCTTGCCTTAACTGGCTAGGGTTGACTCAAGGCTTGCCTTTACAAGCTGATCATCAAACAACCTTGCCTGAAAGGGTTGGGATATACTCGAGCCTTGCCTTCACTGGCTGGACAACATATTACCTTGCATTAGCAGGCTGGGTTAAACTTTATCCTTGCCTTTTGGGCTAAACCTCATACCAGCATTCCTTAACTAGCTAGGGTAGACTCTAGCCTTGCCTTGCTGGCTGGGAATCACACTGTCTTGTATTAACTAGCTTGCATAGCTCTTTGCCTTGCCCTTACTGGCTGGACATCTTACCACCTTGCCTTAACTGATGCGGATAAACTGTAGCCTTGCCTTGTGACGTAGGCACCACGTCATAGCCGATTTGGCAACGTGCGCCCTGATTGCCTTGCACAAAATAATTTTATACTACGTTGCCTCAATCTATCTCTCACTCTCTCTCTCTCTCTCTCTCACTTTCCCGCTGTTTATGTCGCCAAGATGCAGGCCGGCCGCCCACGACTGTCTACCAGCCGCCGGAGGCCTATCGCTTTCCCAGGGCAGGGAAGTGGCAATTCCTCGCCACCCTTACCGCAAACCCACCACCACACGCTCTTACTCTCTCTCTCTTGCTCTTGCTATTTTGCACGAATAAATAAGTGCACTTACCCTTGCGATTCACGGAACTGAATCGCTAGCTCGTCCGCTAGTCGTTGAGCTCCTGCCAGCTTCCTCTGGCACCTCTGCACCTCGCTCTTGCAGCTAGTCCTCCGGAGAAGGGCCGCCGGACCTCGCTGAGATCTTGCTTTGATGCTCCCTGTCTCCGCCTTACCCTTGGCTTTTGAGATCGCGGTGGCAACCACCGGTCGCCTCCCGCCGACTCTTGACCTCCTCGTCCTTCGGCTCTCGGCTAAGATGCTTACCGCCGTCGTCATTTCTCTTACTTGCGCAGCACCCTCGACTTTGTCTCCTTCACTCTTACTTTCTCTCTCACACACACACCTCGACCTTTGGCTGCACTCTCTTACTCTGACTCTCTCTCTCTCTCTTACCTGTCACCAAAATTTCTTTCTTTATTATTCACGTAGCGCTCTGTAAAGCAATTTACTCCTCGGGAGCGCACAGCTTGATTGCCTGTTGCGCTCTCCCCTCTCTCCCCTTTCCTAACGGCTTCCTTATTCCCCGCCGATCGTCGTCGCGAGCTCGAAAATCGCGTAATTTATCGACGTTTCCGGCTTTCCGAAAAGTCCTCCTAAACGGGCTTTCCCCAACCGGCAACCTGGCGACAGCCGAGTAAGAATGTAAACATTATACACTCTTTGTCGACAGCCTATGATGGATTCCCCGTTACAGCCTTTACTGGCTAGGCATCACACTACTTTGCCTAAACTTGCTGAAGTTGATCTTTACCGTGCCTTCACTAGAAAGGCAATATACTTCCTTGCATTAACTGGCTGGGGTAGACTGTAGCTTTGCCTTTACTAGCTAGACATCATACCACCTTGCCTCAAACGTTTAGGATTTACTCTAGTCATGCCTTTACTTGCAGGGTATTACATAACTTTGCCTCAACCCTTCGGAATAGACTCTAGCCTTGCTTTTACTGGCTAAGCAGCACACCACTTTCCTTAACTTGCTGAGGTAGATCATTACCATGCCTTTACTGGCTGGGAATCATACCACCTTGCATAAACTGGCTGGGATAGACTCCCGCATTGCCTCTACTAGCTGGGCATCACACTATTTCCGATCTTTGCTTTGCCTTCACTGTTGGGCATTATACCACCTTGCAATAACTGGCTGGGATAGACTCTAGCCTTGCCTATGCCAGCTTGGCGTGATACCACCTTGCCTTAACTGGCTGGAGTAGACTCTAGCCTTGTCTCTACTGGCTGGGCATCAAACTACCTTACCCTAACCGGTTTGACAAGACTCTAGCCCTGCCTCTACTGGCTAGGAATCATACCTACTTTTCTTAATTGGCTAGGGTAGACTCTAACCTCACCTTTACTGACTGGACATCACACTACCTGGCTTTTACTGGCTGAGGGTGAACTTTGCTGCGCCTTCACTGGCTTGGCATCATACCACCTTGCATTAACTGACTACGATGGAATCTAGCCTTGCCTTTACTGGCTGGGTATTACACCACCTTGCTTTAACGGACTATAGTGGATCTTTGTTGTGCTTTCACTGGCTGGGCATCCTACCACCTTGCATCATCTTGCTGGGGTAGACTTTAGTCTTGTCTCTACTGGCTAGGCATCGTAATATTTTGCCTCAACTGGCTGGGGTTGTCTCTAGCCTTGCCCTTACTGGCTGGACATCATACCACTTTGCCTCAACCGGTTGGGATAGACTCTAGCTTTGCCTTTACTAGCTGGGCTTCTTACCACCTTTCCTTGACTGGCTAGGGTAGATTCTAGCTTTGCCTTCACTGGTTGGGTATCCCACCACTTTGCCTTAGTTGACTGGAACGAACACAAATCTTAGTTTCTTTAGGCTACCTTACCTTTATTAGCTTGTTCGAATTTAGGCGTCATTTTATTGAATGCTTAAAATAAATTATTCCTTCATATGACCTTGAAGATGAAGACATTACAATGGGACAGCAAGGGCAAGGACTTTTTAAGATATCTAGCCGACCACTATTTGACCTTGACTTGACCTTTCAAGGTCAAATTTTTTTTTTGGTAAAGATCGTCTCTAGACGTAAAATTGTATGTTTTTTTTTCTGATGACAAAATAGGGGTTTGTCAAAAAAAAATCGACTTTACCTTGAAATTACTTTGAAGAATAAAGTCAAGGTTTTGGTCAATGTTGCGGTTGGATAGCCAGGAAATTACACAACAGCTTTTGTCTTAATCATTTTGTTGAGTGACGCTTACGTTTTAAGTTATTCAACCGGTCGGGGACTTTTTGATGTCCTTGTATATCAACATTGATATTTCCAAGCAATAGTATTATTGCATGAGGGCATGATCTTTCAGCATCATCTTTTCTCAAACATCGAGATTCAAACAATGATAATTCAGCATTATCTAAAATCAAACCCCAGCTAATTTTTGTCAATATAGTAGAAAAAAAGTTTAATCTTGACGCATAGTTTTAATTAATTTATAAAACTGTAATTAAAGCCATAGACGGGAGCCAAATATACGTTATTTTAAAGGTTTGTAGATAGGAGTCGCTCTTTCTGGTGGAAGTTATTGCAAATTGCCAATGAGAATGATATCCCCAGAAATTTAAATGAAAATTTTATTGGATTTGCTTAAGTCAACAATTTATTTGTGCTGATCGTTCTGCATCAATCTTTCAAATTCTATCTAATATCGTAACTTTAACTTATTCAAATAGTCTGTGGTACTGTTGTAAAATTTCTACTGATAGTAGAAGTAATTCTGTGAGTAATATTTTAAATGCTGTGTAAATAGTTGTCTCTTCAATAGCTACTGCTGCTTTTCAATTCAAAGTACAGGTTATAGACGCATTGCAATAACGATTGATTTCCGATTATCTGCTATAAGATTCCATGATCAGTCTAATTACATATGTCTTACCACAACCAGCAGGTCCGGTGAAAAATATTCATAGAGGTTCTGATGACTTATGAATTCAGCTATTACGTGTAACAAGACTCTTTCGTCAACCATTGGTTTTTCTGATATTTGACAAAATGATTTATTTTCCATAAGATTTTGTTCTTTCTTTGCGATAGCACCCAGTTTATTTTTTTTTTCTCTAAATTAAATTTCTTATTTTCATCATAAATACTAATGAATTTCATTCTTGTTGAAATTTCTTTATCTTGATTTTTAAAAAAGATGTGTACAATTATTATTTATCTCTTGTATTCAATAAAATCGTTAGAGATATCGTAGTTTCTGTAACGAATTATGCAAAGAACTTTTCTTAATATTGTTTATACATTTCTTTATTCTTAACCCATTAAATCTTGAGCCAAATCTAGATTAGGTAGCATTAAACTAACTATTGAATTGGTAATTAACAAAGCTGAGAAAAACAATACCCGTGTTTTTTCTTTTATCATTTGCAATCGCTTATAAAAATCATTTAAACAAATTGATAAGAAATCTGTAATTTTCAAACTAAAAGCGGCAATCAATTCTACGAAGAAAATCATTAAAAGAAACCTTAGTGACGTTTCTTTTGTTAGACTTTAAACAGTTAGTGTAAAAATCGTATAAACAAATACAAATTGCCAAAATCTAATTTGAACGGTGTTGTAATTGGAAGATTTAAAACCGCGTATAGTGTATTCATGTACACCGTATATATAGATATACTATATCTACAGTCTGTCAAATAAGAGCGTGGTCGTGTTAATTTATAAAAAAATTTATTTAATGAAACTTTCATATTTATATATACATTGTACACATTACAAACAATGATGCAATTTGGTCAATAATGTGTCCATTCACCACCGGCGTCGATAATTGCCTGGCATCTCCGAGGCATGCTTTCTACTAATTTGACGGCGTATTCTAGTGGCAAGGATCTCCAGATCCAACGAATTTCGTAAGACAACTGCTTCAAAGTGTATGTGCGTCTTCCACGAAGCTTTCGTTTAATATATGCCCACACATTTTCAATAGGGTTTGCATCAGGCGACTGCGACGGCCAATCCAATGTAACGATGCCAGATTGAGTCTTCCACTGAGTACAGAGCTTGCTGCGGTGTTTAGGATCGTTGTCCTCCTGCAGAATCCAATCTTCATTTTTTGTGATGGACCATCGTTTGGCAGATAGCAGTAAGGCCTTTCTGTAGATTTTTATCATTTTCTCGGCATTTAGGTTGTCAGTAAAGAGGTGCAAAGTGCCGAATCCCTGCTTTGAGAAGCAGCCCCAAAGATGCACTTTTATTCCATGTTTTATGGTCCGCTGAACAAGCCTATTGGTGGAAGTTGACCAGGCTCGCGTGAGGACAGAACGTGCCCATATAGAACATTCATCAGTAAAAATGACATTTTCAAAATCTCTATCAATATTCTCATGCGCCCAAGCGAGTTGCTTTGTCACATGTTTTTCAGTCAACAGAGACTTCTTCATTGTGTTGCGCCATTTCAGATGATGAGTACGAAGATGGGTTCGGATAGTTTCGTAGGATATATCTAAACCTTTGGCTATTAATTTTGCTTGTCCTTGCCACAGTGTTAAAGCAGGATTCCACGAAAACAGATTCACTATTCTTTTTTCATTTTTTTTGTTTACTTTTCCTATCGAGCCACGTTCTAGTAAATCATCGACATTTTTAGCCACTTTATATCGCTGAATCCACTTCTGTACAAATGCCTTCGACTTTCTGATATATTCAGCAGCCGCTGATTGCGACATTTTGGGACCTTTTGGGTGGATGCAAAGAAACACAGCCTCGTAGCGCGACGCGTAGTTAGCACTCATGGCGTTTAACGTGATTCTCTTTTAAAAGATGAACGACAACTGAATCTTTGTTAATAATGCATCAAGGACAAAGCTTTTTTCTATCGGCTTGCGAAGGAATTAGAGCGAAATCTTATATTACCTGTCAGTGAAGTCGACCACGCTCTTACTTGACAGACTGTATATTTATACTGTATAAATAATTATACAATATCTATATATACTATATAAATAGATACACTATATCTATCTTTATTGTACGTATAGATATACTAGTACGAGTGTAAATTCTCCGATCTCAACACAATATTTGAAATACAAGTGTCAAAATTTTATTCTTTATACATTTTAAGTGACAAAGCAAAGACAATTAGGATACATAATTGTATTTGTTCTTATTTATTCTACTTATTCAAAAAGTCTTGATTTTCAGAAATTATTCTGTATCTAAAATCAATATAGACCTTTTATTCGAGAAAACTATATAGTTATTTTTCCATATTTTTTTTAATTTACATATTAGCATCATTCTGTATCTCTGTTCTTTTGAAGCTCCCCGATAAAAAAAATTTTAAGATAAAGAGTTACCTATTTACTCAATTTAGTTGGCAATGATGATGTCTATAACAATCAACGCATTGATATAGCACTCTTACCTTCTGACGTCGATAGTTCTGATGGAGACTCTCTTCCCGATCCAGATAAAAATATTTTATCTTGTAAACTTTCTGCAAGTTCTTAGGAACATGTGAAGAGTTCTTATATGAAAACATAAAAATTATTAGAGCCTAATAATTTAAAGACTGACAAAAAAACTTCGCAAAGGTTTTCTTCATCATTTTCCCCGCAGAATCGATTGCCGCTTTTAAATTCTCAAAATTACAAATTTATCTATTTGTTTAAATAATTTTTCATAAACAATTGCAAATGATAAGAAAAAAAATTATCTAGCCTAGATTCGACTCAGGATTTAAGGGAGGATAATCAATTGTGACGTGGTGTTTTTGCACCAGTCATATGAGGAGGCCAAAGCATAGCTTATGCGCCTCCTCGTAGCTAAAATATCCCTCCCTTTTACAATCTTGGCAGCCTCGCAGGACTGCCACGCGTGATCCTAACTAACAGCCACGCAGGGCTGTACATACGTTACCTTCACCAGGTACATGGGCTTCAAGCTTAAGTAAAGGCTCCAGCGAGGAGCCAGTCTCAGGAGCCCATGAATAAGTCGTAGCAGTGCTCGCACACACTGCAGCAGGTTCCCATTTCCATGCTCCTTCCTGTCCTTGTAGTGATCCCCGTACCTGCAATCTCCCAGACGGTAATTAAATAAAGAAGGAAATAATAATAGCAGCTGCACCATCGAAGGAAGTACAAGCTGCCACACACAACATCAAAGGAGAGCGAAGAGGAGGTTAGAAAGCAGGCAAAACATAGAAGCACAGCATTTGAGTGCAAGTAAATACGCACCTAGAGGTGTCTGATAGTGTTGCCTTGCTGCCGCTGCAAGCAGGCTATAGCTGTCACCGACACCGCTGCTTAGCTTTCTCAACCGCTCTTCGTCTGAGCCGCAGTTGTTGACCCGCAGTACGGCCGCACCTGAAACAGAAAGAAGATAGGCAAATTAGTCGACGCCTACCAGCTATGGAACGCGTCGACTTACCTTTATCCTCCGTACATCTGAGGTAGATCCTCGCCGCTCCAGGGAATACACAACAACAACACTGGCACTCGCGAGCGGATAACCTCAACGCGCGCTGCTGGCGAGCAGTAATATCAACTGCCGCCAGCGCTGAGCGCGCGTGGCGGCTGCGTTGCGTAACGTACTTACACTTACGTTGCGCCGGCGCAGAACGATCATCAAAAAGCCGCGCTCGCAAAAGTGCCACGCAAGAAGCTTCTCGTTCACTCCGTTCGGGTCCGTGATAGCGAAAAGGCAGTATTAGCGAGCAGTCGAAACTCCGTTCGAGATAGTCGAAGCCAGCAGTCGCGAACGAATAACTTTTGCAAAACGAGCGAGCGTCCGGACAGTAGCCGTGAGCGTGTTGGAGTATTTGGTGAGTGCCAAGGTGCAGTGGCAGCTGCCAGGAGGCACAGCTTCCCCGAATCGTCCCTGTATCCTTTCCGGCTGCGTGTGTGCGACCGCTCTAACCGTGAGTTAGCCGCATAAAGTATTTGCCGCGCAAGAAACCGCGCTACACGATTGTAGCTGGCGCCCTGGGCTCGCGTAAAAACGCGATAAATTATTGTATTAGGTAAATTAGTTTAAATAAACGTATGTGCTTGTGTGTAAAATTTTTGAATCAGTAGTTTAATAGTAAGCAAGCAAACCGCTTACCCGCTCCCCCTCTTTTTTCATTTGTACGCCACCCTGATCCCCAGTGGCGTTACAAATTGACGCCGACAACGTGGGGCCGACACGAATCACGCTGATTTGTGAAAAATTTACGGGATCGCGTAATCGTGTGTATGTGTGAGGACAGTGAATTTTCGAATAATAAAAGCAGAGACAGTGAAGTGTGAGGTATAAAGTGCATGTATGGTAGTCGCAGTCGTAAGCGAATACCGCATTCTCGAACTCGCCGTTCGCCGCCATTTTTCGCGCGTCGTAGAAGCACACGCGGCTGGACGAGGACGAGGAGGGAAGGAAGCCAGTGGGCGGCCATCTTGATCGACCACGCGAGAAAGCCGCGCAGTAGCGCTGGCGCTCGCATACGCCGCGTCGGAGGTTGGTAAGCTTGTTCGAGTGTGCGCATCCAGCGGTAAGATCGAGACTACTCGCGATAATTTCAAAACAAATTGTTTTGAAGGACGTTTGCGAGAGTAAATTAAAATTTTAACTTGTTTCTTTTTCTGGTACAATTCAATTAAAAATTATTTGAATATTTCAATTTTTTTTTTCATAATAATTTTTTTTTATGAGAAAATCCAAAATTTTTTTTTTCTGATAAATAATTTAATTTTTTTTTATGTTTTTTTTTCTATTTTTCGTTGTTTTCGCTGCGCTTGGCTTGCTGCCTACCGGTAAAATTTTCTAAAAATCTAATAAATTATCTTGCATGCTAGTGATTCGAATTAAAATTTTTTTTGTGTAATTGCTGGCGTACTGCCGATATTATCCCCACCGCGTGTGTTAAAGTGAGTACCTATCTGTCGTGGAGCTGTGACGTCAGCTCGATAGCTGCGAGTGTAGCGCCGCGCTTGAACGCGTATCAACTGGCGCGCGACTCAACTACGGAGGTTAGCACGACGCAAGTTACGTCGTATATTCGACTGGCGCTTCGGAGCGGTTAGAATAATCATTTTTTTCCCGTTTTTTTCGTTTTTCTTTCTTTTGGCAATTTGAATATTCTTTTTGTGCTTTCTTTAGTAAGTTAAAGATAATAAATTTTTCTTATGAATAATAATAATTTTTTTTTATTAATTTTTCTAAATTAAATAATAATTTTTTTTTAGTAAAAATTTTTTTTTAAAATAAAATGTTTTTTTTAAATTTTTTTTGTTGAGTATTAAAAATTTTTTTTCTCTCCACTACTATTTTTTCAGTAGTTTTCGGTATTCTCGAGGAATTATTTTTTTTGCCTGTGTTTTTGCTCCCGGCAGGGTGCGCCGTCGCCCCTACATCGTCTTGCAAGACGACGAACATCCCGCCGCTCACTCTACACCACCAATAACATTATTTTGTGCTGTTTTGTTTCGTTTTTTTTGCACGCTAAACCCGCACCAGGCTGCAAATGGCAGTAGCGGATATTTAAGTGTATTTATGAGTACGTGGCATGCTGTGAATTTAAATTATATCTAATTTATTTATATATATCTTTTTAAATATTTTGGCGAAAATCTATTTTTGTTGTTGTGTCGTATCCCTCGGAATTATTTTCGGTTATAGCACCGTTTGCTTACATAGGGGCCATTTTTCTGCACCCGGACTTTGCTCGCGCGTATCTCCCCGCTACTTTTCCTCTGTTGTTTTTGCATAGCATGTCGCGGACCACGACTGTCTCCCGCTAGCCTAACCCCTTCCCGCCTGGCACCATACTATAGCGCATTTACTAGATTAAGCACGTTGCATTACGCATCCCACGCCGACGCATGCGAGCGAATTATTAGTTTTTTTTGCAGTTTTCAGCTTCGCTTGAGATAGTGGATTCAGCCGTAGCAGTCAGAAAGCAGTCAACGTAAGTTCAGCAACGATTTGCGAGCTAGTGTGCTCGAGTTGATTTGTATTCGTGTCATTTTTTTTTTCGTTTTGCTTAGCAGCAGCTGTTTAGGTGGAAGTTAACTTCCTCAGCAGAGCTAACCGAGCACGTACTTGAGCTATTTGTCCCAGTTTTGGAATTTGCGTTGAGCTGACTATACTAAGCGTGATATTTCGCTCGTTTCGCCGTAACGTCGCGTGTCATTATTGTACGTCGTCGCTCCCGTCGCTGCAACTATTTTTTTTCTCGTGGTTTAATTTTTATTATTAGTGTCGCAGAATGGAGTCGGATCGCGCCGCCAATCGTGATATGATTTCGCTGGAGCCTGAGAATATCAGGAGTTCCATTTGGTATGCTATTTACACTGCAACCGATGGACGCGTGTTCGAAAACGCACAACGATGCGGACTCAACATCGATTGCGACACCTACGTCGTGCGACAGCGGCTGGAGAGGTACGAGCTCCGTCGCCTGTTAGGAGCCGATGCCGCTCCATGGAACCCCACGCAGAATGAGCGCGCGACTCACAGCCGTCTTCCGCCGCTCGAAGCGGAACCGATTATACCGCGCAGTTCAAGTCCGAATTTCGATTCTCCCGCGTGTCCGCAAGCGCCTAATATTTCGGTTTTCTCGCAGCTGGCCGCGCGCGCATGGGATAGCACATCGGCGGAAGCGGCACAGACGCCACAGGGCGAGCCTGATATCCACGCACCGCGAGTGCGTATCGCCGATACCGCGCAGGAGAGAGCTTGTGCGATGGAGGCCCCTCCGCCGCCCCGTGCGCAGTCTACGTGGCTACACCAGACGTTTGGCCGGCTTGGCAGGGACTCGCCGATGGAATTAACGGACCCCGTAGAGCGTATGTGCCACGGAGCAGCCTCCAGCTACCGCGTACCACCGGCGGTAGGCCCTACGGCTGCCCTCGAAGAGTTCGACCCGTTCTGGACGTACGTGGTTGAGAGCCAGCGGCCGACGGAAGACCAAAGGACCGCGGCAACGTATCCGGAGCCAGCCGTAGACGCTCCACGAGAACAGCAAAGGCACGAAGCACCATATTTCAAAGCAGCGCACGCAACCGCCCCGTTCGGCGAGTTAGCTGCGCAGCCGTTGCCACCCGCTTCTCGGCGCGTTACCGTGAATTGGGAAGCGCCCACGAACGAAGAGGCTTACGGAGTGGAGAGGTACGACGCACCTCTAAGACCTCCGCTTGAAGCTGCAGCGCCTCGGCACGCGCAAACGAATGCCACGCAGCTTATTTTTGACAATTTCACGTTTCTGCGCGAAAAGCAAACGTGCGAAATACTGGAGAAGTGGCGCATTTCTTTCAAAGGGAGGCAGAAGCAAGACCCCGAGGGATTCCTGACCAACCTGAATCAGTGTCGGGAGACATACGGCTTGACTTTCGAAGATATTATTAAAGCTCTGCCTGCGGGCCTCGACGAAGAGGCATGGTACTGGTTTCGCCGCGAACACAACTGCTGGCAAACTTACGCTGATTTTGTGGACGCGTTTCGGTTGCAGTATTGCGCCGACAATCTGCAAGACCGCTTGCGCTAGAAGATCGGCAGGCGGACACAAGGCCCGCAGGAAGATATATCTACGTTCCTGCTCAAATTCCGCAATCTGCTAGACCAAGTGCGGCCGCTGATGTCATTTTCCGAGCAATTAGATTGCACGTGCCGCAACCTCCATCCAGCGTATAGGCAAGCTGCTTCGCGTGACCGCGTTTGTGATTTTGTAGAGCTGCAGCGTCTGGGGAAAAGGTTCGAGACGAAGAAGATGCAGGACAAGGCTTATCGTCCTCCTCCGCCACCCGAGGAGTCGTTCTTCCCCAAGGACGCGTACGTGCCGCTGCAACCGGTACGCTCGGTTAAAGCTGCTCCCGTAGAAACGGCGCGACTTATAGATATCGACGACACGAATTATAGCACGGACTTTGTCGCCGCCGCGAGCGCTCCGGAGGAGCACCTCCAGCAGCCGCAGTCGCAATTTAAGCCGCCGGCTCCACCGCAAGCTGGAACTCCGCCTAAAAAGCCGCGTCCACTAGCGAATACGCGCACCGCGGCTTCCAGGTCTTCGGCGGGAACGCAGACCGAAATACCGCCGCTTCTGCAACCCGCTGACGTGCTACTGCAGCGGCAGCGTAATTCTAATTATTATGCGAACAGCAGCACCGCGCCGCCGCGCGCTGTGGTATACGCCGCTAATAACCAGCAAGATAACTTGCGGCAAGCTCGGAAGCAGCGAGAGCCGTGCCGGCGATGTAACCAGCTAGGGCATTGGGCTGCGGAATGCCCTAAGTCCCCTAAATGTTATGGATGTGGGCAACCGAACGTACTGCGCAAGGATTGCTATCGATGCAGAGCGTCTCCACGGGCGGGAAACGCACCGCAGGGGACTCGTTAGGAGCTCGCGAATCCTCGCGCAGCCGAAAGGCAGCTCCACGCCGCGGGCAGCTTCATCCTGACTCACCACGCCTGTCGCCACCGCGCGACGCAGTTGAGGTTTTTGCCGCAACGGGATCTCCAGCAGCAGCAGCACCATTGGATCCACCGCCATCGCTGATCCAAGGTAAACTGCACCTCCGCGAGGTACGGCTATTTTTTAATATTGAGCTCAACGGTTTGAAGCTCAGAGGCTTACTGGACGATTGCGCCGTCCATTCGTTCCTGGGAAAGGGTTTAAGCACGTTGTTGCAGAACAAGCTCAGCCTTGCGGCTAATACAATTAAAGTGGCAGATGGAGGAGCAGTGGCAATCCAGGGAGTGCTGGATGTGACTGTCTCCATCGATGGAGAAAGGCGCACGCTTCCTTTCCTCGTGGCAGGTGAATTGCAATACGATTGCATCCTGGGCATCGACTTCAAGAGGCTGTTCAAATTGAAGATTGATTATGGCACGGATACCTGGTGGACACCACGGGGCGTGGTGCACCAGTTTTATCCGTACGGGTCCGATCCGGCGACCTTTTCGGCCGTCGCCACCGTCGGCGGACTCGTGGTAGCAACCGACGACGAGCAGGAGCAGCTAAATGCTCTGCTCGACCGCTTAATCCCGCCAACACCCGCATCGCTATGATTAACCAACTTAGCAGTGCATACTATCGACGTGCAAGGAGCTGCGCCAATCTGGCAGCATGTGCGCAGATACTCGCCAAAAATGCTGCAAGTTGCATACGATGAGATCGATCGCATGCTTGCCAAAGGTATCATTGAGCCGTCCGACAGCCCGTGGTGCAGCTGTCCGGTAATAGCACCGAAAGCCAATGGAAAGTGGCGCTTCTGCATTGACTACCGGTGCATCAATGCTGTCACTAAACGCTCCGCTTATCCGCTTCGCAACATGGACGATATTTTAGACAAGCTTAGATCGGCTCGCTGCATCTCCAAGCTTGATCTCAGGCAAGCGTATCACCAAGTCCCGCTCGACACCGCAAGCAAAGAAATCACCGCTTTCTGCATCCCTGGACGCGGACTTTATCAATTCACGCGTATGCCGTACGGTTTAACGAACGCCCCCGCAACGTTTCAGCGAATAATGGACCGCCTTATTAAGCCGCAGTGGGAACCGCACGTCTTCCCCTACTTGGACGACGTGATTATCGTCACTTCTACGTTCCAAGAGCACCTGCAGTGGCTGAAACGAGTGCTCGCGGCATTTAAAGCGGGCAATTGGCAACTCAATCGCAAAAAATCTGAGTTCTGAATCAAGATAATCTGGCAGCGTATAAAGCACCGCTCACCCAATTAATGCGAAAAGGCATTCGTTGGCATTGGAACGAGGAACAACAGCTCGCCTTCGCGCAAATGAAGCAAGCTCTAACGCAAGCGCCTGTGCTAGCTCACCCGGATCTCACCCGCCCGTTTACGCTGCAAACGGACGCGAGTGATTACGCCATCGCAGGCGTTCTAACACAAGAGGTTGACGGACACGAGCACCCGATCTATTTTGTAAGCCGCGTTTTTTCTAAAGCTGAGCGCAACTATTCCGTGACGGAAAAGGAGTGCTTGGCGGTGCTTTGGTCCGTCGAACGGCTAAAAGGTTACCTCCAAGGGGAGGAATTTACGGTGATTACCGATCACCATAGCCTCTTGTGGTTACATAATTTGAAGGATCCCGCAGGCCGCTTAGGGCGATAAAACTCGATGCTGCAGCAATATTCCATCAAATTCGTGCATCCTAAAGGCGCGTTGCATCAAGTGGCGGACGCACTTTCCCGCGCGCTCGAAAATAACGTAGACGCCGCCGCTGTAGCTCCGTCCGCGCCCACAAACGACAAATGGTAACAGCGACGCTTGCTAGCTGTCCGCACCCGCCCGCACATCTTCCCAGATTGGAGTATTGACAATGAGCTGTTATACGTGCACCGGCCGAGTCAGCTGATTGACCCGCTAGTGCCGGATCTCGACGCGTGGAAACTCGTATTACCGCTGGGCGACCGCGCCAAAGCATTGTTTGAAGCACACGATACACCGCAGGCGGGCCACCTCGGTGCCGAGAAAACGTATGCGCGGTTCGCCACCTACTATTTTTGGCCTGGCATTTACTATGATACGTGTCGCTACGTACGCGCTTGCCAAGAGTACCAAGCGCACATGGTATCGCAGCAAGCACCAGCTGGCTTGATGGGGGAGCGATACATTGACGGACCGTGGACGGTAGTTGCCGCGGACGTGATCGGGCCGAAACCACCGTCGGAACGAGGGCACCGCTATGCGATAGTGTTTGAGGATCTCTTTACGCGCTATGTCGAAATCCGCGTGTTACGGAAAGCCGACGCGAAGAGCGTAATGCAGGTGTTAGATGACTTGATAATAAACCGATGGGGCTGTTCTAAGGTCCTGCTGACGGACAATGGGACTGAATTTGCTAACAAAATCGTAACCGAGCGGCTGCAGCAGTACGGAGTGACGCAGTCCACCATTCCTCCGTACCATGCGCAGGCCAACCCCGTAGAACGCGTTAATCGAAATTTGCGTACGATGATTAAAAGCTTTCTCAGCGAAGACCACCGCGAATGGGATAGGCATCTTAATGAATTCGCCTTCGCGCTCAACAGTATGGTGCACTCATCGACCAAATTTTCCCCCGCGTTCCTCAATTTCGGCCGTAACCCGCAACCCTGCATGATCCTCCGCAAACATCTTGAACATCCCGCCCCTGTACGGCCGCCCGATGCAGAACAATGGCTCGAACGTGTAACCCACTTGCCAGCGGTACATAATCTAGTAAAACGACACATCGAGCAAGCGACCGCGAAACAATCCGCGCATTACAACCGCTGTCGACGCGACGTTCAATATCAAGTAGGCGATTTAGTGTGCCGCCGCCAACACCACCTGTCCTCTGCCGGAGAAGGATTCGTGGCAAAAATGGCACCGCGGTTCGTAGGGCCAGCGACCATCGTCAAGGTACTCTCACCAGTAGTCTACCTCGTCGAAGACGCCAACTCGAAGAAGCGCACCAAAATTCACGTAAGCGACTTAAAACGCTACGTACCACCGCGTTCCCGTTAAGAATTTTTTTTCTCGTTTTTTTGATTTTTTTTTTAAGTTTTTTGTTCTATATAGCACCGCCGCTGCTTATTAAAATTTTTTGTATATTTTACGATTGATATAGTTTATGTTCAGAAGATTAGTGTGCTTCATTACAACTGTTGCCTATCCCGCTTATCCCGCCAATATACTGCATGCTATTGTTTTTTTTTGTTTCCTTGCTCCCTCTGTTTTTTTTGGTTTTTTTTTAATTTGGTTTTTTTACATTATTTTGTTTTGGTTTTTTTGTTAGTTTGGTTTTGGTATGCCGCCAAGCACCCCAAGCCAGCAGAGCATTATTTTTTTCCATTTTTGCTATTTTTTTTTATTATTCTTTTTATTATTTTTCTAATTTTTTTGTATTTCGCTTGCACCCCTTTCAATTTTTTCTTGCTATTATTACCCGCGTTGGCCCGAACCGCTCGTGCCACCAACGAGCCACAGCTGCATGTCGCACTCGCATCCAGCTACGTACCACTCTCCGACGAAGCAACGAGTAAAATCAGCATGTTTACCATAACCGCTCACTGGCAGTGGGCCACCAAGGTAACCAATTGTTTTTTTTATTTATCGAACAGCCATGCGGCTGTCAAATAGTACTGCTACTGCACCAGATAAGCACGGTATGATTAAAATTATTGGCTATTTCATGTACATGTTTTTTTTTATGCATATGAATATTAAGTATTTTATTTCTTTCGGTATGAGTGGTATTGAATGTCGGAGCGGGTTATGAGAGACCGCGTCGTTAGGACAATTTGCGTAACGATGATAGTTTTTTTTGTACTTTTATTTTTTTTTGTATTTCTGCCCAAGAGTCGAGCCAGTCGCGTACATAACCGACAAACTAGATTTTCTGTTCAGACTCGAGTTCGCCTAGTAATTCCGCATGCTCCCCGTACACCGCGCACACTTTAGCTAGGACACCAAGCAGATGAGCCACGCTGCAGAAGGCGATGTCCGCACCACAACGTCTTGCCGCACACCTACACCGTTGCAGGTGAGACCACTCACCTTAGGCTAAGTGCAAGCGCTAGGCGAATGTAACCATGTTCGACCCCAGTTAGGATCAAACACTAAATATGTCGGCGTTTCACTTCCCCCATATTCACAGTTTGGCGGGGGGGAGTTGTGACGTGGTGTTTTTGCACTAGTCACATAAGGAGGCCAAAGCATAGCTTATGCGCCTCCTCGTAGCTGAGATATCTCCCCCTTTTACAATCTTGGCAGCCTCGCAGGACTGCCACGCGTGATCCTAACTAACAGCCACGCAGGGCTGTACATACGTTACCTTCACCAGGTACATGAGCTTCAAGCTCAAGTAAAGGCTCCAGCGAGGAGCCAGTCTCAGGAGCCCATGAATAAGTCGTAGCAGTGCTTGCACACACTGCAGCAGGTTCCCATTTCCATGCTCCTTCCTGTCCTTGTAGTGATCCCCGTACCTGCAATCTCCCAGACGGTAATTAAATAAAGAAGGAAATAATAGCAGCTGCACCATGGAAGGAAGTACAAGCTGCCACACACAACATCAAAGGAGAGCGAAGAGGAGGTTAGAAGGCAGGCAAAACATAGAAGCACAGCATTTGAGTGCAAGTAAATACGCACCTGGAGGTGTCTGATAGTGTTGCCTCGCTGCCGCTGCAAGCAGGCTATAGCTGTCACTGACACCGCTGCTTAGCTTTCTCAACCGCTCTTCGTCTGAGCCGCACTTGTTGACCCGCAGTACGGCCGCACCTGAAACAGAAAGAAGATAGGCAAATTAGTCGACGCCTACCAGCTATGGAACGCGTCGACTTACCTTTATCCTCCGTACATCTGAGGTAGATCCTCGCCGCTCCAGGGAATACACAACAACAACACTGGCACTCGCAAGCGGATAACCTCAACGCGCGCTGCTGGCGAGCAGTAATATCAACTGCCGCCAGCGCTGAGCGCGCGTGGCGGCTGCGTTGCGTAACGTACTTACACTTACGTTGCGCCGGCGCAGAACGATCATCAAAAAGCCGCGCTCTTGAAAGTGCCACGCAAGAAGCTTCTCGTTCACTCCGTTCGGGTCCGTGATAGCGAAAAGGCAGTATTAGCGAGCAGTCGAAACTCCGTTCGAGATAGTCGAAGCCAGCAGTCGCGAACGAATAACTTTTGCAAAACGAGCGAGCGAGCGTCCGGACAGTAGCCGTGAGCGTGTTGGAGTATCTGGTGAGTGCCAAGGTGCAGTGGCAGCTGCCAGGAGGCACAGCTTCCCCGAATCGTCCCTGTATCCTTCCCGGCTGCGTGTGTGCGACCGCGTCGCGTGTTACGCGCCATTTTCGGCCGTTTTGTATGCTGTACGCCCGCGACCGCTCTAACCGTGAGTTAGCCGCGCAGAGTATTTGCCGCGCAAGAAACTGCGCTACACGATTGTAGCTGGCGCCCTGGGCTCGCGTAAAAACGCGATAAATTATTGTATTAGGTAAATTAGTTTAAATAAACGTATGTGTCCGTGTGTAAAATTTTTGAATTAGTAGTTTAATAGTAAGCAAGCAAACCGCTTCCCCGCTCCCCCCCTTTTTTCATTTGTACGCCACCCTGATCTTCAGTGGCGTTACACAATATAATATTTCGATACGTACAGGGTGAGTCATCTAGGTCTGTAACTTTATTTTATCTTTAATAAAAGTTTTAGGGTCTTAAGAAAAAACAAAATGGCGTATCTTTCATTTTCCGGTTTTGACCGGAAGTAAATTATTTTCACTAAAAATGGGTTTTTAAATGTAAATTCCTGTATTTGGCACCAGGAAATGAAAGAGCGAAAAGTTTTACGTTCAAATAAGCTTGGCTATTTTTAAAATTTCAATATGACGGACCAAGATGGCGGAAAAAAGTTTTAGAGAATAGATTTCTACTAAAATTAAATTGCGGTGGTGTTTAGGATTGCTGATCACGAATTTGAGGTCAGATTTGCAAAATTTAAGATGACGGATCCAGCATGGTGGATCAAGTCGATTTGCCAATTGTAATTTAGTAAATATGACGTCAAATTTAAAATTAGCGTTTTTAGAAACTCTTATCTACTAAATTTGGTCTAAATCAGATGTCTTTCGTAAGTTTCGTCCGCCATATTGGATCTGCAATCTTAAATTTTTTGAATTTGACCTCGGACTCGTAATCAGCGATTCCAAAAATCATCATGTATAAATTTGATAGATGTGTCTGTATTACACTAATCTTTGGCTTATATGATTAATTTCGACATTGTTGAAAAGAAGTGTCAAAAAAACTTTAGTTAAAATGAAAATGATTTGAGTAATACTAATTATGACTAGATTAAATGTTTAAATTTTGTAAATAAAAATCAAAATTTATCAGACATCTTTTGTAGTGTACTGAAGTATTGAGAAATGTGAAAGAAGGCCGGTTTTGAGACTCATGATAAAATACTTATAATACATAATATACTTTAGAATTAAGCTTTTTAACTTAATTGTCATGTCGGTCTTTAGTTTGAAGTTTAGTCTTGATCTGATTGTTCCTGGTGACCTGATTAATTTTATCGTATCATAGGAGTAGAATCTGTAAACATGCATTATACGAGGTGTGTTTAAAAAATCATGAAAATTTTTAAATTCCCGTTATTTTCTGAACACACCTCGTATATCCTTAGTTTCTCTTTATTTGGTATTTTTACTGGGAATTATGTAACTCTTCCAAATACAAGTTTATAAGGAATAAACGTTAAAGCTAAATGTGCGTTAGTATTGTAGGGTGAATACGACTAACAATATTAGTCTGCCCCAGTTAATATAAGATTCTAAATACATTCTGATAAAATCAGTTAATAGCGTGTAACTACTTTCTAATAATCTATTTGTTTGTGATCTGTGTCCTGAGAAGGTAAGTTTGGTTTCTCTGTCTAAAAGTATTGCTTTAGGTGCACCAAACAGGCATAAGATTTTTGGTCGGCATATTAGCTTTTGCGATTGATCTCAGGTAAGTTATGTGCATTATTAGATGTTAAGGTTAACTACTCTGTATAATAAGCATATAACAATTTCCTCGAGGCGTTATTTTTAGTTTCCCTACGGTGTCGATCGATACCTTGCTAAAAGATTTAGTTGAGGTATCAGTAATAACCATAGGTTCTTCTATGTTAAGGCGATCTAGTTTTTTTTAGGCAACGATTAGTGCATTTTCTAATGAAACATAGGACGTCGTTACTTATTCATGACCAGTAATTTCTTCCTTCAATCTTCGATAGGTTTGGTTTACACCTTTGTGTCCTCTTATAATACTCTCATGTAAATTTTGTGTTACATTTTTTCTTCTGGGGAGTGTAGATCGATCTTTCTAGTTCTAGAAATTAGGCTTTCATAAAATACTTCTTTTAGAAGTTGGGCTAGTAATCCTGGTTGGAGAGAGTCTATTATATTCCCTTTTTAAAAGATATGAAAATTCAAGTTCCTTTGAATCATGATGTTTTCAGGTTTCCAAGGGTAGCTTTTCAATCAGAAAGGACAACTGTTTTATAATATTTAGTCTGTCAATAGAGACATAATATTATGATTTTCGTATAGAATGATTAGTATTTGTTCTATTTCAGTTTCTTGTCTTAGTTTCATGGGATCGATCGCTCTAATTTTGGTTAATATTCTCATTGTACAATTTACGAGTTCACAATCGTTGATATAAAATGTACTAAATTATCCTTTTTATAAATGAAACACAATCTAGATGTTTTAATGATATTTTTGAAATTAAATAACTTTAAAGGTGATTTTTTCTCAGGAGTTTAGGTGCTCTTATTGCATGAGTTAGGGTAATACAATTAAAATTATATCCTTCGTCTTTTTCAGCAAGAGGAATGTAAAAAGCTAATAATGGTAGTAGTTCACTAAAAAGTTGGTTAGAATGGCCGACTATAATTTATTACAATTCTTTATTTATTGTTATACGAATTTCTTGAATTCTTAAGAGATCTTTAGATCTAAAGTATTAGCAGTAGTTTCCTTTGATGTTTTGTCCTGGGTTTCTAACATATTATTGTACTTATTCACTACATTGTAATTACTTCTTTATTGTCCCTCGTTTTGGGGTTCTTTTAGCTTGTGGTTTTTGATTTTTAAGAATAGATGCATTCGAGTTGGGTTTCGATGTTTTAAACCTAAAGTCGATAGCATCATCTAATTCTCCTCCATCAGCTTCGTCATACATTTTCTCGTGTCTTTTTTTTTCTGATTTTACATCTAATCACTCACATCTAATACACTTAGTGTAAACGTCTCCATTGGTGTGTAGCTGCTTAAGGGAACTATTTTAAAAGGGATAACATTGATGATTATATCAAAACTGAAAAAAGAAACTTTGGTAAATAAGAAATTAGTCTCATTACTTTTTTGTGATATCTATGTTGTTCTTAATTTCTTTCTAATTTTGGACATTTGAACTTTAGAAAATAAATTAGAAAATTGAATAGTTTTTAAAATTGCTTTAAATCTGCTTTTATTATTTTTTGCTAAACTATTCTTGATAATTTCACGAATTTTTAGATTTAAGACTTTAAATTTCATATTGATATTTGCCTTTTATAATAGTCTTCAAAATTATAATAATAGAAATATGTATTGGGAGTACAAATTAATTCGGTCCGTTTTTTTTTCTGGTCAAAAATGCATTTATTTCGAAATAAAAATTAAAAGATTAATCAAAGTATCGTCCATCGCTAGTTACAACTTTTTCCCACCTCTCAGGCAATTTTTGAGTTCCATCTCAAAAAAATGTCTCGTCTTTTGAGGTGATCCAAGTTAGGAGCCGATTTTCGATTTCTGCGAAAGAAGTGAACCGATGACCTGCCAGATCATGCTGCATCCGTCGAAACAACCAGTAATCAGAAGGAGCAATGTTCGGAGAATACGGCGGGTGTGGCAAAATATCCCACTTGAGCGTTTCCAAATATTTTTTCACGACTTTGCGACATGAGGCCGAGCGTTGTCATACAGAAAAATAACTTTGTCATGTCTTACCTTCTATTCCTGCTGTTTTTCTCGTAATACACGGCTCTAACGAATCAATTGCAGCCTATACTGATCGGCCATTATGGTATCGCCTGGTTGTGGCAGCTCATAGTACACAGCACCCTTTTGGTCCTACCAGATACACAACATGATCTTCGAACCATTAATATTCGGCTTTGATGTTGTTGTTGGGGTTGATGGCAACGATTGTTCGGGCATAGCATAGTATTTTTTTTTCTTGATTATTATAAAATATCCAGTTTTCATCCCTAGTAACAATTCTATGTAAAAAACCCTTTCTTTGTTGCCTTCGAATCAGCTGCTCGCAACAGATAAATCGCCTGTCAATGTCTCTCGGTTTCAGTTCATAAGGCACCCAATTGCCTTGCTTTTGAATCATTCCTATGGATCTCAATCGTACAGAAACTGTTTCTTAAGTCACTTCCAATGGTTCTGCAAGCTCCTCTTGTATTTGACTTGGATTTTCATCGATCAATGCCTCCAACTTTTTGTCTTCGAATTTTTTTGGCTGTCCAAAGCGAGACTTATCTTTAACGCTGAAATCTCCATTCTTGAAACGTCAAAACCATTCCCTACAAGATTTATCAGCTGGAGCATTGTCACCATAAACTTCCACAAGCATTAGATGCGCTTCAGCTACACTTTTCTTCCAATGAGAACAGAAAACTAAAACCTCCTGCAAATGCTGCTTTGTTAACACAAAACTAGACATATTTAACACAGTTAAAAACAAGATTATTTTATGAAACTGGGAGCGATATAAACTGAATATTATCGACAGATGTCTAACCTCTCTGAAACTACCGACTTCAGCTGTTACTATTTAATATTCATAATGGCTGGAGCCATCTTTTGAAAACGAACCAAATTAATTTGTACTCTTATTTATTTTATTAAAAGTGATCTGAACTTTTTTAAAGGGAGAAGGCTAATTACAAATGCAAGTTATTGACAATAATTTTTAAAAAAACTTTAATAGTTTAAAATTTCAACAGTTAGATTTAAAGAAATTATAAATTAATGAATGCAAAAAATAAAAGTGAACAATTATTAAAAAAGAATCAAAATCTATCAAAATTATATTACTTTACTTCCCTTAATAGAAGAAACAATGAAAATACCTATATATTATTGAGAAATCACAATCTTTGTAGTTTTCACCGGACTAAATTAAGTCGATTAATTAGATAGCAGTAGATTTCTTTTTTAAATAATATAATCCATATGACCACTATTATAACTTACTGTCTGTCAAAAAAGTACACGGATTTTAAATTAAAACAACATTTTTACGTTTAATAATCAAAATTTATTAGGTCGCCTTCAAAAAAGGCTTCATTTGCTCCGATACATCTATGCCAATGGCACTTTTGATCATTGAAATATTTTTTATAGGCTCTTTCCGGAATGGCCTTCAGCTCGCGCGCCGAATTTTGTTTTATGGCTTCAATCGACTGAAAACGGGTGCCACGGAGCGGCAATTTAAGTTTTGGGAAGAGGAAGAAGTCACAAGGAGCCAAATCTGGCGAATACAGTGGTTGTTCAAGCGTGTTCGTTGAGTTTTTGGCGAGAAAGTCGGACACAATCGTAGCTCGGTGAGACGGCGCCTTATCATCGTGCAAAATCCACGAGTTGTTCGCCCACAAATTTGGCCGCTTCTTACGGATACTCTCACGCAAACGTTTCATAAAGCCTAGGTAATACTCTTTGTTTACCGTCTGACCCTCTGAACAAATTCGTAGTGTACCACGCCACGGATAATGGAGAAAACAATGAGCATCACCTTTACTTTTGAGCGGCTTTGGCGTGGTTTTCTCGTTTTTGGCTCGTTTATTTTCACCCATTCCGATGCTTGCTGGCTTGTGTGCATATCGTACTCGTACACCCACGTTTCGTCATTAGTTATGATGCATTCCATGAATGCGGGATCGGAATTGGCGCAATCCAGCATATCCGAAGCGACCTGTTTGCGATAGCGTTTTTGAAGAAAATTAATCTCTTTTGGAACGAGTCTTGCGGCCACCTTTCTCATGCCCAAGATATCAATTATAATCGTACGTGTGGACTTGTGGGATATCTCAAGTTCATGTGCTATCTCTCTCAAACTGGTATGACAATTTTCAAGCACCTTCTCCTTAATTTAATCGACGTTATCTGCGGTCGAAGCCGTCGATGGGGGTACGGAACGAGGCAAGTCTTCGACGACTTCACGACCCTCCTTGAAGGCTTTGTACCACTCACACGCACAGGTTTTTGATAGTGCTTTATCACCAAAAGCCTTTTGCAACATTTAAAATGCATTGGCACACGAAATTTCATTCGCAACACAACATTTTAGACAAATTCTTTGTTCAACGTAATCACCTATTGCAAAAAATCGGCACGCACTATTGACATCGGCTGACTTAAGCAGCTACTGTAAACATACTCGTTGACAGATTCCGCTTAAACTTGCCATAGTCATTAAGGACAGTTGTACCAACCTAGAAAAAAAAATGTTACCTGCCTAAATTGCTCCGCCAGGTTTAAGTCGACAATTCCCGGTACTTTTTTGACAGAATGTCTATTCTTTGTAATAATACAAATTTAGTTTAATCGTCAAGTACCATTTAATTGATACATTCCAATTGAAAATTAACAGCCTACGAAAATTGATTTAAAAGATTGAAATATGTGAACTTTTATGCATAACTTTTTATCTATAAATTAAGAATGTGCGTTTTTTGGGGTATTCGAATTCTTCAAATTTTGTTCATCACAGAAATTTGTATAACTTAAAGCTTTTCGTTACTGCAGCAAATATATTATTTCAAATTAATGGATTTTCAGTGCTTCTACTACATTCACTGACGAGTTTTCTTTTGACTATTTTCAGCTTCTGTTTAATGTTATAGAATAAAATTAGAACATGATGTAATGACTCAATACTAGATTCGATCTCGCATCTACGAATCAAATTAAATGATTTTTGCTATTAATGTTGATGAAAATTTGTTATCATTCTATTTATTTAAGTTTTCTGATATTTTTACCATTTTAAATTTTGATGTTAGAAAAAAAACTCTGACGTGATTCATGCATTTAAATTTAGTTTAATAACTACAGAATACATATTTTATTTCATTTTTTAAATTGATAGAAGAGCATTTTAGATAAATGTAGGTAAACTTTCCAAGATTACTGTAATTTTTAGCTTCTTTTTTAGGTAAGAATATCAAATTCAGACTCGCTAAAAAATAAAACACTAACTATCAAAACTATGATAACTTTATTGTTTGGCTATTAAATCTGATAAAAAAGACATTGCATTACATATAAAATTTTTCTGAAATTTTTACTATTTTAGAGATATTTTGTGGTTAGAAACAATTTCGTCTTGATATAAGTACTTGTATTTAAATAATATACTTATTTTTAGAACTATAGAATACTTATTGCATTTCTCTTTTGAAATCGATAAAAACGGGTTTTTCGTACCGTCAAGTTTTTCAAAATTTCGCTATGTTCAACTGCTATTTAGGATTAGAATGAAGAAAAATTGACGCATGATACCACGATTTAAAAATTAAATTTGACTCTCAAGGTATAAAATAAGTACATTTGCCATTGAAATCAATAAAAACGTGTTTCCATTGCATTGACTTTCCTATGATTTATGATATTTTCAGATATTTTTTGATGTTAGAAAAAAATTTTTATATGATACAACTATTTAAATAGTGAATACAGACTCATAATCTATTAAATAGCCTTTGAAATCGATTGAATTATTTTTGGCTCCTTTTTAAGATTAGAAAATAAATTTTGGACATGATGCAGCTGTTTTATATTGAATTTGGTATTTGAGCTACAGTATTTGTATATTTATATTATTTTTATATCACAACACTGTCTTTAACATGTTATGAGCAACTTTTTATACAGTAGGACTTTGGACGGATTTGAACCTCAAAACATTGACCTTGAATAAATTTTTCCTGAATTCTTTGTAAGTTTTTCACAGTGGATCATAGAAGCTGAAGATAATACGAGTAATTAAAAAAAAATTACATTATGCTAAGTGACATTTAGGCAGATTTTTGTCCCTAAACATAGTATATCTGCTCACTACGGCGTGCCGCGCGCCCGTCCATGTTTACCTATCTAAACTACTTTATTACGAGTACTTATGATTTGATTCAACGCTGGTCCGTTCGGCGTTTATCGTATCTATAGTTAATATTTATTATATAATTCTAAATCTAGTTATTTTCATTTTGTGCGCGGAAATTGCGTACAATCCTCGCTCCCTAAGCCGATACATTTATGCATCGTTAGGTTGATCTATATTCTAACCTTCAACGTAGTCATTTTCGATAATTAATTATTTATATATTTACAGTTTATTCACGTTTCGAATTATTCGTCGGCATTCCCACGTACAGTCCCACACTTATAAATCTAGTCGCCTTCCTTTAACCGCGTCAGTAAACACGAAGTTTACTATCATAGTTTTCAATTTTTAATTACTTCTTTTTAAAGGGCTTTCTTGATGACAATAGGGTGGCGTTTTTATGTACTTTACATCTTCAATGTCGCAGCCAAATGTTTATTATTAAATTCTTTACCGTTATCCGTCAGTGAATATTCTAAAGTTTTGCACTGACAACAATGATTCTTAAGAACACAATGAGCTTTTAGAAGGCTTTTATAATCTAGAAAATTAGTGTTGGAAAACGAGGATGAACTTGCATTGGCTTTTACTCGAGGAAAACTCCATCAGATCAGCTACGACTATTACTCATGGTCACCCGACTATTTTTGATCTCATTGGCAAATTTCTTCATAAAATGCATCACTTCTTATTGTAGATCATAGGCATTCGTAATTACACTAAAATTACTATTTACTTTTTCTTCCTTATCCTCGAACATTTTTAACTGTTTAAGTCCCAGGAGGTATTAAAACACTGCCGAAGAACCCCGAATAGCGCAACTGTGCTTTCTCTAAATAAGTACTTTCTATTTTGTAATGTATTATTGCATTATTATAGTACTATTCTACTTATTATAAAATACGATGAACTATTTACATTAAAAAGAGCTGTGTGATGTAATGGCGTCAGTAAATCTGAGCGCGCGACTCCGACAATTGGCATGAAATCTCAACAGCGCGATTGCGTTGCTTGAGACTCAAACGGTTAATAATGCATTTTAAATATGGTTTAACGCTCCTTTTCGTAAAATTACCTCAAATTTCCACTGTTGCATTTCTAAAGCCCATATAACACGAAAAAAATATCTCCCAATGTATAGTTGAAGCTTCTTAATCGCCCATAAAAGGGCTAAGCATTCTTTCTTCGTCATTGAATAGATACGTTTCGCTGCAGTAAACACGCGACTGATATACACGATTCGATGCTCTTTATCTTCTTTCTCTTGAGTCAACACAACCCCTATGGCCAAGTGATTTACGTCACCCTGGGTGGTAAATAGTTTGCCAAAATCTAGTGTGGCTAATACTAGTGCTTTTGTTAGTGCTCGTTTTAGTTTTCCAAAAACCTTTTCTTGTTCTTACTATTTCCCTTATCCTTTTTTTAATAGCTTAACTAAAAGTATCTTAACCCCTGTGTCGTTATTGATGAAACGTGAGTGCCACTATACCATACTTAAGAATCGACATAGGTGTTTAATGGTTTTAGGCGCAAGATAATCAATTGCAGGTACTATAAGGTTGGAAACTATGAAACGGGCGTTTTTTGTTTAGTAAAAGACTTTGAATTGTTTAATAACTCTAAAATTGAAGATTTTTTTAAAAAAGGCATATATGATTTGCCCTATCGTTGGCAAAAAGTCGTAGATGCCAATGGAAATTATTTCAATTGAATACAATAAATAATGTGAAAAATTGCGCTTTTCGATTTTTATTTTCATTTAACGCACGTTTCATAGTTTCCAACCTACTATCTTCTCTGGATCCGGTCGCAAGCCTTCTTTATCCAATAAAAATCCTGGATAAACTACTCTTAAAGATTTGAACTAGCTTATTTCCTTGTTGATGATTATTCCAAGATCAACTAAATTTTTCATCACGAATTGTATCCACTTCACGTGCTTGTTAAAGGTTTCCATTGCAATAATGATATAGTCGAGGTCCAAAGATGAAGATGGCAAATTCTGGTTCAAAATCGCTGAAATGTTATCGGTGAGTTAGTTAATTCAAAAGGCATTCTATGGAATTGCTAAAGTCCAGATCCGAGCATAACAAACGCTGGATATAGTACTATTCACTCAACTCCTCCATTAATATTTGAAAGTACGCCTATTTTAATTCAACCTTTGTTAAATATCGCACCTGTCTAAACTTTTCCAGTATTGAGTTATTTTTCGAGGCGCGTAATCCGGATCTCTTTGTAGTATTGCATAATCTTCACTCTGTCTTCTATCCTGTCAAAGGTACCTCGCTCCGAGAGCGTTTGTCCTACCTCAGCTGTTAATAATTCTAATTATTTCCTTGCTGCGGTATCTGATCGTTTCTCGTAGCTATTGCTTGATTTTTCAGTTCGATTATCTGTAAGCTTGATGGCGCTGTAGTCTCCAAAGACTGGTTTCCTTAAATCGTCGCCGTTATCCCGGTTTCTCTTGCTGCGGCTACTTGATTATTCGTTCCTTTACGCTTGCTCTTCTTTAACGGTGATTTCTTAAACTTTGTCCTTACTTGCCGTTTCCTCTTGTCAGAGTGTATGTCATCTATTGTTTAAATGTGCTTTGTTGGACTTGCATTAAATTACAATAAATGTATGAATTAATTCATAGTACTTTTTCAAAGAGTTCTCCTCACTCGATTTGTCATTTTTCGTGCTCGATTATTCGGCTTTTTCTTCAATATCTTTTAATCTCTTCGGTTTTGGCATGCCTTGACCAGTTACTTTAACGAATTAGGTATTTTCCTAATATAAGGTTGATATTAAGGCGTTGAAGGTGTAAAGTTTAAATCCAGTGAAGTATATCTAAATAATGTTTCGGAGGCTGTTTCTGAAGTTAACGAGTCTAATCCCTAATTCATTACTTCCGCCTGAATAATATCCCGTTGGTCCAAAACAAAAATTGCGCCTAAAGACGTACTGATTGTTCTCGTTGTTGTTGCACCTGTTATTGCATATAATGCTGGTACACAGGTACAGTTCTTCTGCCTTTCTCTGTCGTAAGTGCTGATTCTGCAGTCTGTACTGCAACTCGCTGCTTTAGCTTCCTGCCTCGCTTTTTTTTTGGCTTTACTATGGGTAAGTCTTTTCTGAAGCTTGACATTATTCAAGCTGACATCAAAACTGAAGGCTCGTTTCCTCTTTTGTCAATTTTTGCGTCCCATTAAACTTCCAGCTACATCTTCATTCTTATCGAAACTTGCATTAACCTTCCCTGCAACGTCTCTAAATCTCTTGTATAACTAAGTCTATCTTGATCCAGACATTCGATGATTGCTCTTGGCTACAATTTATTAATTGTTCTTCCTTGTTACTTTACCTTCTTTGGTATCTTCAAGATTCCTTCAAATCTTTACGTCTTACTTTTCCTTTTTTTATTTTTATTTTTTAGAGTTTTAAAACGCGTGAAATCGAACGTAACTTTTTTCCCTAGTCATTACGATGAAAAAGTGTTACGACATACGAAAAAAAATAAAGATAAACTAAATGAACAAAGCAAAAGGTCCATAATATTCGAAGAAGTACGTGGAGAAAAAAAACAAGTTAAAAATTTTAATGAGTATCTTGTAAGGAATGAAAATTTATCAGGAATAGATAAAATTAATTTTGAACTCTGAAAACAGTAATGACAAGAGGAAAATGTATGTTACTTTATTTAAAAACAGGGTCAAAGCAGATCTCGAAGGTTCACATTAAAAAATGTTGGAACGCAGTATCTCGACAAAAAAAGAATTAATATAAGCAGGCTAGGTGGAAAAATTAATAGTAGTTTTATGTTTATTTTTTTTGATTTTGTTATTATTCTCTTGACGAATTAATTAAGTTTATATTATTGAAACTTTTCTCTTAAAACATTTATGATTAGCGTATAAATGTAGTCTTTTAAATAATTTTATGTTTTGATAGTCGTGTATATTTAATTGCTTTTCCCACAGCGTATCAGTCGATTTTTTATACGAAAAGCAAAAAAACTTAATTTAAAATTTATTTAGTGGACCATCTAGTAATTTGTTTTTTGATTTTACACTCGCGTACTAAATGTATAGATTTCGAATCAAATTTAACAATTTTCTTGTGTTATAACCTTGAAATATATATTTTTGCTTAAATTATGGATAAATTTTGGTCCACAGAAGAAAATATAAATTGTGACAAGCATATCATCGCGCGTACACTCACATATGCAAGTACACAGATATTATAAGAGCGCCAAGTAGAAGCCCCCACCAGGCGCACAGAGCTCGATTGCGCTAAACGTGAGCCTCCACTGGGCACGCGCTCACGGGCACACACTACCAGAGTGGTAGTGGCTGTAACAGGAGCCCCTACTACGTGTACGCTGTGAACAGAAGTATCGTGCCATTGCTCAATTCTTTAGTTTGCTCAGCGTTAGTCAAGCTTAAAGGAGAATTTTCGCTCTCGTGGTCGCTAAAGCGAATTTTTACTCGTTTCAAGGCGCTCTTCGGAACGAGTAAATCGACGGTAGCTTGACGCTCCTTCACTGTCGTCACTCGCGAACAAAACTTAAAGCCGAGCAGGAGCTCCTACTAAGTGGAAAGTTTGTTCCGAACCGAATTGAGATAATGTCATTTGCGAAGACTACGATATTCACACTGTCTATGAAAGACTGTTGCAGAAGAACATCATGAAGTAGGTTCCTGCACACCGGACCTACAACTAAACCTCGTGTTACGCTTACCGTGATTTTATAGGTATTCGAGCCTCCGTCTGTGTCATATTCTAAAATCTTACTTGTGTGGCAGCTCAAGACGACCTCAAGCTGATAGACCAATATTTTAAACTGTTCTAATGTCCGCATTGTGTCGATCCATCTGGCCGAGTAAAGAGGCGCTACGGATTTCGAGCAAAATTATGGTTCACATTCGTTTAATAGATCGACTACTCTGTAAAGTGTTTGCGGCTAATCTTACTACTCTTTCTATCGCATCTATCGTCAAACATCGCTTCCAGAATCAAAACTGGTTTTCTGATAGATCACTGGCTCGCTGTATAGCCGACTCCAATCTAGTATATATGATATGTTTGAATAACTTTCCCAGGATATTTAACATGCAGAGTAGTCAATACAATGGATGTTCGTCTAGTGGTTTGTTTCCTTTAGCGAGCAGCACCAATCTCTGCTCCTTCTACTACGCTGAAAACGTTCCTCCTTTTAGACGATCGTTAAATGCCGCCAAAAGCATATCCAACACATAAAGTGCTGATGTCTTTGCGGCAACACTCGGAATTCTATCTGATCCAGGTGCCTTCAGTATAGAAATCTTTTTAAGGAAAGGTTTACCTTTTTATTGACCAAAACAACAGTTTTTTTCGGAATATTTTTCTTCATAGAAGGAAATTAATAAACAACTCCAATTGTTTGCTACATGTTTAATACAATAAAAAGTACAAAAAAAATTTTTTTTTGACAAAATATCGTGACGGTAATTAATGGCACGCCCCGCGAAGTGACCATCTCCAAAAAAGGTGGCCCGCTGTTGGCCACTCTAGCACCTGCAAAAATTTACAAAAATTGAAAAACGAAAAAGTTTTATAAAATATATGAGTGAAGTCGGAAAGTGGACTACAATCAAGATAATATATGCATTATTTTTATTTTTAGAGTACTTTAAAGAGTGAAAAAAAACTCAATAATGACAATAAAAATTCAAATGCCCGCCATTTGATTAATTTTTGATTTTTAACAAGAATTGTTGGTCAGATGCCGACTACACTCATATATTTTATAAAACTATTTCGATTTTTGATTTTCGTTTATTTTTGCAGGTGCTAGAGTGGCTAACAGCGGGCCACTTTTTTTGGAGATGGTCACTTTACGGGGCGTGCCATTAATTACCGTCACGATATTTTGTCATAGAAAAAATTTTTTTTTCTACTTCTTATTATATTAAACAAGTAGCAAACAATTTAAGTTGTTTATTAATTTTCTTCTATGGAAAAAAAATTCCAAACAATACTGCTATTTTTGTCAATAAAAAGGTATGAGGTCTGGCTATTAAATAGCGAGACTGCGCGCCTAGAGGGCGCCGTAGAGAGATGGGGAAAAAAACGAGTAGTGTGTTGAGTATCTAGATATCTTGTCGCCTAAATCGTCCAGAATCAAAAAAGCAAGGATGTCCAAATTAAAATTCAAGGCAATGTTGATCGTTTTTTTCGACATTAACGGTATCGTGGTGACTGAATGGGTTCCAGAGGGTCAGACTGTCAACCAGACTTACAGTGTGTCAAGTCACAGCGTGGTTGACTTCACTGACAGGTTATAAAAGATTTCGCTTTTATTTTTTTCGCAAGCCGATAGAAGGAAGCTTTGTCCTTGATGCATTGTCAACAAAAATTCAGTTCTCGTTGATCTTTTAAAAGAGAATCACGTTAAACGCCATAAGTGCTAAGTACGCGTCGCGCTACGAGGCTGTGTTCCTTTGCATCCACCCGAAAGGTCCCAAAATGTCGCAATCAGCGGCTGCTAAATATATAAGAAAGTCGAAGGCATTTGTACAGAAGTGGATACAGTGATATAAAGTGGCTAAAAATGTCGATGATTTACCAGAACGTGGCTCGATAGGAAAAGTGAACAAAAAAGATGAAAAAAGAATAGTGAATCTGTTTTCGCGGAATCCTGCTTTAACACTGCGGCAAGGACAAGCAAAATTAATGGCAAAAGGTTAAGATATATCCTACGAAACTATTCGAACCCATCTTCGTACTCATCATCTGAAATGGCGCAACACAATAAAGAAGCCTCTGTTGACTGAAAAACATGTGACAAAGCGACTCGCTTGGGCGCATGAGAATATTAATAGAGATTTTGAAAATGTTATTTTTACTGATGAATGTTCTATATATGCACGTTCTATGCTTATATTGCTTTGATTGTACAAGATTTATGTTAATATATTATCTAAGTGTTAGTATGATTATACGAATTAATTCTATACTATATGTTTTAATCTCATAGGTATATTTTTATTCTTCTTTTATCTTGAGTAATGAGACTGGATCTGGGTTTTGGTGGACGTCATTGTATTAATAGTCTGCTAAACTGCATGTTTATTATCGTACATGGTCTTTTGTTTAAATTCTTGTGTGGTCCTAGGGACTTGATTGATAGTCTCCTCAGGTCCTAAGGTAGGGTTATTGCTGGTCTTGAGCATATTAGCCTCAAGGTTTTTAATTACGTTTCTTGTAATTTTCGGATTTTTCCCCTGTTCTCCCATTGGACATTGTATTTGGCACGTAACTAAATGGTCCTCGAACGTTTTACAATCTGCCTAGAGCATGCATTTAGAGTTTAGTGTTTTTGCATATCTTTGGTTTATTTCCTGGTCGGCCTAGTTTAGATATTTTGTGAGGATCAGCGAAGATAGCACGGTACGTCCTTTTACTTCCTCACAAGGCCTTGATAGCATCCTTAGCATTAATATATTGAATGTATCCGCAAGTGAACTGTCACTCAACATTCCGGATAATCTTGATAAAATCCAGTGGTCCAAATATTTTAAAGTCATTAAAGAGTTATTTTTCAGTTATATTCCTCGGTAATTGGCAGAAGAGTCTAGTTTCAAAGAGCCTGGAGGATGTATTTCCCGATTTTGCCATGTTCTGCGTTTTACGTAGCATTCGAGCTTTGTCTTTTTTGTTGAAATACTTGAATTTAAGTATTCTGGCTAGATCCCCATTCCCATTTAACTGAATATCAACGCTTCTTATTGATCCTTTTTCTTTGACTTTTCTTACAGCGGCAGATAGAGGTAGTGCGAGGATTATAAAATACTAAGCTGCCTTCACTCTCTGGATTTTTGGTCACTTCGATTCGGCATCGGTCACTTATTGTCCTGTTTAATCTCTGTTATTTGGAATTCAAGGATAATGATTAGGCTTTATACATGTTGGGTTTGGAATATTTAGGGTTTATTAGTAGGATACGGCTTTAATCCTGGTTTAAAGGAAACATGTTCCGTGGGGTCTTTGTTCCCTTCTATGAAACAGTAAACACTTGTACGGTCTAAAATCGGGAATTAGTCAGTGTCTCGGATTTGAATAGATAGTGGCTGTGGATAGGGCAGAGATGGCGGGCGCGTTAATGGTTGGTTAACCAGTCTTCTAGGAACTAGGATGCGTTCTGGTATGTGCATCATGCAAGGTTGGTCTTGGATTGTTGATTGGTTTTGTAACCCAATTAGGTGCAGTGATATTTCCTACAAACGATGTGCAGGGGTCGTGTCGGAGATTACTTCGACTTTGTGGTTGGTCTGGTTTTGATACTGCAGCATTCTTCTAGTATAACACTTCCAGGCGGTGAAGATGAACTCTACGGTGATTGGGATTTGGCCCAGAGCTACGCCGTATATTAACCCTTTGAAGCATGGTGGTAACCAACGTTACCACCTCAATTTCTTTAGATTTTCGTTATTTGCTTTGTTGTTAACGTATTTGCATCCAGTTTTTTGCAATTCGCAGTGTCTTTAGGAATAAAATAACATAATATAATTTAATAAACCTAATAGTTTATAATAAATGATTTATAATCAAATATAAAAAATTCATGTTTTTTTTCGAAAAAATTCATTTTTGAAGAACTTTTTTCAGATTTTCTCAAAATCAAAATGGCGGATCCAAAATGGAGGACGAAAGAATTTAAAAATAGTGTATTTTTGGTTGAACATGTTTACTTCAGGGTTTTCAAGGCCGCTGATTACGAATCTGATATCAGAATTTCGATTATTTCAAATCCAAGATGGCGGATCCAAAGTGGCGGACAAAAAAATTTAAAAATAGTGTATTTTTGGTTGAAAATATTACAATAATACACTCCTCGTATTTTTTAATTTTCTCGCCCGCTATTTTAAATCCACTATCTTCGATTTGTAGAAAAAGAGAATCCTAACATCTGATTCGTAATTAGCAATCCCGAGAAAACTTGAGTAAACATTTTTAATCTAAATTACACAATTTTTGTAATTTTTCGTTCGCTAGTTCAGATTCGCTATCTTAGATTAGAAAAAATTAAAATTATGACATCGAATTCGTAATCAGCGACCCCAAAAACCCCCGAATAAGAAATTTCAGTTCAAAATAGTGGATAAAATGTATGCTTCAAAGGGTTAAATAATGCGTATTGGAGATGCTTCTCTAGTGATCTCCTATTTTTTATTAAGCTATGGATAATTTTATTTACCGGTTCTTCGCGGTTTCTCCATTCATTAATGTCTGGTGCAGAGGCACTCGATATCCCTGTTTCAGGTGCACTAATCATTTGTTGTTGGTAGCTTAGCAAGCCGGGATATACGCCTTCCACTCTGAATGCTATCTCTGGTTTGTATAAATATTAAAGATCGTTGCGTTGGTTTCCTTCACTTATAAGGAGATATTCGTCGGTCTTGCCTGCACATCCGGCTGCCATTCGTAAAACTCCTGCATCATGGAGATGTATAGTTTGGTCAGGTTGTCCGGGACAGATAAGGCGCAGAAATTCCTTTTGTCCTAAGGAATAGAGCCTGGATCCATCGACATTTAGATAACTCCATTTAGTAACATTGGTGGGGGTTATGGTTACATCACTGGTTTCCAATACCTGTATTTTGGGTCTCAAAAACATTGATACCTCACAATCTTTTTAAATAGTGGTTTCAGACAAGGGTCAGTTGGCCAAACATATGTTGGCATAATGGCTATGGCTGCAGTTCTGTAAGTCTTCGTGATTTATTTTCATGTACTGCCTTCAAGCAGCTTTTATGACTAGGTATCTGTGACTTGGCTTTATATCCTGTTCATATTGAATGATTATTAATAAGTTACGGTACAGCTAATGAATGTAGTCTGTAGAGATTGTAAGCTACTCGTTCAACTAAAGGACAATGCCTTACTAATAGTAACCTTCTGTTGTTGTACACTGCTTCTGCTTGTGCAATTTTTGCGACTTCTGCTCTTAAATGTTAAAGCAGTATTAGAAATTCTAATACTCCGCTTGCCTTTTCTATATCGTACGTCAAGCGCTTTAGTCTATCTTTATTTAAGAAAGAAGGTTCCGCATTTTGTTCCTTTAATTCTTGTGTGTGTAACGTCGGTACGCGACCTTTGTTTTCTTCTTTGTGTCAGCCGATAAGTTTGCTCCCTGCCCTTCCTGCCCTCGGTCACCATTCAAAAAAAAAAAGGAAAATACGTGACGGTCATATCGACCGCCCGCATCAATCCACACCCAAGCGCTCAGCCACGATAAAGCCTCCCTCCACAACCTACTTGTCGTGCCCTATACCGACCCAAACCGTTGTAAAACCTAGCTTAAGCGTGGGTTAAGAGGTTGCGAGTTCCTTGAAATACATGTGTTATTTATATAAAAATAGCCGCAATCGTAAAACTAAATTTAATTATGTTTTATTTGAAATTACGCAATTGTCCTTTCTTTTATTTTAAATAGATATATACCATTACGGAAAAAATTTTATAGTAATTACTGCAATAATACTTTACTATTATAAATCTCACAACAACTTAAAAATAGCAAAAGGTCTGACCATGTTCTTTTTTGCTCTTAGAAAAATTATCTTTCTATCGTTTTTTCAAAATAGCCGGATCGATCAGTAGGTCAATATGAATTTTAGATGGTAAGAAGGAAACCTCAGTCTTAAGATTACCTCCAGTTAGCAACAGAGCTGTGAACGTTATTAATATCAGTAATCCATATTTTTGCAAGGTAGCTTTTTTTCGCTAAGCCATAGGAAAATGAGCGTCTCCGCCGCGATTTAAGACGTCGCGAGATCACAGCGTTTCTCGGTTTTACGGTACACTCAAGGTGAAAATTTTTTTACACGAATTTAATAATTAATTTTAAATAATATCAAAAAGCCTGTAATTATAACAAGATTATCAATAATAGTAATACTGTACTTACGCTAATCATAATTTCTTATTAATTTTGCGATATAACGTATTAATTTCACTTTGCAACTTTCTTTCAATGATAATTATAGTTATAATTTCACTTTTTTTGAGTTATAATAATGATAAACGTGAATATATTCTCACCTATATATATTTTTTATGCAAGTGTCACGTCGTGCTATGACGCGACGCAGTATTTTTCTTTTTATTTTTATTTTTCTACCGCCCGCTACGACGCCACACCGCGAGCTCGGACGGTACCACCTGTGCATCTTTTACCTTTTTTCTTCATTTTTTTTTTTTATTTTCTTCTCTCTCTTCTTTTATTTTTACCTGTACTATTTCCTTCCTTCTTCTCTATGAAAAGTGCTACCACTGCAGCGATAACATCAAGGCACGGAAGCACTGATGCGGAAAGAGTATTAGAATGTGCGTGCATAAATAAGGTATCATTGCATGACTAAGAACACTTGCATTCTACTTTCGGACCATCCCTTTTTTGATAAGGAACAAAGGTACATGTCTAGTTTCTCGCCTATGTTAAGGGGTTAATTGATGCACCGACAGGACCAGTTTTCTTCTAAAAACGTTCTCGTGCGCGGAGGCTCTGCTGGTATGCTATCCAAGACCAGTCGTTTTCCAAAAACGTTCTTGTGCGTGAAAGCTTTGTCGGTTTGCTACACAGTCAGTTGTCTTTTCCTAAACTATTCTTGTACGCGGACACTCTGTCAGTTTTATTATACACCAACGCGAATTAATGAGTATGAAGTGCGAAGTGTAAGAGTGAGTCTGACAAACGCAGAACAATTGTAACTGGATGAAGCCATCCACTAGTTTGAAATATAATAAATAAGAACAGACATTTTTTACGAAATTCTTGGAGCTTAGCCATTTAAATTTTCCCCTCATTCCCGCCAAGCAGCAGCCAAGCCAGCCAGCTAGCCAGCCTCCAGCCAGTGACACCAGTGCACTCAAAACAAAGTAAGAACAGTTTTCTCTCTCTTTCCATCTCTCTTCCTCTCGCCTGAACTGCATTACTCATGTAATACGTCGCTTTCGTCCTCATAGAGTGTACGTAAGCAAATCAGGCATACATATATATATATATATATATATCTCACTCTCGTTCTCATTAGAACGCTCGCTGACTCCAGTTCTCTGTCTCTCTCTTTCCACCTGCGCTAGTATATATATTTATTGCCCCGCGTCCTCGGCAGCTACCGTTTGCCGAAATAGGGAATTTAAACCTTTTTTTATTTTTAAATTTAAATTTAAGACTTAGTAAAATAAGTTTTTTTATTTTGTCGTTGCGTCATCCCCTAGGACGTAATACAATACAAGTAACTTGAATTCTATGGCAGTATCTATCCTTCTTTGCGAGGACAAATTATAACACTAAATATTTCAATTTACTATAACAATTTACCTACGAATTATTTTTATTTATTATCCTATTTTCTTTTACAATATGTTACATTATCTTTATAAACAAAATTTCATAAGAATAATTGCGTTAATCATTATTATACTATTAATTACATTTTGCAATGTCTTAATTTTAACTTATAATAGTAATTGTTAATGGGCAACAGTTGATTGTCTAAAATTCCTAAATTAATTCAGTTGAAGTAACGTAGCAACTCAAAAACCTTAATAAATGTTAATTAAATAACTCTTGGTTTGACCAAAATCAACGGTAGTTCATAGCGATTACCGACTAATAAATTAAAAATTGTAATATCTAAAGAATAATTATTTGAACTATTGGGTGTACAACTTTGCTTCCGCCGTTTTTTTTCCGAAATTTGAGGCTTTATTGTAAAAAACTGGTTATACATTTATGATTCAACGTATTGTCCATCGCTGGCCACTACTTTCTCCCATCTTTCGGGCAGCATACGAATCCCGTGTTGAAAAAACTGGTCATCTTTTGAATCGATCCACGAATCGATCCAATTTTTTACTCCTTCATAAGACCAGAAGTGCTGGTCAGCCAGGCCGTGTGCCATTGATCAAAACAAGTGATAGTCCGAGGGAGCAACGTCTGGAGAATACGGCGGGTGGGGTAGGACTTCACATTTCAAAGTTTCGAAGTATGTCTTGACCACTTTCGCAACATAGGGTCGAGCATTGTCATGCTGTAAAATCACTTTATCATGTCTCTCGTTGTATTGCGGCCATTTGTCTTTCAATCCTGGGCTCAAACGCATAATTTCGTTCAATAACGATCGCCTGTATTTGTTTTAGTTGGTTTTAACAACTCATAATACACTACGCCGAGCTGCTCCCACCAAATACTGAGCATGACCTTGGAACCGTGAATATTCGGTCACTCCTAATGATCCTGCCAATTCTTGTTGAGTTTGACACAAGTCTTGATCAAGTAATGCCTCCAATTCTGCATCTTCGAAAACCTTTCTTCCACCACCATGCTGGTCTTCGACGTTAAAATCGCCGTTCATGAAGCGTTGAAACCACTCTCGGCACGTTCTTTCACTAATAGTGGCCTCACCATAGGTATTTGAGAGCATTCGATGAGCCTCAGTCGCAGATTTCTTCATATTAAAGCAGAAAATTAAAACCTCCCGCAAATGACGAGAATTTGGCTCGTAAGCTGACATGTTTAATCGAGAATAACTTTATGATGCAGACACAAATCGACTAATATTTCGATGGCGTTATGTTTACAAATACCTAAGCTTATTGTATGACATCTATGATCTATTTATTTCAACTACCACCTACCGCTACAGCCATCTATTGCAAAACGGCGGAAGCAAAGTTGTACACCCAATATTATTTTGCAATTATTTTCTTCTTTACCGTTTTATAATTTACTTTGCTTCCCCAAGAATATCGTACGTGTTCTTGGCGAAGATCATTTTTTTTTATTTAAATAATTATTCTTTGTTTGACTATGCTTGTGTAAATTAATCGCATAAAATGCGACTAAAAACTTTGTTTTTTCTTGTAATATGCGCTAAATTTTAAATAAAAAGCGATCATGTAATTTAATTTAACGTATTTTTATGATAAATAGTAGGAATTAAACATGTGTAAAAATTATGCAAAAAAAGATCATCTCTCTCTCTCTAATTCTTACTCTCCTACTCAAGTGGAACGCCTGCAAGACAAGCAGTAGCGTCCACCCCGCACTTATCTTTAGCAATCGGATCAACACAAAGTCATCTCTGTACGAATGTATAAAGAGGGAAGATCCACCTGCGGAGAGCGGACTTCCCGGACTTGATGCACTTGCTGGACATGCCGAAGTTGCCGTGATTTTTATTATTTTTCCAAAGTCAAGACGCATCAACCATCAATCAACCAAGTTTTCGCTGGACTCGTGCACGCAACCAGACCAAGAGAGAGAGAGAGAGACAGAGAGACAGAGACAAAGGCAGAGACAGAGAGAGAGAGAGACATAGCGACAGAGACATAGACAGAGAGAGAGAGAGACAGAGAGAGACAGAGACAGAGAGAGAGAGACAGAGAGAGAGACAGAGACAGAGAGAGAGAGAGAGAGAGAGTAAATTCAAGCATCAAAAATCCATGTATATATAAAAAGTGAGTTAAAGCCAATTGTTATATCGTAAATCATAATATTTTTATTTCTTCCACCTTACTTTTTCTTTTATCTATATATTTTTTCTCTCTTTCTTTATTATTATTTTCCAAATAGGTTGAGTTAGCCTGAGTTTTGGCTAACTACCTTTATTCATAAATAAACTGCTAGTTCCTCATCCAGAGCGGCGTAGCTGGCCTGAGTTTCAGCCTAGATGCACGTTCAATCCTGCATTTTACCACCTTTTCCTCAGGAAAGCCAAGGAAAATAAGGCTGAAAACTCCTCCGCCATCTCGAGCTCGTAAGCTTGACTGCTTAGGTTCGAAACGGCAAAGACGAGTTGTGTTACATTCAGTCACTCCGACATTACACAAAAATTTTTGGAGGCCCTGAAGGGATTTTTGAGGTGAAAACAAGAAATTAATTTTTTTTTACCTTAGGGGAGACTAAGCCATATTTTGCTTTCCTTTTCATTTCATTTCTTTTCTTTTTAAAATAAAATATAACATAAAATATATAAGAAAACTAACATCGTACAAAAATCACTCGCTGAGAAGTCAATTAAACGCAAATTAAAATATGTTATTATAAAATAGAGACAAATAAATTATTAAACGAAAAATAAGTGATTAATAGACAAATAAATATTTAGTGGTGTTTTGAATAAAATACAAGTAATAAATTAAAGGGGAATTAATAAAAAGTGATTTAAAATGAGATAAATAATATAAATAAATTAAATATAAAAAGAATTAAATAAATAAGAAGTGTTAAAACAAGTAAACGAATAATAAGGTGTAAACAATGAATAATATAAATAAAATAAACGAAATAAAAAAAAATGCTTAGCGAATAAAATAAGTGCATAAACAAGTTAATTGAAGATAAATAAGAATAAGTGAACAAGATAAAAAATTTATTGAAGGGAGTAAAATATAATAAAAGAGTGAATAAATTTCTCTTTTTGTTTTTATTAGGTTGCTGCAGATGAAATAGCCGATTTAGCAATAACATAAAGTTGGCTGCAATTTTAGTGTATTATGTTGGCACAAGGCAGCGCAAATGATATGACATATTGAAGTTTAAATACTGCTACCTTGGTTTATGGAGTCATTTCTGTTTGCACTTCATAGTGATCGTAAAAACAAAAAGAGAAAGTGAACATGGAAGTGAATCAAAAACGGCTACTTTTACTATACGAATTCAAATTGGAGCACAACGCAACGGAAGCAACGAGAATATTAACAGCGCATTTGGGCCTGATACAGTTAGCGAACAAACCACTCGGCGGTGGTTCAAAAAATTTCGATCTAGAGATATGGACCTAGGAAATAAGCCATGTGAACACCCAGGACCATCGATCGATAACGACAAGCTGCGTGCATTAGTGAAGTCTGACCCCCGCGAAAACATAAGGGATCTTGCCAAGAAATTAGGCGTTGACAATTCGACAGTTTGCCGCCACTTGCAACAACTTGGAATAGTGAAAAAGCTTGACAAATGGGTTTCGCATGATCTTACCGAGCAAAACATGACGTGTCGAATGGAGATTTTAAGTTTTCTTCTCTCCCGCAACAAAAAGGAACCGTTCTTGCACCGAATCGTGACCTGCGATGAAAAGTGGATTTTATACGATAATCGTCGGTGATCGGCCCAATGGCTAGATGCTGATAAAGCGCCAAGACACATGCCGAAACCAAGCCTTCATTCAAAGAAAATAATGGCTACTGTTTAGTGGTCTGTAGCTGGAGTTATCCACTATTCGTTCCTGCAACCTGGCGAAACCATCAATGCTGAGAAATACTGTGCTCAACTGGATGAAATGCATCAAAAATTAATAGTCCAACGACCTAGGCTTGTCAACAGGGATGAAGTGATACTGCTTCTTGATAACGCGCGACCTTATGTATCGAGAACAACGGTCCAAAAATTAAACGAGTGGTGCTATGAGACTCTTCCTCACCCTTCATATTCGCCAGACCTCTATCAACAGATTACCATTTCTTTAAACATTTAGATCACTTTTTGACAGAAAAAAGATTTAATAATGAAGCTGCTGTCAAAAATGCCTTCGAGGAGTTTCTATGAACCAGAAACTCGGACTTCTACAAAACTGGAATAAATGTACTTGTATCTCATTGGGAAAAGTGTGTTGCATCTATTGGTACCTATTTTGATTAAATAAATTGTCTTTATAAAAAGTTACAGCTGTTTAAAAATTTATTACTAAATCGGCCATTTTATCCGCAGCAACCTAATAGCATTTAGCCTGAGTTTCGGCTAACTACCTCTAACCTTATCGCACTGGTTAGGACCTTTCCAGAGCGGGGTAACTGGCCTGAGTTTTAGCCTAGACGTTCGCTTAGTCCCGCACTTCACACCCCTCCTTAAAACTTTTCTACGATTATTCTCTGCCAACCCGAGCCCATAAGCTTGACTGCTTAGGCTCGAAACGGCAAAAATTGCAGTATAGCTGAAATTCAGCTGTAAAGTAGCTCAACTGACGTTACAAAAATATAGAGAATACGCAAATATTTCTATAATATAAATAAAAGAATAGCGGAGAACATCATGTTTATTATGAAAAGTACTCCCAATTTGTTGTAATCGAGGCCCAGTTCGTTGTAACGGAGAATTAAAACCGAAAATTAATTAAATTAATAAATTAACAATCAGAGATTTGTTCTCTAAACAAAAAACTAAACAACAACAAAAAAATACACAACAAACTTAATTTGCAAGTAACGCAAGAAAATTCAATACACTGGACATGTTGCTTGGCACCTTCGCTAAATCCATGACAATGTGAATTACTAATAAAATAAGTAAAATGGACGGATGCGTTAAATAAAATCAAAACGAACTTTCGCTTACAACTTTAATACCTTTTAAAAAATAAAACATGATTCTTACAAGACGCCGGAACTCTATCTCTCTTTCTCTTATTCTCTTTCTACATTTCTATTATTTCTTCTTCTTTCATCTTATTTCTTATTTAAAACTATACTTTTTAACAATACTTTAGTCTCTTTACTCTATAATTATTTTATCAACTCTATAAAAATTCATGTAACTCTCAATCTCAAAAATATCCAAAAACCAGTTAAAATCGATTATTAAATCTTATTGGTAGCACTCGAAATCAATAATCAAACAGGGTTAATTAATGTTTGACAAGTGCTGCCCTCACGCTTATTAAATTCCTCTAAAATAATTTTATTGAATTTGTATTACGAATATTACGATTTATATTTCTATAAATCGGTAAAATAATTTATATTAATAATTAAATTACATTAATAATTAAATATAACCCCTTCCCGTGCCTTAACGAGTCTGACTTGTGATAAAGATTTTGGCCCAAACACGAATATGACGAGCCAGGCTCGTGAACAAATAGTTGGGACAAACATAAATATCACGAGCCAGGCTCGTGAACAGATAATTAGATCCAATCTAAACATCACGAGTCAGGCTCATTCTACCACGCGTTGAGGTCTAACACTTAGGCCCAAGTTACATCGATCTAAATGGCACGGGAAGGGGTTGAGGCTACGCGAAGGTAAATAATGCTTGACGTTACATACAAGTTTCCTACGCGCATAGCCTTAGTATGATTTTGCACGCCATAACGAGCGATCTCTTCCCTTTCCCCGCGTTGCATGCAGTTACATTTGCAACAACTCCCCAAATCTCTTGGGAAAGTACGTGAATGTGCGAGCCTCTTTCTGTTGACTGCCGTACAACCGGATGTGAGGCTAGCACATCGTCGCAACATCATGTTTAATCTGAAAAGTATGTATCTATTCAACATAAAAGCCAATACATGATGTCAATTGGAGGAAAATAAAGAGATTCTTGTGTTTCAATTTCTATTTTAAACTGTGGCACGCTTCTCACCTATTCAAGGAAAAAATAATTAAGGTCAATTTAATAAATACATGATATTAATAGAATAAGCGAGAAAAACTAATTATAAATCTATACGTGGACGCGACGTGGTTGTCTAACAACTAACACAAAAATAAGAAAGACGAATAGATAAAAAAAGACAGATCTAAAAACCGCCTCCGAATAAACTAATCAAAAACTCGCTAAAACCGCGATAAACCCACCATGCATGGGAAGTACATGATCTTGACGACGACACTGAAGACCCTGGACGAGGACATAAAGAGAAATGAAACCGAATGGTCTCGTAAAGGTTAGGTCACTCGTCACTTTGGATTGTAACGTCGGTGCATGACCTCCGTTTTTTTGTGTTTTGTCAGCCGAAAAGTTCCCTACTAACACAACAATCCCCTCCACAACCTACTCGAGGCACTCTCCACTGACGTAGACCATTGGGAAACTCAACCTAAGCTTAAACCGAAAGTTAAATAGCCGCTCTCGTTAAACTGTTTTACTACGATGCAATTTTCACAGACAATTGCACACGTGTCATAATAAAATAAAATTCTTCCTTCTAAGTGAGGAAATAACTAAATCGCTAAGTCAGTCAATACAAATTTCATTGACCTTCGACACACAAATTCATGCAAGGTAGTCTTTCTTATAGCGTAATTTAGAACATCGCGCAATCATCTGGAATGTCATGAATTCTTGTAATACACTCAAAATAATTTTTTTTTTATAATTAATAAGATAAAAATAAGTAATTAATTATATAAATTAAAAGAAATAATTAATTTAAATTAACCATTCAACGATCCTTATTATTACTATTTCACTAGAATAGAATGATAGTCCGCGACCAGCAATTTTATTTTATAAACCAAATTGTACAAAAAGAAATTGTATTAATAATTACATTTTGTAATCAAAATTATTATTAATAATAGAAATTTTAATATAAATTTACAATCATTTATTTAATAATTTTTTAAAACAAGTACTCCTCCACAACAGTCCATTAATTGAAAATTATAACTTTTAAAGAATGACTATTTAAAAATATCATTATTTTCTCCTTTGTAATAATAAAACACTTTGTAACGTGTCGAATTCTCACGTTATAACAAAATTAACAAAAGCATATGTTAATTCATTTGTATTATAATTTTATTTATTTTATGTGTGCACGTTCGAGTGCTGAACCCCGATTTCGTTGACATTTCCCGTGTGTGTGTGTGTGTGTGTGTTTTATCTCAATCGAATTTAAAGAAGTTAACAATTTAAATTTTATCCATGATCAACCAAGATCCTATTTGTGTTCTTTGTAACAATTGTGTATTTTATCAATTAAATTCCGAGACATGTGTCTTTCCGGCGTTTCAGTTTTATTTCAGTTAAATACAAAAATCTTAAATCATACGACACTGCGTGACATCTAAGAGAGAGACGCTGCGAGGGTCGTTGACTGGCCAATGTTTACGTTTGGCCTTTAAAGAGTTTAACGTTCAGGAAGACTATACCTATGTACTTGCTAGAGAATGCATTATCCAAGCAGACTAATACATAGGTGTTTAAACCAGTCACACTCATTCGATAGTGGAAATCGTGTGCGGTTTATTCTTTTCAATTTTTTATTTTTTAATATTTTAACACCCAGCCCCGGTGCACTCGAACACAGTGTCGATTTACCCAAAAGTCTTCGGTTTACTCAATGATCTTATCTCTTTTAAAAAAGGATAAAACCCTTGAGTATGAAATTTACAATGTTACCAATACTTAGGCATCTGCAGCACTTGCAAAATGCCATCGACTGGAGGTTTTGTAAATCTCTTGTTACTTTGCCTTGATTTCACACATTTATGAAAAAAAAACTAAAATCAATTTAAAATTTAAATTTCAAATTTATTATATATTGTTCTTACATTTGCTAAGAGTAATCTATGACCGTCTTCTGTGAAAGTCTGAAATCAAGTGTCTTTTGCCTTGTCGAACTCGGCTTTATATACTCTCGCCGCTCCTTGATTGAGGTAAAGTTCTATAGGCTTCTATGGACAATTATTTAATAGTTTACAATATTTTCGAGAATGTTTTTTTCTTATTTTCCAGCTGAGATGTAGTTGCGTCGTTACATGTATAACAATATCGTGATTTTCGCAAATTTCGAGCTTTTTTATTGTTTACAAGTTTTTTAAATTTTCTTTTCCACTTTTTATGTACAAATAATTTATTTCATTGATTGTTTTTTTAGTCACGATATGTGCACTCTCTTTATCTATGTATTTTTATAAAATCTATTGTTATTCTGTTTTTTATTCATCCAGTAACCCTCATGGAACATTATAGAATTTTGACTCTCTCGAGGTACAGATGTTCTATGAGCTTCTATTTGTAATAACTTTTTTCCTAATTCAAATTTTACATTTTTTCTTTTTTCTATTTGTTTGTCCAATGTGTTATTTGTTATTCTATATGAGATTATCTCGGTGCTTACCTTTTTTCTGTTACTTTTTTATGTTTAAACTTCACTTTGATTTCTCATTAGTCTAACTAGTATAATATAGAATATACGCCGATTGTAGCGACCTTGAAATTCAATGCCCTTGTTGTTTCGCGGTATTGAATTTATTCGTAATTTATGTTACATTTCAATTTCTTAATCCTATCGCTCTATTTTATAATTGTTTCTTGTTTCTAACTTTGCTTATAATATTGTAGATTTTATTTATATAAATTTTTAAATAATACATTCAAAAGATGCAATAATAAAAATAATAATGCAAAATAAAAAAATTGAATAATAAATCGTCAAAATCAAATTAACAGAAAGAGATAAACAACAAGAAATCAAAGGAATTGAATAAGATAAAACAGCATAAGATACAAAAAAAAATTTTATAATAGATATATAATAATATATTGATACAATATACAAGTAAATAAAGTAAAATAAAGAAAAATAAGTGAAATAGTAGAGTGTAATAATAAATAATAAATAAAGTGTTAACGTGAAACAAATTGTTGTTGTTGTTAAAGTGAAATAACAAATAAAGTGTCAAGAGAATGAAAAGGGATAAATTAAAGATAATTAAGCAAAAAGGCAAATAAATAAAGAAGAAAAAAGGGAAAAAGAAGTGACAAATAAGTTAATAAAATATTAAATAAGGAGAGAATAAATAATAAATAAACTAAAAATCCGATTAATAATAAAATAATAATAAAGTGAACAAAAGTGTTAACCGTGCTACATTGATAAAAATAAGTGAATTGTAAAAAAAAGTGTTGAAACAAGTAAAAAAGTAAGCCACGAGAAATAATAAATAAATTAAATCATAAACGAATTAAAAGTAAGTGAAAGAAAAAATTTTTAATAACAACCCAATACAATAAGTGAAGAAATCAATGAATAAGTAAAAAGTGCAAAAGCAAGCAAATAAATTAAAAAAGATAAATAAAAGAATGAAATTAACATAACTACGGCGAGTAATTAAATGAACACATAAATAAACCTAAAATAATAAAATAATAAAATAACGAATTAAACAAAGAAAAATAAATTTATAAATTGAATAAAGTGGAAATTACATAAATAAAGAAAAAGTGCTAAACTAAGCCAACATAAATTAACACAAGTAAACAAAAAAAAAAAAAAAAAAAAAAAAATTTTCTTTTTAAAAAAAAAAAAAAAAAAAACCCGATTGAAAATACATGCATTACATTATAATATCAAACTTGTATTAATTAAATATTTTCTATATAAATCTTAACATAAGCATAATAAAGGTAATATTACATATACAAGTATCAGATTTCAAATACACATGTTGAACATCTTTCACCCACTGCCTTGGTTTTAAAATACAAGTATCAGCATTCAATTAAAATACTAGCATTATACCAAAATTACGAAACGATAATAAAAAAAAAATATTTTTTTTCCTCATCTAATAATTGCTTACGGATAAAAAAAAAAAAAAATATATAAAAAAAAAATTTATATTATTAAAATTTATATTATTAAAATTAATATTATTAAAATACGGATGTATTAAATTCATCCAAATAAAATTTTTTTTTTGAACTAAAGGAAAATTAAAGTTAGTAACCTTTTCAACGGCGAATTCTAAAATAATATATATGAAAATAATAAATTAATTAATAAATAATAAGAGTAAAATAAGATAAAAGTAACAATCTCCTGCTTAGAAACAAGTATCTCCACATGTTGTCACGTAACTTAAGACTTCAACATATTAGCCTCAAGCAACAGGGAACAAGCCTGTATATTAATTTTTGCATTCTTCATTCAAGCGACAAATGACCGATAGGAGACAAACCAGGAAACAAGTCGCTAAGGCATTAAAAGCAGAAAAAGATAAAGACGAAATTGCCGATCCCTTTACCCGTAGACCGCGCGTATCTCGCTCTCCCCAATACCAAAGTATTGACTCCCCCGTCAACACTCCCCTGAGAGTAAGTGAAGACGTTACAACAAAAGATATTACTCCCCCTCCAACCATATACCAACCTCTGATCGATCTAAACATTTTAGATCCAGACTCCCCGACAATGACTCAACCTAACAGGGCCAGTTACGGTAGAGACGCCGGTAATGAAAGCGAACAAAAACCGATCTTTCCGATATCTCTGAAGGACGCCCTCGGTGTAGTCCCTGAATTCAACGGAAAAAACATCCCATTAAGCAAATTTTTAGAAGGCTGCAACAAAGCCAGAGAAATACTCGGGCCCTACGATGAATCAAACTTAGTACGACTTATCAGAAGTAGAATAAAAGGTGAAGCCCGCGCTGCGATCCTCGGGTTATCATTCCCGACGGTTGAATGTTTGAAAGACTTTTTCAACAGTCTGCAACAGCTGTTGGGAGAACTCGAAAACGAGTACCAGCGAGACAATAAAAACGTCATCGCTTTTGCAAATCGTATGAGAGATCTTGGAGCACAGATTAACGAAGCTCATAAAATAGCTACCGGCATCCTTGATTCCGAATTTAGAGCACAAACAGAAGCACACATAGTAGAATGCTTTGAGCAAGGTTTGAAACCAGAAATAGAGAATAGAATGAAGGAAACAAATAACATCTTAGACATCGTAAAGAACGCCATACTGGCCGAAAGGCAAATCGCCTCCAAAACAGCCCTTCGCGATAAACAGCGAGCCCATAAAAAAGGATTCTTTTACGCGAGCGAAGAGGTTACGACACCAGAGCTGAAAAGAATGGAGGACACAAGATACGAGGCACGGATAAACAGGTCAGTAGTGTGCCGCTTTTGTAAAAAACCTGAACACTCAGAAAAAACCTGTTTTCTCAAAGCAAAAACCTGCAAAATTTGCGCAAAACCAGGACATACTGCCAATTTCTGCAACAATGATACTGAATGCCAAATATGTGGGCAAAGAGGACATACCGCAGTGCAGTGTAATAAGAACAGACGCGCAGTCGACACCTGTCAACTATGCAACAAACCAGGACACTCAGCATTGAATTGCTTTAAACGCACCAACAATACGCCTAGAGCAGAGTTGCGGTGCTATAAATGCGACATGCCCGGCCATACTGCAGCAGTCTGCCGACAACAAAGACCCACCAATGTGACCAATGTACCAATCTGCAGCTATTGTCATATAAAAGGGCACGCGGTCACTGAGTGCAAAAAAAAAGAGATGTAACCAGGCAAAAAACGAGAGGAGTCTCCCACAACAGAGCGCCGTCAGAGAGGCCCCACGAACTCAAGTGCGCTCAGCTCTCCCAATAGAACTGGAAGATTTCAGTGGAGAGTTAATGCCATAAACACTTGTAAAACTGTACCGTTTGTAAGCCTCAGCCTCCTCCAAAATAGGTTCCCCAGCACCCTCATGATCGATACAGGATCAGAGGTTAGTGTATTAAAAGCACGCGTCTTGCCGGATCACAAATATCTCAAGACCTTAGACGAATTTACATTACAAGGCTTGGCAGGCGAAACAGAGCAAGGCTTGGGGAAAGCAAAGGTAAAGATCGGAGAAACAATAATCAAATTTATCATAGTACATAATAATTTTCCGATCCCTTTTGACGGAGTATTAGGACGGAATTTTTTCGAAACCACTAAGGCAAAATTGGACTTCAGAGACGATACAATACTAGTACACGATAAACGCATTAAAATACTCTGGGAAGATGAAGATTACCCGTAACTAATCAAAAATTTGCACAATATCACGAGCGGAACAAAAACCGGACTACCCTTAGTTAAAATACTAAATCCACCAACCTTCACGGAAAAGCAACTATTAATCGACTCGGGATCTGAGATAAACCTTATAAAATCAAGCCTATTACCACCCGAAGAAGAAATTGATACGACAGAAAGATACAATTTGAGAGGGATTGGAAAAAAAATCATACTTACCTGGGAAACGATAGAGATCTCATTGCTACGAAGTACGATAAAATTCAACGTCATAAAAGACGACGTGTATATCCCAGGGGAAGGAATATTAGGCTGTGATTTTCTGCGCGAAAACAAAGTACACCTTGACTATCCCAACCGCAAGATGACATGGAACGGAAAAACGCAATCCTTCGAGATTAGAAATGCACTCGACAACATAGATAACAAAGAGGGGAATATTTCAGAAATCGTAAAAGACGAAAATCACGATAGTAATGCAGCTACAAGGAACAGTTATCTTACTTCAGAAAACGAACTTGCTATCGATTTAGACTATCAACTCGAGTCAACCGCTGACTTTGGAGATCCTAGGTCTCGCGAAGATCCCGAACTCAAAGAAACCATTGAAGGCCACCTACGTATGGACCACCTGGATGAACAAGAGAAAGCATATGTAACCGAATTAGTAAAGAACAATAGAGATACATTCTTCCTACATGGAGACGATCTCCCGGGTACAGACCTTATTACGCACGAAATTCTAACAACTGACGACAACCCAGTCCACGTTAAGCAGTATCGCTTTTCGCATTCGTCGATAGACGAAATAAACCGACAGGTAAATGATCTACTAAAGGCAGAGATCATAAAAAACTCCAATTCACCCCACAACGTCCCGGTTTGGGCCGTACCCAAGAAACCAGACGCACAAGGCCGCCCTAGATGGCGCATGGTATTAGATTTTCGAGCCTTGAACGAAAAAACAATAGGCGATTCGTATCCACTTCCTAATATCAAAGAGAAATTCGATCAAGTAGGACCAGCCAAATACTATACAGTGCTCGACTTAGCGTCAGGATTCCACCAGATAAAGATGGACCCGAAAGACGCACACAAGACAGCTTTTAGTACACCATTCGGCCATTATGAATTTGTACAAATGCCGCTTGGATTAAAAAACGCGCCCGCTACCTTTCAACGACTAATGGATAAACTCTTAAAGGGACTACAGGGCGTAAGTCTTTTTGTTTATCTTGATGACATTGTTATTTACGCAAACAGCATAGAGTAACACGACTTAAAAATTACAGCTTTAATGCGACGTTTAAAACGAGCAGGTTTGAAACTGCAAACCGATAAATGCGAGTTTCTAAGACGCGAAGTCACATATCTTGGCCACATGCTTAGCGGGGAAGGATTGCGCCCCGACCCGAAGAAATTGGAAGCCGTAAAGAACTTTCCTCGGCCCAAAAATATGAAAAATGTCCGTCAGTTTCTCGGACTAGCAGGATATTATCGTCGTTTTATCAAGGGATTTGCATACATCTCAAAACTCCTCACTAAATTACTAAAGAAAGAGACACCATTCGAATGGAACGAAAAAACAGAAAAATCTTTCAACTCGCTAAAAGATATGTTGTGTACTGCCCCCGTGTTACAATTCCCAAATCTTTCACAACCTTTCATAATTACGACGGATGCCTCAGGCTACGCAGTAGGAGGAGTCCTGTCTCAAGGAGAAATTAGGAAGGATCGACCAATAGCTTATACATCGCACATGTTACGCGGTGCAGAGGATAACTACGAAGTATATGAGAAGGAAGCCTTAGCCGTAGTACACAGTGTAACAACGTTTGGATCCTACGTATACGGACAAAAGTTCACGATAATAACCAACCACCAACCTTTGGTATGGTTCAAAACGGCAGACTTGAATACTAGGGTCCAAAAATGGCGATTTAAGTTATCTGAATACGATTATGAGATAATTTACAAACCAGGAAAGTTAAACGCTAACGCAGATGCATTATCACGTAACCCAGTTAGAGAAGGTGCCGTTAATGTAGTAACACGTGCACAATTAAAAAGGAAAGAACCCGCCCCTGATGAAACCCAGGAAAGGCCTTTGTCACTCAAACTTGCGGAACCAATACGAAAAAACCCTAGGGGAAGACCCAAGAAAAGCCAAACCGATTGCCAAAATATGGAAGGAGTCGTCCCGCGACCCAAGAAAAACATCAACTACGAAGAGAGCGAAGACGATGATCCCGAAGAAGTCGCGAACCCCAAACCTTTCGCGCTTCCATCCAGACCCCAAGTTGACAATGAAGAAGATTCCGATCTCGATGAATCCGAGATTAGCGACGAGGAAATATTAAATGAACGACCCGTAATAGAAATAAGGGAACCCCTACACACTCGAAACGATAACATAGTTCATTTCACCGCCTCGAACGGAGATAATTGCGACGGAGGCGCAAAAATATTGACTGAACACAACAAAATAAACACTACTAAAGGTTTGTTAATAGGTGAGGTACACCGAGTAAAACGCAAGGGTCGAAAGTCCTTATTCGCAGTGTGTATAAAAGGAGAACAACCCGAATCCCTCACACAAATAAAAAGTAACTTGACTAAGGGATTGACCACTCTAAAAGATTTACTAATGAACCTAAAATAAAGAACTATCAGTATAGGTAAGAGCAAATTTATAGAAAATCCCGAATGGTCCGAAGTTTTAAGCTTAATAAAATCCACCTTTAAAGACACACCAATCAAAACCATAGTTTGTAACGGAAAACTTAGATAAGTCCCTCACGAAAAACGAGACAAAATATTTTCAGAATTGCACAGATCACCGATTGGAGGTCATCGAGGAGTCTCAAAAACCTTTAACCGGATACATCAAGCATATTATTGGGAAAATTTGAAAAATGACGTACAACGTCGTGTTCAACAATGCCACGACTGCCAACTAAAAAAGTTGGTACTTTTAAAAACAAAACAGTCAATAGTGATCACTGATACAACCGCTATGGATCGCTATGGATATAGTAGGACCACTTAAACCCACGAGCAAAGGACATGAATATATCCTGACCATTCAAGATCAGTTATCAAAATTTTGTTTAGTTGTCCCCTTAGAGAACGTGCTGTCCACCACCATCGCAGACGCTTTAATCAGAAAATTCATATGCCTATTCGGAGCGCCAAAAGCCATCCTAACAGATCAAGGAAAAAATTTCTTGAGCCATCTCATGAACAGAATCGCGAAAAGATTCCAAATTAAGAAAATCAAAACGACTGCTTTCCACTTCCAATCGAATGGATCATTGTAAAGATCTCACCACGCGCTCAGCAAATTCCTAAAACAATATACCGACAAAAACAACGAATGGGACGAATGGATCGAAATAGCAATGCTAAATTATAATTCTAGTGTGCAGGAAAGCACCAAACACACACCATATGAGATAGTATTCGGCAAGCTGCCACGACTACCATCCAACGATCCATTACACGCCAGTGACCTGCTCCCAACATACAAAGATTACATCACGGAGTTGGTCGCGCGCCTAAATGACATTTGAAAACTAACACATGAGAACCTAATCAGGTCTAAAGAACGCAACAAAAAGCTTTATGACAAAAAAATTAGCCCTAAGAACTTTAAAGTAGAAGACTATGTATTCTTGTTAAACAGACCCAAACCAGGGAAATTTGGCGATCATTATTCGGGACCCCATGAAGTATTAGAAATCCTCAAATCCCATAATATAAGGATACGTTACAAGAAAAGCGACAAAATCGTCCACGCAAACAGGCTCCGCAAATCCCACATAAATCAGGAATTTAAACACAAACGAAAAAAAAAGGAACACCAATAGCAAAAGCTAGCTATGAACGAGATTAAGTCACGTAAAACAGTCAAATTAACTCTAATAAAAAAGGAAACCTTATAAAAATAAATACGCATAAATACGAATAAAAAAAAAAAAAAAAGAAAAAAAAAAAAAAAAAATCGCGAGCAATAATATTGTCAAATAAAATTGATAAAATGAATAAAAGAAAACATAAAGCATAACCCAAAAATGTAAAGCTAAGAAAAAAAAAAAAAACACTAACTTCATCTCATACGATTATAAAACTAACCAAAAGAAATAGAGTAAAATTAACTTTATTTTTCAGATGGACTTGGCGAAAATAATTATTCTCTAATTGTTACGTGACGAAATTTTCATAATTAAATTGAATAATTAAATTAAAAAATAATAATTAAATTAAAAATTTATAAAAAATTAAATCAAAATTAAACGGTTCAATGTACCACTGCAACATATAAATGTGTACGTTTAATGTGTGAAAATGCTGAGCGCGCAGGTTGACGAACTCTGTACAACAGAGTGTTAGAAAAAAGTGGGTGATACTTGCACTCACGCTGCAAATTGATTCCTGTGAAAAAAACCCAGGAGACATGGAAAATAAACGTATTCTTACAGTCAGATATTTTTCCCACACACCTTTAGAGAGTTGTGTTGCTCAACTCGCCTCGGCGCACACATTTAAACAAATAAAATGTCTAAGGTTGCATTTCAGTCGGGAGGCGCGGGGGAGGCGCGGAAGTCCACCAAGGCTCGCGCTGATGCCAAATAAGCAAAAATCCCCACGATGCCTCCACCTCAAGGTCTTTAAATATGAGTACCAACGGGCCGCGAGGAGAGTAGACCGTTGGAAAAGAGCAGTAATCTAAGCTCAGTCGTATCGTCGTTTTGATTTTTTGAGTCTTAATATATACATTGAACAATATTCCACTTTAATAATTTTGTCTAAGTTCCATCTCGGTTTCGGCCGCGGGTTGCGTGAATTCGTGTACTGCCAGAAAAGTGACCTGCACTAACTGCGTCAGTGTGTTAATATAAATTCTTAAATAAAGAATAATAATCGAGGCGAACTGTTTGTGGTAATTACTTCGAACCTCAACTCCGCATCTCACGGGCACCTTCGGACTTCCAGGACACGATTAGTTTCAGGTAAGATTTTACTCATAATTAATATGAATGTTAACTTGATTAATTTCGCTTTTCCTCTCTGCGCGTAATCCTCACTAAAGAATAAGGTAGAGGCGGTCATATTTATAATCCGCGGCAACATGGGTCCCTTCGGTTTGCGATGCGCGGGCGGGCCCGTACGGGACGCGTTGGTGGGTCCCGCAATAAAATAAATATTAAAATTTCGTGTTGTGCGTGTAGCCCCGCACGTAACAGCGAAATTCTTGGTGGAGGCGCCAGGTAGATAATAAAGAAAAAAAAAAGGAGAAAAATATTTTATTTAATAATAATTTTAAATATTTAATAAAATTATTAAATTAAATTATAAAATAATTATTTAATAAAATTATTAAATTAAATTATAAAATAATTATTTAATAAAATTATTAAATTAAATTATAAAATAATTATTTAATAAAATTATTAAATTAAATTATAAAATAATTATTTAATAAAATTATTAAATATCAAACTTATTGAATTTATTTCAAAATGTGGTCATGTCAATATAATAGTGATGTTGTGAATAATTTTGGAAAAAATATAGGATTAAAAATTCAATCAGAAATGAGAAAAGAAAAGCATTTTTGTTAAAATACTTGGTATATTAAATAAAAATTCTAGATATTAAGGTGTTTTATTTTGAGATCTAATGCCGTTCTTTCCGTGATTTGCCCGGCCGTCGGATCGCGGAGGCATGCGAGTGATCATGCTAGGAATGCAGCGATAAATATTACGTCACGGTGAGATAACGCGGAGCTGATCTTCAAGGTTCTTTTTTCTTATTCTCTCACATGTAAATTAAAAGTGATTTAAAATTTTATAAATAAAAATAATAAGCAGTAGAGAAAGTGTGAAAATGTGAACTTGTGATCTTCAACTATTCGCTCTGTGACAAAAGGAGTAAAAGTTAACATTAGTGTGAAAGTGGTCTATAAAAGAAAAATAAAGAAGTAAAATAAATGAAATGATAGATAAATAATGGAATGCGCGAATCAATAAAAGAATAATAAAATAAAATAAAATAATATAAAAGAAAGTGAAGTAAAAATATATGCGCGAATTAAAATAAAAAGAATAATATAAATGAAATAAAGGAAAATGAATGAAAAATAATGAAATACGTGAAGGAATAATATAAAAATTAATAAAATAAAAAAATAATAAAATAAAAGAATAAAATAAAAGAAAAATGAATAAAATAAAATAAAATAAAAGGAAGTGAAGTAAAAACATATATGCGAAATAAAATAAAATAAAAAGAATAATATCAATGAAATAAAGAAGAAAAATAAATGAAATAATAATAAAAGTGCGTGAATAAATAAAACAAAAGAATAATAAATAAAAGAAACGATAAATAAAATAAACGAAAGATAAATAAAGAAAAATAAAATAAAAGAAAGTGAATTAAACATAAAAATATATGTGCGAATTAAAATAAAAGAATAATAATAATGTGCAGCGAATCAATAAATAAAAAGACTTAATAAAGGAAGAATAATAATAAAATGAAAATAATATATAAATGAATAATAAGTAAGATAAATAATGAATGAATAAAAGGAAAACAGATAAATAAATTGCAACAAAATAAAAGAAAGGGAAAATAAAACATATATATGTATATATATATAAATATATGCGGATTAAAATGAGTGAAATAAAACAAATGAAATAATAATTATTTAATATAAAGAATAACATAAATAAAAAATTTTTAAAATTAGACAAAAAAAAAAAAAAAAAAAAAAAATATAACGGGACGTAACACCCCCACAGTAAAATGGTTGCTAGGAGTATAATGAACTAGCAAACATCTCGCTGCGTTACAATCGTGAGGTATTACTACCTATCGAATTTGTTAGTTACAGAGCCTTTTCCTCAAAAGTACACTCTTTTTTGTTGCAACCAGGCTTGATTATTTGAGTATAATTTAACTGGGTAAAGAGAAAAAGGAAGACGTTGCTTTACTGGATTTAGGTTTGGATGGATCATCGGGAAGGGATGTGAGCGGAATTTCTTGAGCTTCTAGATTGTTTGGTATTGTAAGGTTAGTTTTTCCTTGAGCCGTTCGTGTGTTGATTAAATATTGCGCCACAGCGTTCTATAGGGCTGCTAGTAACTGCAAGGACCATCCATAAATTTTATGCAAGGTGTAGGCACTTATTACTATTTCTAGAACCATTTTGCCGATTTGGATAATTACGAAGATGGCTAATATGCCTGCGCTGGCTGAACCAAAAGTTATTAGTTTGTACCAAATCCGTGACCAGGTGGATTCCACTATTCTTTCTAGTGTGTCTTCGTTTAATAACTTGGTAATGGTTCCCTTGCCGTCTGTGATCTGGTGGCCGTGCATCTCTCTGGCCATGTCGTTTAGCAGAGAAGGTTGTTCTACGGGAAACATGATGTGGTCGCGAAGGTCATTAAGGTCTTTTTCGGTGTAAATACCACTCGTTGCTAGTGAGGCGGGATTTACATAAGTCCACGTAGGTTTTGTCGGTGGTTTGATTTCTACTGGATCTCGGGTTTCTATAGGTCTTGGTAGAATTTTATACCATCTTTCGTCTACGTAATAATACGAAAGAAGTAACTGGTTACATTCGATCTTAGTACCACGTGCCTTTAGTATATGTGTCCTTGGTGTTAGGAAATACGTAGTGTTTCCTCTCGAAACTTGGAGTTCTGTATAGCAATCTTCTTCATGCTTAACCTTTACTTCTACTGGGATACATTTAATTATATGCACTACTTCTCCCGCGGTTAAAGCCATATAACCGGGACTTTTCATTAAATTATATGCGAATTGATCGGGGGCCTGTGTTGCAATATCGAGAGCATTCTTTAAGGTTTGGCGTTATAAATTACAACGTTGCAAAAGTGCGTCTCTATACAACTGTTGGATTTGAGTTCGGATATGTCTTTCTACGAATACAAATTTTGAATTAATATACGCAAATATATCTAAATAACTTAAATATCGTTTTTTTCTGTCGGCGAATGACTCACCCTTAATGGTTTCGAATATCACAAGTTTGGGGTGGTCAGTGCGAATAATCGTATAACCGCATACTTGTTCCTTAGCCGTGCTAGTTAATGCGAAGGTGATATCCTTTGTGGAAAGAGCATATACTGTTTGTTTTTGAAGATTGTAATCGACTATTTTATTGGCATAGCCTTCGAATAAGATACCGTATCGACTAAATTTACAATTGTCGGTAGGAAAGGTTGTCCAGAAGGAATATCCTCCTTCCGTATCTACGCATGAGCCACGCGATAGTATACACGCGGTTCTGGATCGCAGATGTAGTTTATTATTTTCTACATTAACGCGAGCCGTTTGTTCTTGGACCGTTATCGTTACGGTCCCCTGAACTACTACAGAGTCCCAAGAACCGTATGGATCCACGTAGGTCGCGCCATAACAAGTCCCGTCGTCTTTTACTCTTCCGGCGTAAAGAACAGGTATAGTTATAGTACTATTGAGTTTGATTCCATGGACTACATTATCGTTAAATTTTAACATCCCCGTACGACACACTGTTTTGCACGATTCTCTACTAATATCGTAAATGTACTCCATGTTACCGTGTCGGACTATAGAAACATGTGATAACGCCCCGCAGTAGTAAACGGTTCTTTGAACTCTGAGTTTACATTGATATACGGGAATTTCGGAAAAATCGCTAATTTGAAGTAGTTGTACGTGTCTTTGTGTGACATTAAGGCTGTTCTCGGGTATCTCGCATTGACCCACGTCTAGTAAAGACAAGGTCGTAATATTTAGTGATCGCGATCCGCAATCGTATCCAATCATAGCTGAGACTGCAATTAAAGTGGTAGTGAGAATTATCAGAGATATCATCTGTAAAAAAAAATGGTATGTTAAGCGGTGTACTACGGTTTGTATACGATTTAGGGTTATTTGGTGTTAATTTTTGGTTCAGTAGGTTAATCGTTAGTAATATGGGAAAAACGTAAGCGGTTAGTGTGGACTATTTTGGTTTTGTTTAGTATTCGAATTTTAGCATTGACAGGGCCAAGCATCTCGATTATCTTATGGGGTCCCGTATAATGGTCGTCGAATTTTCCGGATTTTGGGCCTTTTAGTAAAAATATATAGTCACCGGGTTTGAATTTTCTTTCGTGCGTGTTTCGATCATAATAGGTTTTTGAACGGTGTTTTGCATCTATTAGATTATCGTACGCTAATTTCCTAATTCCTATTAATCGCGTGACTAATTTTTCGATATACCCTTGGTATGTGGGGACTAAATCGTTATCTCTTAAGGGTTCGTTGGATGGCAGGCGTGCTAGTTTACCGAAGACAACCTCGTAAGGCGTATGTTTAGTGCCTTCGTGGATACATGTGTTATAATTTAATGACGCGATGTCGACCCATAGGTCCCATTCAGAGTCTTTCTTAGTGTATTGCTTCAAGTATTCACTTAAAGCATGGTGTGATCTCTCGAGTGAACCATTTGATTGAGGGTGGAAGGCAGTGGTCCTAACCTTCTTTATTTTAAATCTTTTAGCTACCCTTTTCATTAAATTGCTTATAAAATTCCTGCCTTGATCGGTTAAAACAACCCTAGGCGCACCGAAAATACAAACGAATTTCTTTATAAATGAGTCGGCTATTGTGCTGGCCAGAGCGTTAGGTAAGGCTACGGCTATGCAGTACTTGGACAACTGATCTTGCATCGTCAAGATATATTCGTTGCCATTCTCTGTTCTCGGTAATGGTCCGACAATATCTAGAGCGATTTTGTCGAATACTGTACCGGGAGTATCAGTAATCATCATTGGTTGTTTAGTTTTGATTCGAACCAATTTTTTTAATTGGCAATCTAAACACTGTTGGATTCGACGTTGAATATCGGGCTTCATGTTTTCTAATAATAGTGTTGTCGTATTCTATTGAACGTCTTTGAAACGCCTCTATGGCCTCCGATAGGGGAACTATGGAGTTCTTGGAATATTGCGTTTCTTTTTTCTTCCGGCACATATTTCAGTGTATCCTTACAGATAATTATTTTTTGGTTACTACTTATAAATACTGAGCTAATTACGTCTAGTACATCGTCTCACGGGAGGTTTTCTATAAAATCCGTCCTCGCGATGCTTATTTCCTTTAAATTTTTATCCCATAAATTCAGGTAAATTATTTAAGACCTTACTTATATTTATTTTAGTTGTGCTTAGTGATTCAGGATCGTCTCCGCGAATGCACATCGCGACTAGGTATTTGTGGTTGTTCATCTTTATAAATTGCACCTTTCCAATTGTTAAGGTTTCCTTAGGGGAAATCTTATTGGCTTGTAACAAGGCTTTGGCGCCTTCGTCGCAAGGTTTGCCGCTCGTCGTAACGAAGCATGCGATATTGTCGTTACGGTAAGCTAATAAATCTTTGGTTTCTACGATATTTGATCGGATAGTTTGGTATCTATCAGATACGTCCGATTCTGGTTCTTCGTTAGGTTTAATATTTTCAAATAGTTCTCGATCTCGATCGTCGACAAGCGGTTCTTCGTCGGACGAGGATGACGAGATATCGTTTTCGCTTGAAGGAACATTCTTCCTATTTTTACTGGTTGATCGATCTTTTCCTTTTTTTGTGTTTTCTGGCGGTCGAGGTTCGTCGTTCATTATTTTCCTAGGACGACCTTTTGGACGTTTTGTTTGGAACATTGAGTTAGACGTGGAGCACTGTTTATTGGTGATATCTTGGTCTATAATCCTTTTGGGACGACCTCTTGGTCGTTTTATAGTTGATCCTTGGATTTTGTCGTGTTTATTCTTATCAATTTGTTTAATTGTTTCTTCTATGAAATCTCTTGGTTCCTTTATGTTTTGATTATTATTGTTGTTTTCGAGCAATAATTTTCGCCCGCGAGTCATCATATTTACTGGAATTTCTTCGATGGGGTTTCGTGAAAGCGCATCGGCGTTGCTATTTAATCTACCCGGTTTATAGATAATAGAATAATCGTATTCCGAAAGTTTGAACCTCCATTTTTGAACTCGAGTGTTTAAATCGGCTGATTTGAACCATACGAGAGGTTGATGGTCGGTTACGATAGTGAATTTCCGACCGTATATATATGGCCTGAAGGTTTGAACAGCGTGTAACATCGCTAAGGCTTCCTTCTCGTAAGTGTCGTACTTTAATTCGGGACCTCTAAACACACGTGAAGTATAGGCAATAGGCTTATCACTACCTATTTTACCTTGTGATAAAACGCCTCCAACGGCATATCCAGACGCATCAGTTGTAATGAGAAATGGTTGTGACATATCTGGAAATTGTGAGAGTGGGGCTGAGCATAAGGCTTCCCTTAGGATTTTAAATGACTCTTCTACCTCCGGTGTCCAATTGAATTCTTCGTTATTTTGCAATAACTTGGTCAAAGGTTTTGCGTGTTTGGCGAAATGAGGAATAAATTTTCTGTAATAACCGGCTAATCCTAAAAATTGCCGTATGTTCTTGATATTTTTAGGTCGTGGGAAGTCCTTTACGGCTTCTATCTTTTTGGGATCCGGTTTAATTCCGTCTCTGGTCAATATGTGGCCTAGGTATGTAACTTCCTTCTTTAGTAATTCGCACTTACTGGGTTCTAATTTCCAGTTTGCTTTTCTTAACCTTCCCATAACCTCGCTGAATAGTTTTTCGTGCTCTTGTAAATCCTTGGCGTAAATAACGACGTCATCCATATATACGAAAACGCCCTTACCTAATAACCCATCTAAGGTGATATTCATGGCATTTTGGTATTCAATGCCGGCGTTTCGGAGTCCGAAAGGCATGCGTAAAAATTCGAAGTGGCCGCTTGGCGTAGAGAATGCCGTTTTATGCGCATCGTCTGGGTGCATCAATATTTGATGAAAGCCAGAGACGCAGTCGATTACCGTATAATAAGTTGCATCACCGACTTGATCGAAAATGTCAGTAATATTGGGTAACGGGTAAGCCATCGGTATTGTTTTTTCATTTAGGGGTCTAAAATCCAGGACTACTCGCCACCTAGGTTTTCCATTAGCATCCGGCTTCTTTGGCACTACTCAGAGGCTTGTGTTATACGCGGATCGTGAAGATTTAATGACCCCTTTCTTTAACAGGTCTTGCACTTGTTTGTCTACCTCCTCCTTTAAAGCGCGAGGTAAGCGATATTGCTTTGTGTTTACTGGGTTATCGTCTATCGTAGGGATACGATGCATAATTATATTAGTAGCAGGTAATTCGTCGCCTTCTAAAAAGAATCTGTCCGAATAATTAGATATTAAACTTATTGCTTGCTGTTTTTCTTCGTGATTAAGGTGATCTAATGGTATGATTTCCTTTAATCTTTCGGAACGCATACCATTATTATGATCGTTGGTGAGATTTAAATTGTCTAAGGTACTGTTTATTGAAGCTTCAAGGCAAGTTTTTTCTCCTAAGCTTGGATGTTTTTCTTGGCATAATTCGGTGGTTAAAATATTGTAAAATTCGTTATCATCTGTTATATATTCTTCTTCGTCTAGTATTTCGTCAAAATCTGAATGGCTATCCTCATTGGATTGGCTTGATGTTGAATTTGAGAAGTTGGCTTCTTCTGTATTGAGTCGTTTTAATAATGCGAAGTGTTTTTCAGTTTAGAGGAAACGTGATTCGTAATTTATGATCGAATTACTATTTTTTAAGAAACTGGCCCCTAAAACGCCTACACATGGTATTGGAAAATCGTCTCGTACTATGTGAAAAATGGTATCGAGGCCGAGTACCGTTATGTTCGTCGTTCCGAGCGTCGGAATCGCATTTTCATCTATACCTTTTAATAAGGAGGCTCCTGTTCTAATTATTTCGCATTCTGGTGGTAATAAACTTAGTTTCACTATATTTGCTTCGGACCCTGAGTCGATCATCATCTGGCCGTGTAAGCTGTTCGGTGAGTTAAATATATCCACGTAAGGAACTTGGTTAATATACGTGTCTGTTTGTATATTTCTAATTAAGTTTTCAATGAGGGAAAAATTTTGGCGTTGTTTGAACGGAATTGTTGTTAAATTGGTCTCTAATACGTTTCGTTTGGAATCTATTTTTGCTTTGTTAATAGAGAAGAAATCTGAGCCTAATATTCCGCTGTACGGAATCCGGAAAGAGTTTGGGACTACGTAAAATTCAAAAATTCGTCCTAATATCTTAATACTTGTTTTACCTAAAGGTTTAGAGTAGGTGTCGCTAATGCCCTTGATCGTGACTGAATTTTCACTTTTAATGGGTTGATTCTCTGGTAAAAATTTTGTTTTTATTATGCTAATTTCCGATCCGGTGTCGATCATAAACTTAAGTATCTTATCGGTAATGGAATACCTGAATTCGATAATAGGTATCGTCAACTCTTGAGTTTTTATAATGGGATTAACTCTGAAATTTCTCTGCTGAGTTCCATGGTGTGAGTCGAGCGCTGGTTGGTATTGGTCTCCGCGTTCGCGCTCTTTGACGGGAGATTGCGTTCGTTTCCCTGTCGTTGGGATTCGTTATATTGCCTTTTGCGGCATTCTTCTATGGTATGTCCCGGATTTTTGCAATATCGACATTGCTTATCCCTTTTTTGCGTACAAGTGGTTGCCGTGTGTCCATGTCCTTGGCATAGTTGGCACTGGTTTTCATTACGTATGACACTTTGCTTCGATGTTTGATTTTGCAATAAATAACATGAATTCGCTTTATGACCTGGTTTATTGCATAATTGGCATTGCTTATCACTGTGTGCGGTAGTTTGATTTAAGGTTCGATTGCGTAGCGAATAGCATGATGTTGCCCCGTGGCCGGGTTTATTGCACAGTTGGCATATTGTGACGTGAAACAGCGTACGCGAGCCTTTGCACTGCTTCGCGGTGTGCCCAATTTTTTCACAAACTTGGCATTTACTAATCTTGGTACAATTTTTCGCTATATGGCCAAATCGATTACATATTTGGCAAGAACGGTTATTTTGGTCGTTTCGTTCCTTGAAACGACATTTATCCGCCGTATGTCCTTCTATATTGCAAAACGTGCATTTGGTGTTTCGACGGCACTCGCTGGCTTCGTGGCCATCTCTTTGGCACAATTGGCACGTGAGAGTCCTGCGTCTTGGTTTTGGGCTATATCGTCCTTTTCGTGTTAGTAGTTTTCTTTCTATCCTTACGGCTTCGTTTACTAACTCGTTTACATCTTCGTTTGCCTTTAATCTGTACTCTATTTCTGGCCTTAAGCCAAATGTAAAACATTCAATGATTTTCTTTTCGACTGTTGTTCTGAATTCTTGACTTGCGTTTCCGTTAACGGTGTTCTCTGCTTCAATTATCTGGCTGCCTAGGTCGCGTATTCGGTTAGCAAATGTGATCACGGTTTCATTCTCGCGTTGGTACTCGTTTTCTAATTCGTTTAGCAATTGAGCTGCAGTTTTTGTTGGAGAGAATATTTTTTCTAAGTATTTTTTTACATCATTGAAGTTCTTTATATCTCGGTTGTTCAAGGCATGCTTTGCTTCGCCTGTAATTTTGCTTTTTATTAATCTTAATAGGTTATTATCGCCTTGAGGTCCTATCATTGCACGGGCTTCTTCATATCCGTTTAAAAATTTACTTAACGGTATATTGTAACCGTTAAATTCGGGTACTAGCCGTAGTGCATCGTTAAGTGATATCTAGGTTTATAGGAGCAGCTGCTTCGTTTGTAGCCATATTGATCAACGATGGATTCGTTTTTGTCGTTAAATTATTTTTTATAGATGTTTCGAGGTCTATTAGATCGGTTCCTTCACGATTTGTTGATGAAGTGCTTGGTCTTACCGGGCTAGCAAGAGGTATTTGGTGAGAAGGTACGAAAGGGTTAAAATTGTTTTGTTCGGTTAAATTACTTTCTGATTTTGTTTTAGATCTTGTATTCATGCGTTTGGACATTAAGATGTTATACGTAAGGCTGCTAGTTGACGGCTTAAATTTTCTATTTCACTAGGTTCTTGGGTAGTCCAACAAGCTACTAATTCGACTGACGTACAGAGTGCTATATATCTCTCTTCCGATAATGCGAACTGCCTCGCGATTACTTGTCGATCTTCTCGAAAGGTGGCAATGTGTTTTTGTATTATTTTTTCGTACAAATCTAATTCTTTCTTAAACTTAATATTTTGAATAGCTAGGGCTTTAATGTGTTCGAAGGTTTTATCTTCCTGAAGTTCTAACTGTGTTACTCTGTTTGCTAGCTGTATTATTAAATTTTGTGTCTGCGCGTGCGTTAGTTCTTCGAAATTTAAGGGTATCATTGATATACTGTATCTATTATAATTATTCAGTTATATTCTTTATTGATTTAAAAATTTTCTTTAAATTTTGATAAAAAAAATTGGATTTTTAATTGTTATATAAAAAATTTTATCGTATTTTATTTATTTTTATTTAGTATATTTTTCTTATTTGATTATTTTAATTTAAAAAAAAAAGATATCATATTTTTATCAAAATTCGTCGTATATAAAATTATCGTTACTTATTTTCTTTATTTTTATTTATTTATTATGTCCAAGTTTAATAACGTCTAAATTTATTTAAATTTTTGTACTTGATTTCGCGTTTTAAATTAGAAGCTCTTGCGCATTCGTGGCGCGCTTGGTTCTATGTTGGTAACGTGACGCGTCGTTAACGCAGTTACTCACGGTAAGCTTTACTGTTACCAGACTTAGACCCGCTTGCTATACGCTGGGTTTGACCTAGCCAAACTTTGTTTGTTGTGTTTGGTTTTCAATTTTGTTTTAGATGTAAAAGTTTCTAATATGCGGTGTAATATTAGTAATAAGAAAAAAAATGAAGAAAAAAAGGGGAGAAAAGAATAAGAAATTAGTATATATAAAGATATATATATATTTTTTTTTTTTTTTTTTTTACTTTATTTAAATATAAATAATTATTTTGATAATTAATTAATATTTCAATATTGTAAAAAGGAAGTTTTTCTAAAAGGAAAAAAGGTGAAAGAAAAAAGATATAAGGTGTTTAAAAAAAAATTTTCAATGAAAAAATAAAAATATAATTAATTACAATTGTTTGTTCTCTTTATCGCGTCTCATAGATTTTTTTCTATTATTTTTATTGTAATTAACAAAAAAACATTTTATACAATAGTCTGGTGATATAGATACTCTGCATTTTTCACACAATAATATTTTTTCGGAACCGGTTCGTCGGCCGGATTTAAAATATACTTCTGGTCTTTGTTTATTATTTATTTTAATTTTAGTTTTAATTTTTTCGTTTTTAATTATTTTCGGCTGTTGATTTTTAATTAGGCTTAATGGTTGGATTTTTTTTATTAAATTTTCTTGGTAAAATATATAAAATAATTCGCCCCACTTCGGTAACGGTAAATCTAATGTTTTCTTTTTTTCTATCGCTTTGGTTCTGCGCTTTTTTATATTCGTCCGCTTCGCGTCAACAACCGACTTAAAATTCACTCTAAAAAGAGAAAAAAGAAAAAAAAATGTTTTTTATATTTTTTTTGTTATATATATTTTTTTTTTTATTAGAAAAAATTTTAAAGACTTACTGGTGCTTTTTTGGTTTTTAAAAAAAAAATCAAGAGAAGAAAAAAAACAACTGACTAAAAGGTCAGGAAAAATAATCCGCAGACTATCCCTACTCCGGGGCCTCCAAATTTGTAAAAAAAAGGTTAGCGGTAATTAAAAGAAAATTATCGCTCCTTGAACTCGCGATTTTTTATGTATTTTAGATATATAAATCGCGTGTTAAAATTGCCGTTTGCGCCTATCTTTCGATACTAGCGCGGGTGGCTTCTGCGAACTATTTTTTAGATTGAATTTACTAGGCTAAAAACTCGGACTGAACTAAAGATAAATTTTAAATTTTCTCTTCATATACCGAATTTTTCTTCGCGGCGCATTTTCTTTAAAATACGTAGGGTGGGGTTTTATTACTCTCCCTTATCTTATCTCGTGTTTTCCGTAAATGCTCATTTACGGTTTAAGGATGGTTAAATCCTTAGAGTTAGTAATGCATGCCATAAAAGAGGGAATAGCGAATGTTCGAAAGCGTTACCAGCTGCTCGGGAGGTCGACTTTAGCACAGTCTCACCTTTCCGACGCCACACACTCCTTTGATGGGAGGAAAATTGGTTAATCAAAGGCGTTACTAGCTGCTCGGGAGGTCGACTCTAGCACAGTCTCACCTTTCCGACGCCACACACTCCTTTGATGGGAGGAATCGAAAGCGTTACCAGCTGCTCGGGAGGTCGACTTTAGCACAGTCTCACCTTTCCGACGCCACACACTCTTTCGATGAAGGAAATATTGGGAGATGACGATGTAGGTAGGTTTAGACGTTAGTTAGATGAGAGGTATAAGAAATAAAAAAAAGATAATTTTGTTAAATCTTACGTTTAATTAGATTTCTCAAATAATAACTTTAATATAATTATTAATACAAATTTGAGTCACAAAATTGAATAAAAGTTCGAATATAGAAAAATTTTGTACGTAATATATCAAGAGTTTGAATATAGTAGGATTAGACTTAATATAGTAAGAATTGAATATAGAAGAATTAGAAGTGGGCTTCGAGGTCGCTCTGAGTCTTGCTCTTGGAGTTTTCCTCAAGAAAAGCCGTCGAATGCATCGATGCACCGGCTTTTATACCCGCTGGACAGCGAGTTTTTCGGCGGCTGGAAAAGCGGCAAGATAAGTTTGGGCCAATAAGGGCATTTCCTCGGCCCCACCCTTGACCTTCGTAGCGTTTCGTAAGATATAGAAGAGTAACAGTGGCGGAAAGAAATCACGCCTCCGCCTACGCGTTTTATGTGAAAGAGAGAGAAAGTGCATCGTGCGAGAGAGAGCGTATATGGTGTGAGAGAGAGAAAAGAGAGACAGCAACATCTGGTCGTCTCTGTCGCTCTCGTTGGTAAACTGTCATCTTTCTTTCTATTTCACATTATCAATATTAAAACTTATATAATTATTTATAAGAATATTACAATTAATAATATAAAATACAATAATGATAATAGAATCATATATTGAATTATTCGATTACTTATGTAATTGAAAATTAAATTTATTAACGAAGATTTTTTTTTTTTTTATATAATATTAATTTCGCTGCCTTTTGGCTTAAATTAAATTACAAGAAGGAGTAAAACAAAAAATAACATACAGAACGAAATTAAAATACAAAATGAAAAAAAAAGACGCTTAATGATTTTACTATGAACCTTTTAAAGCAATAAAATAAGTAGCGTGTAGGTATATTTTCAGAGCGGATTTAAAATTTTGTCAATATATTATTGTTAATTACGGGTGGCTCAAGCGATTACGTTTATTGTATAACAAAAAAAAATTTTGAACTTATAACGGATATATTTTTGAACGGCTCGTACGCCATCGTTTTATCTCTTTCTATTCTTAAGCGCTTAGCACACACGTGGATAAGATAAACAAGCATTCTAGAGGAAACGTATCTGGGATTTTCCTTTAGGCTTGCTTCAAAATTTTCGAAATAAAAAATTTTTAAAATCGGACAAAAAAAAAAAAAAAAAAATATAACGGGACGTAACATAAACATGAATAAATAAAAAGTGAATAATAAAAAAAAAATTTTTATAATTACAATAAATAAAAATAACGCGATAGTGAGTAAATGAAGTGTTTTAAATTAGACAAAATTAGTGATAAAGAGTGAATAAATGATTATAAATTGAATGAATTATTATGAGTGAAAATATTAAGGTCACAGAGTGAAGCAAGTTGATTATTTGAAACAAACAAGGAAAATTACACCTTATGCTTCGATAATTATTACAATATTACAGAATATTAATGTATGCATCGTATACTATATTATTGTACCATGTTATTAACCATATTATAAATAAAAACATAAAAATATATACATTTATTGTGTCACGATTCACCCTATACTAATAATCTCCCTGTTAGATTAAACTTACATATTAATTGAAAAATTAATATATTTGAAACTTTTTTATTTTTCCTAAAAACCTTATGTATAGTAAAATTAAAATTTTTCTAATTTTAGAACTTTTTTATTATTATAAATAAAAAAAAAAAAAAAAAAAAAAAAAAAAAATGTTTATCCTTTTTCAATGTTCTGCATGCAGCAGCCATATTCATACTATTTTGTATGTAGCAGCGCATAATATTATAAATATATTACACTGCATAATAACGGAAAATTGTCGTTGCCTGTACGTTGCTTTGAACTAAGCTTAGGTTATCCATTGAAACTCTGAATATACGTTTAATAATTTTGGAATTAGCGCGCACAAGCAAAAAAACAAACGTACACAATTTTTATTAATAATCTTTGTTATGCTATTTCTTTTTCTACAATACCCGCAATCATCTTTTGGTTATACCTTTTAATGCACAAACACGGCGGTACTACTCTTTCATTATAGTGCAGATCGTTCCGCGAGACTTTATTATTTTACGATGACTAAGTTAAACTTGCATGCATTCAACTAATATTGAGACATACATACAACTGAATGAATAAATTAACCAATGATACATTGCCTTCAGGAATTATTGCGTCGACGAGAAAAAGATCAAGACCTGATCCTTATTGTTCTAGTAGAATTATGCGCTGCTTGACTGCCGTTGGCCTGCAAGCCGCAAGTGCTTTCGCGGACGAGAGTATTTCTCTGCCGAGTTAGCTATCACGTTGCAACCAAGTGGCCGATAGCGGAAAGCGGAAAAAAAAAAAACAAAAAAAGAAATATTTTGAATTAAGTATTATACTTGTTGAAAATTTTTTTTGTCGCCCTAAGACTCGTTACCAAGATGCCGTGAGGGTTTGCCGCACCCGACTCATAACTGAGTTTGTCGGGTGTTGAGGCCCTCACGATCGAGTGAATGAGCCGCAGGTGATAACCTTCTAATCCTAAGTAAATCTCACGAAATAGTTGGTAGGGTTATGAAGCAAGATTTATTCTTCCCATATCGATTAGGGAAGAACGAATCAGGTCATAACGGTTATCAATGAAGAGGAGATTTTTTCCATCCTTAAAACCCGACATTGCCGTAACGTTATTTTGATATAGCACACATTAAGAGGCAATGTCCCTCCTGGTATTCCCTCCTAGTCGGCAGGCATACGATTTCGACCACCGCTGAAAATCTAAGTATCACCAGAGAGGTCACCATTAATCAAACCCCGCCACAAATAAAACCTAACAGGTCTTTGATCCGAAATATCGGGTCGCAATAACACTAACAGAGACAATGTATCATGAAATTCAGGCAAGATAGCGGAGGGAAAAATTACATTACTAACGACAACCCATAATCATTCATGTTGTAATTACCTTGGTCTCAATAACTAACTGCCGGGTAGCTCATGCAAATTAACAATGCTTCATAATTACTTTATTATAATAAATCATAAATCGAATACAATCTACTATTATAAATTATAAATAAGCAATATATTGACTAATAATAATACCAACACTGATAATATAATCGTTAAATAATTGATTTAAATACGTTTGCGTTAATTTAAATGATATATCTCAGCCATAATAGGAAACATTGAAATGTTATATACATACTATATAATGTTGTATAATACCCAATATATATATATATATATATATATATATATATATTTTTTTTTTTAATACAATAGATCAAATACCATATAAAATGGATTAGTATCTTTTCCCAATCGGAGGGGCCCTGTTGCAGCTGATCGTAGATTCTTATCTTTTAGCCCATGACAATCTCTTTTTCTGTCTTATAATCATTTTTTTCTTTCCCCCTTCCTATCCGCAGCAGGCTTGGAAAGAGAAAAGACAAAAGATCGCAGTACCAAGATTAATGGCACTGGTGGTACTTTTCATCATGGGCGAGGTAGTACAATACCACTGCACAAAAAAAAATTAGAAGAACAAAAGCAAGGAAGGAAACCAGGTATCTAGCCGTGAAGGGGACTCTTTTTAAGGAAATTTATTCACATTTACTCAAGAAGATACAAGGATTGGTAAGGCCGAACATTAAGCCAAACTTTATTGGCATTAGGCAACCGTACTGATGCCTCTCCAACTCCCCTCCCATTCCCCCTTCAGTGACACAGAACACAAGAGACAGATAACAACTCATTAAATAAACATCACAATTGAAAATCGGGCAATTGCATTTATAAACAGTATCACCCAATAATATATGACGCCTCTGCCCTATCTTTATCATATTGCCTATCTTAACTAATTATACTTCTATATCTGATAGTTATAATCAAATACAATAATAAATACAAATTATACATAAACATACATATATATATATATATATATATTTTCATAAACATCTAATTATTTCTGCTCCAAAGCACCCATAATTACGAAATAACATCAATATACACCCATTATTTCAACGATAAAATATACAAGTATAAACTGGACATCCGCATCGGTTGCATTTTGTAAAGCTAAACAACCCCAAGGACAGAATCAACAAAGACCAAACGTTAATATATATTGGGATTAACAAGAATACAATCTGGAAGAAAAAAAAAAGATCGGAATAAAGCACACAGAGGCTAATACGGAGACCAAAACAATTAGACCAAATTTTAAGACCAATATGTTCGACGCAGCGAACCCAATCACCCCGAACCCACATAGGGAAGGAGAGGAACCTGCATACCGTACTCAAGGTGCTGATGAAAACACCGATGAATCCATCCGAGCCCTAGTGACTACAATAGCATCAAGTCTCAATCTAAAGAACGCCATTAAGGGTTTGAAAACCTTTAATGGATACAACAGACCACTTAAGGATTTCCTAATAGATGTCAGAAATGGGGCTGCCCAACTTTCGGAGAGCCAACAGGACACGTATATAAAAAACGTACTTGGATGCTTAGAAGGAGAAGCCCGAGACTGTATCTATGGATACGCGTTTAAGGATGTGGAGTCCTTAGTAAAACATTTAAAAGAGCGATTCGCGCCCGGGAAGGATTATTCTTACTACTCAGAGAAAATACACAACATAACGATGAAAAAGGGAGAATCAGTTGGGATGTTTTATGACAGATTAAATATATTACTAATGGGAGCCCGTGGAGCATTAAGGCAACCAGGAGTGACATCACAACAAATAATCGAGCCGATGAAGCCATTAGAAGAGGCAGCGCTGCGAATGTTCAAAAAGGGATTACCAGCAGAAATCGCCACTACGGTGCACAGCCAACGGCCTGCTAATTTAAATGAGGCGTATCAAGCCGCCGTAGAATTAGAAAATCTGATTGAAAGGCACATCTTACCAGACGTAAAGCCTAGACATCGACAAATTGAAGGTGATAAGGAGGAAGACGAATTCTCGAGCGCAATTAAACATAGAAATAATAGGTCCTATCCGGAAGGCCAAGGCAGTATAAACTATAGACCAAACGATCGTAAGTATAGTCGTAAAAACGTTCGAGTCATAGCGAAAGAAATTCCATCACCAGGAGCTTGGACTAACAGGACTAATGGCTATAATACGAATAGACAATATGGACCAACGCAGTACCATGACCAAATGGACTATTCGCGACAAGGACATTATCGTCCGATGTATCACTTCCTATCCAGAGGAAATTATGATCGTCCGAACGGACCCCTGGAGCAGTATCAGCGGACTAACAGGAATGGGTATTACGCACAATATAATAACGATTCACGCTTATATAATCCTATGAGGGAAAATTCCAGAACAGGATACGCTAATCACCAGCTAAATTACAATAACAACGACTATGTCAGGAATGATTTCAGGATAAGAAATAATTATGGAGGGCCGTGGAATCAAAACCCGGCAGGGCAAGCGTGGCCTAACGAATCGTGGAAAAGATCAGCTAATAATCCCACCCAAGAAATAAGACCAACAAACAGTAATTTAAACTTGACAGGGGCTCGTCACAATATCCCGCTGACGAGCCCATACAATACCGAATCGACCCTATACGCAAGGAGACAAGAGCCCCTGATAACGAGAGACGAGTCTCGAGGACAGATCCTGCTGGTCCAAAACAAAATACAGAGACCATTAGGCGAATTAGTACGTGTGCAAGACCTCGAGAAGAAGATTCAGGGGATGACGAACCAACAGTAATAAGGCTGCGCATCCATGAGGGTCGAGTACCATGGTTGACCTTTATGATAGATAGTGGAGCCTTGGTTAATCTAATTAAACTTAATTCCCTGCATCCTGATCTCCAGATTGCTGTAGGCGATATAGGTACACAAGGTGGGATTACAAATGAGACCGTAAAAACTTTAGGTACCACCTATTTAACCATACAAGGGTCCCCGGCGAAGTTTCATGTTGTGACAGATAAATTCAAAATTGACCAAGATAGGATAATTGGACGAGGCTACTTAAAAAAGGAGGAAGCCGTTATATCATATCATAACAAAGCCCTTATGATAAGCGGAGATGTTATGCATCCTATTCCTTTCCAATCAACAAGTGATCAATATAAGCTGAAAACCAAAAAGATATATAAAGCAAGTGACCCTTGTAAAGAACATAGTGATTTATCCGAAACTTTCATAAGCAAATTGTTCACAGACAATCAACTAGATCTAGATTAATCGTCCCTCGACCAACAAAAATCCAAACACAAATATGTATTAAAAGGGAGAACTAGACAGATACGGCAGATAGCTATCAAGCCTAGCGAGTTGAAAGAAGGATATCTGCCCAAATTAGACCTCAACAATGATCGGGTATATATAGGGGAAGAAATAGTACGAAATGACTATAATACTTGCCGAGTGATAGCAATAAACACCCAAGAAGAAGACATCTGCGTAAATATAGACCCCGTAGAAATACTGTTGTTTGAATATGCTACCCCCGAATTCGACCCTGACACAGATACTGAACCGGAAACGCCACCGAACAGAATAGGCCAGCAATAGGAACGAGCCCAGTTACTACGAAGTTTAATTCGGGTCGGTCACCTCAATCAGGAGGAAAAAGACAGCGTGAACCAGATAAAAGATGAGTACTGTGATGTATTCTTATTACCAGAAGATCCCCTCCCTTTTACTAATAAGGTGGAACACGAGATACCATTAAAAAATAATGTACCCATACATACCAAACAATATCGACACCCCCCAAAACATAGAGAAGTCATAGGTGATCAACTAAAGAAGAAACTAAAGGATGGTATTATAGAACCCTCAAATTCACCTTGGTCCTCGCCCATTTGGGTAGTCCCGAAACGACCAGACAGTTATGGTAACCCCTGTTGGCGAATAGTTATTGACTTCAGGGAGCTAAATAAGAAAACTATAGAAGATGCATATCCTCTACCCAATATAGCAGATATTTTAGATAAACTAGGAGGAGCAAGTTACTTTACATGCTTTGATTTGGCCAGTGGGTTTCAACAGATACCTATGAAATCAGAAGACAAATGCAAGACCGCCTCCACTACTCCAAACGGTCACTACCAATATGTACGCATGCCGGAAGGGTTAAAGAACGCACCGGCTACGTTCCAGAGACTAATGGATAACGTATTAAAGGGACTCCAAAACACAAAAATGCTTGTATATCTCGATGATATAATAGTATATGCAAGAGATTTGCAGGACCATAATAGAAAAGTGAGACAACTCTTATATCTCCTGAGAGATGCTAGGCTGGTGCTTCAAGCTGACAAGATTGAATTCTTACGACATGAAGTCCCCTTCCTAGGGCATGTGATCAGTGAAAGAGGAGTTGAACCAGATCGTAAGAAGATTTTGGCAGTAAAAGACTTCCCAAAACCAACTACTATAAAAAATATTCGACAATTCTTAGGCCTGGTAGGATATTATCGAAGATTCATAGAAAATTTCTTGAAAATTGCAAAGCCACTAACCGATCTTTAAAAAAAAGGTCAGCAGTGTAGTGACTGGGGACCGCAACAGGATAAAAGTTTTGAGTTACTGAAGAAACGGTTATGTGAAAGCCCTATTTTAATTTATCTGGATTTTGAGAAAGAATTTACGTTGACTACCGACGCCTCTGACTACGCAATTGGAGCAGTACTAAGCCAGGAACTAAACGGATTCGATCATCCTGTAGCATACTTATCAAGAACCCTAAATAAGGCTGGGAGAAATTATAGTACTAAAGAAAAAGAAGGTTTAGCCGCATTATATGCCATGCACTAATTCCAACCCTACCTACTAGGAAAAAGATTTGTTTTACGAGCAGATCATGAACCTTTAAATTGGATGCATAATAGAACCGATCCTGGGCAACGACTGATGCGATAGATGTTCAAATTCACCGGGTATCAGAATACTTTCAAATACAAACCGGGACGTTTAAATAGTAATGCGGACGCTTTGTCCCGCAACCCAGTAATAGACACCACTGAGCAAGAGATCAATGATAAACTACCGCAGCTTAAGATATTGGTGTTGAATAAGGTAGCGTCTCAGCCAAGAAAAAAAAAAAATCCAAAGCCCCCGGAACAGGAAATCTGCCTGCAGGAAATGCGTCTGGCTCGGCAACAGCAAGCCGAGGGCGAGGGAGGCCACCTGGCTCGATAAGTACCAAAGCACCTTCTGTCATAGACCATAGCACCATAGCTCATAGAACTAGAGCTAAGACTAACCAAAATACAGGAAATGATCTTTGTACCTCAGAAGCGACAACCTCTCGAGCATCAAGGAGTATCCGTAAACCCTTATCCGTAACCCAATCTATTAATCCCCGTACACAGAGGCCTCCTACTAAATCTGTCAATACGCCCAATACAACACATAAACTGAAAGCAATCGGAAGATCACCAAATCAAGGGTCATGTCCAACAAATTCCCCTACGGATACCGAGATCGGAACCAGCTCGGAGCTAGCATCAAAAAGTACAAAGTCAATTGATATCAACACGGACACAGATGAAGTGCCACCGCGAGCTGATCTTAGGAGGAGCAAGCTGCGGGAAGAAACCACCAAAGAATCGGATTCTGACATCGACACTCAACGCCGCCAAGAAAAGGATAAATTACCAATTTGTATGGATGTTCCCGCAGACTCAGTAAGTGAGACCGAGGAGGTCACCGCCATAGAAGAAAATCAAGAAGAAGAATCTAATGACGAATCGCAAGGAGCAGGTAGAAGTTCAAAACCCCTAACGTCAAGCAAAAAGTTAGGTGACGAAGTTACGGAAAACGTAGAAACGACAGAAGACTGGAGAAATTTTAACGCGTCTCTGGAAAGGATCTATAACAGGATATATAATCAATATGGCTTTAACTCTGACGAACTGTTGAGAGATAGAGATAACACCCTTGGAGGTAGAAGTAATTTCTCTGAAGGAGATATAGTAGATCCCGAATATCAAGAGTACTTAGACACCATAGATCCCTACAACGACCAAACTCTTAACGACGACGTTATGGAACGGCGAGTGGCACAACTGGAACGACAGCCTCCGGTTAGCACAAGGAATCTGACTCCCCTAACCTTGGATAACAAAATTAATTATGGAACAAACAGTGACGCCGACGCAGAAGATTCAGATAATATACATGGGATAAAAAAGAAAAGCACCTAAACCCATTTCAGACACACCATTCAGTTGCAACCAACAACCACAAGCCAAAAGTACCCCCCTAACAGGGAAAGTAAAGAAACACTTGCGTTTTAGCGAGGCAGTTTGCATTCCCGGAGACTCTTAAGAACCCTCACATAAGACCTTACTCGAAAAAACACCAAATATAAATATAAATTATGACCAAGCGCCCAAACATTCTTTCAACGAATTACTACCCCTGATCTCATTATGCATATCTTTAACCGATTCGCATGAAACTATCACCACCGATCACAGTGACCGAAGTTCGGAAGATACCGACTGCTTAGAAGAACAACAACTCCCGCCTCTACTGATTTCAAGAAATAACATTAAAGCATCTCGACAAAGCCTCACTTATGAAAGAGACAACCTAGTGCACTTCATCACTAGCGATATTGAGAGCATAACGAGTACAACCAGGTTATTGATTGATATAGGAGCAATAAATCAAATGAAATTGAAGGAAACCAGACCAAAGGTAGGACAGATCCTGGTTACGCCATATAAGAATCATAACATACTATCAGTAGTTATAAAACATAAGTACTTCGACAGTCTCACTATTCCGAACATAAGGACCGCTTTAGCTAATCTTAGAACTACAATGCATCAAAGAAACCTCACCAGTTTTCGCATTTCACGAAAAGGAGACATGCTGGATGCCCTACAGGCAGGACTATTAGCTCAGCTGCTGACAGAAACATTTGAAGGTAGCCCAATCAACGTAACCCTGTGTTACGGAAAGGTGAATTGTCCAGAATCAGAGGAGAGAAATGGCATAATACAAAATTTACATGAAAGCTTGATAGGGGGACACAAGGGTGTAAACCAAACATATCAGAAGATCTGAGAGAGACATTACTGGCCAGGTATGAGAAACGACGTTCTGAATTATGTCCGAAAGTGCCGAGAATGCAGTATGAAAAAGTTGGATCGAACTAAGACAAGGGAGCCCATGATTATCACGGACACTACGATCAAACCATTTGATAAGGTATCCATCGACACCGTTGGCAATTGAGAATGACCCCTCGAGGCAACTGCCACATGCTGACCATGCAATGCAATCTAACAAAATACTTGATAGTTGTACCAATACCTAATTTACGATCTACCACAATAGCGAACGCTCTAGCTCAGCACCTCATATGTCAATTTGGGGCTCCTAAAGCAATATTATCAGACAGAGGAACCAGTTTCCTGTCAAATTTGACGGAAACACTTATGAAAATATTTAAAATACGACATCTTACCACGTCAGGATATAGACCCCAGACCAATGGATCATTAGAAAGAAGACATGCGCCATTAACTGATTTTATCAGAACGTATTCAGAATGTTATAACGACTGGGATAGATTAATACCTTACGCAGCTTTCACTTACAACACCAGCTTACACTCTGCCACTAAATTCACTCCTTATGAATTGGTTTTCGGAAGAATCGCAAGATTCCCTCTAAAAATACCAGTCGAGGAAAAACTGAATACATATAACACGTACCGACGGGATTTACTTCTACGATTGAATGAAATAAATAATATCGCCAGGGATAATCAGATAGCAGCTAAACTACAATCTAAGACTCGATATAATAGTATGGAGAAGAAACTAAGAGCCAAAGTCGGAGACTATGTGTACGTGCTCAAGGAAATAAGAACATCAAAGTTCGATAAATATTATAATAATCCTTTGAAAATCGTTAAAATATTGGGTAGAAACAATGCTATATTAGAATTACCCGATGGCAGACGTATTAGAAAACACATGGATAAATTAAAGTTAGCCCCTGAATAAAAGGAATAACCGTTTCAGGAAACCATACACAAGTCTCTCTGTCTCTTATACGTGATAATGGTACACGCAGGAACTTCTCCAGACCTCACAGGAAAGAATTTCGAGATAAAGCTGATAAAAGAAAATCCAGTAATGTATTATGAGCGCATGGAAGTAGTACGATTAAAAAATGCTGATTGACAGGTAACAATTTATGTGAACATAAGAGATTTTCTAGAAACTCACGGGACGATCGACAGTTACCAAACCCTACTCGCAAATTGTACCGCACTCATGGAAGTGAACACTTGTGGGGCTATGCTCGGAACAGACCTAGTGGAAGCAAGACAAAACACCTCAATTCAAATACAGACAGAGATAAAAACCATGCTCTCTGATATAGGACAAACCGTAGAAGATCCTATAAAAATTCCAGGAAGCATGAGGTACAAGCGGATGGTGCCCTTAGGTTTCATTGGAAGCCTCAGTAAAAGCCTATTCGGACTAGTCACGGCAGAAGACGTCGACAAGATAAATACCAATATAGACCAGTTATTCACAGACCAAAAGGAGCTAGTGTACCTAGTAAATAAGAAAGAACACATAATAACCAAATCTCTAGAGGATTTATACAATACTACGAAGGCCCATGCTAAGGTAATAAACCAAATGGAAAAGGACATGGACCGGAAATCCAAATTCATTGTCAGTGGAGAAAATGAATTAAGATATCTAATTTCCTTAACCATCTACGCTCGTAAGATAGACATCGCAATGCAACATCTAATAGCAAGTAATCGACAAATGCTGCAAACTATACAGGGACTTAAGGAACGCAAAGTGGATCCTTCCTTCTTAAATAAAGATATACTAAAACACCTAATGACCGACATAGCAAAGGCAAGTGGAGCACTAGAATTTCCAATACCGGTTCAACATTTAAGGGCAGAAGAAGTCGCAAGAATTGCGCAACTAGACGCGGTTTACAACAACGGGAAGTTATTAATTATCATGCATCCCCCATTAGTAGAACGAGTACCCTACAACCTCTATAGACTGCATCCATTAGCTGTATCGCAAACAATGAACAATAATTGGATAGGAACAGGATATATAAAGCCAAGCCACAGATACCTAATGATTGGAACGGACCAAAGGCAGTACATGAAAATAAATTATGAGGACCTGCAGAATTGCCAACATACACATTATGCCTACATATGCTCAACCAACTGACCCTTGTCTGAAAGCACTATTCAAGAAGATTGCGAGGTATCGATGTTGCTAAGACCCAGAATACAAATAATGAAAACCTGCGATGTAACCATAATTCCCAATAACATCACTCAATGAAGTTACCTAAAGATGGATGGATCCTGGCTCTATTCCTTAGGACAAAAAGAAGACTTACGTCTAATCTGTCCAGGACAACCAGACCAAACTATACACCTCCAGAAGGCAGGAATTTTACGTATGGCGCCCGGCTATGTATGCAAGACCGACAAACATCTTCTCATAAGAAAAGGAAACCAACGCAACGATTTTCAATACATATACAAACCAGAGATAACCTTTAATGTAGAGGCCATATTTCCTGACATGTTAAAATATCATTAAGAACTGATCAGCACTCCAGAAACAGAGATCTCAAAAGCCCTTGCACCAGACGTTAAAGGATGGAAAAACTGCGAAGAGTCGATAGAGAAGATTACCCGTCGTTTAAAACAAATAGGAAATCATCAGAGAAGTATCTCCAACACGCATTATCTAATATACGGTGGAGCTTTGGGCCAAATCCTAATCACCGTAGGACTCATCTTCACTGCCTAGAAGTGTCATACCCGAAGAATGCTGCAACATCAATATCAGACCAAACGCAAAGTTAAAATAATCTCTGACACTACCCCTGCACATCGTATGCAGGAAACACCACTGAGCCCAATTGGCCTACAAAATCAACCAACATACGAAGGCCAGTCTTACACACTACAGATACCAGACCAGGCCTTAGTTCTTGGAAGATGAATAAATCAACCATTAATTCCCCCACAACCCCTGTCCTATACACAAACATTATCTATTCAGATCCCGGACACTGACTAATCCGTAACCTTAAACTATACAACCGTTTCACAAGAAGGAACAAAGACCCAACGGTACACGTTTCCGTAAGACCACAATTGAAACTATATCCTACTAATAAACCCCAGTTTATTCTGAACCCGGCGTCTATAAAGCCTAATCCACAACCTTAGCTTCCAGAAAACTCAATCCGAAAAGACCATGGCTGGGCGATGCCGAATCAACGTGACTAAAAATCCAGAAGGGGAAGGCAGTTTAGTATTTTACAATCTTTGCACCACCTCCTTATCAGCTGCTGTAGAAAGAGCCGAAGAAAAGGGACCAATAAGAAGTGTTACCATTCGATTAAATGGAGATAGGGATCTAGCCGGAATACTAAAGATAAGGTATTTCAACGAAGAAAATAAAACTAAAGAGCTACGTAAATTACGGAACAAAGCAAAGTCAAGGGCCATACCTACCAGACCCTCTGGAACTTGACTATTCTGCCAATTACCTTGGAATATAACAGAAGAAGAACTCTTTAAGGACTTTCGAATATTTGGACCGTTAGATTTTATCAAGATCATCCGAAATATTGAAAGACAGGCCACTTGCGGATACATTCAGTTTATTAACGCTAAGGATGCTCTCAAGGCCTCGAAAGGAAGTAAGAAGACGTACCGCGCTATTTTCGCCGATCCCCCGAAGATGTCGAAGACAGATCAGGATAAAAACCAGGGATATGCGAAGACACTGCACTTAAAATGCATGCTCTGGGTAGACTGCAAAACATTTGAAGACCATCAAATTACATGCCAAATACAGTGTCAAATGAGAGACCGCCAAGGGCATTTGAAAAAAATTAAGAGTGTAATCCAAAAATTGAGAGTGAAGAATCAAGATCCAGCCAAGACCCTATTGCAAGACACGAAAAGACTATTAATCAAGTCCCTAGCACCACGCCAGATTTCAAATCAAAAGCCATGTGCGAAAATAAACATGCAATTAAGCAGACCATTGATACCAGAAGGGACATGAACATCAACCAACACACACATTCAGCCTCATTCATCAAGATAAAAGAAGATTAAGAATATATCTAAAAGATTAACACATATAGTATAAAACTGATTCTTATAACCATATTAATATTTAGCCAATATAAAAGAATTAAACTTGTAAAAACAATTCAAACGGTTCCATTTTACCAACAGTCCTAAGAAATTTTTATCATATTAATAACGAAATCAGCTTGGATTGTTTGCTTATAGATTGAAAAAAAAAAAAAAAAAAAAAAAAAAAAGAAACTAACAAGCTAAATTAAGCACCCTTTTTTATGTTAAGGCAATCTAAATAATTTAATTCTTCCTCTTTTCTGTGGGTTATCATAAATATTATAAAGTAATATTTAGACTGCCTACGACCCTAAGCAAATTAATCAACCTTTATAATACGACACTTACAATAATATAAGGCTAATAACATTTGGCAATTGTGTAATATTAACAAACCATAATATATAGGCTAATAGTCTGTTGTAAGCGCATACACTACGCAGCACGTCCGCTGTTTACCGGGACGGTAAACGTATTTAAGGAGGGGAGGATGTTACGTGACGAAATTTTAATAATTAAATTGAATAATTAAATTAAATAATAATAATTAAATTAAGAATTTATAAAAAATTAAATCAAAATTAAACGGTTCAATGTACCACTGCAACATATAAATGTGTACGTTTAATGTGTGAAAATGCTGAGCGCGCAGGTTGACGAACTCTGTACAACAGAGTGTTAGAAAAAGGTGGGTGATACTTGCACTTACGCTGCAAATTGACTTCTGTGGAAGAAACCCAGGAGACATGGAAAATAAACGTATTCTTACAGTCAGATATTTTTCCCACACACCTTTAGAGAGTTGTGTTGCTCAACTCGCCTCGGCACACACATTTAAACAAATATTATGTCTAAGGTTGCATTTTAGTCGGGAGGCGCGGGGGAGGCGCGGGAGTCCACCGAGGCTCGCGCTGATGCCAAATAAGCGAAAATCCCCACGATGCCTCCACCTCAAGGTCTTTAAATATGAGTACCAACGGACCGCGAGGAGAGTAGACCGTTGGAAAAGAGCAGTAATCTAAGCTCAGTCGTATCGTCGTTTTGATTTTTTGAGTCTTAATATATACATTGAACAATATTCCACTTTAATAATTTTGTCTAAGTTCCATCTCGGTTTCGGCCGCGGGTTGCGTGAATTCGTGTACTGCCAGAAAAGTGACGTGCACTAACTGCGTCAGTGTATTAATATAAATTCTTAAATAAAGAATAATAATCGAGGCGAACTGTTTGTGGTAATTACTTTGAACCTCAACTCCGCATCCCACGGGCACCTTCGGACTTCCAGGACACGATAAGTTTTAGGTAAGATTTTACTTATAATTAATATGAATGTTAACTTGATTAATTTCGCTTTTCCTCTCCGCGCCTAATCCTCACTAAAGAATGGGGTAGAGGCAGTCATATTTATAATCCGCGGCAACATGGGTCCCTTCGGTTCGCGATGCGCGGGCGGGCCCGTACGGGACGCGTTGGTGGGTCCCGCAATAGAATAAATATTAAAATTTCGTGTTGTGCGTGTAGCCCCGCACGTAACACTTATATCTTTTTGTTCCAATTTATAGTCTAATTGGTTATGACTGCGGACCACGACGCCTAAACGTAACCACTGTATCTCTACTAGAAGTAGACGAATGCGACTTCCCTATAACCCCTGTAAATGTAACCCGTCGTTACATACAATTATTACAAGTAGTAAATTATCGTTAAACTTATGTAATTCAATGTAAAGTAGAGATACAGCGGACAGTTTACCACTGCGGAATGTCCTCACACAATCCTATAGTTAATCATGGTCAGGCCGAATACATACATGAAATTAGTAGGCACGCGTGTACACAAATGTACGAAACCGGACTATGATGCTTGGGAAAACGTAGTTGTACAGGGATTACTAAAAATCACCGTAAGGGAACACTTTGTAAAAATAGACCTGGACAATAACAAAATACACATAAGTTCCGGAACATCGTGCACCCTCTCTGAAACATCTTGTATCGACTTCGAGAGCGGTTATTCTTTTTGGGACGCCCTACCCCTAGACCAATGTAAATTCGACCGTTACGGACTCTTATACAAGGGGTTAGCTAACAAAATCACAGACAGTAATTTTAACTATGGAAGAATCACATATTTCCTTACCACAGACGACGTAACTTTTGCCCTATCCAGCAAAGGCACCATGAACTCATGCGGATACACAGTGGTCAGAACCGAGCACCCTAAGCTATTTATCCCAGAAACTACCAAAGGATACTCATTCACGAAGCCAGGAAGGATAGCGATAGAAAACTTGGACATCTTCGCGTATGTAAATTCTAAATTCGTGTACGTCAAAAAATACATCAGAACACAGATCAAATCTCTGTACCATAACATCTTGCAGCAACAATGCGGGATTAAAAGACAGACATTGCTAAACGCCCTAGCCATAGCCGACAGATCACCAGACAAATTTGCTTATAACCTAATGAATGGACCTAGTTACATGGCTATTACGGGTGGAGAAGTGGTGCACATCATAAAATGCATACCTGTAGAAGTAAAACTCCGACATGGGGAGCACTGCTACGCCGAATTAGAAGTCACCTGGAACAACAGAACTTATTATCTAACACCTAAAACCCACATCCTAAAAGATCATGGTACCAGGGTATCATGCAATGCCATCCTGCGATCATACTACAGAATAAATGAGGAATGGTTAAAAATCACGCCGAAACCCATGGAAGGTAAAACACCTCAAATCCTTAAACCTTTCAGACAGATGACATGGAAGTACACTGACCCGGTTTTTCTCGCCACTAGTGGCATCTGTACGGAAAAAGATCTAGAACAACTACAAGAACGAATTATGTTTCCAATCGAGAAACCATCATTACTTAACGAATTTGCCAAAGAAATACATGGCCAACCTATGATGAACAACGAAGGCATCATCTTTAGACTTCGAAACGAAAACACAGTAGGAAAGATACTAGACTCAGTCTGGACTACAGCCTGGAATAGGTTGACCACATTCGGAACCGTCAGCTCAGCTGTAATAGCCATTCTCCTGATAATACAAACAATAAAAACTATAGCAGGAGCCATAATCAACGGCTTCCTCCTCCACCGCATGTACGAATGCTCAATGCACCTCTTAGCCGCACTCTGTGGCTCTATAACTCGTCTATTTACGACTCAGATAACAAAACAGACTAAACAACTACATGATATAGAGATGGGGTTCATGAACCCAGACACCGCAACCAAGCATCCCGCAGGAGGTCCAATACCTCCTACGCCAACCATCACCAAGGAACCAACCTTAGCCGACTCGATACCAGCAGCATCACTACAAGTCCTGTCTTTAAGAAGTTTCTTTAACTATAGCTATTAAAAACCACGCCTTACTGTACAAGTTTTCATCGTTTTTATTCCGACTACGTCAGTACGATTGCTAAGTGATACTACGATCACCTAGCAACCTTTTTAGCATGGGGCTGTAACGTCAGTGCATGACCGCCGTTTTTTTGTGTTTCGTCAGCCGAGAAGTTCTCTACTAACACAACAATCCCCTCCACAACCTACTCGAGGCACTCTCCACTGACGTAGACCATTTGGAAACTCAACCTAAGCTTAAACCGAGAGTTGAATAGCCGCTCTCGTTAAACTGTTTTACTACGATGCAATTTTTACAGACAATTGCACACAGGTCATAATAAAATAAAATTCTTTCTTCTAAGTGAGGAAATATCTAAATCGCTAAGTCAGTCAATACAAATTTCATTGACCTTCGACACACAAATTCATGCAAGGTAGTCTTTCTTATAGCGTAATTTAGAACATCGCGCAATCATCTGGAATGTCATGAATTCTTGTAAAACACTCAAAATAATTTTTTTTTTTAATAATAAGATAAAAATAAGTAATTAATTACATAAGTTAAAAAAAATAATTAATTTAAATTAACCATTCAACGATCCTTATTATTACTATTTCACTAGAATAGAATGATAGTCCGCGACCAGCAATTTTATTTTATAAACCAAATTGTACAAAAAGAAATTGTATTAATAATTACATTTTGTAATCAAAATTATTATTAATAACAGAAATTCCAATATAAATTTACAATCATTTATTTAATAATTTTTAAAACAAGTACTCCTCCACAACAGTCCATTAATTAAAAATTATAACTTTTAAAGAATGACTATTTAAAAATATCATTATTTTCTCCTTTGTAATAATAAAACACTAATATCAATCTTTTTTCGATTATTTAAATACTCATTCTTTACCTAATTATGTAAAATACGACGAAAAACTTCGATCTGTTGTAATACGCGTTAAACCTTAAATACAATTTACATTAACGTAATTTTATTGTAAAAACTCTGTAAAAATGGTTCATCTTTCTCTCTAACTCTCTCTCTCTCTCTTACTGAGAAGCCGCCTGGAAAAGAGGGGGCCTGAAAAACTCGGCCTTTCCCCGAATTTCCCGGTCAAAGAAGGAATTTGCTGAGTAGCTTCTCCAACGCAGTTAAATACGGCACCAAATGATCACCAGGTAGCAGACCTCAAGCAGCACTCGAGGGCCCACGTACTACGCAAAATACTACGGGGGAAGCATTTCTACGGACCACGTACTACGCAAAACATTATTACGGAAATATTACTACGGAAACATTACTACGGAAATATTACTACGAGGAACATTACTAAGGAATAAGTTATACTACTACAAGCAAGCAACGTATTATCACTACGAGCAGATCTTAAGCAACTACAAGGAAATTACTAGGAAGCCACTACGAACCAGCTACGCCAAACAGACTATTCAATTTTATAAATAAAAAGAAGAAGACGACGAGAAGTCAACCACAGCAAGAGAGAGAGAAAGAGAGAAAGAGAGAGAGAGGACTGGACACTATTGCCAAATACCTTCAATAAAGAGAGTGAGTTTTAATTTTAAAATTGCTTTACGTATTCTTTTCTCCGCATCTATCTCAATCCTCCAACAGAGTTTTTGGCCGAAAAGCGGCTGATTATTCTGAACCTAAGTCACTTTGGTAGGACCTCATCCAGAGTAGGGCTCGAGCCTGCTTCCGATTTAGGAATAGAGGCTCTTGCAACAGCTCAATCCCGCACTACACACCTGTTCTAAGAACTCTCACGATTATCCTCTGCCAACCCGAACCCATAAGCTTCACTGCTTAGGCTCAAAAACGGCAAAAATTGCAGTATTGACTAAAATCAGTCAAAAAGTAGCGCTACCGACGTTACAGGATCGTAGAGACAGCGCGCTGACTTCTTGCGGCGACCATGCGACCACACTAACACACCTGCGCACTATGCACCTACCACGATCATCCCTCTCTCCCTGCACCCTGGGTGCACGGATCACCATTTCTGGCGTGGTCACCTTATTCGATCGACCGCTGCGATGTTATTCTTGGCAGCTCGTACGACCTCGTTTAAACTCTGCCATTCAATATTTTACTATTGTAAACGAAAGAGCAGACTCCCTTATAGTAGAATCTAGTTTGGGTTTGATATTGGTTAAACTGAGACCCTTCAAATAGGAGTATTGTATCACATAAAGATAACCAATTTTTCCCATGTTCATAAATTCATTAAGAGTGTTCACTGCTTATGGTTGCCAAACAAATACTACACAACGTATAGTCTTTAAACTGGAAACTTAAACTTTATGAGATTCGTTCTTCCTTAGATTATATAAATTTTCAAACAACAGCCATCGATACGTCAGGTTGAGTACTTTTGTAGCCACCCTTATATTTCTGTAAAGGTTCTGTCCTTTTGTAGTTATCAAAACTACGAGATCTGGCTATTAAATAACGAGACTAGTTACAAAAAAGGGTTTTATTATAAAAATTATTTTACATTCGAATGCTCCCCTTCAATATACTCCCCTCCCCTCGCCACACACCTTTCCATACGTTTTTACCATTGATCGAAGCAGTGCTGGAAGTCTTCCTCGGTGAGGGCCTTTAGGAGCTTTGCCGTTTTTGGCTTTACCGCTTCCATCGACTTAAATCGGGTCCCTTTCAAAGCAGATTATATCTTCGGAATCAAAAAAGAGTCGCACGGTGCCAAATCTGGCGAGTACGGCGCGTGTTCGAGCACTGGAGTGCGCTTACCAGCCAAATACTGCTTCACAGATAGCGCGTTATGGGCAGGTACGTTGTCCTGGTGCAAAATCCACGAATTGTTCTTCCACAACTCGGGCCGTTTCTTACAAACTCGTTCTCGCAGTGTTGCCAAAACTGACAAATAGTAAGTCTGGTTGACAGTCTGACCCTCTGGAACCCATTTAGTCATCACGATACTGTTAATGTCGAGAAAACGATCAACATTGCCTTGAATTTTAATTTGGACATCCTTGCTTTTTTTATTCTGGGCGATTCAGGCGTCTTCCAATGCATCGATTGCGGCTTTGTTTCAACATCGTATTGAAAAATCCACGTTTTGTCGCAAGTAATAATGTTTTTCATCAGTCCGGAATCTTTTTTTAACCTTTCAAGGAAATCTGAGCAGACCTGTTGACGCAAGAGCTTTTGGTCAGGAGTCACGTTTTTTGGCACCAACTTCGCACAGACTTTTGTCATGTGTAATTCCTCGTGTAGAATTAGTCTAACCGTTTCTTTATCGGCGTTTACAGCCTCGGCAATCATCCGGATGCTCATTCGACGATCTGCACGCACAATTTGGTTGGTTTTGGTCACTGTTTCCGGAGTTGAAACAGTGACAGGGCGACCTGGGCGTTGGTCATCTTCAGTGCTTACTCGGCCCTCACTGAAGCGCTTACACCACTCAAAAACACGCGCACGAGATGGAGAATTGTTCCCATAGGCCTCTTGCAACAATTTACAGCACTCAGTCGGAGTTTTTTTCAATTTGACGAGAAATTTGAGATTTATACGTTGCTCCTGTTTTTCGTCACACATGGTTTTCGGCACAAGAAAAAAACACGTTCGTTTCAAACCGCTGCTGCACAAATACAATAATAGTGACGAGAACGTGTTTTGGTACGTGCATAGACAAGATATCTAGATACCCAACGCACTACTCGTTTTTTACCCACCCCTCTACGGCGCTCTCTAGGCGCGCAGTCTCGTTATTTAATAGCCAGACCTCGTATTCCTGTTGGTGTTAATATATAGTTATTTATTTTTCGTAAAATCTTGTTTCTATTACTTTTTGTTGTTTAAAAGAGTTTATGCATTTCTATTATTTCTTAACAGAATAATTAAATTTTGAATTTTAATTTATTGCTAGAGAAAATATACAGTATGAAAGTGTTTATGGATGATCTAATCTTTTGATCACCTTAAAAAGCCCCGAAAATAACAATTTTCCTTGCAAATTTAAATTTTCGTTGAAATCAAATATTGTATTTTTAGCTACGAGGGTAGTCTCAAAAGTACCCGACCTAACTTATAAATACAGGTAGTTTTAAAAAAACAATTACTGCGGTTGACAAGACCATCTTTCAACAACTTAATATGGAAAATTCATAACGGTACGTTTATTATAATCTTTTTTACAGACATATAAAGTGAACGCTCTCAGTGAATTTGTAAATATGGAAAAAATCGGGCATCGTCATGTGATACAATACTTTCATTTAGAGGTCTAAGTCCAACCGATATCAAAGCCGAGTTGGATTCTACTCTGGGGAAGTCTGCTCCTTCGTTTACAACGGTCAAATATTGGATAGCAGAGTTTAAGCGAGGTCGTACGAGCTGCCAACATGAACACCGCAGTGGTCGACCAAGTGAGGTCACTACGTCAGAAAATGTGAAGAAAATCCACAAAATGGTATTGGATGACCGTCGACTGAAAGTGCGCGAGATAGCAGACATGGCAGGCATTTCAAAAAGTGCTGTGCATCGCATTTTGACCGAAAATTTGGATATTAGAAAGCTGTGCGCAGGATGGGTGTTGCGTTTGCTCACAATGGAGCACAAACAGCAACGTGAGGATGTTTCCATCGAGTGTTTGACAATGTTTCGCAGCAATAAAGCCGAGTTTTTGCGTTGATTCATAACCATGGACGAAACATGGGTCCATCATTTTACGCCTGAGACCAGGGAGCAGTCAAAGCAGTGGAATAAAAAGGGAAAACCGGCTTCAAAGAAAGCAAAGACAGTTCAGTCAACTGGCAAGGTCACGGCATCCGTTTTCTGGGATGCGCGTGGAATAATATTTATTGATTATCTCGAAAAAAGAAAAACAATCAACGGCGCATATTATGCAGCCTTATTGCAGCGTTTGAGTGATGAAATCAAGAAAAAACGGCTCCATCTGACGAAAAAAAAGTGTTGTTTTATCACGACAACGCACCAGTCCACACGTGCGTCATTGCGATGGCTAAAATCAATGAGTTTAAGTTCGAATAGCTTCCTCACGCACCCTATTCGCCAGATCTGGCTCCCTCGGATTACTTTCTTTTTCCGAATTTAAAAAAATGGCTTGGCAGCAATAGATTTGCCAACACTGAAGAGGTAGAGTCTGCGGTGAATAGGTATTTTGAGGAGCTTCATGGTTCCTACTATAAAGTGGGTATCAAAGCTATTGAACATCGTTGAGAAAAGTGTATCGAACTAAAAGGAGAATATGTTAAAATATAAAAAACATTTTCGCAATTTTTTTACTGTTTTCTTTGTCGGGTCGGGTACTTTTGGGACTGCCCTCGTATATATTGTATTCGACACTGAAGAGAAGCTCTAAAATCAACATTAAAGTATGTTATAATTAGATATATAAGAATTTCAATTTCACTTCAAAATTTGTCGGTTGATGTTTGAATTGAAATTTCTTCTCCTGTCTCTGAATTTATAAGAAATAGAGAGCTGAAGCTTTGTTTATAGATTTATAATATCTTAATTTAAAAGCAAAATATAATTTGTTGAGATTTTAGTAAATTTTATAATTTATTGATTGAAAAAGTTTGCGTATGCAAAAAAACTAAGATGACCTTTATGGTATAAAAGATAAACGTTAAATTAATGCTACTTAATCGATTCTATGCTTTATAATTTAGAAGACTACTCTGATGAAAATTTAGATTCTAGTGTTTATTATACAATTTAAAACGGTGGTAAAACTTTTTCTAATTAAAATGAATTTAAAAAAAATGAAAATTGTAAAACGAGTAGAATAAGTGATACTACGATTACTGTATCTAAAAGTAAAATGTTATTAAGGGTTGAAAATTTTTTGATGCATTATTTTAAGACACTAGACGCATTAAACAGTCTTTTTTTTTTAAAAAAGTGCCTAATATAAAATATTATATCAACAAATTACTTTTAGTTACTGATGGGGTAATACAACATGGTAATTGGAACGAATGTAACGTTTATAAATATACGAGGGCGGTTCAATAAGTACCCGTGTTAGAAATTAAGACACCATTTTTTCAAAAATTTTTTTTTATTTTTTAACATAGTCCCCTTTTAGAAAGATACACTTCTCCCAACGTTTCTGCCATTTCTTTAACCCCTCCAAAAAATAAGATTTGTCAAACTCTCCAAAATACGCCTCTGTCTCGGCGATGACTTCCTCGTTTGAGCTAAATTTTTTTCCCGCGAGCCATTTCTTCATGTTAGGGAACAAGAAAAAGTCGCAGGGAGCCAGATCGGGTGAGTATGGGGGGCGCGGCAGCAATTCATAACGCAATTTATGCAGTTTGGCGGCGACAACTCCGGATAAATGTGCTGGTGCATTATCATGGTAAAACAGCACCTTTTTTTTTGTAAAATGCGGCCGTGCCTCCTTCAATTTTTTGTCGAAGCGCTCTAATAACTCACTGTAGTATTGTCCAGTGATTGTTCTTCCTTTTTTTAAAAATCCATGAGGATGACATTGTTCGCATCCCAAAGAATCGTCGCCATGACCTTCTCGGCCGACAGGACCGTCTTCGCCTTCTTTGGAGCAGATTCACCGGGAGAAATCCATTGTTTTTATTGTTGCTTGGTTTCTGGTGTGTAATGATAAATTCAGGTTTCATCAACGGTGACAACTCGACAAAAAAACTCCTTCGGATCTCGCTTAAATTGCTCCAAACACTGCTTCGAAGTTAACAACCGCATCAGCTTGTTGTCCACCGTGAGCAATCGTGGCATCCATTGAGCCGACAATTTTTTCCTCGCCAACTTATTATGTAAAATATTAATTGCCGTTCCGGTCGACACACCTACGGCCTCTGCTACTTCACGCACTTTCGTTCGTCGATCAGCGAGAATCATGTCGTAGACTTTTTAAATGATTTCCTCGGTAACCACGTCTACCAGGCGTCGTGGTCGCTCCTCATCAAAAACTGATGTTCGCCCACGTTTAAATTCGTTAAATCAATATCTAACTGTGGTTATAGATGGCGAAGTATTGCCATAAACAGTATCCAACTTTGCTTTTATCTCCTCGCATTCTTTTCCATCCAAAAACAAAAAGCGAATTACCGAACGATACTGCTTTTTTTCCATCTTAGTGAAAATCACGAAACACGTCTTACTCGAATAGCGGCTAAATCCAAACTAACCTATCAATCAGTCTGAAATTTGTTTTACCGTCGTTTGATAAATGGCAGCACACGATGATAATACCAACTTCCCTTAGGAACGCCCTTTGTCGTCAAACACGGGTACTTATTGAACCGCCCTCGTAAGTCTTCGCGTTTCCATCTTTCTAGTTACTGCAAGCCAGCGAGGCTTATTTAAATTTAAAGTAAATATTTTATTAAAATTTAAAGAAACTCAAATTATAATTAGAAAGTGCGTAATATAAAAAATTACTTTTTTATATACCTCGTAATATAAAAAAGTTTGATCGGAATACAGCTTTTATACATTGCGAAATATGTAATAAGAATCTTTCTGTAAAAGATCGTTATGATAATATTCATGTTAAATTAAATATAAAATAAATACAAAATTTGTTAAAAAACAATCAAGAATATTACAATTTCATAATTAACAAAAGGATGAGTGTATCCGGCTAATTTGAAGACATTTTTGATGGGTTACGAGGTGTGGCAGAAAATTAATGAGACTGATTTTTTATTTACCCAAGTTATTTTTTTCAAACATCAATCTTACCCTCTTCAAAGTAGTTCCCTTGGGTAGCTTCACACCAATGGAGACGCTGTTTCCACTTTTGGTAGCAACGTTGGAAGTCTTGAACCAGTATGGTCTTCAGCATGTCCGTTACACTCTTTTCAATGTTTTCTAAAGTCCTAAAATGACGTTCTTTGAGGACATTTCTCAGTTCAGAAAAAAGTAAAAAGTGACAGGGACTAAGGTCAGGTGAATAGGGGTATTGGGGAACCACTTGAATGCCTTTTGAGGTCAAAAGTTCTGTGACGGAGAGGGCAGTGTGACGTGGGGCATTAGAATGATGAAGCATCCATTTGTCTGCAGTGTCTGGTCTCACGTAAATGACCCTTTTCCTGAGCCTTCTAAGGACGTCTTTATAAAAAAACTTGGTTGACAGTTTGTCCTGGAGGAACAATTTCTTTGTGGAGGATTTCACGTCTGTCAGAAAAATAAATCAGCATTGATTTGATCTTCCATTTGCTCATTTGAGCTTTCTTTGGTCGAGGAGAGCTTGCAACGTGCCACTGCACACTTTGTCTCTTGGTCTCAGGATCGGATTCAAAAATCCATGATTTATCACCTGTGATCACACGACTAAAAATCTGACTCATTGGCGATTCTGTCAAGAAAATCAAGACACTCGTTTTTTTGATTGTCCTTCTGCTCAATTATGAGGTTTTTCGGCACCATTTTGACACAGACCTTTTGCATATGCAAATGTTCATTCAAAATTTGACGAACGGTAAATTTGTTCGAATTTAATTGTTTACTCAACATTCCTTATTTTAAACGACGGTCTGATCTTACAAGAGTGTTCACACGTTCGATGTTTTTGTCAGTTTTCGAAGTTGAAGACCTCCCTGAACGGTGTTTATCTTTAACGTGTTCTCTGCCTTTCAAAAATGATTTGTACGAAGCAAAAGTTTGAGCTTACGATAAAGAATGTTTTCCATAGGCCTGTTCCAACTTCTCAAATGTAACACTTGCCAATTCTCCAAGCTTAACACAAAATTTAATGGCACAACGTTGCTACCAATTCCGCTGTTCCATTTTGCGTGACGCACAACCAAAACACAACTTCACTAATAGCAGTCACAAAAATCACGTAGTTAACGGAAGGAGTTGAAAAGTGCACTGAGCCATGGGAGGATACTGATACACGTGCAAGCGCTTGCAGTGTTGCTAGTCTCATTACTTTTCTGTCACACCTCGTATTGTATTATACCAAGAATTTAGACAATTACTTTCTACAGAGAATAGAAATTCCAGTGTTACATGTATTTTTAATCGTAATGGTTCTCTCGTTTTCAAGAGTACTGAATTTGCAGCGTAGCTAATCCAAATTATACTTAATGAACTCCTTGTAAGTACATGAAATAGTAAGCCAATTATATGTGTTTTATGGTTTAGGAAAAGTAAACCAAAAATGAATATATTTCTCAAAGCATTTGTTGATAAGATTAATCAACTGTTAGGTGTAAGCATTTCCTACATTATGAACAAGAAAACTAAAATTGTAAAATTTTATCCAATATATTGTGTTGATTCTGTTGTAAGAGCTCCCATGCAAGAAAGTACGCAGTTCTATAAATATTACGGTTACAATTGGTATCTGCATCCGGAATTACTAGTCAAACAAAAAAGAAAAAGCTTTATCAGATATCGACTGTTAGATTACATCCCAGAAAGTAGACTGGTTTCTACAACAACGTAAAATTTAAAATGGTGAATCCAATATGGCGGGCAATTCAAGGTTTTAAAAAATAGTGCTACATTCTACATCTAATTTGATAAAAAAAAGATTGCTTGTAATTTTTTATAAAAATTTATATTTTTCGAGAATAGAAATCATAAACGTTTGCACAATGATTTTAAAGATGGAAAAACAGATTAAAATAAGTATTGGTTTTTATAGATTATTTCTACACAAAAGCAGATTCAAAATCTGTCAAAATTAAAATTGTAGCCGATCCCTTTCATGTTTTATCATTATTTTTGTATTTTAGCTTCTTGTCATACAATAATATGTTCATCGAATTTTTAGCTGAGTACTATTAATAATTAGTAAACCACTTTAAGTCTATGCTAGGGTCAACGCCGAGAACGAAGTGGTAATGTGACCCCATTTTTTTCTTTTTATGTTTTATCAACTTATATATATTTTTTTGTTAATTTTTATTATATTTTTACAATTTTAATAAATTTTAAAATGATAGAAAAAAATTCTTGTATGTTTAAAAAAGAATGAAATAGTTCAAATGACAAATGAAGGAATAAATATTTAGTCACTATTTTATATAATCTTAGTACTGTGACAGGTGGCCATGAGAGGTTAGGCTACCTGCCATGCGGTAAATGCATCAGTTCGCAATGCATTTACACGCAGCGCTATTAATTACCGAATCGATAGTACAGCGTGGGAAATCGGTACCAGCGATGCAAGACGGAAAAGGAAGGAGCGTTCTTCTCGTTTTTCCAGCCTGATCATGACGCATGTATAAAAAGCTAAGGACCCGCAATTCCGACGATCTCATAAGAATCAGATTTTGACGATCTCAATAAAGTTGCCATTTAGGTAATCTGCGTGCATGTCCGCAAAATAATAACCACGCAAACGTATTTTGTCGTATTATTAATAATTGCGTAGTATAAGTAAGAGGTTAGTTCTTACTCAAACATAGTAGTGTCTGCATGTATACGCGCGCGTTAGGCTACACACACGTAGTCTCTGGGTTGGCCGCAAGAGGCCGCAACCAACCCGCTGACAAACCTGCGAGCATAAATGCTGGCTCACACACTCGGCTACATAAATATAGCAGGGCGAGTGACGGACACGCGTGCACAGTGCGTGTCTCGCGTAAATCAATTGCACGTCAATCTATTTTTGTTTTGCAATCCTCGGCAAGGGTTCCGAATCGTTTTAGAATCAGTTGTATATAGATATTAATAACCGGACTCAATAAACGTTGGCTGCGCATAACGAACACGCATTTTTGTTTATTTCTTTATTACAGCGTCTTATTCCCGAATACCGCCACATCCGCGGGCGTGTCAACCTTCCGTTGACGCGCATACTGAATAGCCCAGCCCGGCAGAGAGTATATAGGTCACATTGGAGCCTAAGAGAAGTGCCTCTTGCATTATAGAAAGTAGGACTCGAGGAGAATTCAACGTTGTGAACGGATCGGCACTGCATGCGAGTGCCATTACATGACGGCTAACTTCCGTCGTGCAGGAGAGAGTGCTGCACTTACTTCCAATACCTAATATCAATAACCCCGTTACAGTACATACAACTTAACATGAACATTATTCATTTTGTAGCGTTGCCAATACTTCAAGTATTCGCGATATACAAATTCTTTACTTTGTTCTGACCAGAACCCTAAACCGTGATTATTTTCAATGTATTTCAAGCAGTCTTCTGTACGTGCAAGTTTCACGTGAATTTTCATAATTTTAGAAAGATTTTCAATGCTTTCTGTTCCTTACCTAAATTACGAAGTATGTTTATAAAGTAAAGTGGTAAAGAAGTTTCGTAACAAACTTTGATGACACACGTCTCAAACTCAAAACATCCGAGAAAATCGCATTACACGAGCCGTTATGCCAACATACTCAGCAACGATTCTTTTGGTAATTCGACAACTTTTTAAAACAATTTTCTTTACACCGACGACGTTATCATCTATTGTTGATGTGCTGGGGTATCCAGAGCGAGGTTCGTCATTGGCATCTTCTTGGCCATCTTAGAAGAGCTTGTAACACTAGTAAATATTTCTTTTACTCAGAGCAGATTCACCGTATGCCACTGTCAACATTTCAAGTGTTTTACAACACTTGATTCAATTTTCTTATACGATGTTTTATGCAAATTCTATGCTCTATTTTTTATAATAATAGAAAATTGTTGAGCACATTAAAACACGTCTAACTTTTCTATCTGTCAAAAACAAACTAATTATGCTATACACTTGAAACTGTGAACACTCGAGACATGACATGTGTACCAACACTACAACAACAAAAAATCGATAACTGTACCCGCAATGTTGTTCACGCAATTCGAAAAGTTACCTTACTTTTTGAACACTCGTGTTTATTGTGACGGTGCGTATGGGATCAGGGCATATCGAGCTAAATTGTTATGACTGGACAGCTTAAAAAATAAACAATTTTACACAAGAGAAAATTAAAACATATTTAGCTCAATTTATTAAAAGAAATAACGCGTTACTTAATATACAGGGCGCCAGCCACGCATGTGCGCAAAGCTTAATGATGTCTCGTCTCCCAAGCGAGAACTGAAGGATTGCGCGGTTTGACACAGACCTATCCGCGATGACTTGCGAGCACGGGTATGCTAAGTTCAGAAAAACACAACAAAAGAACAAAATAAACGAGGCAGGAGAAAGAATAAACGGACAAGTTACACGGCTTGATTAGCTTATTACACACGCGATGCGAACAACACGGCACGCGTATACACACCTGCAGCTGCCGTCTGTAGCGGCGGTGTTTAACTCTAAGGAAACTACCCCAGATTTACCTCACGGATTTCTTTCATTTTGTAATATGTTGTAGAACTCAGAAAAATATTAGATGCGTGCTTCTTTTAAGTGCTAAATTGTCGATTTAAGGGCTGAAAATCACCCTTAAAGTTCACCCCCAAAAACAGTTTTTATTAATATCGCAAAAAGTTTTAGAAGTTTTTAAATAAAATCAACGCAAATTGTTTCCTATAAAAAGGCGCTTCTATGGGCATAACTTTTATGCGAAAGGGTTGCAACCCCTATTTTTTTTAGGGGTACATGTGCAATTTTCATGCTTTTTTTTTCGTCTTAAATTTATTAAATTAGCTGGATTAGGTTATAAATTGCATTGTCATGTAGAAAATAAGATTAAATTGACATGTTTCGGGGTTTTTGAAAAATAATTTTTTCTAGGGGTGTTTTAGCTTTAAAGTGATTTTATTATTATACTGTAATATTGATGATTATTCACTAATAAACTTTTAAATTTATCTTAAATACTTTTATTAAAAAAAAATCTCATCTAAAAAATAAATAAAAAACGAAAATATAGCACCCTTATGTAACGGGGTTTAATACCCCCTAGCCTTTGATCGTTATAGGATTGGCAGTAAATTTTTTTTTTTATTTTTATTTACATGTAAACCGTTTTTTCACTATTATGTTATTATAAAATTTTAAAATCTAAATCCACAAACCTCAAAACCGTTAATCCTAAACTCATTAGTCATCCTTGTAGTTTACTCCCAAAAATTATTCTTTTTTTATTATCTCAAGAGCAAATTGGAATTTTTTAATAAAACAAAAGTCATTTAATTTTTTAAAAAAAGACGCTTCATTGAGCATTGCTTTTGTACTCAGAATTAGTATCCCTTATTTTTTATAAGAGTAAAACTGTTTTTTTTTCATATTTTTGAGCTAAAAACTTTTGTAAATTATTCGATACACTTGTGACAATAATTTTAAATTAAAATCTAATGCTAAAAATTTTTAATGAAGTCAATAAAACTAAAAATTGTTCTACAACGACGAAATTGAATATCAAAGCTTACATGTCTTATGATTTAGTACTCGAACTTTTCTTTTACATGTAAATTATATTGTATGCAAATTTTAATCAAGACAAGTTCGATATTGTTATTTTCACATGTTTGTGTTTGATCTATTTTTATTCGATAATTTTATTCATTTGAATGAAACAACAGATAAGATTTGGTCTTTATCTCACCGTGCTGGTAACATTTATTTTTATTCATGGATAATGCCATTTGACTGAAATAATAACAGTTTAATATTATATTTTGTCAGTTATACCTAACGTGACTTTGAGTTCAGAAGTGTACCTAAAGTACTATTAACTTTAAATTTTTTAGAATTTGAAGTAAAATGAATTGTATGTTCGAGACTAGAAATGACAAAAAACGTGTTTTTGGAACTTAAAATATTTTTAAAAAATAGGCGGGATGACGATTTAACATTTGTGTACAATCATACACTTAACATACATCATACATCATTTCACTCAACTTGACAATTATTTTTTAAGAAGTAAGTTATACCAAGAAATCCTTAATCTAAGGTTTAAGAAATTAGAAGATAAATAAAGAGACTAATTCTCTTATATACTTTAAAATACTTTATTATATTCACATCTTATCTATTTATATTGCATAAAAAATACTGTATTCATTTTATTTAATATGTAAGTCTACATGAGATGTATAAATTTGTTATTAGGGTTCGTAAGATGAATATTCATGATAATCATGGAAAAATGTTTCAAATATATCGTCTTTTTACACCAAACACATTATATGACTGCAATATTAGAATATTTCTCTACTTAACAGCGAGTACTAGATTCTGACCCAAAAGTAAAATCAACTGGATTTTCAAACTCGCCAGGTTTTATATTTGTGTAACCACTCTTAAGCCAAGCGTATTTAAATAAATTTACATACCTCTGTGACGAAAGTTGATTATGTACTAAAGATTGGACAACAATTATATTATTACGAGAGTGAATCAAATATAAATGGTAATTTAGTTATTCTGCTTAGCACGCACCTCCGAACTAGATGATATACTATGGCGGTTGCTGGTTCGTTTATAAGGAGTAGGGGAACCAGCTCAGTTAGCGGCCACGCTCGGTTTTGTCCTCAGTACAGCCATGACTGCGCAAGAGGTACATCCGTCTGTCGCGCAACGCGTCATTATAAAGTTTTTAACCAATAAAGGCGTTAAACCGTCGAAAATTTTTACTTGTTTAAAGGCACAGTTTAGGAACACTACATTATCTTAGAATTAAGTGTATACGTGGGCAAGGAAATTTAAGGGTGGGCGAGAACGTGTTGAAAACGAGAGTCATTATCGACGCCCAAGGACAAGTCCTACAGATGACAGCATCCATGCCGTTCGAGAGCTTATTGAATGTGATCGGCGGTTAACTATTACAGAAATCTTGTCAAGAGTGTGTATCAGCTATGGAAGTACTCAGTCCATTATCACTGATCATCTTGACTTTAGAAAGATTAGTGCTCGGTGGGTTCTGAGGTTGTTAACCGGGAATCAAAAACAGGTCAGATCGGAGATAACTGAGAGATTTCTGAATCGATTTCGACAAGAAGGGAAGGATTTTTTGAGGCGTAAAGTCACATGTGATGAGACGTGTATTCACTATTATACTCCCGAATCGAAAATGGCGAGTTTGGAATGACGAAGTAAGGATGAAGGCTGCCCAGTCAAGGCCAAAACTTGCCTCTCAGCCGGAAAAGTGCTTGCGACGATTTTTTTTGACTGAAAGGGAGTTTTACTCATTGCTTTTCTTTACGATCAATAAATAGTGAATGCGGCCTACTATCGCTAGTTGTTACAGACAGCGATAACCTCCTACCGAAACAAAAGATGAGATATGCCCGTAAGAGAGATTATCCTTCTTCATGACAACGGTAGGCCGCACACCGCGGCTTTGACAAGGAAACTAAATAATAAACTGGGAGAAATAGGCTGGAAAACACTCGAACACCCTTCTTATAGTCCAGACTTGTCCCTCTGTAACTACTTTTTGTTTGCGCCTCTGAAAGAATAACTTGAAGGAAAACGATTTAAAAGCAATGAAGAGGTCGAGGAGCACGTGCGCAATTGACTGACAATTTGTCCTGAAGCTTTTTATGAACAAGCAATATTCAAGCTTCTAAAACAGTGAAAAAAGTGTGTAGACAACGTAGGAGACTACATTGAGAAATGTTGATGATATGGTTTTTGGGTAATATTATTCAATAAATGTATAAAAAAAGTTACCGTTCATATTTGATTCACCCTCGTAACAAAAGAACTACGCCATACAAAAAAAAATCCTACGTACTTATTTACACAACATTATATTTTTAGAGATCTTGTTAAAATTTGAAGTGAATTAATTGAAAATTGTTTGAGTTATGGGTGCGGGCAACTTAAAATATGTAGTTTTGAGATAAATACGTTTAAAGTTTTAAGTTATAGAAAGTCATGGAATATTTCACTATACCTTTAATCCGCCATACCTGTTTTAAATAATTGGCCTTCTAAATGAGTGTCCTGCTTTTCTATTTTTTTTCTATTGGATTTTAAAGCGATCCTCCATTTTTTTGCAGCTTTAGACAGCGATCTCTCTGCAAGTTTAATACGCTGTTTGTCAATCTCTAGGCACATTTCATAGCTGTTCGGGTCAATTTCTAAATCCATTGCTTTCATTATGTGCAAAATAGTAGCAAAGTCGTCTTTGTACACGCAAACTGCAACATCCACAGCTACATCCAACATAGTTTTACCACTAGAAGTGGATTTTGGGACTAATGTCTATACAGTCAAATTAAAACTTTCATTACAGTTTTGAGTATAACCGCAGATGCATCGAGTAAGAAAATTGCCTTTGGTCAATCCTCCGTAGACTGGCTTAATAGCTTTATGAACTCCAATTAGAAGAGCTGACTTATAAACACATGTGTATATATTTAGTCAAACTATTTGTAGCTCTAGCCTTTTGCCATGAGCACTAATCGTTCTGGTCATTAGAGGTTCCTTGCCTACCTGCTAGTCTTGTACTTTACTTTGAAAAATATGTACTTAGAGTTATTTCATGGCCATAATCCTTTGGTATATTATTTTTGAAGTTCGAAGGGACCATTTAATACAAAAATCAGAAAAACAATTTTAAAGAAATCTAAGAGTGGCCTTAAAGTGCCGTAAGTTTTTAATTCAATGATATTTTCACTATCTAAACCATCGGTCAAATTCGTACAATCGTTTCACTTGAATCACACTTAGAATGTGTTTTTCCTCTAAAATTACTGAGTGTCATAAAGCAATATAGGCACGGAAACTAATACTGTTTGATGTACGTTTATAAAAAGAAAAAGCTTAAAATCTGAGATAAATTTGAATGTGATATTATTGATTTCTGTTAGCTTGAATAATAGCTTAACGTTTTCGTATGTTTCCTTTATTTAAGAAACTACGCATAGGAGTATTTATCTATTTACACTAGTAAGCTTATCTTCTTTTTTAATACTGTTACCTTTAGAATACAATTTTCTTTTGCATATATCTTGCGAAGTTAACTAGGGAGAATATAGTAATCTTTTTATAGAGCAGTTAAATTAATCTTAAAAAAGCCTTGGCCTCCAACAGCTATGACTCTGAAAATAACATTTCTTTATAAATTTTGAATTATATTATGGCATCAAGAAGGTTGTAACGTCGGTAATCACTCTACAATGCGTTATTAGACATAACGCAAGCGATCGCTGCCTTTAAGAGCCTAAGCAGTGAAGCTTAAGGGCTCGGGATGGCGGAGAGGGTTTAGCTTTATTTTTTCCTTTGCCTTCTTTTTTTCGAAGGGTGGTGTAATACAGGTGTATTACACAGGACTAGGAGTAATACGTCTTGGCCAAAACTCAGGCCTGGTACACCGCTCTGGAAAGGTCCTAACAAGTGCCAAGAAGTAAGAGGCAGTTACTTGAAACTCAGACTACATGCTACACCTGGGAGGATGTAAGATAGAGTAGACAGTGGTAAAAAGCAAAAAAAGATAAATTATTTTAGCTTTGACTCACTTTTATTAGTTGAAAAATGCTTGGTTGTTGACCTGATCCCTCTCTCTCTCTCTCTCTCTGTCTCTATCTCTAAGTGTGTCTGGCTGAAGATTGGGACACGTCGACGTTTGGCAGGAAGAAGAACAAGCAACGCGTTGCAGACGAACCGCGCTCTGAACGACCATCAACGTCTTCCGACGGAGGCCACGTCTAAAAAATCAAAGATTTGGTGCTTGAAAATCGTCGATTGACAATTAGAGACCTCGCTGATAGTGTTGGGATATCATTTGGCTCAGCCCAAACCATTTTCAAGGATGTTTTGTGTCTCAAACGCGTCAAGTTTCAATTGGTGCCATAATCGCTCAACTTTTTGGAAAAAAAGCGTCGCGTTGATGTGTGTGAAACTTTGCTGTCTGACTATCAGGACCACTTAAAATGCATCATTACTAGAGACGAGACTTGGATTTACGCATACGACCCTGAAACCACCGACCAATCCAGCGATTATCGTGCAAAAGGTGAAGCAAGACCGAAAAGACCACGGCAAAGTCGATCGAAAATCAAGGCCATGTTGACAGTTTTCTTTGATTATCGTAGTGTGGTGCACCATGAATTCCTTCCGCCAGGCCAAGCTGTCTATAAAAAATATTATTCGAGCGATATGCGTCGTTTGCGTGAAGCTATTTGGCTGAAACGGCCGAAATTATGGGCGAACAACTTTTGGTTCCTTCATCACGATAATGCACCATGTCATACTGCATTGGTTCTTCGCGACTTTTTTGCCAAAAACTCGACTCATATCTTCCGCAACCACCGTATTTGCCTGATTTGGCTCCGTGCGACTTCTGGCTATTCAACAAACTCAAAAGGCCAATGTGGAGACGCCGTTTTGACACGATTGAGGAGGTGAAAACCGAATCGAAGAAGGTCTTGAAGACTATACCGGTAAAAGACTATTCCGACTGTTTCAAGGACTGGAAAAAGCGTTGGCAAAAGTGCGTTTTATCGGACGGGGATTACTTTGATAGGGATGGAATCGATTTGGAAGAATAAATAAAAAATTTACATTTTATAAACAAATTTACCTTACTTTTTGATCTCAGTAGTATACTTTAATATAATGCAGCCGATATTTCTTTCGAAGTATATATATATATATAGATATATACACTCTGACAAGAAAGTATCCGGAAATTTGAAATAAAACGCAAAAATATTAAACTTCTTCAATATTTATTGAATCTCCTTCAAAATATGCTCCATTTAAAGCGATACACATGTGCCAACGTTTTTTCCAATAATGGAAACATTTTTTATAGGCGCTTTCAGGGATGGCCTTCAGATCCTTCTGCGAATATTCTTTTATGGCGTCTATGAAGTCAAATCTGGTTCCCCGGAGCGGTAATTTTAGTTTGGAGAAAAGAAAAAAGTCACTTGGAGCTAGATCAGGCGAATAAGGTGGCTGGTCGACAGTATTTATCGAGTGTTCGGTCTTAAAATTGTTAATAATCGTGGCTCGATAAGATGGTGCGTTATCGTCATGCAAAATCCACGAATTGTTTTGCCACAAATCCGGCCGTTAACGGCGAATATTTTCACGCAAACGTCTCAAAACAGTTAAATAGAAGTCCTTATTGACCGTTCGACCTTGCGGAACGAATTCATGATGAACCACACCACGAATATCGAAGAAAATAATAAGCATCGTCGTTATTTTCGAACGACTTTTGCGAGGTTTTTTCGGTTTCGGCTCATTTTTTCCCACCCATTCCGATGATTGTTGGCTCGTTTGTGTGTCGTATTCATAGACTTATGTCTCGTCGCCAGTTATGATCCGCCCCATAAACGTGGAATCAGAATTTGCACGATCCAGCATGTCTGCAGCTACCTGCATCCGGTACTGTTTTTGAAGAAAATTCAGCTCTAACGGAACGAGCCGAGCGGCGACGCGCTGCATGCCCAATTGGTTCACCAAAATCAAACGAGCAGTTTCACGAGAGATGTTAAGATCACGAGCTATCTCTCTAACACTGGGATGACGATTTTCGAGCACAATTTCCTTGATTTTTTCGACGTTATCGTTGGTTGAAGAGGTCTACGGTCGTCCTGAACGAGGCAAATCTTCGACGATCTCCCGACCGTTTTTAAAGGCTTTGTACCATTCGTACACTTGGGTTTTTAATAAAACAGAGTCTTTATAAGCCTTTTCCAGCATTCGCAACGAGTCAGCACACGAAATTCCGTTCAAAACACAAAATTTGAGACAAACTCTTTGTTCAATATTTTTTTCCATTGTAACATTCGCAGACTACCACTGAGGTCGACTGGTTTCAACAGCTGTCGTAAACAAACTAGTTGACAGACCGCACTCATGTTTGGCATAGTAACTACGGACAGTCCTACCAACATACAGAAACTTCAAATACTTAAAAATACTTAACGCGGGCAATTTAAATGAGAATTTCCGGATACTTGTTTGTCAGAGTGTATACTTCGAAAAAAATATTAGCTGCATTATATTAAAGTATAATTCAATCAAGTTTTAAGATAGCAGTTGTTGTTTGTCTGTATTGGTATATGTATACAATTTGTTTTAAAATGATCTACTCGTAGTTGTCAATAATTATTCTTTTGTAAGGTATAAATTTGTCATGAAAAATGTTGTACAAAAAAGATTATTGCATTAATAAACTTTGTGAATAAATTATATAACTGTTAAAAACTTATTTAGAAATTTTAACTTATTTATACAATTTGAATTTAATTTTAACATATGTATAACAATTTCAATAAGTAATTTTATTTAATATTTTGTATGCAATTTCTATGTTTTTCCTCTTTCGGATTTTAAATAATTATTTTTTGATTTACTTATTGTATAAAATATACCTTGAGAGGTATTTTTGAAAATCGCAGCCTTTATATTTTTCATTAAACATTGTACTTTATATTTTATTTAAATATTATTAAGTATGCAACTAGTTTAAAACAGTTACTTAATTTATTTGCCGGGGTTTTCCTAATGACTTATTTATTATTTTATTGCGCTACCTGTACAGTGTATCGGTAAGCGAAGGTTACAGTAATAAGTTGCATTAATAGTTATAATAAAATAATTAAAGAATATTCGCTATTCTTTACATAATGTTATAGTGTATTACGCAGAGAAGATTTGAGTAAGAAAATACGTATTTTAGATAGGAAAACTACGGGTAGAAAATAGAGTGTTTATGAGACAGTTTTATGATTTTCGGCGCCGAGTTGACGTGCACGTGTTCAGCTTAGCATTCTTTCGCTAGACTCAAGTGCATGTACCTTTTTTTCTAACGTTCCAGGAAAACTCGTCACCTCTTAACCCACGCTTAGGGTGTCTTTCACAACGGTCTGTGTCAATAGCCCGCGCGTCGAGTAGGTTTTGGAGGGAAAAATTTTCATTGGTAGAGCAATTTGCTATAGTTCGATGCAAGTGGTCGATGTGATCAAAGCGCCTTTTCGTTGACCGGCAAGGGCAGAAAAAGCAAAGAGGAAACTTATCGGCTAACACAGGGAAAAAAACGGAGGTCGTGTACCGACGTTACATTGCTGTAAATGATAGATAAAATAGTAAATTGTATCACATCGTGCTGCGACGCAATGTAGAAATTATCTCACTGCGAGTCGTAACATTACCTACGGTGTTTCGTCATAAACTCGCGCTGGCTTAAATAAAAATTAGTGCGATAAACTAAAACTTGATAAGGAAAATAGAAAGACATCAGAGAAAAAGTACGCGAAACCATGTATGTGTGTGGGCGCGCTCCTATATGCAATTGTAACATACTTATATGCCAAGATATGCAGGAGTATGTGTGTGTGTGTGTGTGTGTGTGTGTGTATGTGCATTTGCGTAATTGACCTTATGTTTTTAGAAAAAGCATGATTGGCTATATAAATACTTTTCAGAATGCATTAGCACATAACGGAATTTCTCCATCTCCTTTCCTAATAAGAGAGCACAGAAAGAAACCTTTGTTTTAAAACGACTTTAAAAAGGGGCCGAACCTATCATCAATGCCTTTCTGATTTTAGCGTCTTAAGACATCGATACTTTCCGAGATTATCGCGAATTAGCACTTAGAGTTCTTGTAAATTCAAATTAGAGTTATATTCGAAGCTCGATTACCAGTACTTGTGCGCGCCGACAATTATCTTATAAGTGGACTTAGTCATTATTCAATATATAAATATAAAATTATAAAAATAAATTTTAATGTGAAACATTTTCATTTATTTTACTTTTAAATACAAACCTCCTCTTATTACGAGAGTAGTCTCAAAAGTACTCGACCTGACTTATGAATACAGGTAGTTTTTAAAAATCAATTACTGCGATTGACAGTATTACCTTTCAACAACTTAATGTAAAAAATTCATAACGGTACGTTTATTATTATTTTTTTTTACAGACATCCAAAGTGAACGCTCTCAGTGAACTTGTAAATATGGAAAAAATCGGGCATCGTTATGTGATACAATACTTTTATTTGAAAGGTCTAAGTCCAACCGATATCAAAGCCGAGTTGGATTCTACTCTGAAGAAGTTTGTTCCTTCGTTTGCAACGGTCAAATATTGGGGAGCTGAGTTTAAGCGAGGTCGTACAAGCTGCCAAGATATACCTCCGTAGTAAACTGATATATATTTGAACGCATTTAACTCGAATAATATCATCGCTAGCGAAAAATATGCTGCATGAAGAGGATGGATTTTTATCCGATCTACAACTTATATTTAAAATTGTTATAAAATTATCAATATTTTTCGAGATAAATATGAAAAAATACTATTTTTATTAGTTTTTCATGGTTTTCACTGTTTTTGACTACAATTCCTACAGTTGTATAAAAGTTTGAGTTCAGAAATGAATAAATTAGTTCAAAGATATACCAAAACAAAAAAATTACGCGGTCGATATTTACCTCTGCGAGTACCATTTCCTGCGTTTAATCATCGTTACAAATTTTTTTGTTAAAAACTAATTCTGAATTAGAAAGCTCTTAAGTGTTTAACTACCACATTACAATATTGTTATTTTAATGAAATTTCATTTGATTACACAGCCACACAAAAAAAAACATTTTATGGTTTGGGGGTCAGACCATGTTTACTATATGTTTTTGGGGTCGCTGAGTCCGAATCTAGGGTCAGAATAACTCCATCGGGCTAGGGTTTTCCATAAAACCAAAAAACCCCTTTATTGAGCTATATAACGATAAACCCTTTACATCAAACCCCTTAACCTCTTCAAACCATGACACAATAAACCGATAACCCCATTGCCCCCAAATCAAACAAAAACAGTTAATCTTAGGCAATTTGTAGTAATGCAAATTTTCACGGACATTCAGGATACGTTCGATCAGAGAAATAAAACGTAATAACTCCATAACATCACTACAAAAGGGATTCATAAAATTGCGTGCGCCTGCATCCAGGGCTCCTCCTCGCGGTGGCGGCGGGCAACTGAGTGAGCCCGTTATCCGGCTAAGTTTCTGGATTACGGCTTGGATGCAGAGGAATCTCGGAGCCTAAGTATCAGCGGTTGGTGAGGGTATGAAAGCGGGCCCCCAGGCGTCGTCATCAAGCGACCGCAGTTCCATATTGGTTGGCGACTTGGCGGATGTAGAACATAGTGCTACAAGAAAACCACCCAAAAAGATCGTGCGATTTCATGATTGTCATGTAGATCATAATCAATTTTGTTATATTTGCACAAAATTTGAAGTTACATCTTTGCGAAGACCAAATGAAAAGTCTATTTGTAATTTGTATGACGAAGTTTTCAATTTGCGAATCGACAAGGATAAATGTTGGCTTCCATCTGTCATTTATAATGATTGTAAAAAGATGTTGTTGAAATGGAAGGTGCAAAAAACTAGAGATCTTGTAAAATTCTCCACTCTAAAAATTTGCAGATATCCTTGTACCTCGAAAGAATGCTACTTTTTCACGAATCACGTTGAAGGTTTTACCATGAAAACTAAAAGTAAAATTGTATATAATTCTGTTAAATCGATTTCAGATCCCGTACCGTACCAACAAACTGATTCTGATAAAGGTGGTGAAAATACTATGAAATTTGAAGAATTGGGAACTTCAAGCAACTGAAAAACATGTGACAAAGTGACTCGCTTGGGCGCATGATAATATTGATAGAGATTTTGAAAATGTCATTTTTACTGATGAATGTTCTATATAGGCACGTTCTGTCCTCACGCGAGCCTGGTCAACTTCCACCAATAGGCTTGTTCAGCGGACCGTAAAACATGGAATAAAGGTGCATCTTTGGGGCTGCTTCTCAAAGCAGGGATTCGGCACTTTGCACCTCTTTACTGACAACCTAAATGCCGAGAAAATGATAAAAATCTACAAAAAGACTTTACTGCCATCTGCCAAACAATGGTTCATCACAAAAAATGAAGATTGGATTCTGCAGGAGGACAACGATCCTAAACACCGCAGCAAGCTCTGTACTCAGTGGAAGACTCAATCTAGCATCGTTACATTGGATTGGCCGTCGCAGTCGCCCGATGCAAACCCTATTGAAAATGTATGGGCATATATTAAACGAAAGCTTCGCAGAAGACGCACATACACTTTAAAGCAGTTGTCTTACGAAATTCGTCGGATCTGGAGATCCTTGCCACTAGAATACGCCGTCAAATTAGTAGAAAGCATGCCTCGAAGATGCCGGGCAATTATCGACGCCGGTGGTGACTGGACACATTATTGACCGAATTGCATCATTTTTTGTAATGTGTACAATATATATATAAATATGAAAGTTTTATCAAATAAATTTTTTTATAAATTAACACGACCACGCTCTTACTTGACAGACTGTATTAATTAAAATACAATAATATATTCATTTTTTAATTATTTCTTAATTTTAAAAAATACTTTACTCGATATAAGAAATTTTAAATGTTGAATTAATACAAGTATGTATGGATCGTCAGACCACTTATGACTCAAATTTAAATCCTAGTTCTACAAGTGTTGCGTAGCGTAAAAGTTCTGGCGTCTGCTTTATGATGCGAAGAACCCAAGTTTGAATGTTTAAGAATATGTATGAAATTCTAAAATGCTATTCTAAAATATATAAAATACTGAGACAAAGGTTACAAATGACCTTTCAGAAAGATTGTATAAGAAGTTACTTAAATCTTTCATAGAAGATAAATGACAGTTTCTTAAGCCAGACATTTTGATCTTATGTCAATATGCTGTGAAAGCTTTCTGGAAGATAATTATATCTTTTAGAAAGCTTAAAAAAATTATTCCAAAAGTTACTATAATCTTTTATAAAGATTACAGATAATAATATTTTAGAAACATTGTATAAAAGGTTACAAATAATTATTTGTAAAGGTTATAATCTTTTAGAAAGATTGTATAAAAGGTTACTGTAATCTTTCATGGTACATAATTGCCAGTTTCTAAAGTTAGACATTTTAATCTTACAACAATATTCTGTTAAAGCTTCACAGAAGCTTCCAAACTTTTCTTGAATACTAACAGTGAGTTCACAGGAAGTTTTTGTTATATGTCATCAAATAAGAGACAGTTACTCCGCACTAATAGTTTTTCCGAAAAATCTAAACCCGACCCGGGGGCGCCTTTTACGGAGGTCCTCCTCCTTTTTGGCGGTCAGAGTGTAGAAGAGAGAGAGAGAAAGAGAGAGAGAGAGAGCCTGTTTTCATTTAAATTTTAACAATTGTCTTACAACTAATATAAAACAACCATTATATTGTTTCAAATAATGTTTTAAAACTTTTAAGTACAATATCAAGACTAATTAATGATAAATTTAAAATAACTTGTGATATTAACAGAATTTATGAATTATTATGTACTGTAATATAATAATAGAATTTTAAAAGACATCCTAATTGAAAAAGATGATGTTATTTATGACTTTATAAAATAACATTTTTAATCACGTTATTAATGACGTAATTTGTTGTCATAGGATTTGGAACATTTTATAACGTAATTTGTCAAATTTTTCCAGCATAAAAATGACGTCATTTCCGTATCAAAAGACAAAATTGTTACAAGGTATGTATTTTATTTCGGCAATAAATTGATTATTTAGTCGTAAATTATCGTTAATTTATTGTATACATTAATAATTTGTGGAATAAGACGCAGAAAAACTTTTTGACCTACGGTGGGATCGAACCCGGGTCCTTCACATTCTGAAGCAGACGCCCTCACCACTACGCTACACGCAACGCTTGTGCAACTAAAATTTTAATTTTAGCTATAAGTTTCAGTTATAAGTTTTTACCCGTACTTATAAAATAAATGCAAGCAATAGAAATGGAGATCGGTATAATAACGTTACCGAACGATTTCATGGCATGAGATTTTAATGTGTTGTGGGTGTATGCGTGTAGGTGGCGAAAGAGAAAAATGAAAAAAACTTTGTGTGACTTCAAATGTTAAAACTTTATACCAGCATTATATTTATCACTTTCTCTCTCTCTCTCTCCCTCTCTTGTATCCTTTACACGCAGAGTTTTTGCTTTTAAATATCAAGCGAAGACGAATGTTATTCTCTCTCGCTCTCTCGCTGTTAGCTGTGCTTATAAGCTCTTCTCTCTCTCTCTCTCTCTCTCTCTTCTTCTCTCTCTCTACCTGCACCAGCCAGTTTATTGCCTCCTGTCCTTGACAACTTTGGTTGACCAAAATAGGGAGATTCGTTTAAATTTATTATTCAACTTAAAAACGTATTTGTTGCTCGTTAACCCCCAGGGCATAACACTTACTTAAATTATAATATAGCCTTCCATAAAAAAAATGAATTCATATATTTGACCTACATATCATCAAAATTTAAACTGCTATTACTACTGTCGATATTCCTCTTTTTTTTATCAAATTTGCTGGGCTTAGATAACAAAAAATCTTTATGATGATTGTCACAATTTCCACGATTTTTATTTATGGTTGTAGATTATATAACAAAGTTAACTGATTCTATAAAAAATTCAAAAGTATATAAAAGTTCTAATTTATTTATATAAAGGTTATAATTTATGTATATAAAGGTTATAATTTATGTATATAAAGGTTATAATTTATTTTAAATAAGCTTTCTCATGCCTAAATCTTAAGGGAGGAAATCACAGTAAAATTTTCAATTTTTTGAAAAAAATTTTTTTTCGCCTAAAAGGTGCTTTAGGGTCTTAAAAATATTATACCAAATGATGAAACACGGCAAAAGTGTCCGAATGCCCAAATTTTTTATTCTGCGGTAACGCCACTCAGGTATGCTCCGAGCGCCTTTTGTGAAAAAACGCGTTTTTCTCAAAACCACTTTTTTGAGCTCGCCGAAGACATAACTTAAGCAAATCTTTACCGATCAACTTGAAATTATGACAGTAGCTTTAAAATATCTTTCTCCACAGAGCTACGTGAGATTTTTTATTTTATATAGCTTCGTTTTGTTTTATCAAAGATTTAATGGCGTTTTTTTTGTTCAAAATTTAACTTTATTTTCAAACATGCACCATTTTGTGAAAAATCAATACATCAAAAAAATCCTACGTAGCTCGCTAGCTGTTGTTATATGAAAACTAAAGAATTTTGGTTTTTTCTTCTAGGTCAGAAATTAAGGAGTCTACGTCTTTGGCCATTGACACGCTTTCAAAAATAGGCGCCTTGGGGCATATGCTGCGCAGCCGCCATTTTTAAATATTTTTTATTAAAAAAATTATATTTTGTACTTTTTTATTATTGCTATAAAACTTACTTTACAGATTTTCGATTGATACTTTTATTCAGCCAAAATTAATTCCCGAAAATATGCCTATTTTTTTTGTGTGCTACTGTGATTTCCCCCCTTAATTTAATATGTAGCAAACACGTTCTTTGGACATGTTCATAACCTCTGCTATCTTTCTCACTTCAATTCGGTGGTCGTCTTGCATCATTTGGTGAGCTTTGGCGATGTTATTGTCAGTGGTTGCAGTTTCTGGACGTCCCGAACGTTCATCGTCTTCCAAGCTCTCACGGCCACGTTTGAATTCAGCTGCCCAAAATTTCACTGTGGTAAATGAAGGTGTAGAGTCCCCATACACAAAGTTCAACTCATTTTTGATTTGCGTAGGCGTATTGCCTTTCAAAAACAAAAATTTAATGACATCTCGATACTCAATTTTATCCATTTCCACAACAACACTCACATCAACTCACTTAAACGACTGTCAACTAACAACTACGCATCAAAAATGGCTGGAACTTTAGTGAGCAACTGTCAACAGATGAACAACGAAATTCGATAGCCTTTATTGACGAGTACTGCTATCTTCACGTTGAGGTCGGAAACTTTTCAGACCACCCTCGTATATTCGTAATAGTACATATGCAGTTACATCTCTAAGGTTGCGACTATTGCTTCTGCACGTGTACCAGTAGCATATTTAAAAACAATTATCTGAATAAAAAGTAACATTGAAAATGAAGAATAAACAAACGAATTCGTTTGTTTATAGTTATAACGTGTGACGGAGAGTCCGTCATAGGTCGTTGACGAAGGATGTGTTTACATTCTTGCGCAACCGTCGTCAGGTTGCCGGCTTGTAAAAGCCTGCTTAGCAGCGAAAGGGCGGACTTATTGAAAAGCTGGCAACGTTCGAAAATCACGCGATTTTCGAACTTGAGACGCCGATCGGCGAGGAATTTCGGGAGGGAAGGGGTAGGGGAAATCAAGCGTAACGGGCAGTCAAACTGTGCGCTCTCGTGAGGACAGTCGAGATATTTCCCGCTTTCCGAGAGCAAGCGTCGCAAGTGAGTTACAGCCGCGGTGAAGGAGTGCGAGAGAGAGAGAGAGAGAGTGAGAGTGAAGTAGAAGAAAAAAGAACAGTGTGAGGAAGGACAGGTGAGACGACGAGTAGTTACGGTGATGAAGTCAGACATGGGATAAGGAGGGCAGGTGTCAGCGGGGGATGACTAGAAGTTGCCACCGTTACACCTGAAGCCGAGGTTTAGGCGCAAGCCGTCGGCAAACAGGCGAGCTACTCCCGAGGTCCAGCAGCCCTTCTCCGAGAGGGGACGGAGCAGCCAGAGTCAAAGACCGCGGCACGGAAGAGAGCAGCCGGGCGTTCAACAGCTAGCGGACGAGCCACCGAGACACCAGTTCGCGATTTAGGTAGCGACCGATTATCACTTCCCTGCCCTGGAGAAGCGAGAGGCCTCTACTGGCTGGAGAAGCAGCCGCGGGCGGCTGGCCTGCATTTTTTCAGGGAGAATCACGCGCATATCTGAGTGTGCGGGAGAAAAACGGCGCAAACGTGCGCTGCGGTGAGAAAGTGAGAGAGAGAGAGAGAGAGGGAGTAAATGACGTGGTATATTATAACGTACGAGGTGTGATAAAATAAGGTGACTTTTAATTTTTTATAAAAAATATTCATTTATTCATCTAAAATTATGTTATCCCCTTTAGAGTAATCCCCCTCTGATACAATGCACTTGTGCCAACGCTTTTTCCAGTCGACAAAACACTTCTGTAATGCATTTTTTGGTATTGCCTTGAGCTCCTTCGGCGATGCAGCCTTAATACCCTCAATCGTCGCAAATCTTCGTCCTTTCATGGGCCTTTTCAATTTCAGGAAGAGAAAAAAGTCGCAGCAGGCCAAGTCTGGTGAATACGGTGGCTGACGCATGATAGTAGTATTGTTGTGGCCAAAAAACTACTCACTAGTAACGACGTGTGCGCAGGTGCATTATCATGGTGCAAAATCCAAGAATTTTCTTTCCACACTTTCGACCGTTTTTTTCTTATTGATTTACGCAAACGCCGCATGACCTATAGATAATACTCCTTGTTTACCGTACGACCTTGTGGTAGGAATTTTTGATGCACAACGCCATGGTAGTCAATGAAAACTGTGAGCAAAATCTTCACATTCGAACGAACTTGGCGTGCCTTTTTCGGTCTTGGCTCTCCTGGGACCCTCCATTGGGATGATTGGGCTTTGGTTTCGACGTCATAACCATATACCCATGATTCGTCACCAGTTATAACCCTTTTCATCAGATCAGGATCATCATTAATGTCGTTCAACATGTCTTGGGCGATGTTCATGCGATGCTACTTCTGATCAAAATTAAGCCATTTTGAAACGAATTTCGCTGACACACGTGCCATACCCAAAAAATTCGTTCAAATCAATTGGCATGTGCCAAACGATATGTTAAGATCATCAGCTGCTTCTCTAATCGTGATTAGACGGTTTTTAAAAACAATTTCTTTCACTTTTTTAACATTTTCGTCGGTTTTTGACGTGCTGGGGCGTCAGGAGCGAGGTTCATCGTTAACATTTTCTCGGCTCTCTTGGAATATTTTATACCACTTATAAACAATTTTTTTGCTCAGAAATGACTTACCTTACGCTACTGTTAACATTTCATGAGTTAGGCACTCAATACCACTTTTTACATAAAAATTAATACAAACTCTTTGCTCCATTATTTTCAACAGCAAAAAATCGCCGAGCACGCAAAAACGAGTCTAACCTCTCACATAAAAGCAACACATGTTATATAGTCGAAACTGTTAACATATGATCGTGACGAGTGTACCAACATAACAAAAAAAAATTTTCGAATTAGAGTGTACAGAGCGCGCGAATTCCAAAAAGTCACCGTACTTTTTGATCACATCTCGTATAGGGTGACAAATGGGAAGTTGCCTAAAGTATATGCATCTCTTTCCCCCTCTACCGTATCGTATAAGGCTATGCCCACGGAGGTTCATTCGAGAATTTTGTCAGTTTCTATTGAGACACCGTAAAGAGCAATACGTGTACTTTAAAATGAGTGACTCTACAAACGAAGAAAAGGTGTATCTCATCGAGTGCTTTTATTCTAGAGGTGAAAACTATACTGAAGCGTATAAAGGTTTTCGTACTAAGTTTGGAAGTAAAAGATTAGCCAGCCAAAATACTCTTAGAAGGTAAGAATGAAAAAAATTATGTTTGACTTTATCGTATGACCGCATTTTTTAATAAAGTTTTCAAATTTTTTTTCACTTTTTTCTCAGAGTAATATAACTTCATCAATTATTATTGTCTTGACGATCGTCGTCATGATCTTCCTGGTCCTTCATACACAGTTACAACAGAAGATAAGGTTGCCGAGGCTAAAAAACATTTTAAGAATAATCCGACGGATTTAATAAGAAAAGCTGCAGCAGCTTTAAAACTAAATCGAGAGACACTAAGATTAATAATAAAAAATTTTATTATGTTACATCCTTACAAAATTTTTTCCTTTTGCTAAGAAACGTGTATTAGTCAGGAACTATTATTTTATACAAGATGGTGCTACGTCGTATAAAACTCAAGAGGTATCTAAAGCTATTTACGAAGTTTATGATGTACGCGTCATCGGTTTAGGATATCTCAAGTTTGCACACGTAGGTATAGAATGGCCCTTTTATTCACCGGACTTAAACCCGTGTGATTTCTTCTTATGGGGCTACCTAAAAGACTACTGTTATGCGGAAAAACCCAAGACCAAAGATGATCTTAGAGATTTTCTAATGAGAAGCTATTAGAAAAGGTACTTCTAGTATTTCTTCATCTAAAATTAAACAAGTTTTTCATAGTTTCCAAAAACGGCTTGACTATTGTGCAAGTTCAGATGTGGATCACTTCGAAAATATTTACCATAAATAATTATTCCTTAGCCAGGTTTTGTCATTTTTCTAAAAACGTAATATGTGCCTGTTGAAATTGTTCGATTAAACTCAAACTTATTTTAAATAAAAATGACCACTTCACTGATTTAATATGTACTCTTATTATTTTTTTCCCAGCACTTATCTCAAAATTATAAGTGATTACTTTAAGTAACTTTCCGTTTGTCACCCTGTATATCAAATAGATATACGTGTTTTATGTTTGAAATATTCCATATATATATTTTTTGTATAATCTTGAATTGCCGCGTCTTTGGAGGTAAACGCGTAGATCTTGTTGAGGCGTATCCGTGATATGCCCCGGGATCCGCTGGTCAGGGTTAGTACGGGGAATTATTTGGGCGAGAGGGTGGGAGCCTATATAATTAATATAATAAAAGAGGAAGTATATAATTTTTTTTGAGCAAGGCATACAGGGCGGACATAGCTATTTTGACTACGACGCGGTGCCTCGTCACAAACGATATCTTCGTTTGATTTGCTGCTGGGTGTCTAATAGTCTTATCTGATCTTCTAAGATAAAATCGCGAAGAAAAGCAGTTCAGTATGAACATCTCTTGCAATTATTATTAATTTTTTTTGTAAATTATTTATCTATTTATCTAATTTCTATAATCTATTGATCTATAAATATTTTTAGATTGTTAAATTATCAAACAAGAGAAAGAAGTGTGTATTGCACAAGATTGTCACTGTTCTCGCGACTAACGCCAGCTGGCAATCATAGTCGCATCGAGAAAAAGACAGTCTCCTTGCAAGAAGTTACTCTGTCCAGAAAATAAGGTTTGGGCCGAAAAATTCTATCAGTTTTAATGCTGCACAGTGAACGCACGCTTAATTGTAGTATCGCTCTAAACTAAAAACAGTGAAATTCAGTAAAAAAAAATTATTCCCAATTTCTCGGAATCCAGTTTACATAATTTCTTGCATATTATAATCGATTTCGACGATAAATAATATTTAGCATTGGTACTTGAGCGTGAGCTCGAGATCTAAAACCAGTCTTATGCAAATGATTTCTCGCCTATGATCACTGATTTAATGCCCTAGTAAAGCTTCATGTGCAATTCACCACGATATATGCGTAGATTTCTGTATTTGCTGTAGATTACCCATTACTTGATATGGGACCAAATACGAGAAACAGCAGACTGATCAATATGTAATCTCTATGTCACAGACGCTTCGCTAAAACCTTTCCCCATGAAAACCATTATTTGCACACGTAGAGCCTCAGACGATGGACGCATTATGTGCTATTACAATAACCGTATATCTATACCATAGTCACAAAAATTAGAATTCCTTCGATAAGAAAATTAACTATTAAAAAAATTAACGCAGATAATAACAATTAGAAAGAATTTAATTTAATAAAATTTTTTAAATTTTATTGCAACTTACTAAATAATTTAGGAAAAAATTTAGAATTTGTTTGTAGCGATTTCAAAGACTTATATAATCAATTAAAATAATTGAATCAATGGGGTCAAAATTTTAATTTTTTTAAAATATAGTAAAAACTTATACTCAGAGATTTAATAAGACATTAACAACAAATGAATGTCTAAATTAAATTAAAACATTCAGAAAAATAGATTACTTTGACAGCATTTTTAGACAAAATATTAGCAATTATTAGACGAAAAAAATCTATGCCATACATTTTTTGATTGGTGTCATGAATTCAAGAAACTAATGATTTCAAAAAGGATAAAAATATCTACTTGTTTTCTGTGTAGATGATACTTGTTAAAAAGAATTTTGTAGTATCACTTAACGGTGATACTTTAAGTCTTTGCAAGCCTGCTTGGATTCCTCAATTTATTCAGCCAAGGTACATTATTAATTTTAAAACTTTTATGTAAAAAAATATAAGTTTTTGTACAAAATTTGCATATTTTCGACAAATACTTTGTTTTTTTCAAACATCTATAAAAATATACTTTACCTTAAGTTCATTTGATTTTTAATTTTTAATTTCTAATTTATTAACACAAAATTTATATAGTTATTTCATGTATACTTGTTACTTGTGTATAGGTTTGGCAACTTACTGTCTACTAATTTACAAATTAGTAAAACAAACATAATGAAAAACAAAATAAAATCTAAATAATTTAACTTTCTCATTACGTAATAATAGCTCATGGTTTTTATAAATACAGGTTTCTCATACAACATATAAAAGATAAAATTTTGATATTTACCTAAAAACATAATTTAAATTTGACTTTTTTAGCAGTTGTACTGTCCAGTATTTTAATTATTAGTACTATAAACAATACTAAGGATTTTAATTAACATTAATCTAACAATATTTATGATAATATTTATGATAATAATATTTATGATAATAATAATGTAACTTGTATGTTCCATAGGCTACTTGTGTCGTAGAAAAATATATCACACTCTATTTCTAAAGCAGTAGTTTTTTAAATAGAAAAGACGATTTTTCGTCTATTATTGAAATAAAAAATTAAAGAATTTTAGCGTGGCGGTCCAGCTAATTGTTTTGATATTAGGATTAATTACGTGTATTAATGCAAGGCTAATAGTGAATGCTCATATACGCCAATTTCAATGTTTCTTTTAGAATGCAAGTATTAATTTTGTTATTATTATAATTATCCTTACAACTTAACTAGAACTCAAATTATAACTTTACTAAATACACACACACATATGTACACATACAAGGTTTGCCCGAAAAGTATCCGACCTGCTTTTAAATCTTCGCGCCAGAGTGTTCGAGCAACCTCTGCGTGGCATGAACGTCAACAGTAAAGCCTCACAAACTTATCAATTGATCGTCGGTACCTTCAAGACGTATTGTTTATGCGCAGCGTGTATTTGTTTACAAAGCCTTTTTGTGTTCATCGGATTTTGCTATTGTTAAATATGACTGAAAGATCAGATCAACGAATTTGCATCAAATTTTGCTCCAAACTCGGAAAAACTAATTCGGAAACTATTCAAATGATGCAGAAGGTCTTTGGAAATGAGTATATGAGCCAAATACAAATAAAGTTATATAATCGATTTAAAAGTGGCCACACATCTGTTGATAGCGATCTTCATTCCGGCCGACCTTTCACAACAACAACACTAGATAATATCGAGTGCGTGTGATTTGCGATTAAAAAAGATCGACGTTTGGCTGTACGCGAGTTAAAAGATGTTTGGAATACCACGAACTACATTTGGGAAAATTTTAACCTCAAATTTAGAAATGACACGCGTGTCTGCGAAGTTCATTCCGAAATTGCTCACAAGGAAAGGTTCTTAACCCGGACCTATCGATTTCCTTGGTTCTGGGATATGTTAAGGGGGGAAATCACAGTAAAATTTTCAATTTTTCGAAAAAAATTTTTTCGCCTGAAAGGTGCTTTAGGGTCTTAAAAATAATATACCAAATGATGGAACAGGGCAAAAGTGTCCGAGTGCCCAAATTTTTCATTTTGCGGTAACGCTACTCAGGTATGCTTAAGCGCGTATGTAAAACTTTAAACGCGTTTTTCTCGAAACCACTTTTTTTGAGCTCGCCGAAGACATAACTCGAGCAAATCTTTACCGATTGACTTGAAATTTTGACAGTAGCTTCGAAATATCTTTTTTTACGGAGCTACGTAGGATTTTTTATTTTATATTGCTTGGTTTTTTTTATCAAGGATTTGATGGCGTTTTATTTTGTTAAAAATTCAACTTTATTTTCAAACATGCACCATTTTGTTAAAAATCAATACTTTGAAAAAATCCTAGGTAGCTCGCTAGCTGTTGCTATATGAAAATTAAAAAATTTTGGTTTTTTCTTCCAGGTCAAAAATTAAGGAGTCTACGTCTTCGGCCATCAAGACGCTTTCAAAAATAGGCGCCTTGGGGCATATGCTGCGTAGCCGCCATTTTTAAATATTTTTTATTGAAAAAATTACATTTTGTACTTTTTTAGTATTGCTATAAAACCTACTTTACAGATTTTCGATTGATACTTTTATTTAGCCAAAATTAATTCCCGAAAATATGCCTATTTTTTTGTATGCTACTGTGATTTCCCCCCTTAAAGAACATCAAAAAATAAGGATACGTGTTTTCTCTTATCGGCTAACTTCCACTTTTAAGGGGTTAAAATGACCCTTAAAAAAGGGGTGAGAACAGTTTTTTGTGAATATCTCATAAGCTAATAGGGATATTTTAACGATTCAAACGGCAAAAAGCTTGTTATTTAATGTAAAAGTTTACTGTATTATTTTTATTCCATAATTTTGCAACTCCTAATTTTTATGGGGGTAAATTCAGTTTTTATAACGTATTTTCCGATTAAAAACTTTTCAAATTTTATGGAAATGATTGCAAATAATTTTTTTTTTTACAAAAATAGAAAACTAAAGTTGACCAGACTAGGGATTTTTTAAAAATTACCCCTTCAGGGAGTAACCAAATCCTAAAACAAAATTTCTAATTTCTCCTAGTCTATTAGGAATATTTTAATGATTCAAATGGCAAAAAACTTCTTATTTGATATAGAAATTCTGTGCATCATCTTTATCTCAAAATGTAGTATTTGTTATATTCTAGTAGAATTAATAATATTGTCTTCAATTTTAATATATGTCATTAATAATCTTTTGGGTTACTCTACTATAACCAAGCTTACTCTTACCATAATTTTCATAATTATGGTTAAATAACGATCGTTATAAAAATAATAATCAAATTATTATTACTTTTATTATCATTATTACTGCTGATATTATTTTTACTGCTTTCTGAACAAAATAATAAGTTGTTGAACAAACTCAGGTAAGTATAGAATATTATTAGAATATAATTTTAATATAATTAGAATAGAACGTTGTATTTTATTCATAGTCACCAGTCAGGTTTACCGCAGAAAACTTGAATGATTCTACTTATTACACTTGCAGAACATCGAAGTTTTTATGGCTGCAAAGACAATAATAGTGGTCACAACTAAAATTATTAAGTCTTCTAATATTCTTAAATAAGTATTTTTTAGATATATAACATTAATAAATAAAAGTTACATAGTAATTCTTACAAATAACCAAACTGATTATATACACTTATCATGTAAGTATTTTTATAACCGTTATTTATTTTATATTATTTTCTTTGATTATATAACTCACATCATTCTTTATGTTATAATATTAATATACATATAGTATTAATGTAAAAATATTAGAAAGATATAAAAGATTAAATATTTACTTTCTTTTTCTTGTACTAAAATTAAGTAAGTGTTTTACATTTCATATAGTTTAACATATAATTAACAAGATAAAAAAAAATCTTTTATGAATTCTTTCAAATATTTTTATGTATTATGTAGCATTTGCATATTGTGAGCATTGTAATTTATTTCTTATTTCAATTAAATTTTAATACTTTTATAATTGAGAAGTAAACGATCAAAGTAAATTTATATGCATTTTGATTCCTACTTCCTTTCACCTTATAACGGTTTTGGCCGTGTAAATTGTATATTTATTCACTACGTTTCAGCATCCTTGCGTATACCATTTTCAAGTGACGAGCAGATAACAGTTGCCTTTTAATTTTGTTTTGTTCCAGCTATCTTCAGCAACATAACGTTTAGAAATCGACTTGATATTAGAATATTACTTTTAGATTAAATAGATTGTTTTTTGTTTTCATTAAATGATTACAATTTTTTTAGGTTAAGAATAACGGTTAGTGTTAGGTATGAGTTAGCTAATAAAATTGATTTCGTATTTTGTTTGAAAATTACAACCTACGAGATCTGGCTATTAAATAACGAGACTGGTTACGAAAAAGGGTTTTATTATAAAAATTATTCTACATTCGAACGCTCCCCTTCAATATACTCCCCTTCCCTCGCCACACACCTTTCCATACGTTTTTTCCATTGATCGAAGCAGTGCTGGAAGTCTTCTTTGGTGAGGGCCTTTAGGAGCTCTGCCGTTTTTTGCTTTACCGCTTTCATCGACTCAAATCGGGTCCCTTTCAAAGCAGATTTTATCTTCGGAAACAAAAAAAAGTCGCACGCTGCCAAATCTAGCGAGTACGGCGCGTGTTTGAGCACTGGAGTGCGCTTACCGGTCAAATACTGCTTCACAGATAGCGCGTTATGAGCAGGTGCGTTGTCCTGGTGCAAAATCCACGAGTTGTTCTTTCTCAACTCGGGCCGTTTCTTACGAACTCGTTTTTGCAGTGTTGCCAAAACTGACAAGTAGTAAGTCTGGTTGACAGTCTGACCCTCTGGAACCCATTCAGTCATCACGATACCGATAATGTCGAAAAAAACGATCAACATTGCCTTGAATTTTGATTTGGACATCCTTGCTTTTTTGATTCTGGGTGATTCAGGCGTCTTTCAATGCATCGATTTCCACTTTGTTTCAACATCGTATAGAAAAATCCACGTTTCGTCGCAAGTAATAATGTTTTTTATCAGTCTGGAATATTTTTTTAACCTTTCAAGGAAATCTGAGCAGACCTGTTGACGCAAGAGCTTTTAGTCAGGAGTCAGGTTTTTTGGCACCAACTTCGCACAGACTTCTGTCATGTGTAATTCCTCGTGTAAAATTTGTCTAACTGTTTCTTTATCGGCGTTTACAACCTAGGCAATCATCTAAGTGCTTATTCGACGATCTGCACGCACAATTTAGTTGATTTTGGTCACAGTTTCCGGAGTTGAAACAGTGACAGGGCGACCTGGGCATTGATCATCTTCAGTGCTCACTCGGCCCTCACTGAAGCGCTTACACCACTCAAAAACACGCGTACGAGATAAAGAATTGCCCCATAGGCCTCTTGCAACAATTTACAGCACTCAGTCAGAGTTTTTTTTAACTTAACGAGAAATTTGATATTGATACGTTGCTCCTGTTTTTCGTCACACATGGTTTTCGGCACGAGAAAAAAACACGTTCGTTTCAAACCGCTACTGCACAAATACAATAATAGTGACGAGAACGTGTTTTGGTACGTGCATAGACAAGATATCTAACATAGATACCTAAAGCACTACTCGTTTTTTTCCCCACCCCTCTACGGCGCTCTCTAGGCACGCAGTCTCGTTATTTAATAGCCAGACCTCATATTTTGTTTTTTTTTTGTTTTAACTTAGTACTTACAATAATGCCGCAAAAGCGTAAATCTAATATTCCGCATAGCTCTAATAAAGCCCGAGCTGTTAAAATAGCTAGACTTGATGAAATTTCTCGACAAGCTGAGCTGCGAAGGCTTGAGCAGGCAGTGCGTGAGGCGGCACATATAACTGTGGAGACACCAGAACAGTCCCAAGCTCGGCGCCAAAGCATGCTAACGATCTGATGTCTTAGCGAGCTGCAGAGACACCAGAACAGTCACAAGCTCGACGTCAGCAGCAGGCGACTCACATGGCGTCCCAAAGAGCCACGGAAACATTTGAAGCAGCTGAATCTCGAAAACGCTCTGTTGCTGAAAGGGCAGCACACCAACGTCAAACATTCACAAGAAACACGTGGGCGGTGTTAAGTAAAGCTGCATTTGAGTGTGACGAGACTCTTAATTATGGAGCTCACAAGCTTATTAAAATAGAAGCGATGAGCATAGATAGCAGATATTGCGGAGGTCTTAAGTGGATACAGGAAGCAGCAGGTATGTGTTTTTTGGCCGGAAAAGTGGCCATTCCTTCTATAGACGAGCCAGTTGAACCTTTAAGAGAGCTTTTCTCTAATGAAACATATGAGTCTCGCCGTTTTTTAAAAAGTATAAGAAAATACAACATGTGCTTTCATATGACTTCTTTTGGAGCAGATAAAATTGTCTCAATGCCAGGGTTTTGTCCGACCTTCACAATACAAGGACAAGTTTACCACAGAATTGGTTCTTTACTTCTTGCGGCCAGTTTGCAATCACAATTTTTACAAGTTTATTTTATGGGTGACGACGAAGCACAAACTGATAGGCGTACTGAGTATGTGCGAGGCGTAGAAAGAAACATAGTTCAAAAATTACAACGAGTACTTCACGACCACAACATTTTGGTGTATGAATTTAAAACGGCTAGAGACAGAATGATTAATGACGATCATTTCAAAGTAATGATCCACCCAGACCGTGTACCCCGTAGTCAATATGAGAGACGATTCAATGCCCTGACCACAAATGAATTAACTGCTGTAATAGTTAGTAGTGAACAAAATACGTCTCGGGACATCGTTGTACAGGCGCACGATGGCATGCTCACTAGGGTTCCCGATACACACAGATTCTATGACGCTCTTCAGTAACCAATTATTTTTTGAGAAGGACAAGAGGGGTACAGTATTAGCATTTCTCAGATAAATTTTTTTTACCTAAAGCCCAATGCAAAACAAAAAGGTGTCCTGCAAAGATTTTTATATCTATCACTTGATGGTCCATCGCAGCGATTTTAATTTACTGCTTATGTGTAGGCTCCTCCTTCATCAGTTTCTGGTCGACATGTATGTAAATATAGAGAGTGAGTGCTTAAGGTTCATTTCTTTAAATCAAAAAAAAATGCGCGCAGAAAATTATATTCACTTGCGAGATAAAATAAGAAATGATGCGGATTTGCATCCATATAACTTGGGTCAGATGGTAATTCTCCCATCATCATTTGTAAAAAGCCCGAGATACCTACAAGAATACACACAAGATGCGTTCACATACGTACATAATTATGGGAGGCCTGATTTATTTATTACAATAACATGTAACCCCGCCTGCCCAGAAATCACCCAAGAGCTTATGCCTAGGCAAAATTCAATCGACAGGCATGACTTAACAGCCTAAGTATTTAAAATAAAAGTACAGCATTAGCTCTACTGACAAAAGGTAACATATTTGGTGACATGCAATGCTTTATGTACTCGATCAAGTGGCAAAAACAAGGTTTGCCTCACGTGCACTTACTTCTGTGGTTAAAAGAAAAATTGTGTCTGAACCAAATTGATGAAGTCATATGTGCTGAGATACCAAACCCGGAAACAGATCAAACGGTGTTGAAACAGTATGATACGTTGACAAAGAATATGGTTCACAGGCCCTGTGGTGCATTAAATTCTTTGTCGCCGCGCATGAAGGAAGGAAAACGTACTAAAAAATATCCGAAGAAGCTTTTAAAAGATACTCAAACCAATGACAAAGGTTATCCTTTGTACAGGCGCAGAGCACTAGAGGATGGTGGACGCACAACGATTATAAAAACCCGTGGAGGAACACAGGAAATATTGGTGGACAATAGTTGGGTGGTCCCCTATTTTCCCCTCTTATCAAAAAGTTTGAATTCCTATATAAATGTTGAGTTTTGTAATACGGTACAGGCGATAAAATAAATCTGTAAATATATTATGTTAATAAAGGTAGCGACAAGGCTATTTTTAACATCCGCCAGCAAGGGAATGTAAAGATTAACCCGAGAGATGGGGTGCAAACATTTAGAGCCGGCTGATATGTTAGTAGTAACGAAGCAGCCTGGGGGATCTTAGGTCTGCCTCGGCACAAGAGTCACCCAACCGTCACTCATCTCGCGATTCATTTACCCAATGGTGAGAGGGTTTACTTTACTGAAAATAATTTTAGACAGAGATTGGCAGCACCACCTAGAAGAACACTAACTGTATTTTTTCTGTTTTGCCTAAGTAATGCGTTTGTAAAAACATTACTTTACATTAACGTACTTTGCTACTATACTTAAAATGCGGTGCGGAAGAAATGGAAACGTCGTTTACAAGGAACACCTGTCGATGGCTGGCAAGGTGTGAAGACAGTAGACGCTCTAGGCCACATTTACACTGTGCACGTTAGCAACTTTGAATGTTATTGTTCGCAAATGCTGCTGAATGTAATAAAGGGTCCCACCAACTTCTTGGATTTACAAACTGTTGACGGCCAAGAATTTGGCAGGTGTGTGAGAAGATGGGGTTGCTGGAAGATGATAACCACTGGGACGCCACCATAGAAACGGCCGAGCTGTGTCGCTCACCGGCGTAAGTAAGACAGCTGTTTGCCATATTGATATGCACTTGCGGTTTATCTTATCCTCTGCAACTATGGCACAAGTACAAAACTGCATTATCAGAGAACATCATGCACAGATTTGAAAGAATGGATCAGGTCAACGATGATCTTTCTTTTAATGAGGCATTGGGGCTTATCGAGGACGAAATAATAACAATTTCTGGAAAGACATTGCCCGATTTCGGTATGCCCACACCGCGGCGTAGAGGAGAACTGTCAAACGATTTGATAAAAGAGCTAAGCTATGATACCGCGATATTAGACACTCACGTGTGCGAATCTAAGCCACATCTCCTACCTAAGCAAAGAGAGATTCATCACAAAATATTACGACGAGTTGAGAGTGGTGAAGGAGGATTTTTTTTTCTTGATGCCTCGGGTGGAACAGGAAAAACTTTTTTACTTAATTTGCTTCTGGCGAAAATTTGCAGGAACTATAATGTTGCATTTGCCGTGGCTTCCTCTGGAATCGCTGCAACATTGCTAAGCGGTGAACGAACGGCACATTCGGTCTTTAAATTACCTCTTAATCTGGCGAGAGTAGAAATCCCAACGTGCAATATCAGTAAGAATAGCGCCCGTGGCATCCTGTTGCAACAGTGCAAGCTGATCGTATGGGACAAGTCCACTTTATTACAAACGCGCCATCGAAGCTTTTGATAGCTGTCTACAAGACTTATACAGCAATCAAACGTTAATGGGTGGTGTGGTAGTTTCATTGGCTGATGACTTTAGGCAGACTTAGCCTGTCATCGAGAGAGGCACTGCAGCAGACGAAATTAACGCATGTCTTAAATCATCATATGTAGGGACCAAAGTTCAAAAGCTGCACCTCGCCACTAACATGCGTGTCCAGTTATTCAGTGATATAGATTCGGGCGCGTACGCTGTGAAACTGCTCGAGATAGGCGAAGGTCGAATAGAAACTAATGAAGAAGGTATGGTTCCATTCACCAACCAATTTTGTCATGTTGTGGATTCGAAAGACGCGCTTATTGCTCAAGTTTTTCTAAATTTGCAACAAAACAACCAGGATGAAAATTGACTGTGTGAAAGAACCATATTGGCATCAAGAAATGAGACAGTTACAAAGATCAATAAAAAAATCTTGGACAAGATAACCAGCGATACATCAACGAACAACTTCATCGACACAGTCATGTCATCCAAAGACTGTACGAGCTACCCCGTGGAATTTGTAAACTCTTTGGAGATATCCGGGGTGCCATCCCATAAACTGGAATTAAAGGTAGGTATACCCGTTTTTTTTATGCGCATAATAGATTTAACGAGGTGGAGATGATTCTTGAAGTGTCGCTAGATTTTCATGAAGAGTATAAAGACCATGATGAAAGAATAGTCGAGGATGAAATACAACATCACTTACTGATACTATCCAGGCACCAACAAATGAATGTACAGAAGATAATAAAAAAGTAGATTTCGATTACAAACAAAAAGCCGTGGAATTTTTGAGAAGTAGCAAAAAGAAGAATTTAAATATTGAAATCGTTAAGAAAAGATTTCAATGGTGATACCTACTGGTCAACTGAAACGTTGGGCCCACACAATTAATAAAGGCGGCACCTGTATAGACAAAGTTGCAAAAATTTGTCAATATACATTGGATAATTTTAAAATTGATGTTGAAGGAGGTTTTATTATATGATCGCGATATACTTTGGTGGGCCTTACGCGCTGAAAAAGAAATTGCCTCTGAAGAATTTCGATTCAAGGCTTTAAAAAGTTGGATATTACGCTTTAAACAGGCTCATAGGATAGTATCTAGAAAAATAAATAAAATTAGTACTAGGAAAATACTAAAAAGTTATTTAGACCTTAACACAAAAACAGGTGCATTTGTTGCTGACGTTAAGGGGTTAGGCCACTCTACAGGTTAAAAAAATAGGCTTTTTTAGGATTCTTTTTTCAGAAATATTACAAAATAAATCAAGATTTCAATAAAGCGAATTTATGATACATAATAGTGGCTGTATACAAAAATTTTTCTGGAGCGATTAATTTTAAAATAGCGGCTGCGCAGCGTGTATCACAAAACTGCATTTAAGTTGGCCGAAAACATAATTCAAACAATTCTCAACCGATTTACTTGTAATATTAAATATATCTCAAAAAATACATTGTCTATAGAAGTATGTAGGATTTTCTTTTTATATTGCATGGTTCGTTTGTTATTAACAATAATCTGATAATTTTTTAGGCAAATTTTTCACTTTCCACTATGGAAGTGCGTCATTTGGCCAAAAATTCATATATTAAAAAAAACTACGTACTTCTATAACAGTTACTGTATAAAAAAAAAAAAATTGGCTTATTATAATTAAAATATTGCAGGAGCTGTTTGTTCGGCCGTGGACCCTGAAGAAACGGAAACGTTATCGGAAAAGAGCTGCACAGCCGCCATTTCAAAAAAAATTTTTGTATTCAGTCACTGATATGTACGAGGGCGGTTCCAATATGATCGAGACAAATGCTCTGACACGTTAATCTACTATCGCAAAAATTTACAAAAATTTTCAGTTTTTCTAGGTACTCCCCCTTACAAGTTACGAATTTTGTCCACCTTCTTGGAAGCTTTTTGATGCCGGTATCGAAGAATTCCTTGGGCAACTCGGACAGCCATGTGCTTACGAACTCCTCTACCTTGTCGTTGGTGTTGAATCTTTGACCTCCGAGGGCTTCTTTCAGTGGTCAAAACATGTGGTAATCGCAGGATGATAAATCCGGACTGTAGGGAAGGTGTTCCAGTACCTCCTATTCTAATTTCGATATTTTATCGAGCGTGAGACGCGCGGTATGAGGGAGTGCGTTGTCCTGGAGAAGAATCGTACTTCGTGCTGGAATGCTCCTCCGTTTCGAGCGATAAGCGGGTTTCAGGTATGTTTTCAGAAGGTTAGAGTAGTATGCCCCGCCGGTCCTAGAACACAGTACACATAACTTTACCCGCGGACCTGGTTGTCTTCGCTTTGACTGGCGCCTCTTCCTCTTTCTTCCTCCACTTTTTAGACGACACCTTGCTTTCGGGAGTGTAATTGTGTACCCATATCTTGTCTGTAGTGAGGATTCGCGTTAAAAAACCGTTCTCCTCCACCTTGTATCGCGTCAGCAAGCGGCGATAAACTTCCAACCGCGTGAATTTTTGCTCGAAGTTCAACAGTTTAGGAACCCATCGCGCCGTTATTTTGCGATATTGGAGGTGTTCGTGGATGATAGACTCTACACTACCAATACTGATGCTGGGTTCAGCCGAAATGTCTCAAACATTCATCCTACGGTCCTCTAAAATGAGTTGTTCTACGTGGCAAATGTTGTCTGGTGTAATGCTGGTTCGCGGTCGACGATCATGCGGCTCATTCTCGACGGTTTCGCGACCATCCTTGAATGCTTTAGCTAATTTAAACACAGCAGCCCTACTCAGGTACTGACTACCAAACTGATTTCGCAAACGCAGAAAATTTTCCGTGTTTTTAACGCCTTCCTAACTAAAAAACGAATGACAATACGTTGCGCAACGGCGGTCGGTACTTGACGTTCACTCATGGTCGTAGCACGCGCGTGAAACATGCACTTCCGACGAAAACTATGCCACACTGTTCGTAAGGGACCCAGTAATCACATACTCAAGCCACGACCTTTAAAACATACATGCGCGCCATCTACAGCGTTTATCTCCATTATATTTAAATCACCCTCGTATAATAAATACTTTTTATTGGAATCTCGTTTTATTATGTATTATTTATGAAAAAAGTCCTGTAAAAGCCTATTATTTCGGCCTCTAGAGTGGCCTCACCCCTTAAATCGTGTGTACCAATGATTGAAATCTAGACTTCATATAATTTAGATCAGAGTGGATTCCCATTAGAAATGAATTCTAAAAGAACATTAGCAGTTGAAGAAGGAAAGCAAGTATAATGTTTGGTACAGTCGGTTTTATCAACAACACAGTTACACCATGCAACCACTTATATCAGCCTCGGGGCAACTCTTATCACCACTTTTTATAGACTTAAAAGAACAGAGTGGTCAATTTGGTCCTATTGTAAAAGCTAATTTACTTAGACCAGGAAACGTATACGTAGAAGCATCTAAATATGGAAAATTAACTACAAGTGAGCATATTTCAAACCACTTCCATGCAATGTGATAGATACGTTATGCGATATGGTACTGAATAATTTCATGCATTTATGCTTTAATTACAGACCTTTTTAAGATTTGGTCAGAAAAAGTATTTTATCCAAATGTAGGTCATCACTGTGCACTATTACTTAATTCCTGGAGTGGGCATTGTGATACAGTTGTAGAAAAACCAATGCCAGAAAATAATATTGTTAATATCAAAAAGATATCAGCAACAACAACAGGAAAAATACAACCGCTTCATGTATAGTATATGGATTCCGCATCTGGAAGAACTTTGTTCGACAATTTTCCGATAACGTGATTTTAATGGATTATGATTTGAATTTATATTCAAGAAATAATATAATTGAACTTTAATCTTAAGTCCACAACCAGCTTTCGTCACCGAGATATACGAATCTTTTCAAATATTTCTGGTATAAAAGTGGTTACATCGATATAAAACCTGATGAATTTGATAATCCTGTTGATTTTAGTTTTGGAGATTCTTGCAGTACAAACTACAAAATAGAAGGCTGTACAAATATTGCTATTGTACGTTGTGGTTGGTGTAAAAAATCATTGTGATTTAAAAATTTTCATGAAGATTATCACTATTGTCAAAACTTTGAAAAATAAAATTACATAGCTGTAACCACCAATGAATAATCCATAATGTATTGTTATTGTAACTAAATCCGTAGTTTTAATTTAATTTTGTAAAAATAAAAAAAGTTAAATATTGTCATATAGGATAAATGATTTTAAAATCTATTTGTATTTGACAAAAGAAGTACTATGAAATACAATAAAAAATAAAATTAATCCAAGCAAAAATAACAAGTGCTACATTATGAGATCAAAATGATTCAGTATAATACTACGGGGATAAAATTATGCACAAAATTTTTATATCAAATAATAAGTTTTTTACCGTTTGAATCCTTAAAATATTCGTAATAGACTAGGAGAAATTTGAAATTTCGTTTTAGGGATTGGTTACTTCTCTGAAAGGGTGATTTTTAAAAAACCCCAAGACACGTCAACTTTAGTTTTCCATTTTTGTAAAAAAAAATCATTTGCAAATATTTTCATAAAAATTGGAAAGTTTTAAATCGAAAAATACGTTATAAAAACTAAATTTACCCTCATAAAAATTAGAAGTTGCAAAATTGTGGGATAAAAATTATAGAGTAAATTTTTACATTAAATAACAAGTTTTTTGCCGTTTTAATCGTTAAAACATCCCTATTAGTTTATGAGATATTCACAAAAAACTTTTCTCACTCCCTTTTTTAGGATTCATTTGAACCACTTAAAAGTAGAAGTTAGCCGATAAGAAAAAACACGTATCTCTTATATTTTAACGTACTTTAACGTATCTTAGAACCAAAGAAATCGATCGGCCCGGGTTCAGAACCTTTCCTTGTCAGTGCAGAGCAAAAAAAAGTTTCTTTTAGAAATCAATCAGGACAACTTAGAAATGGTTAGCAATAATAATAATGTACTTAAAAAGGTTTTTACAGGTAATGACGTAAATACCTAATTACTGTGAATCAAATGTAATCTATAATTACAGGTAATAATGTAATACGTGGGTTTATAGTTATGATCCCGAAACAAAACAACAATCTTCACAGTGAAAGCTCTCGTCTAAATTACGGCCAAAATAAGCATCTTAAAATCGGAGCTATATCAAGTCAATGCTGATTGTTTTCTTTCATTAAGAAGGTGTTATGCACCACGAATATGCACCAACAGGTCAGCCGATCAATAAGGAATATTATGTTAAAATTCTAAAACGATTGCGGTGTGAAGAAAACGACAGCATTTTTGGTCTAGCGGTGACTGGCTTCTTCATCACGATAATGCACCAGCGCACTCATCAAATCTTATGCAGTAGTTTCTAACGAAACACAATATCGCACTGCCTCGCCAACCTCCGTACAGTCCTGACATATTTCCTTATGACTTTTGGTTGTTCCTAAATTTCAAAAAACCGCTCAAAGAATAACAGTTCGACGACAAAAAGACGGTTGAAGATAATGCGACGAGGGCATTTAAGGCTATTCTAAGAACTGACTTCCAAGACTGCTTCAGAAAGTGGAAACACCGCTGGAAAGGCATTATTCAATTGAATAAGTACTACTTTGAAGGATGCCACTCGATGGGACGCGGAAATATGAAGGTAGGTCGGATACTTCTCGGACTGACCTTAAATAAAAAATTGTTCAATTTGTTTCCCTTTTGAACAAATTAATTAGATAATTCAAAACTTTATATGTTAAGGATTAGATATTAGAAAAAATTTTAGAATTCTAAACGCTCGTCGCCCATAAGTCAGAAGTGGGATGCTGTATACTTACTTACATATTTACACCTACCCGTATAATCATCAGTTTCCTTTTTATTAAGATATTGTAATTTTTTTTCGTCATATTCACATTTATTTCATTTATTCACAATCTTTCGTTACGTTTATTTCACTAATATCTTTTACCACATTTTTCTTATACTATTATATTTGTCTGATTCACCTTCAAGCAATGTTTTTCGGTTTAATAGAAAATTCAATAAAAAAATTCTAAGTGGTGTTTTTTAATAAATAACTTCTATAATTATTTACTAAAAAAAATTAATTATTCTTTGTGCCTTTTATTTGTTAATATAAACAAAACAAATAAATATGATGAAACATGACATTAAATTTAAAAAGTTCAATAATAGGGGTGTAATTTTCTCTTCTTTGAATTACAAGAGCCAACATTTAATATCACACTATTGATATAAAAACTTCTATGAAAGGCTCAAGATGTGTTTCATAGCATGTTTATCTTGAATACATTTTTGATACTTCCTTGAACTTTTATAAATACATTGTAAAGGACAACAATACTTTGTTTTTGATCTGTAAAAAATAAATAAATATATATATATATATTTTTATAGATATATTTTTATATATATATTTATATATATATATTTATATATATATATATATATTAGGTGTAGTAAAAAGAAATCCATTATTTTTGCATTAAATTGAAGGTTTTATTTAGCATAGATAGAATGATACGATTAAGGTCAAGTATGCACCGTTTTGTTCGATAACTTGTTGCCATTTTGGAAGTAATTTCATAATGCCTCTCTTACAGAAACCCTTATCCCTATTGTCAAAAAACTAGGACAGTTGATTTTCACAATCTTCTCTTAAGGCAAATTTTTCACCTGCAAAATCATTCGTCATAGGCAGGAACAGGTAGTAATCACTTGGTGCCAGGTCCGGACTATAAGGTGGATGCATGAGAACTTCCCAACCAAGCTTTCAGAGCTTCTGGCGAGTCACTATCGATGTATGCGGCCTGGCGTTGTCCTGATGGAACACAATTCCTCTCCTATTAGCCAAAGCTAACCACTTCTGGGCGATTGCTTTTTTCAGACGGTCCAATTGTTGACAGAACAGGTCCGAATTAAGAGTTTGGCCGTAGAAGAGCAGTAGATGATTCCCTGCCAGTCCTACCAAACACACAGCAAAACCTTCCTTACGGTCAATCCTGGCTTGGCTACCGTTTGCGCCGGCTCACCGCGATTTGACCACGACCGTTGCTGCTTGACGTTGTCGTAAGTGACCCACTTTTCATCACCAGTAACCATCCGCTCCAGAAATGGATCGATATTGTTGCGATTTAGCAGCGATTCGCAGATCGAAATTCGGTCCATGAGGTTTCTTTGCGGTAACTCGTATGGCACCCATACATCGAACTTCTTTTTGTATCCAGCCTTATTTAAGTGGTTCCAAACAGTTTTTTGTGCAATGTTTAGCTTCTGGACAATAGAAACAGTGCTTACGTGACGGTCGGACTCGACGATTTCACTTATTTTATCGACATTTTCGACAATTGGCCTTCCAGAGCGTGGTGCATCTTTGACGTCAAAATTACTGGAACGAAATCGACGAAACCAAAATTGCGCGTGATTGGCTGTTACAGTATCAGGACCATAAACACTATTCACATTTTCAGCTGCCTGGCTTGCGTTTTTGCCTTTATCGGAGAAAAACTGTAAAATATGGCGTATTTTCTCTTTGTTGGTGTCCATCTTTGACGCGTGCTAAAAAAATACTGAGTCAAGCAATCACAAAACTGTATTTGAAGCTTTTTTAGTACAAATTCTTATCTTTCTGACGCCATCTAGTGTAACCCGTTCGCACTTTTACAACGGGAGATACAGACTACTAAAGCCATCTATTGGCAAAATAATGGATTACTTTTTACTACACCTAATATATATATATATATATATAAATATATACATATATTATGATTATAAGAATTAACAATTAATAATATATTGTAAATCATACTATTAATTATACAGGGTGACACAAAAATAACAGATCCCTATGGTTATTTTTTCAGGTACGGTTTCTTCAAAAAGATTAAAGTTAAAATTTATTAACCCTAAGTAATTCTCAACAAGAATTAAAGATAACAAACTTTATTTTTTATTTGAAGATATGCCATCTTACAGATTATTTCAAATTTTCATTTTAATGGAAATCTTCATTCTTAACGTCAATAACACGGTTCAACAAGGTTATGCGACCCAAATGAAACCTACGAGTTCTTGTACATTTTTTGATGGTGAATCCGAATGCGGCTGTAAAAATGCTTTATTTCGTCAAGATTTTGAGATATTCTTATCTAAAATTAGCAAAATACAGATTTTGCTTTATATTCAAAGTTGTATAAAATTACAAAGAAAATCTTTTTCACAAAACCACTACACCCAACTTAAAGTACAAAAGTCTCTTTGAGAAATCGTCTTTTGATATTCATGTTATGTATATTTTTTACCATAGAAAAATGAATCCGTGCAATGTGTCACAAAAGTAATTGGAACTTTTGTCGTGTAAGGTATTCTCAGACATTAAGGTAGTAAAAGTATCTTACAACGAGGAATCTTATTATGACTTTGATTTGTTCTTAACTTTGGCCTTCACGATGACCTTTCAAGTTATTTCAAGGTCAACTGCTGTCTTTAACCTTTAATTCTCTCTGATAATGTTGCTTGAAATTTCCAACTCGAAGGTTTTTAGGGACGCTGAGAACGAAAATACGAAATACAATTTTTTTATATTTAACCTTCCGTGTACTACGTGGGGTATGACACACCCTAGTCCTCAAAAATTCAAAATTATTTAAAAACTATAAAAGCGCGGGAGTACATGTTCTGAGTAGCTGGAAATGCGACGTTGCCGCTTCGATTGGCGCCATCACGTTAGTCCGGTGACTGCCGCCAAGCTAGTTACGCGCGTTTTAAGTGCGCACGCGCATCACACACTCCACCTCGTTCAGCGCGTCGTTATAAAGGTATGTTGAATAATTGAATATTTTTTGTCTTTTATTATTTGTTTAAGTGTCCTATATTAGAATTAATTGTTACAGATATCAATTTATAGAGAAAAATGTCTAAATCGACAGAGTCAAATATATTAAGAGCAATTTTAAATGAAACAAATGAGTTTAAGTCACAAAATGAGAATTTTGAGGAAAAATCTGAAAATGACTCCGATCATTTGAGCATCCAAAGTGATATACTAGGTCGTTCAAAAAGTTTTGAAAGCGGAAATGAAGATACTTTTTTTTGTTGGTGAAATCACTTTTATTGCTCAGTATAATCTCCCATAAGTTCAATGCACTTGGTCCAACGGTCTTCCAACTTGTTCATCCCATCATGGAAGTGACTTTCTACAAGGCCTGCAAAATACTCCTCTACGACGGCTATAACCTCTTCGTTTGATGAAAAATGCTTCCTACGGAGGAATTTCTTGAGGTGTGGAAACAGCCAGAAGTCAGAGGAAGCTAAATCAGGCGAATAAGGTGGATACTGCAACAATTCGTACTTTAATTCGGTTATTTTAGTGATGGTTTTTTGAGCTGTGTGAGCGGGTGCATTGTCTTGATAAAAAATGATTTTTTCCTTGTGCAAACCGGGTCTTTTTTCACTAATTTTTTCATCCAATCAGTCCAAAAGGTTACAATAATATTCAAAATTTATTGTTCTGCCAGTTTGGAGATAATCCACCAACAAAATCCCTTTTGCATCCCAAAAAACTGACGCTAACACCTTCTTCGCCGATTTCTGGACACGAACTCCGGTGCCGAAGTGCCTGGTTGACACCACTCTTTAGCCTCTTGTTTTGATTCAGGGTCATGATGGTAGACCCAAGTCTCATCCATAGTGATTAATCGACGCAAAAATCCTTTTTATCCTTTCGAAAACGCTCCAAATGTTGCTCAGAAAGTCGTATTCGAACGTGTTTTTGTTCCATTGTTAGCAAATGCGGCACCCATTGTGCACAGAGCTTTCTGAAACCCAAAACTTTATTTAAAATATGACTTACACTGCCTAATGAGATGTCTAGGGCCTCTGCTAAATCTCTCTCGGTCAATCGACGATTTTCCAAGACCATATCCTGTACTTTTGCTATGGATGCTAGTGTTGATGCACTTTTTGGACGTCCTGAGCGTGGATCGTTTTCAACGCTTTTTCGACCACGTCTAAACTCTAAAACCCATCGATGCACAGTTAGAAATGAAGGAGCAGATTCCTTTAACACTTTCACTATTTTTGTATGAATTTCCGTTGCTGATAAACCTTCCAAAACAAAGAATTTTATCACTACACGATATTCGGTCTTTTCCATTGTAAAAAAAATACACTGACACGTTAACTTCAAATGGCTTCCAAACAAACAATTCATTGACAGAGTGGAATAAAACTTTGGGTATGTTTATATGAAAGATAAATGATTAAAATGGCGTAAAAATTTTGGTTCTTCTACTGCTCTATAGATGTCGCTTTTAAAACTTTTTGAACGACCAAGTTAATAGCGAATTTGAAGCTAAGTTGCCTTGTTCTGGGTCGGACAGTGATGACGATATGCCGCTTTCAGAACCACGCTAAAATAGAGCTTCATATTATACAGGTAAAGATGGAGTTACAAAATGGCAAAAAGATCCATACAGAAGTAATATTCAGAGCAGAGCTGAAAATATTATTTCTCATTTACCTGGTATGAAAGCGGTTGCTAGAGACAAGATGTCACCTCTTCAGTGTTTGAGTTGTTTATTACTGATGAAATGATTGACGAGATTGTGAATTGTACGAATGAAAAAATACGCATGCAAACCATTAGTGATCATCACAACATTGAAACCACAAAGGAGGAGATAAAAGCACTTTTCGGGTTACTTTTTATATCAGGTTTAGCACGTTCCGGTCGTCAAAGTACAAAAGATTTATGGTCCACTGATGGCAATGGGATAGAGATTTTTCGAAACATAATGAGCCGAAATAGATTTGCGTTTTTATTGAACAATCTAAGATTTGATAGTACAGCCACAAAAAGCAAGAGAATTCAGACCGATTGATTAGCTCCAATTAGAAATATTTTTGTACATTTTATAAAAAGATGACCAGATGCTTATATTTCGCATGAAAATCTCACAATAGATGAAGAACTGGTTGATTTTAGGGGAAGATGTTCTTTCCGTCAGTATATACCTTCAAAACCAGCTAAATGTGGTATAAAAATTTATTCTTTGGTGTGCAGCAAGACATTTTATACTTTAAACATGTAAATATATTGCGGAAAACAGCCTGAAAATAGTCCTTTTGCTGTAAGTAACAAGCCTTATGATCTGGTGGATCAATTGGTACAATGCGTATCACAATCATCACGGAATGTTACCATGGATAACTTTTTTACCAGTTATGAAACTACAGAAAATTTACTAAAAAATTATAAGCTTACAGTAGTTGGAACTTTACTTAGCGCTAATAAGACTTGTATTGCGCCAGTTTTCAAGAATAGTCGTGAAGCAAATTCATCAATGTTCAGATTTCAAAAAGATATTACTATAGTACCTTACGTTCCAAAGCCACGTAAAATGATATATCTGATGTCTTCATTACATCGTGACAAAGAAATTGATCCTGCAACTGGAAATAAACAAAAACCTGCTGTGATAACATCTTATAATCACACCAAAAGCGGTGTTGATGTGGTTGACAAGTTAAGCAGAACTTATGATGTATCACGGAATTCTAAACGTTGGCCACTGACGATATTTTTTGCTTTACTCAATCATGCCGGAATAAATGGTATGATTATACATATGCCTAACAACGAAATAGAGAAAAATAAAACAAATTTGAGAGGAAAGTTCATTCGTGAATTAGGCATTTCTTTAGTAAAAGAGCACTTGAATACAAGAAGACAAAATCAAAAACTTCCAAAAGACCTGCGCACCAGAATATCTAGATATTTTGGGAATCTATCTGAAAATTTATCAGAGCCTCCTGCAAAAAGGCCCAATACGATGCAGAGGTGTTTAAAATATTCTAGAAAAAAAGACAGAAAAACTAAATACTCGTGTAAAAAATGTTACACGCCAATATGTATGGAGCATGCTGATTTTTCTTTTCAAGAGCGCGGTAATTTTTATACCAATGATCTCAATTGAAATTAATGTTTGCTACGTTTATTTCTAGTTTAGTTCTTAGTATATTCATTGTTGATTCCTAAATTTAAAGAATTTTGATAATTTACATGTGCCATTTTAAATTAATATACAAGAAAAAAAAGTTGTATTCTTAAAATTAAAAAAAGTTATGTTATTGTTTTTTTATTGATAAAACTAATGAAAATAATAGATAACTTTGTTTTTTTATTTAAACCTATTGATTACAATGTACAAATATTATTCCATAAACAAAATACTCAAATAATTGAAACATACTAGTTTTATGACATCTTACATTTTTGGATGTGTCACACCCCACCTAGTATAGGACAGGCTTTTTAGTCACCTGGTACACGAAAGGTTAAATATATACTCAGTAAAAAGTCCTTATTTGATTGTAAAAGTCACCCAAAAATCACTTAAACTTTAACAAAGATAGTATGCCTCTAAAATTACAAGCTTTTCGAATTCTTAATGATCAACGTTCTTTCTCGGTAGAAAATTGATTTGTTTTTAAGGATTATCCAGGAACAACAAAGTGGACGTAGTTAACTCTGTTCCTTTTGGGGTGCTTGATTGGCGTGAGTCCCCTTGCTTCTCACATATCTGTCTCTAAGTTGTGGTAGTATAATACAATCGCCGTTTATTTTTTTTTAAACTTGCAGAATCATTATTTTTTTAAGCTTGATTTATCATCAATTTTTGTGCGCTCTTCTCCATGATCATTAATTTTTTTTATATTTTTTCTAGGTGACTTCCGTTTGTGTAGTGTTATGATATCTGTATGTAAATACCCACAATAGTCAGCTAACATTTTGTCAAGTGACTTTCTATCATATTTTTTTCCATTGCAGCAATGTCTTGGTGAAAGTGTTTACCATTCTTATTACTAACATGGTCAAGATTGTTAGGAAAAAATAATAAATGAGAATGGAGAAAATGGAATTTTTGAAGACATAGTATTACATGCCATTTCTATGCTGACGCCATCTAGTCAGCCCGGAATAACCTTGCAGGCCATGCTCGTAATCAAGTTTAAGATTCCTGCCTACTAAGTTTTGCTTAAACAAGCAAATTAAGTTATTAAAACATTTTCTAAATGTAATTATTTAAAAAAGAATGATTACTTGATTCAGTTTCGAATTAATTAAGGCAGTCACTCCGTATGACGGCCAATTTTTTTAGCTTTTTTGAGATTCTTTTTTTAAGAACAATAGAATTATAAAAGTTTTAACTTTTAACTATAGATTAATCAACATTTTAACACTAATTCAGACGATTTTCAGGCCAAAATCTTCATCAGAATCTGTGTTGCAATACTTCAAAGGCACCTATCTCGAAAAAAGTGCGTCAACGGCCTCCATGATTGCGGCTGATCGGCTTATCTGAAATTAAAAAACCAGCGGCATTTTAATATGCAAAACTGTTGCTAGCGAATGAACTAGAATCATTAAAAAATATTAAAAATTAAATAATTGGCATGCTTTTGAAAATTAATTTTTAAATTTCATGATTTTTTTTGGATCATTTTGTTACGAAAAAGGAAAACGGTTTGGAATTTTTGCATTATGTTAATTTAATCGACGACTATGTACGTACGAGGGTAGTCCCGTAAGTACCCGACCTGACTTATGAATACAGGTAGTTTTAAAAAAAGAATTACTGCGATTGACAATACCACCTTTCAACAACTTAATGTGAAAAATTCATAACGGTACGTTTATTATTATTTTTTTTACAGACATCCAAAGTGAACGCTCTCAGTGAATTTGTAGATATGGAAAAAATCGAGCATCGGTATGTGATACAATACTTTTATTTGAAAGGTCTAAGTCCAACCGATATCAAAGCCGAGTTGGATTCTACTCTGAAGAAGTTTGTTCCTTCGTTTACAACGGTCAAATATTAAGTAGCTGAGTTTAAGCGAGGTCGTACGAGCTGCCAAGATGAACACCGCAGTGGTCGACCAAATGAGGTCACTACGTCAGAAAATGTAAAGAAAATCCACAAAATGGTATTGGATGACCGTCGACTAAAAGTGCGCGAGATAGTAGACATGGCAGGCATTTCAAAAAGTGATGTGCATCGCATTTTGTCCGAACATTTGGACGTGAGAAAGCTGTGCGCAAGATAGGTGCCGCGTTTGCTCACAATGGAGCACAAACAGCAACGTGAGGATGTTTCCATCGAGTGTTTGACAATGTTTCGCAGCAATAAAGCCGAGTTTTTGCGTCGATTCATAACCATGGACAAAACATGGGTCCATCATTCTACACCTGAGACCAAGGAGCAGTCAAAGCAGTGGACTAAAGAGGGAGAACCGGCCCCAAAGCAAGCAAAGACAGTTTAGTCAGCTGGCTAGGTCATGGCATCCGTTTTCTGGGATGCGCGTGGAATAATATTTATTGATTATCTCGAAAAAGGAAAAACAACAAACGGCGCATATTATGCAGCCTTATTGCAGCGTTTAAGTGATGAAATCAAGAAAAAACGGCCCCATCTGACGAAAAAGAAAGTGTTGTTTCATCACGACAACGCACCAGTCCACACGTGCGTCATTACGATGGCCAAAATCAATGAGTTAAAGTTAGAATTGCTTCCTTACGCACCCTATTTGCCAGATCTGGCTCCCTCGGATTATTTTCTTTTTTCGAATTTGGAAAAATAGCTTGGCGGCAAAAGATTTGCCAACAATGAAGAGGTAGAGTCTGCGGTTAATAGGTATTTTGAGGAGCTTGACGGTTCCTACTATAAAGCGGGTATCGAAGCTATTGAACATCGTTGGGAAAAGTGTATCGAACTGAAAGGAGAATATGTTGAAAAATAAAAAAACATTTTTGCAATTATTCTACTGTTTTCTTTGTCGGGTCGAGTACTTTTGGGACTGCCCTTGTACCAAATATGCTATTAAAATTTTAAAGCAATCGATTAAACCGTTTTTAAGATATCGTGGAGGCAAGTTAAAATGCAGTGTTGAAAAAAACACGTTTAAAAGTTTAAATATGATTTAAACTATGAATCTTTACCAACCATTAACTGCTGTAACTTTTCTACGACTTCAAATATCGAAAAAATCACTTTAACCAGCATATTCTACACATGTTTAGGAATCAAGTTATACAAAAAATAAACGATTTTTTCAACATATCACACGGGGTAACTGCCTTAAGAGTAATCTGTAAAGTCAAACCAAACATAAACATAGAGGGGAGGCGTGACGCGACCAATATAGACGCTGCGGAAAGAAATTAACGCCGCTGCAAGAGAGTCCGCAGATATTCGAGCGTTCAAGCGAGAGGACATCTTCGAAAAAGAAAGCGAGTAAGTGGCCACTTGCGAATATTATTTATCCGCAATATACGATTATACGCGCGCGGTCGCGATTATACAGGGTGACAAATGGGAAGTTGCCTAAAGTAATCACATAATTTTGAGATGAGTGCAGGGAAAAAAATAATAAAAATACATATTAAATCAGTCTGCATAAAATAATAGTTCCTGACTAATACACGTTTTTTAGGAGAAGGAAAAAAATTTGTAAGAAAGTAGCTTAATGAAATTTTTTATTATTAATCTTAGTGTCTCTCGATTCAGTTTCAAAGCTGCTACAACTTTTCTTATTGAATCCATTAGATTATTCTTAAAATGTTCTTCGACCTCAGCAACCTTATCTTCTGTTGTAACTGTGTATGAAGGACCAGGAAGATCATGACGATGATTGTCAAAAGTATAATAATTGATGAAGTTATCAATTACTATGTGAAACAAGTGAAAAAAATTTGAAAACTTTATTAAAAAATGCGGTTATACGATAAAGTCCAATATAATTTTTTTCATTTTTACCTTCTAAGAGTATTTTGATTGGCTACTCTTTTACTTCTAACCTTAGTATAAAAACCTCTATACGCTTCAGTATAGTTTTTACCTCTAGAATAAAAGTACTCGATGAGATACACTTTTTCTTCGTTCGTGAGGTCACTTATTTTAAAGTACACGTATTTCTCTTTAAGACGTCTCAATAGAAACTGACAACATTATAGAATGTACCTACGTGGGCCCAGCCTTATACGATACAGTAGAAGGAGAAAGAGATGCATATACTTTAGGCAACCTCCCATTTGTCACCCTGTATAATGTGAATACTTTGTTGTTAGTGAGATAGCGCGCTGCACTATCTCTCCTCTCTTGAATTTTTATTTTTACACGCTCAAGTCGAGTCCGGTTTATTTTCCGTATTATAAACAGAAGAGCGAGCAGCTTATTTTATAATAGTTAATATAGTTTTGCATATAACGCTTTTTTTAATAATAAAGAAACTTTTCATATTTTTTATATACAAGTACCTTCTTAAATGTGTGTTAAAATTCCTGAATATGGACTTTGCTCAAAAGGTTATAGGCCCAGGAAAAGAAAATCAGACAGGTCAGGCTACCACTAACAATAGTCGCAAAGGTAAGAAAGAATATATTTTTCTAAGTGCTTAAAAAATCAAAGCCAAGCCACGGTCTTCTTAGTTGGGCACTATCGATACTGCAGCAGTAATTCACTGTAAAGTAAGTATAAAAAAGTGTACGCGACGTAGATGTGTTTCTCAAACAAAGTGCGTTTTTCGTCGTTGCGCGATTTTCGTACTTAGGAGATTCTGAAAGCGCGACGGATAATAAGAAAAAACTCGTACCCTTAAATACACAAATCTCAATTCCAAACCCTAAATCCGGAAACCACATATCCTCGAACGCTTATTCCACAAATCTTGAATCCCAAACCCACAAACCCCGAAGGCACACACTTATAAACCCTTTACCAATATTTACAAATCATAAATCATAAACCAATCCTATCAGGTTTCTTTTTATTGGAAAATTATAGGCTGAAAAACAATTATTTGCTTAACCTCTTAGCCTATAACCACGAGTCTGACTTGTGGTAAAGAATTTTTGCCATAAGCGAAAACCACGAGTCTGACTCGTAGTGAATAGTTTGTGCCATAAGCGAAAATCACGAGTCTGACTCATGGTAAAGAATTTATTATTTAACAATTCCTTTCGTTGCACTGAAATATACATGTCATGAAAAGTATAGATTTTGCGCCAGTTCGGGTACTCGGATGAGCAGCTGAATTGCACCGACTTTCTTGTTTACTATGGCTCGTGCAATCGGCTGATACCGTGTAGGCCAAGGGGTTAAGAATAATATAAGTAAGAGGTTTAGAGTAAACTCAATTTATTTAATCAAATGTTTACTTTTAATTTTATTTATTATTTAGATAAATAATATATATATATATATATATATATATATATATATATATATATATATATATATATATATATACAGTCTGTCAAGTAAGAGCGTGGTCGTGTTAATTTATAAAAAAATTTATTTGATGAAACTTTCATATTTATATATACATTGTACACATTACAAACAGTGATGCAATTTGGTCAATAATGTGTCCAGTCACCACCGGCGTCGATAATTGCCTGGCATCTCTGAGGCATGCTTTCTACTAATTTGACGGCGTATTCTAGTGGCAAGGATCTCCAGATCCGACGAATTTCGTAAGACAACTGCTTCAAAGTGTATGTGCGTCTTCCACAAAGCTTCCGTTTAATATATGCCCACACATTCTCAATAGGGTTTGCATCGGGCGACTGCGACGGCCAATCCAATGTAACGATGCCAGATTGAGTCTTCCACTGAGTACAGAGCTTGCTGCGGTGTTTAGGATCGTTGTCCTCCTGCAGAATCCAATCTTTATTTTTTATGATGAACCATCGTTTGGCAGATGGCAGTAAAGCCTTTTTGTAGATTATCATTTTCTCGGCATTTAGGTTGTCAGTAAAGAGGTGCAAAGTGCCGAATCCCTGCTTTAAGAAGCAGCCCCAAAGATGCACCTTTATTCCATGTTTTACGGTCCGCTGAACAAGCCTATTGGTGGAAGTTGACCAGGCTCGCGTGAGGACAGAACGTGCACATATAGAACATTCATCAGTAAAAATGACATTTACAAAATCTGATGAGTACGAAGATGGGTTCGGATAGTTTCGTAGGATATATCTAAACCTTTTGCCATTAATTTTGCTTGTCCTTGCCGCAGTGTTAAAACAGGATTCCGCGAAAACAGATTCACTATTCTTTTTTCATCTTTTTTGTTCACTTTTCCTATCGAGCCACGTTCTGGTAAATCATCGACATTTTTAGCCACTTTATATCGCTGTATCCACTTCTGTACAAATGCCTTCGACTATTTCATATATTTAGCAGCCACTGATTGCGACATTTTGGGACCTTTCGGGTGGAAGCAAAGGAACACAGCCTCGTAGCGCGACGCGTACTTAGCTCTCATGGCGTTTAACGTTATTCTCTTTTAAAAGATCAACGACAACTGAATCTTTATTAACAATGCATCAAGGACAAAGCTTTTCTCTATCGGTTCGCGAAAGAATTAAAGCAAAATCTTTTATTACCTGTCAGTGAAGTCGACCACGCTTTCACTTGACAGACTGTATATATATATATATATATAATATAATAATAATATAATATTGATAAGATTATTAATTTATGATAAATATATATACAATAATAATAATAATACGCAGCGTGTCCTTTTAGGCGATTATCATATTAATAATGCCGAATGCACGGAAAAATTTTATAAATAAACCTTGTTACGTTAAGATCGGTTAATTACTTACTATTCCATTACCAATAGATTAACAGCCAATCAGATTTTTTTGTGATCAAGAAGGCGAATCTTCAGTGAAAAAAAAAATTTATAATGAGAGGGGCTTACAATTTTTAACTGTATACCAATATGCGGTAATGTGTGCATCGCACGGCTACGCATGCTTCTTCCCACCTCGCCTCCAATTTTAATTCTGTTTATTTATGTTCTCTTATCCGTAACATCTTTGAATTTATTAAAATGGTTCCGAACTCGAATAGGATAATGATTTGAAAAAGTATATCAAGTTTATTTTTTAATACTTCTTTTAAGAATACAAAATACTTGAAAAAATGATTGTTTATAAAATTTATGTTTAAAACAACTTGATCTGAAATACTCAAGAATATCATAAATGTTATTTTTTGTAAAAGGTTGTAACTGAAAACTTCATAAAAATAGAATATTTCTCAAAATTTTTAATCCTCTTTAATAGATTGCAGATTTTTAGTTTTCAAACGATTTATTTACTGTTTTAAAAGGAAAATCGTAATCATCATCACATAACCAATATTGAAATTTACGGTGCAAAACTCAAAACATTTATTCGATTATCTGTTTTTTCTTAACCAATGTTTGAAATATTTTATAATTTGCTTATAAAGCACTTTTATTGAAGTTTATATTATTAAAAAAATTAAAATAACGGATTTCTTATGTAAATAATTACTTCTATTTTTTACATCATAAGATAACATTAGAATTTTAATTAATGCTTTTACAGTAATACAATCATTTATTGTTTTAATAAATTTGTAGATGTTACAAATGAGAGAATATTAGAAGTGAAGAATAAAAATTCTCGGCAGAATGGAAAGAAACAAGCGTAGCCGTAAGACACACACATTGCCGTATATCGATACATGGTTAAATATCGTCAGCCCCGCCCATTTTTGTTTTTTTTTCTCTCAAGTCTCGCCTACTCGATCGCAAAAAAATCTGATTGACTGTTAATCAATTCATAACTAAATAGTAAGTAATTCACTGATTTTAACGTAACGAGCTTTATTAATAAAATGTTTACCTGCACTCAGCATTATGAATATTTTAAGTGCTTAAGTGGTTACGGTGTATATATATATTTGGAGAATCAATTAATTTGGTTCGTTTTTTTTGCGGTCAAAAATGCATTTATTTTAAAATAAAAAGAATTAAAGATTAATTAAAGTATCGTCTATCGCTAGTTACTACTTTTTACCACCTCTCAGGCAATTTTCGAATTCTATCTCAAAAAAGTTTCTCGTCTTTTGAGGTGATCCAAGTTAGAAGCCAATTTTCAGTTTCTGCAAGAAGAGTAAACCGATGATCGACCAGATCGTGCTGCATCCCTCGGAACAGCCAGTAATCAGAAGGAGCAATGTCTGGAGAATACGGTGTGTGCGGCAAAATATCCCATTCGAGCGTTACCAAATATTTTTTCACGATTTTTGCGACGTGAGGCCGAGCGTTGTCATGCAGAAAAATAACTTTGTCATATCTTTCTTTGTATTCCAGCAGTTTTTCTCGTAATGCACGGCTCAAACAAGTCAATTACAGCCTATACTGATCGGCTGTTATGGTATCGCCAGGTTGTAGCAGCTCATAGTACACAACACCCTTTTGGTCCAACTAGATACACAACATCATCTTTGAACCTTAAATATTCGTCATTGGTGTTGATGTGGAGGTTGATGGCAACGATTGACCAGGCATAGCGTAGTATTTTTTTTTTCTTGGGGTTATCATAGAATATTCATTTTTCATCCCCAGTAACGGTTCTATGTAAAAAAACCCTTTCTTTGTTGCCTTTGAATCAGCTGCTCGCAACAGAAAAATCGCCTGTCAATGTCTCTCAGTTTAAATTCCTAAGTTACCCAAATTGCCTTGCTTTTGAATCATTCCCATGAATTTCAATCGTTCAGAAACTACTTGTTGAGACACTTCCAATGATTCTGCAAGCTCCTCTTGCGTTTAACTCGGATCTTCATCGAGTAATGCCTTCAACTTTTTGTCTTCGAATTTTTTTGGTTGTCCAGAGCGAGGCTTGTCTTCAACTTTGAAATCTTCATTCTTGAAACGACGAAACCATTCTCTCCAAGCTTTATCAGTTGGAGCATTGTCACCATAAACTTCCACAAGCATTTGATGCGCTTCAGCTGGACTTTTCTTCCGATTGAAATAGAAAACTAAAATCTTCCGCAAATGCTGCTTATTTAACACAAAATTGGACATATTTAACACAGCTAAAACAAGATTTTTTTATGAAACTCGAAGCGATATAAACTTAATATTATTGACAGATGTCTAACCTCTCTGAAACTACCGAATTCAGCTGCTACCATTAAATTTTCATAATAGCTAGAGCCATCTTTTGAAAACGAACCGAACTAATTTGTACTCCCAATATAACAGTATTTATTTTCAAAAAATTTTAAATTTTCAAAATCTCATCCGCCATATTGGATCGACCATCTTGAATTTGCAAAATCCGTTAATAAATTCATAACCAGCGATTCGAACAACCCTTATAAACAAATTTTAATGAAAATTCTACTTTCCATCAATTCTTTGGCATTTTTAAAAATTCAAGCCACCATATTGCCAGCACTATTTTAAATTTTTCGAAAAATAAATATGACTATATAAAGGACAAGCCGTAGGCTCACTATTAGGCAAAAGAATTTCAACAATCATGTCTGTAATATAATTTTTATATTCACTTCCAGTTAAACGAGCATAATTTGTACGACTTTTAGTCGCTGTATAGGTTCCGCCATCTTGAAAACTTTTTAGCGGCATATAGTATATACAAATAAGTATATATTTACACTAGGACCTTGAATAACTTGTCACTGTTTTTACCATGGCTGTAGCAGTACTCTATGCATGGAATTTCGAATGGTGACGCACCTGCAAGGAAATACTGTATCTAACCTTAAATTTCAGTGTATGATAGTTTATTTTAGTGTAAACTAAGTAATTTTTAATTGGTTCTGAAAAAATCTACTTTTGTGCCGAAAAACGTGTATTTGCGGAAAATTTTATTTAACTATACTATTCAAAAGAACTCTGCTGCTAAAGCACACAGAATTCTTGTTGAGACTTACAAAAATAATGATTTTGAGCTTGAAGATAAAGAGCGTTCTGGCGCATCGAAAAGATTTGAAGACAAAGAATTGGAGGGATTACTTTATCAAGACCGATGTCAGACGCTAGCAAGACTTGGAAAAATATCACAAAAAGATGAATTAACAGTTTCAAAATGTTTATAAGTGTTAGAAATGATCCCGAAGCAAGGATATTGGATGCCTTATGGATTGAAGCCGAGAGACGTAGAACGGCGTTTTCTCACGTGTAAACTACTACTTCAACGGCAGAAAAGAAAAAGGTTTTTTGAATCGTATCGAGATTGGCGATAAAAAGTTGAAACACTACGATAATTCAAAGCGTAGGAAATTGTAAGGTAAGCTTGGCCGTGCATCAACATCGTCCGCAAAACCAAATATCCATGGTTTGAAGCTTCTCTGCATTTTGTGTGATCAGCACGGTGTCATTTATTATGAGCTACTCAAACAAAATAAGACTATCACGGGAGATTGCTATCGACTCTAATTGATGCGTTTGAGTAGAGCCGTAAAAAAAACAGCCGCTATACGAGCAGAGACACGACAAAGTGATTTTGTCACATGACAACGCTAGGCCTCATGTTGCAAAACCAGTAAAAGCCTACCTGGAAACGCTTCAATGGGAAGTTTTACCCCATTCGTCGTATTCACCTGACATTGCCGCTTCCGATTTTCACCTATTCCGTTCGATGGCACATGGTTTGGCTAGGAAGCGCTTCCATTCTGACGAAGGTATTAAAGAATAGAACGATTCTTGGATGACTGTTACGTGACAAAATTTTAATAATCAAATTGAATAATTAAATTAAATAATAATAATTAAATTAAGAATTTATAAAAAATTAAATCAAAATTAAACGGTTCAATGTACTACTGCAACACATAAATGTGTACGTTTAATGTGTGAAAATGCTGAGCGCGCAGTTTGACGAACTCTGTACAACAGAGTGTTAGAAAAAGGTGAGTGATACTTGCACTCACGCTGCAAATTGACTGCTGTGGAAAAAACCCGGGAGACATGAAAAATAAACGTATTCTTACAGTCAGATGTTTTTCCCACACACCTTTAGAGAGTTGTGTTGCTCAACTCGCCTCGGCGCACACATATAAACAAATAAAATATCTAAGGTTGCATTTTAGTTGGGAGGCGCGGGGGAGGCTCGGGAGTCCACCGAGGCTCGCGCCGATGCCAAATAAGCAAAAATCCCCACGATGCCTCCACTTCAAGGTCTTTAAATATGAGTACCAACGGGCCGCAAGGAGACAACCGGGAGAACTGGAGAACCGGAGTTAACAGTAGTGACCGGGGGATAGAGTATCAGTCTGATTCTTGTCGGGTTAACAACAAGTAAGGAAAAACCTTTTTTTCATCATTTTAATTCTTTTATCAATTTCCGTCACGGAGTACGGCGCGCATCGTGCTGTGTTGTGTAGCATACAAAGACCTGTAAACTGAATAAAGTTATTGAAAAGAAGGACACTATTGTGAATCATAACTTTCCACTTCCACTCCTCACGGCGATCCCAGTAAAAAGGGCAGAGTTCAGCACAAGGTAAGGCTTTAATTTTCTTTTGATTAATGATTTATTAATTATTAAGTAATGGGGCAGAGGCGGCAATTCCCCCCCCCCGAAGTATGTGGTCGGCGCAACGGTAAAGGTCCCTTCGGTTCGCGATGCGTGGGCGGGCCCGTACGGGACGCGTTGGCGGGTCCCGCAATAAAATAAATATTTAAATTTCGTGTTGTGCGTGTAGCCCCGCACGTAACAGCGAAATTTTTGGTGGAGACGCCGGGTAACCGCCAATACTGAGGGACTTTTGTTGTATTAATTATGTCAATTATATTTGAATTATTTAATTAATTATTGACAAAAATTAGTTTTCCTTTTTTTTTTGAAAGCGCTTTTTATATTTTCGTTTATATTATTATATTATTACAATTTTTAATACATTTTCAACATAAATGAAAACAATTGTCAATAATCTTGAATTATGATTATCTTAATTATCTTAATTATTTACATTTTTGATAATTGAAAAAAAAATTTCTTCTATATAACTCAAAAGTTTTGAAATTAACAAAATTATTTTATCTTGCATAAAATATAGATTTATCAAATGTATGAAATTTAAAAGAATAAGTAATTAATATATTTTTTTACAAAAGTTTCATAATTTCCAAGATTAAACTAATGAAAGGAGTAAAGTCACCTAAATAATAGTGTCTTTCAAAGTTATAACTGATTTATAAAATCTTCTATATTATGAATTTAAAAGTAGTAACAAAATAGATTACAGTTTGACATATTTATTCAAAAAGGGAAAAGTCTTGATTATTTTAGTTGATTTTACATAACTATTAAATGACTAACATAATAAATAAAAATTTTATTTGAAATATACCCAGGTTGAATGTTGAGAAAACTGAAAATAATAATTTATAACAAAAAATTATTTTTTTTTAAATTATATAAAATATATATGGGTGTATAAATTAATGTTCATTTGTTAAATATCAAAGTATTATTACATATATATATATATATATTTACTGGTCTTATTGAAAAAGTAGATCAACAGTTTAAATTAATTTAGTAACAGCTTGTTACATTTTTGTAATTCCCACTAATTTTAATCTTGAAAAAATAAAAAAAATAAAAAAAAAATTTTATTTTGATATGTTCGTAAATTAAAATTTTTAATGCATATTTTTTTTTACAATTATTAATTTATTTTATTAAGAATGATTTTATACCTTTAAGAGAATTTATACCTTTAAGAGAATTGCTTTTAATGTTTATAATACATTAAAAGACTATTTTTTTTTTTTTTATAAACTTTTATGGAGAAGTTATAATAAAATTGTCTGTTAATTAATTTTGTTTTATTTGTACCGCAAATGAAAAACTTTCGTTTAAAAATAAGTATCTTATAGAATGTCTATTTTTAACAAATTAATTAATTTCAAAATTTTTATTGCTAATTAATAAGAAAGTATCAATAAAATTATTTCATACATAAAAATTTATAATTTATAATTTTATAATTTTATTCTTAAGGTTTTATTACTTACGTGTTTGAAAAGTATATTAAAAATTAATCATATTAATAAAATTAATATACTAGATATATTGCATTAAAATTAATTACTGATGTCTATTAATCCAAACTAAAAATTTGTATTAAATTTAATAATTCTTTTTTGCATCTGAGTAATTAGGTTAGATAATTATTTTATGCTTTGCAAAAGAAAACTAGTATAAACCTCACCGTGCGATCTCCCGTCGGATCGCCACAGCGATGAAATTATTAAAATATTGATAATAAATTTTTAAAGGATGAAATGTTCTTATTTTTTGATAAATGTAAATATGTTCATTGTTTTATTGTGAATACAAACATTTTCATTTTTATTACAATGATCTATATGTTGATAATAAATATATTAAGATTATTTTATTCTATGTCTTAAAGAGAATTAATGTAGTTCTCTCCGCGCGAAGCCCGGCCGTCGGATCGCCGCGATGTGAAAATGATTATGCTACGAATGCGGTGGCAATTTTTACATTGATACAACAAAATACCATGCGGAAAATTTTGTTTAACATTATACAGTGGAAGTGGGATATGTGTATATGTATGTATATGGCATACGTATAAGTAAACAAAAATATACATAAAAAAATTATATACATAAAGAAAAGTGAAAGTGAATAATATAAGTGGAAAAGTGACAGTGAATAATGAAGCAAAAGGATAAACTAAATGAAAAATTTTTATTTAATAATAACATTTTATAAAGAAAAAAAAAAAGGAGAAAAATATTTTATTTAATAATAATTTTAAATATTTAATAAAATTATTAAATTAAATTATAAAATAATTATTTGATAAAATTATTAAATATCAAACTTATTGAATTTATTTCAAAATGTGGTCATGTCAATATAATAGTGATGTTGTGAATAATTTTGGAAAAAATATAGGATTAAAAATTCAATCAGAAATGATAAAAGAAAAGCATTTTTATTAAAATACTTGGTATATTGAATAAAAATTCTAGATATTTAAGTGTTTTATTTTGAGATCTAATGCCGTTCTTTCCGTGATTTGCCCGGCCGTCGGATCGCCGAGGCATGCGAGTGATCATGCTAGGAATGCAGCGATAAATATTACGTCACGGCGAGATAACGCGCAGCTGATCTTCAAGGTTCTTTTTTCTTATTCTCTCACATGTGAATTAAAAAGATTTAAAATTTTATAAATGAAAATAATAAGCAGTAGAGAAAGTGTGAAAATGTGAACTTGTGATCTTCAACTATTCGCTCTGTGACAAAAGGAGTAAAAGTTAACATTAGTGTGAAAGTGGTCTATAAAAGAAAAATAAAGAAGTAAAATAAATGAAATGATAGATAAATAATGAAATGCGCGAATAAATAGAAGTGAATGAAATAAAAGAATAATAAAATAAGAGAATAATAAATAAAATAAAATAATATAAAAGAAAGTGAAGTAAAAATATATGCGCGAATTAAAATAAAAAGAATAATATAAATGAAATAAAGGAAAATAAATGAAAAATAATGAAATACGTAAAGGAATAATATAAAAATTAATAAAATAAAAGAATAATAAAATAAAAGAATAAAATAAAAGAATAATGAATAAAATAAAATAAAATAAAAGGAAGTGATGTAAAAACATATATGCGAAATAAAATAAAATAAAAAGAATAATATCAATGAAATAAAGAAGAAAAATAAATGAAATAATAATAAAAGTGCGTGAATAAATAAAACAAAAGAATAATAAATAAAAGAAACGATAAATAAAATAAACGAAAGATAAATAAAGAAAAATAAAATAAAAGAAAGTAAATTAAAGATAAAAATATATGTGCGGATTAAAATAAAAGAATAATAATAATGTGCAGCAAATCAATAAATAAAAAGAATGAATAAGGGAAGAATAATAATAAAATGAAAATAATATATAAATGAATAATAAGTAAGATTAAGAATGAATAAATAAAAGAAAAACAGATAAATAAATTGCAACAAAATAAAAGAAAGGGAAATAATATATAATAATATATATATATATATATATATATATATGCGGATTAAAATGAGTAAAATAAAACAAATGAAATAATAAATAATTAATATAAAGAATAACATAAAGAAAGAAACTGCGTTAAAACAAAGTAAAATAAAGTGAGAAGAAAAATATAAATATATAAACATGAATAAATAAAAAGTGAATAATAAAAAAAAAAAAATTTATAATTACAATAAATGAAAATAACGCGATAGTAAGTAAATAAAGTGTTTTAAATTAGACGAAATTAGTGATAAAGAGTGAATAAATGATTATGAATTGAATGAATTATTATGAGTGAAAATATTAAGGTCACAGAGTGAAGCAAGTTGATTTGAAAAAAAAAAAAGGGAAAATTACACCTTCTGCTTCGATAATTATTACAATATTACTGAATATTAATGTATGCATCGTATACTATATTATTGTACCATGTTATTAACCATATTATAAATAAAAACATAAAAATATATACATTTATTGTGTCACGATTATCCCTATACTAATAATCTCCCTGTTAGATTAAACTTACATATTAATTAAAAAATTAACATATTTAAAACTTTTTTTTATTTTTCCTAAAAGCATTATGTATAGTAAAATTAAAATTTTTCTAATTTTAGAACTTTTTTTATTATTATGAGAAGAAAAAAAAAAAAAAAAAAATGTTTATCCTTTTTCAATGTTCTGCATGCAGCAGCCATATTCATACTATTTTGTATGTAGCAGCGCATAATATTATAAATATATTATCCTGCATAATAACGGAAAATTAATAAAATATATATATATTAATAAAATAACGTGAGGGTTTGCCGCACATGACTCATAACTGAGTTTGTCGGGTGTTAAGGCCCTCACGATCGAGTGAATAAGCGGCAGGTGATAACCTTCTAATCCTAAGTAAATCTCACGAAATAGTTGGTAGGGTTATAAAGCAAGATTTATTCTTTCCATATCGATTAGGGAAGAACGAATCAGATCATAACGGTTATCCATGAAAAGGAGATTTCTTCCATCCTTGAAACCCGACATTGCCGTAACGCTATTTTGATATAGCACACATTAAGAGGCAATGTCCCTCTTGGTATTCCCTCCTAGTCGGCGGGCATACGATTTCGACCACCGCTGAGAATCTAAGTATCGGCAGAGGGGTCACCATTAATCAAACCTCGCCACAAATAAAACCTAACAGGTCTTTGATCCGAAATATCGGGTCGCAATAACACTAACCGAGACAATGTATCATGAAATTCAGGCAAGATAGCGGAGGGAAAAATTACATTACTAACGATAAACCATAATCATTAATGTTGTAATCACCTTGATCTCAATAACTTACTGCTGGGTAACTCATGCAAATTAACAATACTTCATAATTATTTTATTATGATAAATCATAAATCGAATACAATCTACTATTATAAATTATAAATAAGCAATATATTGACTAATAATAATGCCAACACTGATAATATAACCGTTAAATAATTGATTTAAATACGTTCGCGTTAATTTAAATGATGTATCTCAGTTATAATAGTAAACATTGAAATGTTATATACATACTATATAATGTTGTATAATACCCAATATATATATATATTTTTTAATACAATAGATTAAATACCATATAAAATGGATTAGTATCTTTTCCCAATCGAAGGGGCCCCGTTGCAGCTGATCGTAGATTCTTATCTTTTTGCCCATGACAATCTCTCGTTCTGTCTCATAATCATTTTTTTTCTTTCTCCCTCCCTATCCGCAGCAGGCTTAAGAAAAAAAAGCGAAAAGACAAACGATGGCAGTACCCAGATTAATGGCACTGGTGGGACTTTTCATCATGGGCGAGGTGGTACAGTACCACCGCACAAAAAGAACCCAAAGGAAGAAAGCAAGAAAAGGAACCAAGTACTTAGCTATGGACGGGATTCTCTGTAAAGAGATTTACTTACACGTACTCAACAGAATACAAGGATAAGCTAACCCGACCATAAGGCCAGGGACAAAGTTCCTTATAGACCTCTTAGAAGGAGAAGGCAAAAGCTTAAGTTCTTTCATAACCACTAGCATATCACAGCATCAGAAGGAGAGGTATGAGCTGCGCGAGGGAAACAAAACATTGCAATACCCTGAGTTATTCCCGATTGATGATGGAATGGCTTTCGATGATGGGATTGAAGAGATGCTGCTCCGCAACTCCATCGATTACGGTCATTACGCCATTGATCACATACGAATGCTGCCTCTTAGATATGGAAATGGTTGCTTTGGGTCCACTACCTCCGAGGGAGACTGCGACGTATGTCACCAACCGTTGCCTGTCTGGAGGGACTGCGAAGCGCGTTTGGTCAATTGGCTGTGGGGCAACACCGAGGAAGTGTACCCAGATGCCTGGGAGTGCAGGAATTCACAGCACCAAAGGAATTTAAACAACTGGACGACGTGTAGAAAATGCCGAGACCAGCCGGCAATTATCATCTCCTGGGACGAGCCCTGGGATGATGATTACACCAAGTGGCGCCGCACGGCGTGGGATGACTCCCCTCGCGTCTGGGATAAAAATAAGTTGCCACCCTACTCAAAAGGGCAGTGTCAGAAATGCAAGTGGCCCCTGCCTCTCTGGAGGAGTTGCTTTCAATGCATGGCTGCCATAGCAAATGGAAACCTGCATGTAGAACAAGTAGTGGAGCGATGCAAAGATCAGACGCACCGACGAGAGCTGGATAAATCAATTCTTTGTAATCACTGCAGAGGATTACTTCCACTTACCATTGACCCCAGACAGGAATATGTACAAGAGGATCAAGTCAACAAACTCTAATTTTTCCTTTCCACTCATTTTTTTTAGAATTTTTTTTTTTTCTCCTTTCTTTTTCTTTCTTCTTTTCTTTTTTTTTCCTCCCCCTCTCCTTCACCATAGCCCCTTATATCACTTTTCCAAAAATGAAATCCTAGCCACCTCCCAAGGCAAATGATGATTGGTAAGGCCAAACATTAAGCCAAATTTTATTGGCATTAAGTAACCGTACTGATGCCTCTCCAACTCCCCTCCCATTCCCCCTTCAGTGACACAGAACACGAGAGACAGATAACAACTCTTTAAATAAACATCACAATTGAAAATCGGGCAATTGCATTTATAAACAGTATCATCCAATAATATATGACACCTCTGCCCCTATCTTTATCATATTACCTATCTTAACTAATTATACTTCTATATCTGATAGTTATAATCAAATACAATAATAAATACAAATTATACATAAACATACATATATATATATATATATATATATATTCATAAACATCTAATTATTTCTGCTCCAAAGCATCCATAATTACGAAATAACATCAATATACACCCATTATTTCAACGATAAAATATATAAGTATAAACTGGACATCCGCATCGGTTGCATTTTGTAAAGCTCAACAACCCCAAGGACAGAATCAACGAAGACCAAACGTTAATATATATTGGGATTAACAAGAATACAATCTAGAAGAAAAAAAAAAAGATCGGAATAAAGTACACAGAAGCTAAGACGGAGACCAAAACAATTAGACCAAATTTCAAGACCAATATGTTCGACGTAGCAAACCCACTCACCCCGAACCCACATAGGGAAGGAGAGGAACCTGCATACCGTACTCAAGGTGCTGATGAAAACACCGATGAATCCATCCGAGCCCTAGTGACTACAATGGCATCAAGTCTCAATCTGAAGAACGCCATGAAGGGTTTAAAAACCTTTAATGGATACAACAGACCACTTAAGGATTTCCTAATAGATGCCAGAAATGGGGCTGCCCAACTTACGGAGAGTCAACAGGACACGTATATAAAAAACGTACTTAGATGCTTAGAAGGAGAAGCCCGAGACTGTATCTATGGATACGCGTTTAAGGATGTGGAGTCCTTAGTAAAACATTTAAAAGAGCGATTCGCGCCCAGGAACGATTATTCTTACTACTCAGAGAAAATACACAACATAACAATGAAAAAGGGAGAATCAGTTGGGATGTTTTATGACAGATTAAATATATTACTAATGGGAGCCCGTGGAGCATTAAGGCAACTAGGAGTGACATCACAACAAATAACCGAGCGGATCAAGCCATTAGAAGAGGTAGCGCTGCTAATGTTCAAGAAGGAATTACCAGCAGAAATTGCTACTACGGTGCACAGCCAACGGCCCGCTAATTTAAATGAGGCGTATCAAGCCGCCGTAGAATTAGAAAATCTGATTAAAAGGCACATCTTACTAGACGCAAAGCCTAGACATAGACAAATTAAAGGTGATGAGGAGGAAGACGAATTCTCGAGCGCAATTAAACATAGAAATAAAAGGTCCTATCTGGAAGGCCGAGGCAGTATAAACTATAGACCAAACGATCGTGAGTATAGTTGTAAAAACGTTCGAGTCATAGCGAAAGAAATTCCATCACCAGGAGCTTGGACTAACAGGACTAATGGCTATAATATGAATAGACAATATGGACCAACGCAGTACCATGACCAAATGGACTATCCGTGACAAGGACATTATCGTCCGATGTATCACTTCCCATCCAGAGGAAATTATGAGCGTCCGAACGGACCCCTGGAGCAGTATCAGCGGACTAACAGGAATGGGTATTACGCACAATATAATAACGATTCACGCTTATATAATCCTATGAAGGAAAATTCCAAAACAGGATACGCTAATCACCAGCCAAATTACAATAACAACGACTATGTCAGGAATGATTTCAGGATAAGAAATAATTATGGAGGGCCGTGGAATCAAAACCCGGCAGGGCAAGCGTGGCCTAACGAATCGTGGAAAAGATCAGCTAATAATCCCACCCAAGAAATAAGACCAACAAACTGTAATTTAAACTCGACAGGGGCTCGTCACGATATCCCGCTGACAAGCCCATACAATACCGAATCGACCCTATACGCAAGGAGACAAGAGCCCCCGATAACGAGAGACGAATCCCGAGGACAGATCCTGCTGGTCCAAAACAAAATACAGAGACTATTAGGCGAATTAGTACGTGTGCAAGACCTCGAGAAGAAGATTCAGGGGATGACGAACCCACAGTAATAAGGCTGCGCATCCATGAGGGTTAAGTACCATGGTTGACCTTTATGATAGATAATGGAGCCTCGGTTAATCGAATTAAACTCGGTTCCCGGCATCCTGATCTCCAGAATAATGTAGGCAATATAGGTACACTAGGTGGGATTACAGATGAGACCGTAAAAACTTTAGGTACCACCTATTTAACAATACAAGGGTCACCGGCGAAGTTTCATGTTGTGACAGATAAATTCAAAATTGACCAAGATGGGATAATTGGACGAGGCTATTTAAAAAAGGAGGAAGCCGTTATATCATATCATAACAAAGCCCTTATGATAAGCGGAGATGTTATGCATCCTATTCCTTTCCAATCAACAAGTGATCAATATAAGCTGAAAACCAAAAAGATATATAAAGCAAGTGACCCTTGTAAAGAACATAGTGATTTATCCAAAACTTTCATAAGCAAATTGTTCACAGACAATCAACTAGATCTAGATCAATCGTCCCTCGACCAACAAAAATCCGAACACAAATATATATTAAAAGGGAGAACTAGACAGATACTCCAGATAGCTAGCAAGCCCAGCGAGTTGAAAGAAGGATATCTGCCCAAATTAGATCTCAACAATGATCGGGTATATATAGGGGAAGGAATAGTACGAAATGACCATAATACTAGCCAAGTGATGGCAATAAATACCCAAGAAGAAGACATCTGCGTAAATATAGACCCAGTAAAAATACTGCCGTTTGAATATGCTACCCCCGAATTCGACCCTGACACAGATACTAAACTGGAAACGCCACCGAACACAATAAGCCAGCAATGGGAACGAGCTCAGTTACTACGAAGTTTAATTCGGGTCGGTCACCTTAATCAGGAGGAAAAAGACAGCGTGAACCATATAATAGATGAGTACTGTGATGTATTCTTATTGCCAGGAGATCCCCTCCCTTTTACTAATAAGGTGGAACACGAGATACCATTAGAAAATAATGTACCCATACATACCAAACAATATCGACACCCCCCAAAACATAGAGAAGTCATAGGTGATCAACTAAAGAAGAAACTAAAGGATGGTATTATAGAACCCTCGAATTCACCTTGGTCCTCGCCCATTTGGGTAGTCCCGAAACGACCAGACAGTTATGGTAACCCCTGTTGGCGAATAGTTATTGACTTCAGCGAGTTAAATAAGAAATCTATAGGGGATGCATATCCTCTACCCAATATAGCAGATATTTTAGATATACTAGGAGGAGCAAGTTACTTTACATGCTTCGATTTGGCCAGTGGGTTCCAACAGATAGATATGAAATCAGAAGACAAATGCAAGACCGCCTTTACTACTTCAAACGGTCACTACCAATATGTACGCATGCCGGAAGGGTTAAAGAACGCAATCGCTACGTTCCAGAGACTAATGGATAACGTATTGAAGGGACTCCAAAACACAGAAATGCTAGTATTTCTCGATGATATAATAGTATACGCAAGAGATTTGCAGGACCATAATAGAAAAGTGAGACAACTCTTAGATCGCCTGAAAGATGCTAGGCTGGTGCTTCAACCTAACAAGATTGAATTATTACGACGTGAAGTCCCCTTCCTAGGGCATGTGATCAGTGAAAGAGGAGTTGAGCCAGATCTTAAGAAGATTTCAGCAGTAAAAGACTACCCAAAACCAACTACTATAAAAAATATTCGACAATTCTTAGGCCTGGTAGGATATTATCGAAGATTCATAGAAAATTTCTCAAAAATTGCAAAGCCTTTAACCGATATTTTAAAAAGAGGTAAGCAGTGTAGTGACTGGGGACCGCAACAGGATGAAAGTTTTGAGTTACTAAAGAAGCGGTTATGTGAAAGCCCAATTTTAATTTATCCGAATTTAGAGAAAGAATTTACGTTGACTACCAACGCCTCTGACTACGCAATTGAAGCATTACTAAGCCAGGAACTGAACGGATTCGATCATCCTGTAGCATACTTATCAAGAACCCTAAATAAGGCTGAGAGAAATTATAGTACTACAGAAAAAGAATGTTTAGCCGCATTATATGCCATGCACCAATTTTGACCCTACCTACTAGAAAAAAGATTTGTTTTACAAGCAGATCATGAACCTTTAAATTGGATGCATAATAGAACTGATCCTGGGTAACGACTGATGCGATGGATGTTTAAATTCACCGAGTATCAATATACTTTCAAATACAAACCAGGACGTTTAAATAGTAATGCGGACGCTTTGTCCCGCAACCCAGTAATAGACACCACTGAGCAAGAGATCAATGATAAAATACCGCAACTTAGGATATTGGTATTGAATAATGTAGCGTCTCAGCCAAGGAAAGAAAAAAAATCCAAAGCCCCCGGAACAGGAAATCTGCCTGCAGGAAATGCGTCTGGCTCGGCAACAGCAAGCCGAGGGCGAGGGAGGCCACCTGGCTCGAAAACTACCAAAGCACCTCCTGTCATAGATCATAGCACCGTAGCTCATAGAACTAGAGCTAAGACTAACCAAACTACAGGAAACGATCTTCGTACCTCAGGAGCGACAACCTCTCAAGCATCAAGGAGTATCCGTCAACCCTTATCCGTGACCCAATCTATTATTCCCCGTACACAGAGGCCCCCTACTAAATCTGTCAATACGCCTAATGCAACACATAAACTAAAAGCAATCGGAAGAGATGCAATATCACCAAATCGGAACCAGTTCGGAGCTAGCATCAAAAAGTACAAAGTCGATTGATATCAACACAGACACAGATGAAGTGCCACCGCGAGCTGATCCTAGGAGAAGCGGGCTGCGGGAAGAAACCACCGAAGAATCGGATTCTGACATCGACACTCAACATTGCCAAGAAAAGGATAAATTACTAATTTGTATGGATGTTACCGCAGACTCCGGAAGTGAGACCGAGAAAGTCACCGCCATAGAAGAAAATCAAGGAATAGAATCTAATGACGAATCGCAAGGAGCAGGTAGAAGTTTAAAACCCCTAACGTCAAGCAAAAAGTTAGGTGACGAAGTTACGAAAAACGTAGAAACGACAGAAGACTGGAAAAATTTTAACGCGTCTCTGGGAAGGATCTATAACAAGATATATAATCAATATGGCTATAACTCTGACGAACTGTTGAGAGATAGAGACAACACCCTTGGAGGTAAAAGTAATTTCTCTGAAGGAGATATAGTAGATCCCGAATATCAAGAGTACTTAGACACTATAGATCCCTACAACGACAAAACTCTTAACGACGACGTTATGGAACGGCGAGTGGCACAACTGCAACGACAGCCTTCGGTTAGCACAAGGAATCTGACTCCCCTAACCTTGGTTAACAAAATTAATTATGGAACAAACAGTGACGCCGACGCAGAAGATTCAGATAATATACATGGGATACCAAGAAAAGCACCTAAACCCATTTCAGACACACCATTCAGTTGCAACCAACAACCACAAGCCAAAAGTACCCCCCTAGCAGGGAAAGTAAAAAAACACTTGCGTTTTAGCAAGGCAGTTTGCATTCTTAGAGACTCTAAGGAACTCTCACACAAGACCTTACTCGAAAAAACGCCAAATATAAATATAAATTATGACCAAGCGCCCAAACATTCTTTCAACGAATTACTACCCCTGATTTCGTTATGCATATCTTCAACCGATTCGCATGAAACTATCACCACCGATCACAGTGACTGAAGTTCGAAAGATACCGACTGCTTAGAAGAACAACAACTCCCGCTTTTACTGATTTCAAGAAATAACATTAAAGCATCTTGACAAAGCCTCACTTATAAAAGAGACAACCTAGTGCACTTCATAACTAGCGATATTGAGAGCATAACGAGTACAATTAGGTTATTGATTGATATAGGAGCAACAAATCAAATAAAATTAAAGGAACTCAGACCAAAGGTAGGACAGATCCTGGTTACGCCATATAAGAATCATAACATACTATCAGTAGTTATAAAACATAAGTACTTCGACAGTCTCACTATTCCGAACATAAGGACCGCTTTAGCTAATCTTAGAACTACAATGCATCAAAGAAATCTCACCAGTTTTCGCATTTCACGAAAAGAAGACATGCTGAATGCCCTAGAGGCAGGACTATTAGCTCAGCTGCAGACAGAAACATTTAAAGGTAGCCCAATTAACGTAACCCTGTGTTACGGAAAGGTAAATTGTCCTGAACCAGAGGAGAGAAATGGCATAACACAAAATTTACATGAGAGCTTGATAGGGGGACACAGAAGTGTAAATCAAACATATCAGAAGATCCGAGAGAGACATTACTGGCCAGGTATGAGAAACGACGTTCTGAATTATGTCCGAAAGTGCCGAGAATGCAGTATGAAAAATTCGGATCGAACTAAGACAAGGGAGCCCATGATTATCACGGACACACCGATCGAACCATTTGATAAGGTATCCATCGACACCGTTGGCAAATTGAGAATGACCCCTCGAGGCAACTGCCACATGCTGACCATGCAATCTAACAAAATACTTGATAGTTGTACCAATACCTAATTTACGATCTACCACAATAGCCAACGCTCTAGCTAAGCACCTCATATGTCAATTTGGGGCTCCTAAAGCAATATTATCTGATAGAGGAACCAGTTTCCTGTCAGATTTGACGGAAACACTGATGAAAATATTTAAAATACGACATCTTACCACGTCAGGATATAGACCCCAGACCAATAGATCATTAGAAAGAAGCTATGCGCCATTAACTGATTTTATCAGAACGTATTCAGAATGTTATAACGACTGGGATATATTATTACCTTTCGCAGCTTTCACTTACAACACCAGCTTACACTCTGCCACTAAATTCACTCCTTATGAATTGGTTTTCGGAAGAATCGCAAGATTCATTCTAAAAATACCAGTCGAGGAAAAACTAAATACATATAACACGTACCTACGGGACTTACTTATGCGATTAGATAAAATGAATAACATCGCCAGAGATAATCAGATAGCAGCTAAACTACAATCAAAAACTCGATATAATAGTAAAGAAAAGAAACTAAGAGCGAAAGTCGGAGACTATGTGTATGTGCTCAAGGAAACAAGAACATCAAAGTTCGATTAATATTATAATAATCCTTTGAAAAATGTTGAAATATTGGGTAGAAACAATGCTATATTAGAATTACCCGATGGCAGACGTATTAGAAAACACATGGATAAATTAAAGTTAGCCCCTGAATAAAAAGAATAACCGTTTCAGGAAACCATGCACAAGTCTCTCTGTTTCTTCTACGTGATAATGGTACACGCAGAAACTTCTCCAGACCTCACAGGAAAGAATTTCAAAATAGAGCTAATAAAAGAAAATCCAGGAATGTATTATGAGCGCATGGAAGTAGTACAATTAAAAAGGGCTGATTGGCAGGTAACAATTTATGTGAACATAAAAGATTTTCTAGAAAATCACGGGATGATTGACAGTTACCAAACCCTACTCGCTAATTGTACCGCACTCATGGAAGTGAACACTTGTGGGGCTATGCTCGGGACAGACCTAGTAGAAGTAAGACAAAACACCCTAATTCAAATACAGACAGAGATAAAAACCATGCTCTCTGATATAGGACAAACCGTAGAAGATCCTATGAAAATTCCAGGAAGCATGAGGTACAAGCGGATGGTGCCCTCAGGTTTCATTGGAAGCCTCAGTAAAAGCCTATTCGGACTAGTCACGGCAGAAGACGTCGACAAGATAAATACCAACATAGACCAGTTATTCACAGAGCAAAAGGAGCTAGTGTACCTAGTAAATGAGAAAGAACACATAATAACCAAATCTCTAGAGGATTTATACAATACTACGGAGGCTTATGCTAAGGTAATAAACCAAATGGAAAAGGACATGAACCGGAAATTCAAACACATTGTCAGTGGAGAAAATGAATTAAGATATCTAATTACTTTAATCATCTACGCTCGTAAGATAGACGTCGCAATGCAACATCTAATAGAAAGTAATCGACGAATGCTGCAAACTATACAGGGACTTAGGGAACGCAAAGTGGATCCTTCCTTCTTAAATAAAGATATACTAGAGCACCTAACAACCGACATAGCAAAGGCAAATGAAGCACTAGAATTTCCAATACCAGTTCAACATTTAAGGGCAGAAGACGTCGCAAGAATTGCGCAAGTAGACGCGGTTTACAACAACGAGAAGTTATTAATTATCATGCATCTTCCATTAGTAAAACGAGTACCCTACAACCTCTATAGACTGCATCCATTAGCTGTATCGCAAACAATAAACAGTAATTGGATAGGAACAGGATATATAAAGCCAAGCTATAGATACCTAATCATTGGAACGGACCAAAGGCAGTACATGAAAATAAATCATGAGGACTTGCAGAATTGCCAACATACACATTATGCCTACATATGTTTAGCCAAAGGACCCTTGTCTGAAACCACTATTCAAGAAGATTGCGAAGTATCAATGTTGCTGAGACCTAGAATACAAATAATGAAAACCTGCGATGTAACCATAACTCCCAATAACGTCACTCAATGGAGTTACCTAAAGATGGATGGATCCTGGCTCTATTCCTTAGGACAAAAAGGAAATTTACGTCTAGTCTGTCCAGGACAACCAGACCAAACTATACACCTCCAGAAGGCAGGAATTTTACGTATGGCGCCCGGCTGTGTAGGCAAGACCGACAAGCATCTTCTCATAAGTGAAGGGAACCAACGCAACGATTTTCAATACATATACAAACCAGAGATAACACTTAATGTAGAAGCCATATTCCCTGACATGTTAAACTATTATCAAGAACTGATCAGCACTTCAAAAACAGAGATCTCAAATGCCCCTGCACCAGACGTTAAAGGATGGAAAGACCGCAAAGAGTCGATAGAGAAGATTACCCGTCGCTTAAAACAAATAGGTAATCATCAGAAAAGCATCTCCAACACGCATTACCTAATATACGGTGGAGCTTCGGGCCAAATCCTAATCACCGTAGGACTCATCTTCACTGCCTGAAAGTGTCATACCCGAAGAATGCTGCAACATCAATATCAGACCAAACGCAAAGTTAAAATAATCTCTGACACTACCCCTGCACATCGTATGCAGGAAACACTACTGAGCCCAATTGGCCTACAAAATCAACCAACATACGAAGGCCAGTCTTGCACACTACAGATACCAGAACAGGCCTTAGTTCCTGGAAGATGGATAAATCAACTATTAATTCCCCCACAACCCCTGTCCTATCCACAAACATTATCTATTCAGATCCCGGACACTGACTAATCCGTAACCTTAAACTATACAACCGTTCCACGAGAAGGAACAAAGACCCAACGGAACACGTTTCCGTAAGACCACAATTAAAACTATATCCTACTCATAAACCCCAGTTTATTCCGAACCCGGCGTCTATAAAGCCTAATCCACAACCTTAGCTTCCAGAAAACTCAATCCGAAAAGACCATGGCTGGGCGATGCCGAATCAACGTGACTGAAAATCCAGAAGGGGAAGGCAGTTTAGTATTTTACAATCCTTGCACTACCTCCTTATCAGCTGCTGTAGAAAGAGCCAAAAAAAAGGGACTAATAAGAAGTGTAAACATTCGATTAAATGGAGATGGGGATCCAGCCGCAATACTAAAGATAGGGTATTTCAACGAAGAAAATAAAACTAAAGAGCTACGTAAATTACGGAACAAAGCCAAGTCAAGGGCCATACCTACCAGACCCTCCGGAACTAGACTATTCTGCCAATTACCTTGGAATATAACAGAAGAAGAACTCTTTAAGGACTTTTGAATATTTATACTGTTAGATTTTATCATGATCATCCAAAATATTAAAAGACAGGCCACTTGCGGATACATTCAGTTTATTAACGCTAAGGATGCTTTCAAGGCCTTGGAAGGAAGTAAGAAGACGTACCGTGCTATTTCCGCCGATCCCCCGAAGATGTCGAAGGCAGATTAGGATAAAAACCAAGGATATGCGAAGACACTGCACTCAAAATGCATGCTCTGGTTAGACTGCAAAACATTTGAAGACCATCTAATAACATGCCAAATACAGTGTCAAATGAGAGACCGCCAAGGACATTTGAAAAAAATAAGGAGTGTAATCCAAAAGTTTGAGAGTGAAGAATCAAGATCCAGCAAAGACCCTATTGCAAGACACGAAAAGACTATTAATCGAGTCCCTAGCACCATGCCAGATTTCAAATCAAAAGCCATGTGCGAAAATAAACACGCAATTTAGCAGACCATTGATACCAGAAGAGACATGAACATCAACCAACACACACATTCAGCCTCATTAATCAAGATAAAAGAAGATTAAGAATATATCTAGAAGATTAACACATATAGTATAAAACTGATTCTTATAACCATATTAATATTTAGCCAATATAATAGAATAAAACTTGTAAAAACAATCCAAACGGTTCCATTTTACAGACAGTCCTAAGGAATTTTTATCATATTAATAAGGAAATCAGCTTGGATTGTTTGCTTATAAAAAAAAAAACTAACAAGCTAAACTGAGAACCTTTTTTTTATGTAAAGGCAATCTAAATAATTTAATTCTTCTCCTTTTCTGTGGGTTATCATGAATGTTATAAAGTAATATTTAGACTGCCTACGACCCTAAGCAAATTAATCAACCTTTATAATACGACACTAACAATAATATAAGGCTAATAACATTAGGCAATTATGTAATATTAAAAAACCATAATATATAGGCTAATAGTCTGTTGTAAGCGCCGGGACGGTAAACGTCTTTAAGGAGGGGAGGATGTTACGTGACGAAATTTTAATAATTGAATTGAATAATTAAATTAAATAATAATAATCAAATTAAGAATTTATAAAAAATTAAATCAAAATTAAACGGTTCAATGTACCACTGCAACATATAAATGTGTACGTTTAATGTGTGAAAATGCTGAGCGCGCAGGTTGACGAACTCTGTACAACAGAGTGTTAGAAAAAGGTGGGCGATACTTGCACTCACGCTGCAAATTGACTTCTGTGGAAGAAACCCAGGAGACATGGAAAATAAACGTATTCTTACAGTCAGATATTTTTCCCACACACCTTTAGAGAGTTGTGTTGCTCAACTCGCCTCGGCACACACATTTAAACAAATATTATGTCTAAGGTTGCATTTTAGTCGGGAGGCGCGGGGGAGGCGCGGGAGTCTACCGAGGCTCGCGCTGATGCCAAATAAGCGAAAATCCCCACGATGCCTCCACCTCAAGGTCTTTAAATATGAGTACCAACGGACCGCGAGGAGAGTAGACCGTTGGAAAAGAGCAGTAATCTAAGCTCAGTCGTATCGTCGTTTTGATTTTTTGAGTCTTAATATATACATTGAACAATATTCCACTTTAATAATTTTGTCTAAGTTCCATCTCGGTTTCGGCCGTGGGTTGCGTGAATTCGTGTACTGCCAGAAAAGTGACGTGCACTAACTGCGTCAGTGTATTAATATAAATTCTTAAATAAAGAATAATAATCGAGGCGAACTGTTTGTGGTAATTACTTTGAACCTCAACTCCGCATCCCACGGGCACCTTCGGACTTCCAGGACACGATAAGTTTTAGGTAAGATTTTACTTATAATTAATATGAATGTTAACTTGATTAATTTCGCTTTTCCTCTCCGCGCCTAAATATGAGTACCAACGGGCCGCAAGGAGAGAACCGGTAGAACCGGAGAACCGGAGTTGACAGTAGAGACCGGGGGATAGAGTATCAGTTTGATTCTTGTCGGGTTAACAACAAATAAGGAAAAACCTTTTTTTCATCATTTTAATTCTTTTATCAATTTCCGTCACGGAGTACGGCGCGCATCGTGCTGTGTTATGTAGCATACAAGGACCTGTGAACTGAATAAAGTTATTAAAAAAAAGGACACTATTGTGAATTATAACTTTCCACTCTCACTCCTCACGGCGATCCCAGTAAAAAGGGTAGAGTTCAGCACAAGGTAAGGTTTTAATTTTCTTTTGATTAATGGTTTATTAATTATTAAGTAATGGGGCCGAGGCGGCAATTCCCCCCCCCCCCCCCCCCCTCCCCGAAGTATGTGGTCTGCGCAACGGCAAAGGTCCCTTCGGTTCGCGATGCGCGGGCGGGCCCGTACGGGACGCGTTGGCGGGTCCCGCAATAAAATAAATATTTAAATTTCGTGTTGTGCGTGTAGCCCCGCGCGTAACGCAAAATATTACTACGAGGAACATTACTAAGGAACAAGTTACACTACTACAAGCAAGTAAGGAATTACTACTACGAACAGACCTCAAGCAACTACTAGGAAGCAGCTACGAAGCAGACTTTTTAATTTTTTAAATAAATAAGAAGAAGAAGAAGACGACGAGAAGTCAACCACAGCAAGAGAGAGAGAAAGAAAGGGAGAGAGAAGATCGTCCTTATTTTTTGCATCTTACATTCAATAAAAAATAAGTTTATCTAAGACTGTGTATTTTTTTTCTTTCATTTCCAAAAAGATAGTATTAGCGAGAATCAGCTAAATATCTCTATCTAAGAAAACACTAAGTAGGTCCTTTCCAGGATAGCATATAGGCCAACATCGGCCTATACGGTTGTCTAGTCCCAAACTTCATCTCTATCCCTAAAAATTCTTCCAACTTTGACTCCTCCGCCATCCCAAGCCCATAAGTTTCAGTACTTAGGCTCATAAAGGCGAAAAGCAGTTCGCGTTTATTTAAAACGCGGTTGAAACGTCAACTTAACGTTACAACAAATTTTATGGAGGCCCCGGTGGGATTTTAAAGAGAAAGAAAGAAGAAATTAACTTTTTTTCCTCCTTAAAATCTTTAGAGGAAACTGCGAGTTTGTAAGAGTTTGCCCTTTTAATTTTCACTTTTCTCTCTATCCTTGTATGATATAATAACAAAACAAAAAAAAAAAATAAATAATATTGTGACATATTTTAAACAAATTTACACATAAAATTGAAAGTAGAAGCATTAACAAAAGAGAAAAATATTAAATACAAACATTATAAACAAAAAAAAAATTAAATCTTTATCAAAGGAAATAAAATAGTGAATAAATCAATACAAGATCAAATACAAAGAAAAACTCAAATTCTAAAGGATAAATAAATTAATAATAAATTAAAAAGGTGCAATAATAAAAATAATAATGCAACATAAAATATGAGTAATAAATCGTAAAAAGCAAATAAACAGAAAAAGATAAACAAGAAGTAAATAAAAGCAATTAAATAAGATAAGCAAACCACAAGATAAAACAGCATAAGATACAAAAAAATTTATTATAAGAAATATATAATAATATATCGATACAATGTACAAGTGAATGAAGTGAAATAAAGAAAAACAAGTGAAATAGTAGAGTGAAATGATAAATAATAAATAAAGTATTAACGTAAAACAATTCGTCGTTGTTTTTAAAGTGAAATAATAAATAAAGTGTTAAGAGAATAAAATAAGAGGGATAAATTAAAGATAAATAAGCAAAAGGCAAATAAATAAAGAAAAAAAAAGGGAAAAAAGAAGTGACAAATAAGTTAATAAAATATTAAATAAAAAGAGAATAAATAATAAATAAACTAAAAACCCGATTAATGATAAAATAATAATACAGTGAACAAAAAGTGTTAACCGTGCTATATTGATAAAAATAAGTGAATTGTAAAAAAAAGTGTTGAAACAAGTGAAAAAGTAAACCACAAGAAATAATAAATAAATTATTTCATGAACGAATTAAAAGTAAGTAAAAGAAAGGCAAAAATAAAAATTAATGACAACTTAATACAATAGGTGAAGAAATAAATTAATAAGTAAAAAGTGCAAAAGCAAGCAAATAAATTATAAAAGATAGATAAGGGAATGAAATTAACATAAATAAATTAAAAGTGAGTAATTAAATAAACAAATTAATAAACCTAGTATAATAAAATAATAAAATAACGAATCAAACAAAGAAAAATAAATTAATCAATTGAATACAGTGGAAATTACATGAATAAAGAAAAAGTGCTGAACTAAGCCATAAACTAACACGAGTGAACTAAAACAAAGAAAAAAAAATTTTTTAAAATCCAATTGAACATACATGCATTACATTATAATATCGAAACTTGTATTAATTAGATATTTTCTATATAAATCTCAACATAAGCATAATAAAGGTAATATTACATATACGAGTATCAGATTTCAAATACACATGTTGAGCATCGTTCACACACTGCATTGGTTTTGAAATACAAGTATCAGAATTCAATTAAAATACTAGTCTCATACTAAAATTACGAAACAATAATAATAAAAAAGAAAAAAAAAAAAAAAATAGAAAAAAAAAATTTTTTTCTTTCATGTAATAATTGCTTACGGATTCAAAAAAAATATATTGAAATTTATATTATTGAAATTAAAATTTGGATATATTAAATTCATCCAAATAAAATTTTTTTTTTAACTTAAAGGAAATTAAAATTAGTAACCTCTTTAACGGCGAATCCTAGCAAAAGATTATAAACAGACTAATAAAAATTTATACAAACGATACGGCTCCTTCAAGAAGAGCGAAGTCGATTAATTCGCGAGCTAAAAATAAGTAAACAAAAATAAATTAGGTAAACTAACAAAAAAAAAATTTTTATACGATAGGTAAAATAAGCAACAATAGAAATAGTTGAACAAAATAAATAAAACTAAAATAAGTAAATAATAAATAAATAAATAAATAATGAGAGTGAAGTAAGATAAAATTAAAAATCTTCTGCTTGGAAACATGTATCTTCACATGTTATCACATAACTTAAGACTTCAACATATTAGCCTCAAGCAACAGGGAACAAGCCTGTATATTAATTTTTGCATTCTTCATTTAAGCGACAAATGACCGATAGGAGACAAACCAGAAAACAAGTCGCTAAGTCATCAAAAGCAGAAAAAGATTAAGACGAAATTGCCGATCCCTTCACCCGTAGACCGCGCGTATCTCGCTCTCCCCAATACCAAAGTCTTGACTCCCCCGTCAACACCCTCTGAGAGTAAATGAAGACGTTACAAAAGAAGACAACACTCCCCCTCCACCCATATACCAACCTCTGATCGATCTAAACATCTTAGATCCAGACTCCCCGACAATGACTTAACCTAACAGGGCCGGTTACGGTAGAGACGCCGAAAATGAAGGCAAACAAAAACCGATCTTTCCGATGTCTCTGAAGAACGCCCTCGGTGTAGTCCCTGAATTCAACGGAAAAAACATCCCATTAAACGAATTTTTAGAAGGCTGCAAGAAAGCCAGAGAAATACTCGGGCCCTACGATAAATCAAACTTAGTAAGACTTATCAGAAGTAGAATAAAAGGAAAAGCCCGCGCCGCGATCCTCGGGTTATGATTCTCGATGGTTGAATCTTTAGAAGACTTTTTCAAGGATATATACGCCAGTACTAAAACTGAGCCACAGCTGCTGTGAGAACTCGAAAACGAGTACCAGCGAGACAATGAAAACGTCATCGCTTTCGCAAATCGTATGAGAGATCTGGGAGCACAGATTAACGAAGCTCATAAAATAGCTACCGGCACCCTGAATCCCGAATTTGAAGCACAAACAGAAGCACACATAGTAGAATGTTTTAAGCAAGGATTGAAACCAGATATAGAGAATAGAATGAAGGAAACGAACAATATCTCACACATCGAAAAGAACGCCATACTGGCCGAAAGGCAAATCGTCGCCAAAACAGCCCTTCGCGATAAACAGCGAGCCCATAAAAAAGGATTCTTCAATGCAAGCAAGGAGGTTGCGAAACCAGAGCTGAAAAGATTGAAAGACACTAGATACGAGGCACGGATAAACAGATCAGCAGTATGCCGTTTTTGTAAAAAATCTGGACACTCAGAAGAAACCTGTTTTTTCAAAAACCTGTTAAATTTGCGCAAAGCCAGGACATATTACCAATTTCTGCAACAATGATACTGAATGCCAAATATGTGGGCAAAGAGGACATACCGCAGTGCAGTGTAATAAGAACAGACGCGCAGCCGACGCCTGTCAACTACGAGGGTAGTCCCAAAAGTACCCGACCTGACTTATGAATACAGGTAGTTTTAAAAAAACAATTACTGCGATTGACAATACCATCTTTCAACAACTTAATGTTAAAAATTGATAACGGTACGTTTATTATTATATTTTTTACAGACATCCAAAGTGAACGCTCTCAGTAAATTTGTAAATATGGAAAAAATCGGGCATCGTTATGTGATACAATACTTTCATTTGAAAGGTCTAAGTCCAACCGATATCAAAGCCGAGTCGGATTCTACTCTGGGAGCTGCCAAGATGAACACCGCAGTGGTCGACCAAGTGAGGTCACTACGTCAGAAAATGTAAAAAAAATCCACAAAATGATATTGGATAACCGTCGACTAAAAATACGCGAGATAGCAGACATGGCAGACATTTCAAAAAGTGCTGTGCATCGCATTTTGACCGAAAATTTGGACATGAGAAAGCTGTGCGGAAGATGGGTGCCGCGTTTGCTCACAATGGAGCACAAACAGCAACGTGAGGATGTTTCCATCAAGTGTTTGACAATGTTTCGCAGCGATAAAGCCGAGATTTTGCGTCGATTCATAACCATGGACGAAACATGGGTCCATCATTTTACACCTGAGACCAAGGAGCAGTCAAAGCAGTGGACTAAAAAGGGAAAAAGCGGCTGCAAAGAAAGCAAAGACAGTTCAGTCAGCTGGCAAGGTCATGGCATCCGTTTTCTGGGATGCGCGTGAAATAATATTTCTTGATTATCTCGATAAAAGAAAAACAATCAATGGCGCATATTATGCAGCCTTATCGCCGCGTTTTAGTGATGAAATCAAGAAAAAACGGTCCCATCTGACGAAAAAAAAGTGTTGTTTCGTCACGATAACGCACCAGTCCACGCGTGCGTCATTGCGATGGCTAAAATCAATGAGTTGAAGTTCGAATTGCTTCCTCACGCACCCTATTCGCCAGATCTGGCTCCCTCGGATTATTTTCTCTTACTGAATTTAAAAAAATTGCTCGGCGGCAAAAGATTTGCCAACAATGAAGAGGTAGAGTCTGCGGTTAATAGGTATTTTGAGGAGCTTGACGGTTCCTACTATAAAGCGGGTATCGAAGCTATTGATCATCGTTGGGAAAAGTGTATCGAACTAAAAGGAGAATATGTTGAAAAATAAAAAACATTGTCGCTATCTTTTTACTGTTTTCTTTGTCTGGTCGGGTACTTTTAGGACTGCCCTCGTATGCAACAAGCTAGGACACTCAGCATTGAATTGCCTTAAACGCACCAACAATACGCCTAGAGCCGAGTTGCGGTGCTAGAAATGCGATATGCCCTGCCATACTGCAGCAGTTTGCCGGCAACAAAGACCCCCCAATGTGACCAAAGTACCAATCTGCAGCTATTGTCATATAAAAGGGCACACAGTCACCGAGTGCAGAAAAAAGAGATATAACCAGGTAACAAACGAGAGGAGTCTCCCACAACAGAGCGCCATCAGGAAGGCCCCACGAACTTAAGTGCGCTCAGCTCTCCCAATAGAATTGAAAGATTTCAGTGGAGAGTTAATGCCTTAAGAACTTGTAAAACTGTAACGTTCGTAAGCCTGAGCCTCCTCCAAAATAGGTTCCCCAGCATCCTCATGATCGATACAGGATCAGAGGTTTGTGTATTAAAAGCACGCGTCTTGCCAGATCACAAATATCTCAAGACCTTAGACGAATTTACACTACAAGGCTTGAGAGGCGGAACAGAGCCAAGCTTGGGGAAAGCAAAGGTAAAGATCGAAGAGACGATAATCGAATTTATTATAGTACATAATAATTTTCCGGTCCCTTTTGACGGCATATTAGGAGAGAATTTTTTTAAAACCACTAAAGCAAAATTTGACTTCGGAGACGATACAATACTAGTAAACGATAAACGCATTAAAATACTCTGGGACGATGAAGATTACCCGCACCTGATCAAGAACTTGCATAATATTACGAAAGGGACGAAAACCGGACTACCCTTGGTTAAAATACTAAGTCCACCGACCTTCACGGAAGGGCAACTGTTAATCGACTCGAGATCTGAGATAAACCTTACAAAATCAAGCCTACTACCACTTGAAGAAGAAATTGATATGACAGAAAGATACAATTTGAGAGGAATTGGACAAGAAATCATACCTACCCGGGGAACAATAGAAATCTCATTGCTAGGAAGTACGATAAAATTCAATGTCATAAAAGACGACGTGTATATCCCAGGGGAAGGAATATTAGGCTGTGATTTTCTGCGCGAATACAAAGTACACCTTGACTATCCCAACCGTATGATGACATGGAACGGAAAAACGCAATCCTTCGAGATTGGAAACGCACTCGACAACACAGAGAACGAAGAGGGAAATATTTAAGAATTCGTAAAAGACGAAGATCACGATAATAATGCAGCTATAAGAAACCGTTATCTGACCTCAGATAACGAACTTGCTATCGATTTAGACTGTCAACTCGAGACGACTGTTGACTTTAGAGACCCTAGGTCTCGCAAAGAACCCGAACTCAAAGGAACCTTCGAAGACCACCTACGTATGGACCACCTGGATGAACAAGAGAAAGCATATGTCACTGAATTAGTAAAGAACAATAGGGACACGTTCTACCTACCTGGAGACGATCTCCCGGGTACAGACCTGATTAAGCACAAAATCCCAACAACTGACGACAACCCAGTCCACGCCAAGCAGTAGCGCTTTCCGCATTCGTTAAAAGACGAAATAAACCGACAGGCGAATGACCTACTAAAGGCGGGAATCATTAAGAACTCCGATTCACCTCACAACGTTCCGGTTTGGGTCGTACTTAATAAACCAGACTCACAAAGCTGTCCTAAATGGCGCATGGTATTAGATTTTCGGGCCTTGAATGGAAAAACGATAGGCGATTCGTATCCACTCCCTAATGTCAAAGAGATATTCGATCAAGTAGGACCAGCCAAATACTATAAAGTGCTTGACTTAGCGTTAAGATTTAACCAGATAAAGATGGACCCGAAAAACGCACACAAGACGGCTTTAAGCACACCATTCGGCCAATATGAATTTGTACGAATGCCGTTTGGATTAAAAAACGCGCCCGCTACCTTCCAACGACTAATGGATAAACTCTTAAAGGGACACAGGGCGTAAGTCTTTTTGTTTATCTTGATGACATTGTTATTTACGCAAACAGCATAGAGGAACACGACTTGAAAATTACAGCTTTAATGCAACGCTTGAAAAAAGCATGTTTGAAACTGAAAACCAATAAAGGCGAGTTTTTAAGACGCGAAGTCACATATCTTGGCCATATGCCTAGCAGGAAAGGATTGCGCCCCGACCTGAAGGAATTGGAGGCCGTAAAGAACTTTCCTCGGCCCAAAAATATGAAAAATGTCCGTCAGTTCCCCGGACTAGCAGGATATTATCATCGTTTCATCAAGGGATTTGCATACATTACAAAACCCGTGACTAAATAACTGAAGAAAAAGACACCATTCGAATGCAACGAAAAAACAGAAGAGTCTTCCAACTCGCTAAAAGATGTATGTTGTATACTGCTCCCGTGTAACAATTCCCAAATCTTCCACAACCTTTCATAATTACGACGGATGCCTCAGGCTACGCAGTAGGAGGAGTCCTGTCTCAAGCAGAAATTGGGAAAAATCGACCAATAGCTTATACATCGCGCATGTTACGCACCGCAGAGGATAGCTACGAAGTACATAAGAAGGAAGCTTTGGCCGTGGTGCACAGTGTGACAACGTTTAGATCCTACGTTTACAAACGAAAGTTCACGATAATAACCGACCACCAACCCTTGGTATGATTCAAAACGGCAGACTTGAATAATAGGGTCCAAAAATGGCGATTTAAGTTATCTCAATATGATTATGAGATAATTTACAAAGCAGGACAGTTAAACGCTAACGCAGATGCATTATGGCGTAACCCAGTTGAATAAGGTGCCGTTAACGTAGTAACACATGCACAATTAAAAAGAGAAGAACCCGCCCCTGATGAAACACAGGAAAGGTCTTTGTCACCTAAACTTGTGGAACCAATACGAAATAACTCTAGGGGGGACCTAAGAAAAGCCAAAACGTTTGCCAAAATACGGAAGAATACGTCCAGCGACCCGAGAAAAACATCAACTACGAAGAGAGCGAAAACGATGATTCCGACGAAGTCGCGGACCCTAAACCCTTTGCGCGTTTCCATCAAGACCCCAAGTCGACAATGAAGAAGATCACGATTCCGACGAATCCGAGATCAGCGACGAGGAAACATTAAATGAACGACCCGTAATAGAAATAAGGGAACCCCTACGCACTCGAAACAATAACATAGTTTATTTCATCGCCTTAAACGGAGATAATTGCGACGAAGGCGCAAAAATATTGACTAACCACAACAAAATAAACACTACTAAAGGTCTGTTAATAGGTAAGGTACACCGGGTGAAACGCAAAGGTCAGAAGTCCTTATTCGCAGTGTGTATAAAGGGAGAACAACCCGAATCCCTCACTCAAACAAAAAGTAACTTGACTAAAGGATTGACCACTCTAAAAGATTTATTAATGAACCTAAAACAGAGAACTATTAGTACAGGTAAGAGCAAGTTTATAAAAAATCTTGAATGGTCCGAAGTTCTAAGCTTAATAAAAGCCACCTTTAAAAACACAACAACAAAACCATAGTTTGCAAAGGCAGACTGAGATGCGTCCCCGACGAAAAACGAGACGAAATATTTTCAGAATTGCACAGGCATCAACCGGATACGTCAACCATATTATTGGGAAAATTTGAAAAATGACGTACAACGTCGCGTCCAACAATGCCTTGACTGCCAACTGAAAAAGTTGGTACGTTTAAAAAAAAAACAGCCACTAGTGATCACCGATACACCCGGCAGTGTTTTTGACAAAATCGCAATGGATATAGTAGGACCACTTAAACCCACGAGCAAAGGACATGAATATATCCTGACCATTCACGATCAGTTATCAAAATTTTGCTTAGCCGTCCCCTTAGAGAACGTAGTGTCCATTGCCATCGCAGACACTATAATCAAAAAATTCATATGCCTATTTGGAGCGCCAAAAGCCATCCTTACAGACCAAGAAAAGAATTTCTTGAGCCATCTCATGAACAGAATTGCAAAGAGATTCTGAATTAAGAAAATCAAAACGACTACCTTACACCCTCAGTCAAATGGATCATCGGAAAGATCTCACCACGCGCTCGGTGAATTTCTAAAACAATATACCGACAAAAACAACAAATGAGACGAATGGATCGAAATAGCAATGCTAAATTATAATTCTAGTGTGCAGGAAAGCACCAAACACACACTATACAAGGTAGTATTCGGCAAGCTGCCACGACTACTATCCAACGATCCATTACACGCTAGTGACCTGCTCCCAACATACAAAGATTACATCACGGAGTTGGTCACGCGCCAAATGACATTCAAAACCTAGCATATGAAAATCTAATCAGGTCTAAGGAACGCAACAAAAAGCTTGATAATAAAAGAATTATCCCTAAGAGCTTTAAAGTAGAAGACTATGTATTCTTGTTAACCAGACCCTAACAAGGAAAATTTGGCGATCATTATTCGGGACCCCATGAAGTATTAGAAATCCTCAAATCCCATAATATAAGGATACGTTACAAAAAAAGCGACAAAATTGTCCAAACAAACAGGCTCCGCAAATTCCACATAAATCAGGAATTTAAACAAAAACAAAAAATAAAAGGGAACACCAATAACAAGAGCTATAAACGAGATAAAGTCACGTGAAACAATCAAATTGACTTTAATAAAAAAAAAACACTTGAAAAAAAATAAGTACGTATCGATTCAGTTAACAAATCGCGAACATTGTTGAATAATATTAATAAAAAAAAAAAAAAAAGAAAAAAAGAAATATAATAAAATTATTTTCATTTTTCAGATGATCTCGGCGAAAATAATAATTCTCTCGTATTTTTTTGTTTCCATTTATAGTCTAATTAGTTACGACTGTGGACCACGACACCTAAACGTAACCACTGTATCTCTACTAGAAGTAGACGAATGCAACTTCCTTATAACCTCTGTAAATGTAAGCCGTCGTTACATACAATTATTACAAGTAGTAAATTATCGTCAGACTCAGGTAATGCAATGTAAAGTAGAGATACAGCGGACAGCTTACCACTGCGAAATGTCCTCACACAACTCTATAGTTAATCATGGTCAGGCCGAATACATACATGAAATTAGTAGGCACGCGTGTACACAAATGTACGCAACCGGACTGTTTTAATTTGGAAATAGTACAGTAATTAGCGACATAAAAATCAATAGTACCGTAAAGCAATTAATCGTTTATGCAGGTACACTCTCTAAGGATGGGCGATGTTCTGGAAGCGTTTGCCGAGACCCTTATGGTGCTTGGGAAAACGTAGTTGTGCAGGGATTACTAAAAATCACTTTAAGAGGACACTTTGCAAAAATAGACCTGGACAATAACAAAATACACTTAAATTCCAAAACATCGTGCACCCTCTCTGGAACATCTTGTATCGACTTCAAGAGCGGTTATTCTTTTTCGGATGCCCTACCCCTAGACCAATGTAAATTCGACCGTTAAGGACTCTTATACGAGGGGCTAGCTAACAAAATCACAGACAGTAATTTTAACTATAAAAGAATCACATATTCCCTTGCCACAGACGACGTAACTTTTGCACTATCCAGCAAAGGCACCGAGAACCTATGCGAATATGCAGTGGTCAGAACCAAGCACCCTAAGCTGTTTATCCTAGAAACTACCAAAGAATACTTGTTCGCGAAGCCAGGAAGGATAGCGATAGAAAACTTGGACATCTTTGCGTATGTAAATTTTAAATTGGTGTACATCGAAAAACACATCAGAATACAGATCAAATCTCTGTATCATAACATCTTACAGCAACAATGCAGGATTGAGAGACGGACATTGCTAAACGCCCTAGCCATAGCCGATAGATCGCCAGACGAATTCGCTTATAACCTAATAAACGGACCTGGTTACACGGCTATTACGGGTGGAGAAGTGATGCACATAATCAAATGCATACCTGTAGAAGTAAAACTCCAACATGGAGAGCACTGCTACGCCGAATTAGAGGTCACCTAGAACCACAGGACTCAGTATCTAACACCTGAAATCCACATCCTAAAAGATCATGATACCAGGGTATCATGCAATGCCATCCTGCCATCTTACTACAGAATAAATGAGGAATGGGTAAATGCAATGCACCTCCTAGCCGCACTCTGTGGCTCTATAACTCGTCTATTTACGACTCAGATAACAAAACAGACTGAACAACAACATGACACAGAGATGGGATTCATGAACCCAGACACCGTAACCAAGCATCCTGCAGGAGGCCCAATACATCCTACGCCAACCAATCACCAAGGAACCAACCTTAGCCAACTTAATACCAGCAGCATCACAACAATTCCTGTCATCAACAAGCTTTTTCAACTACAGTCATTAAAAACCACGCCTTACAGAACAAGTTTTCATTGTTTTCATTCCGACTACGTCAATACGATTGCTAAGTGATACTCCGATCATCAAGCAACCGTTTTAGCATTGGGGTGTAACGTCGGTGCATGACCTCCGTTTGCTTTTATGTTTTGTCAGCCGAGAAGTTCTTTACTAACACAATAATCCCCTCCACAACCTACTCGACGCACTCTCCACTGACATAGACCATTGGGAAACTCAACCTAAGCGTAAATCGAGAGTTGAACAGCCGCTCTCGTTAAACTTAGTTTTACTACGATGCAATTTTTACAGACAAACGCACACATGTCATAGCAAAATAAAATTCTTCCTTCTAAGTTAGGAAATAATTAAATCGCTAAGTCAGTTAATACAAATTTCATTGACATCCGACACACAAATTCATGCAAGGTAGTCTTTCTTATAGCGTAATTTAGAACATCGCGCAATAATCTGGAATGTCATGAATTCTTGTAATGCACTCAAAATAATTTTTTTTTTTAAATTAATTGAATAAAAATAAGTAATTAATGAAATAAATAATTTAAATTAACCGCAATAGGCCAACTATTATTAAGTCCTCCAGACAATTTTTAATTTCAGCGACAATTCAACGATCCTCATTATTACTATTTCACTAGAATAGAATAATAGTCCGTAACCAGCTAGATAATTTTATTTTATAAGCAAAACTGTACAAAAAGAAATTGCATTAATAATTACACTCTGTAATCAAAACTATTATTAATAATAAAAATTTCGATATAAATTTACAATCATACTAGCAAATATTTACTTAATAACTTTTTTTTAAAGATAAGCAAACAAATACTCCTCCAACAGTCTTTAACGAATAATTATAAATGATTATTTGAGCTATTATCTTACTTTTATTTCCTTCTCGCTAAACTAAGGATATCATTCGCATTCATAATAGCAATCTTTTTGTTTAAATAATCATTTTTATTTTAGAATTACTATATAAATTAATCCTTTAAAATGCAACAAAAAAACTTCATTCTTTTCATAAAATGCGTTAAATTTTAAATGGAAAACAATTAAGATATTTAAATTAACATAATTTTATTATAAATAGTAAATAATAAACCTATGTGAAAATTCTGCAAAAATAGATCATCTTTCTCTTTCTAATTCTCACTCTCTCTAACCGAGAAGCCCGCCAGGAAGAGGGGGCCTGAAAAACTCGGCCTCTCCCCGAATTTTCCGGTCCAAGAAGGAATTTGCTGAGTAGCTTCTCCAACGCATTTAAATACGGCACGAAATAATCATCAAGCAGCAGACCTCAGGCAGCACTCGAGGACCATGTACAACGCAAAATATTACTACGAGGAACATTACTATGGAAGAAGTTACACTTCTACAAGCAAGTAAGAAATTATCACTACGAACAGACCTAAAGCAACTACTAGAAAGCAGCTACGAAGCAGACTATTCAATTTTTCAAATAAATAAGAAGAAGACGACGAGAAGTCAACCACAGCAAGAGAGAGACAGAGAGAAAGGGAGAGAGAAGATCGTCCTTATTCTTTGCATCTTACATTTAATAAAAAGTAAGTTTATCTAAGACGTTTTTTTTTCTTTCATTTCCGAAGAGATAATATTAGCCAGAATCGGCTAAATATCTCTATCCAAAAAAACACTTAGTAGGTCCTTTCCAGAACAGCAAATAGGCCAACATCGGCCTATACGGTTGTCCAGTCCCGAACTTCATCTATATCTCTACAAATTTTTACAACTTGCACTCCTCCACTATCCCTAACACATAAGTTTCAATACTTAGGCTCATAAAGGCGAAAAGCAGTTCGCGTTTATTTAAAACGCGGTTAAAACGTCAACCCGACGTTACATGAGCAATACTTTGAGTAAAATGTTTTTGTGCCTTATATTTTAAATTAAGCTTTTATTTTGTAAAAAAATAGCGAGAACTTATTCAAGTTCCTAATATATATATATATACTACTATGATCAAAAAGTAAGGTGAAATTGTCATTTAAAACTCTCGGGCATTAGGAAGGCAGGTAAATTTTTTTTTCTAGATTGGTATGACTGTCTATAACATTTGCCAATCGTCTGTTTGTCAAAAGGTTTAGTTATCTCCTAGTTACACGTGTTTTTGTAAACAACCACAAGTTAATTTTTTGATTTTTACAATGGGTGATTTTGTTGAGTAAAGAACTTGCATCAAATTTTGCTTGCGGAACTAATATTCTTGTGCAAACACGTTAAAAATGTTGAGGAAGGCCTTTGGTGATCAAACTATGCCACAAAACAGCTCTTATAAGTGGTACAACAAGTTTAAAGCGGGCCGAGAACGCTTTGAAGACGAACCGCGCTCTGGACGACCATCAACGTCTACCGTCGAGGGCCACGTCCAAAAAATGAAAGATTTGGTGCTTGAAAGTCGTCGATTGACAATTAGAGACCTCGCTGATAGTGTTGGAATATTATTTGGCTTAGCCTAAACCATTTTGAAGGATCTTTTATGTCCCAAACGCGTCAAGTCTCGATTGGTGCCAAAATCGCGCAATTTTTTTAGCAAAAAAGCGTCACGTTGATGTGTGTGAAACTTTGCTGTCTGACTATCAGGACCCCTTAAAATGCATTATTACTGGAGACAAGACTTAGATTTACGCATACAACCCTGAAACCACCTACCAATCCAGCGATTATTGTGCTAAAGGTGAAGCAAGACCGAAAAGACCACGGTAAAGTCGATCGAAAATCAAGGTCATGTTGACAATTTTCTTTGATTATCGTGGTGTGGTGCACTATGAATTCCTTTAGCCGGGCCACACTGTCAAAAAAAAATATTATTTGAGCGTTATGCATCGTTTGCGTAATGCTATTCGTCTGAAACGGCCGGAATTACGGGCGAACAACTCTTGGTTTCTCCATCACGATAATGCACCATGTCATACTGCATTGGTTCTTCGCGACCTTTTTGCCAAAAACTCCACTTATGTAGTTCCGCAACCACCGTATTCGCCTGATTTGTTTCCGTGCGACTTCTGGCTATTTAGCAAACTCAAAAGGCCAATGCGGGGACGCCATTTTGACACGATTGAGGAGATACAAACCGAATCGAAGAAGGTCTTGAAGGCTTTACCGGAAAAAGACTATTCCGACTGTTTTGAGGACTGGAAAAAGCGTTGGCAAAAGTCCCTTAATCGGACGGGGATTACTTTGAAGGGGATAAAATTGATTTGGAAGAATAAATAAAGAATTAAAATTTTATAAACAAATTCACCTTACTTTTTGATCACAGTAGTATATATATATATATATATATATATATATATATATATATATATATATATATATATATATATTGTATATATACTGTCTGTCAAAAAAGTACCGGGAATTTAAAATTAAAACAACATTTTTACATTTAATAATCAAGATTTATTGGGTCGCCTTCAAAATAGGCTCCATTTGCTCTGATACATTTATGTCAACGGCACTTCTAATCATCGAAACATTTTTTATTGGCGCTTTCCGGGATGGCCTTCAGCTCGCGCGCTGAATTTTATTTTATGGCTTCAATCGACTGAAAACGGGTGCCACAGAGCGCCAATTTAAGTTTTAGGAAGAGGAAGAAGTCACAGGGAGCCAAATCCGGCGAATACGGTGGTTTTTCAAGCGTGTTTATTGAGTTTTTGGCGAGAAAGTCGGTCACAATCGTGGCTCGGTGAGACAGCGCGTTATCGTCGTGCAAAATCCACGAGTTGTTCGCCCACAAATATGGCCGCTTCTTACCGACACGCTCACGCAAACGTTTCATATTGCCTAGGTAATACTCTTTGTTTACCGTCTGACCCTCTGGAACAAATTCGTAGTGCACCACGCCATGGATATCGAAGAAAACAATGAGCATCACCTTTACTTTTGAGTGGCTTTGGCATGGTTTTTTCGGTTTCGGCTCGTTTTTTTCCAGCCATTCCGATGCTTGCTGGCTTGTTTGCATATCGAACTCGTGCACCCACGTCTCGTCACCAGTTATGATACATTCCATGAATGCGGGATCGGAATTGACGCGATCCAGCATGTCCGAAGCGACCTGTTCGCGATAGCGTTTTAAAGAAAATTAAGCTCTTTTAAGACGAATCTTGCGGCCACCTTTCTCATACTTAAAATATTAATTAAAATCGTACGTGTGGACTCGTGGGATTTCTTAAGTTCATGTGTTATTTCTCCTAAGCTGGAATGACGGTTTTCAAGCACCATTTCCCTAATTTTATCGACGTTATCTGCGGTCGAAGCTGTCGATGGGCGTCCGAAACAAGACAAGTCTTCGACGACCTCACGACTCTCCTTGAAAGCTTTCTACCACTCATACGCACGGGTTTTCGAAAGTGCTTTATCACCAAAAGCCTTTTGCAACATTTTCAATGCATCGGCACACGAAATTTCATTCGCAACACAAAATTTTAGACAAATTCCATGTTTAACGTAATCACCCATTGTAAAAAATCGGCACTCACTATTGACATCGACTGACTCAACCAGCTACTGTAAACACACTCGTTGACAGATTCCGCTCAATTTTGGCATAGTCATTAAGGACAGTTGTACCAACCTAGAAAAAAAAATTTTACCTGCCTAAATTGCCCCGCCAGATTTAAATTGACAATTCCCTGTACTTTTTTGACAAAATGTATATTTATTTATTGAGAGTACAAGTTAGCTCTTACCGTTTTCATAAGATGGCTCTGACTATTATGAATATTTAATAGTAACAGCTGAAGTCGGTAGATTCAGAGGGATTAGACATCTGTCAATAATATTCAATTTTTATCGCTTTGGGTTCAATAAAAAGTTCCTGTTTCAAACTGTGTTAAATATGTTTAATTTTAAGTTGACTAAGCAGTATTTGCAAGATGTTTTAGTTTTCTTTTACAATTGGAAGAAAAGTGCAAAAAAAAGTTTTTAGACAAAAGTTGTTATATCTCAAAAGGGACGTCTAACTTTGACCTTGACCATTACCTTAAATATGGCCTTTAAAGTCATTTGAAGGTCAAGTTGACTTCTTAAACAGAAACCCTTATATTTGACCCCCGAAAACGAAAGAGCAGAAAATTTTACGTCCTAATATGACCTTGACCATGACCATGACTACAACTTTCATGGTCATTTGAAGTCAAGTTGAACATTTCAAAAGGGAATTCTTATTTTTGATTCCAGAAAACAAAAAAACAGAAATCCTTACCAAGCAAAAATCCAGCCAGTTAAGGCAAGACCAATCAAAGACTCGGCTAGTTTAGGCAAGGACAGAGATTTAGCCAGTTATAACAAGATCAAGCAAAGACTTGCTCAGTTAAGGCAAGATCGGGCAGAGACCCAGTCAGTTAAGGCAAGACTAAGCAGAGACCCCGTCAGTTAACGATAGATCATCTATCGATGTTAGCTGTATTTCCAGCTGAGGTGGGATGGAAAGAGCTATTTAGGGCAAAAGATATACAGAAAATTGCTTCATCTCGAATACACAAGTGAACTTGTTTTCGAAAAAGCGATATCGTTGTTAATAACACGTATCGCGGTATGGCGTTACATGCATTCCAAATTCTGACCTTCATATCTTCTTTTGTCGTTGGTTTGGTTCTATAGACCTCATTTTTTAGAAGGCCCCATAAATAAAAGTCAAGCGATGTAAAGTCTGGTGACCTAAAGGTGGAAAAAAGTATTAACTAGCGATGGACGATACTCTGATTAAACTTCTAATTCTCTTTATTTTAAAATAAATGCATTTTTGACCACAGAAAACGGACCGAATTAATTTTTACTCCCAATATATATATATATATATATATATATATATATATATATATATATCAGGCTGTTCAATAAGTTTTGCGATTGGATAAGAGAAGGTGTTGCTACTAGCCTAAATTTTTTTTGTTATGTTAGTACACTCTTCATATAAGCGTAGGTGAAGATTTATTTCAATCTGTCAATTAATTCTTTGTTTACAAGCCATTAAGTATCGACGTGTCACAGTATTTTTTTACAATGGAAAAAATCAAGTATCGCGCAGTGATTGAATTTTTATTTTTGGAAGGTTTAAAAGCAAAGGAAATTTATGAACGAATGTTAAAAGTGTATAAGGACTCTTTGTCTTCAATTAGTACAGTAGAAAGATGGGTTGCTAAATATAAACGTGGTCGTACAAACCTTAAAGACGATCCACGTCCAGGACGTTCAAAAAAAGCAATAACACCAGAAATCGTAGAAAAAGTACAGGATATCGTATTGGTAAATCGTCGAGTGACTGAAAGAGATTCAGTAGAAGCCCCAGGCATCTCATTAGGCAGTGTAAGCAATATTTTGTCTAAAATACTGGGTTTCAGAAAGCTGTGTGCACAATGGGTGCCGCATTCGCTAACAATGGAACAAAAACACATTCAAATGCATTTTTCTCAGCAACATTTAGAGCGTTTTCGAAAGTATAAAGTGGATTTTGTGCGTGGATTCATCACTATGGATGAGACTTGGATCTATCACTATAATCTTGAATCAAAACAAGAGGCTTAAAAGTAGTGTAAACCTGGTTCTTCGGCTCCGAAACGAGTTCGTGTTCAGAAATCGGCCAAGAAGGTGTTAGCATCAGTTTTATGGGACGCGAAAGGAATTTTGTTTGTGGATTACTTGCAAACTGGTAAAACAATAAATTCTGATTATTATTGTAACCTTTTAGACCAGCTGAAGGAAAAAATTCGTGAAAAAAGACCCGGTTTGCAGAAGAAAAAAATCCTTTTTCATCAGGACAATGCACCGTGTCACAAGAGCATTTTGACAATAGCTAAAATTCATGAATTCAAGTTCAAATTGTTGGAGCATCCACCGTATTTACTAGATTTGGCCCCTAGCGACTTCCATCTGTTTCCAGACCTAAAAAATTCATGCGTGGAAAGCGTTTTTCATTAAATGATGAGGTCATAACAGATGTGGAAGCATATTTTGCAGCCCTTCAAGATTGTCACTTCAGGGATGGAATTCACAAATTGGAATCTCGTTGGAACAAGTTTACCGATGTTTAGAGAGACTATACTGAATAATAAAGTGTATTTTAAACCATAAAGTTGTGTTTTTCTTATCGAACCGCAAAACTTATTGAACAGACTGATATACATAAATAAGCTTTATTAAAAAAATTGAAATAAAAGCATTTAAAAGTGTTTAATAAATGCTGACATACCCACGTATTTAACTGATATGCGTTTGAACGCATTTATTTCGGAAAATATTATCTGTGGAGAAAAATGCGCTTTATGAGAAAAATCACTTTTGATGCAATCTAGAACCTTTATAAAAAATAGTTTTTAAATTATTAATATCTTTTGATATGAATGTAAAATAATACTATTTTTATGAGTTTATGGTTCTCACTATAACTTTGACTCTGGCTTCTGAAAAAGTATAAAAGTTGAAGTTCAAAACAGAATAAGATTGTTTAAAGATACATCAAAAGAAAAAATTTCAAAAGTTAATATCTACTACCGCAAGTACCATCTCCTGCGTTTAGTCATCGTTATAAAATATGTTGTGGTGGACCTACGACATGGACTTCACCGGGTAGATTTTCAAATTCCATTTGGATCCAACCAATAAAGCCAAGAACTGGCCTTTAAAGAAAAGAATCTTAGTCTAACAAATGAAAGCAAGACCGTAACGATATCGACCAATAAAGGCAATGGTATCAGTCTAGCTGATAAAGGCAAGTTCGTAGAGATACCGGGCAGTCAAAGCAAGAATGAATAATAAAAGGATAAGAATAGATAATAAGATGACTATAAGAATACAAGAATAAAGTAAACAACTTTTACCTAATTTGTTGTTCGAAATTACCTTCATTATTATCAATACATAGTTGAATTCTTTGTTCAAAACTTTAAATGGTCGACAAAAAGCGAACGTTGGCATACTCTTGCAAGCATTAGTAATTCTTTGCATGGTATTTTTTTTAGTACTTGGAGCATTGGCATAAACGGTGTTTTTCAGAAAACCCCATAAAAAAATCTGGGCTCGTAAGATCTGGGAATGGGAGGAGCCATTTAATATGAACTCACCACGTCCAATACCTATTCACTGGTTAGGCTATCTTCTGATTAAAAATTCCAGAACTCTTAAGCTTTTATCAGCAGATGCAGCGTCATACTAAAACCACATACGCGCTCTTGTTTGCACAGGGATATCTTGTAGCGGATTTAGTAGTTCATTTGTTAGAAAATTAAGGCAGTTGTCTGTATTAACATTGTCATAAAAAGAATAAGGCCCAATAAGAAAGCCATTAATAACACCACATCATACTATGAGACTCTACTTACGTTGGTGATTGACTGCTTGAGTCCAGTGAAGATTCTTAATCCACCAGTAGTGGAAATTATGTCGGTTTGATTGTCTCGTATTATGATAAGTGGCTACATCAGAAAATATCACGTGTTCTTGGATTAAAGTAATATGATATAGACAAAAAAGATGAAGTCTCATAATTCTTCTGATTGTTTTCCTCGGAATACCAGATTCTATTGCAATTTTCCAAATTAAATAATGAGATTGTGAATAAATACTAGCAAGCACTACTAGTACTCGCGAATCGTTACTTTTGATCTTCATTTTTCTGCGGCGTTGCTGTGGTCTTCAAGAAATTTGCTTCTCACGCTGTTTAATTCTAAAAATAGTTCTATCGTTCGGATAATAATGCCTTCAAAAAAACGTGCCCGATATATTCGTGCTGCTGCACGATAATTTTTACTATCTTCACCGATAATCAGTAAAATGTCTACAATTTCGTAGCGTGTATAAACAGGTATGTATATATGCTCCAAGTGTATTATAATTAACCTCACACACCGAGTATATAAAAGAAAAAATATTTATGAAAAATACATGCATAAAATAATTCTTAACAATGTGACAGGTACCACGTAGAGGTTAGACCACCTGCCATGAGGTGTAAGGTAGAGTTCGCGGCGTCACTACACGCGGTGCCATCGATCGCTTGATCGATGGTGCGACGCGGGAAGAGGCATGAGAATTCGCGGCGTGCCAACACGCGACACCATCGATTAAGCAATCGATAGCGCAGCGCGGGAAAAGGGGAGAGGCGTGAGGCGACCAATATAGATACTGTAGAAAGAAATCAACGCCGCTGCAAGAGAGTTCGCAGATATTTTGAGCGTTTAAGCAAGAGGACATCTTTGAGAAAGAAAGCAAGTGGCCACTTGCGAATATTATTTATACGCACGCGCGCGGTCGCGATCATACAGGGTGACAAATGGGAAGTTGTCTAAAGTAATCACAATTTCGAGATAAGTGCAGGGAAAAAAATAATAAAAATACATATTAAACCAGTGAAGTGGTCATTTTGATCTAAAATAGGTTTCAGATTAATCGAACATTTTTGACAGACACATATAACGTTTTTAAAAATATGACAAAACCTGGCTAGGGAATAACTATAATTGGTAAATATTTTCGAAGTGATCCCTATCTGAACTTGCCCAATAATCAAGCCATTTTGGAAACTATAAAAAACTTGTTCGATTTCAGATGAAGAAAAACTAGAAATTCCTTTTCTAATAGCTTCTCTCAAATCATCTTTGGTCTTGGGTTTTTTCGCATAACAGTAATCTTTTAGGTAGCTCCATAAGAAGAAATCACATGGGTTTAAGTCCGGTGAATAAGGGGGCCATTTTATACCTACGTGTGCAAACTTGGGATATCCTAAACCAATGACGCGTTCACCATGAACTTCGTAAATAGCTTTAAATACCTCTAGATTCTATGCAGCGTAGCACCATCTTGCATAAAATAATAGTTCCTGACTAATACACGTTTCTTAGCAAAAGGAAAAAATTTTGTAAGATTGTAACTTAATGAAATTTTTTATTATTAATCTTAGTGTTTCTCGATTCAGTTTCAAAGCTGCTGCAACTTTTTTTATTCAATCCGTTGGATTATTTTTGAAATTTTCTTCAACCTCGGCAACCTTATCTTTTTTTGTAACTGTGTATGTAGGGCTGAGAAGATTATGACGACGATCGTCAAGACAATAATAATTAATGAAGTTATCAATTACTCTGAGAAAGGAGTAAAAAAAATTTGAAAACTATTTAAAAATGCGGTTATACGATAAAGTCCAATATAATTTTCCTCATTCTTACCTTCTAAGAGTATTTTGACTAGCTACTGTTCTACTCCCGAACTTATTACGAAAACCTCTATACGCTTCAGTATAGTTTTTACCTCTAGAATAAAAGCACTCGATGAGATACACCTTTTCTTCGTTCGTAAGGTCACTCATTTTAAAGTATGCGTATTGCTGTTTATGGCATCTCAATAAAAACTGACAACATTCTAGAATGTACCTACGTGGCCCAGCCTTATACGATACAGTGGAGGGGGAAAGAGATGCATTTCTTTAGGCGACTTCCCATTTGTCACCCTGTATATTTAATTGTTCGTGCGAGCGGTGAGTAGAAGATTTGCTCGCACTCACACATTCATAGTAGATAAGTGTGTGTGTGTGTGTGTGTGTGTGTGTGTGTCAGCGTGTGCGAGACTATACGCGCGTAGTCTCACGGTTGGCTGCGAGAGGCTGCGTCCAACTGTACGCCGGCCCGCGAAAAGTAAAGGCCAGCGCACACGCTCGGAACCAGTCCGTGAGCATGAGGGCTGGTTTACACGCCTTGCTGCGCGAATATAGCATTGTGAGTGTACGTCTCACATGCACAGTGCACGCCTAGTATATTAGTATTGCTTGTCAAGCAATACTAATTACGATTCACGGCGAGAAGCTGCTACGCGATAAATAATTGACTTTTATACGATTTTTATAAAGTTTCCGTTATAATAAAGTTATTAGTGCATAACAGGTGCGCGTTATTTACCTTCCCTTATCTAGCGTTTCTGACCCGAATAACGCCGCTTCCGCGGGCATGCTAACCTACAGTTGGCACGCAACCTATAGTTGGCACGCAAACTGAGCAGCCGAGCCCGGTAGAAGCAGCAGCGGGGCCTTAGGGTAAGGCCCCTCACACTTAAAGAAGTAGGATCCAAAAAGTATTCTACGTTGTACACGTACCGACACTGCACAAGAGTGCCATTGCACGATGGCTAACGTGCATCGGCACTCGAGGCCGCATCGAGGGACTTAGCGGCTAGACAGGCCTGAAACCGGTGCCTGCGCAGTGCGCACGTATAAAGGAGAGTCTCGCACGTGCCTTCCGAAATATCCCGTTGCTGCAAATAAAATTTAATCGTTTAGTTTTTCACTTTATAGAAAAAATAATGAAATTTGATTGAAATGACGATACTGTAATGTAGTTGTTGAACACATAAGAACTTTCTAATTTAGAATTAGTATTTGTAGCACAAAAATTTATAACGATAACGGAACGCAGGAAATGGTATTCGCAGTGGTAGAAATTGACCTCTTAAGTTTTTTTTTTAGTGTATCTTTAAACTATCTTACTCTGTTCTAAATGTCAACTTTTATACGTCTTCAGAAGCTGAAGTCAAAATCATAGTAAAAACCTTGAAAAACTAATAAACATAGTATTTTTTCACATTTATCTCGGAAAATATTGATAATTAAAAAAATATTTCTAATAAAGCTTGTAGATTGCATTAAAATTGATTCTTATCATTCCGCGCATTTTTCTCTACAGATGATATTTTCCGAGTTAAATGCGTTTAAATGCATATCAGTTAAATATGTGGCTAGATCAGCATTTATTAAATACCCTTAAATGCTTCCGTTTCATTTTTTGAACAGGAAGTTTATTTATGTATTTTAATGGTTTGATGTAAAAAGCAATAAAAAATTCACAAAGAACATAGTATTATGTGTTTACCTCGAAAACTACGAGAATCTTAAAAAGTGCTTAGAATAAAAGTTGTAGATCTCATTAAAATACATCTTTGTGTAAGACAAACTAGGGGTTTCCAATTAATAGACTGAAGTCAACTTTAAAATGTCCTTTAAAGTCATAGTCCTGATCAAATCCAAGGCCACCATTCGATTCTATTCTTACATTTCTACAACTTGGGTCTCAATCACTTTTTTGAGTCCTTTCTAGCGAGTTATTTAAGTGCGTCTTTTTAATAGGGTCACTCTGTATATGCAGGGTGTTCCATTTTAAGCAAACCACCTAAAAATCTCAAAAACAACGCGTTTTAAGAAAAAATGTTTTAAACAAAAGTTGGAGGCAATAGTAACACATCGTTCAATAAGTCCCGAAACTAACCCAGAGATAGTGCTAGTAGTACCAAACTGGCCACGTTACCATAGACTGCGAACCTTTATATGATACGTGTAAAAATATCACGTCGATCGGATCACAGACAGCAGAGTTATCGAGGTTAGAGTAAAGTCACTTTGTAATTTGTTTGAAAAATGGAAAAAAGCGAGTTTCGCGTGTTGATAAAACATTGTTTTTAAATGGGTAAAAACACCGTAGAAGCCCAGCAATGGCTTGGAAAACATTACCTGGACTCCTCTCTATCCAAACCAACGATTGGTCGTTGGTATGCTAAGTTTAAACGTGGTCGTACGGACACAAACGATGCGGAACGTTCGGGTAGGCCATTGGAAGCCGTTACACAGGAAAATGTGAGTGAAGTGTTAAAAATTGTAATGGAAAATCGCAACGTGAAGGTCTGTGAGATTGCAGAAATAACACAGATAATATCTGGAAGCGTACTTACAATCCTTCATGAAAAATTGAGCATGAAAAAGGTTTTTTCCAAGTGGGTGCCGCGATTGCACCAATGCATCATGCCACACGTCCATGAAAACAATGTCAAAATTGAACGAATTGGGCTTTGATTTGCTTCCCCACCCCCCGTATTCGCCAGATTTAGCCCCCAGCGACTACTGACTTTTTGCTGATCTCAAAAAAATGCTCCAGGGAAAAAAATTTGGCTCGAATGAGGAGGTCATTGCCGAAACTGAAGCCTATTTTGAAGCAAAGGATAAATTCTTGTATAAACATGGTATAGAAATGTTGGAAAGGCGTCGGAAAGATTGTATCACTCTAAAAGGAGATTATATTGATGAATAAAAATGATTTTTGAAAAAAAATGTTGTTTTCGTTGTTAGTCTCGGGACTTATTGAACGATGTGTTATTTTAAGCCTTAATGAGAATAATCAAATTACAGCACATGTTGTGAAAAACCAATATCAAATATCTGTTTGAGCCGATATAAATTTTCATTTCTGTTTCTGGCGTGATTCAGGACAAGTCTACTAAGTTTCAGCTAAATCAGCAAATAATACTTTCCTAATCTAAATTGTGAGATGGGTGACTCGTAAACAGTCCTTCTCAAGATAGTTTACGTGGACCTATAGTGGCTAACGACTAAAAGGGATCAAATATGCCGAACCAGTTAAGTGAAAAAATTATTAGTATTCTGTTGTTCGGTAGTCGCCACGCTTCGAGTCCATCGTCGTGATACGGACGATCCATGACTTGAGGTTAAGGGAAAAAAGGAAAGCCCATCCGGAGCGTTTCGGGAATCTTTGACGTTCAGTGATTCGTTATTACGCGTGATCGTGCGAGACTTTGAGCATGGGTGGGACGCACAGGGGGGGATCGTCTCAAAGAGTGGGGCATCATGAGTATTCGTAAGTGCGCGAACTAGTAAGTTATCTTCCGGTTTTCGACTCGGAAGCAACTAATCTCTATCGCCACGTACGCGTATTAAATATTCACAATTACCGATACACATTATAAATCGCACATTACACATTATAATAACATAACAGTGCCTGCATAGACTCGTATACTCATCGATCAACAGATCGAGATTAGGGAGCTCTGTGGCCGTTAGCGTGATGCATTCTATGCATGCACACACTCACGTTATATCGGTAACATCAATAAAATTCCATATACGCAACAGCGTATCGTACACACATTGATTAAACAAGTGCCAAGCGCGATTCATAATTTTACACACTTACATACCTTGTGTATATATTGAACGTCCATTAAAGGGTTTTCGCCTTTCACGACTTTTTTCCTTAGAAGCCAATAAACTTTCTTCAGTTTATGTGGCTAAAGACGCACTATTTTTTTAACAACATTGAAGACATGATCCGTTCCTTTATTCCATTTATTTTCAACAAAAACTTAATAAGCATGATTAATACAATAGTTGATTTTCGACGCAACAGTCTTGGGGTATGTCGAGGCCGATATCGCGCTGCGGCAGGGTATTACCGCCTTAATTATCCAGGGAGGCTCCACTACCTGAACCACGTAAGAATTCAAATCATTGAGCAAAGAGAGAGAGAGAGAGAGACATCGGCCACCGATACTTAGAAATCGTCGATGCATTATGATACAGAACAACGATGTCCTCCGAATTCTCGTTGTTTTGGCAATGATTGATTCGAATCATCATACCTCTTTGCGCGACATTCAGAGACATATTGGAGTCCCGAGATCGACAGCCAGCTGAATTTTGCGTGTTCACAGATTCCATCCGTATTACACCACATTGACTTAAACTTTAATAACCGATGATGTCTGCCGTAGAAATAATTTCTGCAATTGGGTACAAGCGAGGACCCGTAAAGATCCTCAATTCTTTAGATACGTAATGTTTTCGGATGACGCCATATTCTATGGTAACGGACACTCCATTCAGCATAATTGCCATTATTGGTCTGTACTGAACCTTTATTAGGTACGTTATTTTGATAATCGGCATCGATAGAGCCTTGTAGTTTGGTGTGGTTAAATGAATGGTTATCTTTAAGGCCTTATTTTTTCGATAGAAATGTCAATGGAACGGCATATCTTGATTTCCTGCAGAATGAGTTACCAGAACTATTGATAAATGTGGACTTGGAAGCAAGACGATGATTATAATTACATACTAGAAGATAGTATACCGTGTCATTGTTCACTGATAGTTCGTCGATTCTTAAGCCAATGATACCGAAGACGATAGATAGGCATTGGTAGTATTACTGAGTGTTGCCCAAGATCATCGGATCTGACAAGTCCAGATTTCTTTTTATAGGGCTACTTAAAAAATGTAGTTTGTGCACAATAACTAACGACATGGCAAGATATGATGCAATGCATAACAAAGGTTTGTAGATTATAGTTTATAGATCTATTCCGCGTCATGTTCTGATGTTCACAGTTAAAAACTTCGAACATAAAATTCATTATTGTATAAACTTGAAAGGGGGTATTTTTGAACATTTCATGAGATTAATATTTGTGTTTCGACTTTAACCATAACTCTCTAGGTAGTCAATGTCTTGCCTTGATCGGCTGAACATTTCTACCTTGCCTTCATTGGTTGAGTAATCAATAACTGGCTTTTTTTAGCTAGGTAGTCAATGTTTTACCTTGATCGGCTAGACACAGGGTTGACAGAAATGCTCGCTCAGAAGTAGCGTGCTCTTACGGAAAAACCGCAAACTGACTGCATAAACCGCCTAATTGACTACATTCAAATTTACTTTTCTATCTTTGTTTTTTTTGCTTATAAAAATAACCATAATAAAAGATAAATGAAAAATAGATCTATTTTAAGTATAAATATATGCTTTTATTATAATTTTAAAAAAATTTATAAATATCAACGTATTATAATATATAGTTGGCTAACACGTATTAAAATATAATACAAAGAAAACCATATTAAAAATCTAAAGATTTTAATGATAATAATACTTCTTCTTTTTCTTCAATAGCTTTTTTTGCATCTTTTTCGTAAATTGTTGAATTAAAATTAAGCATATCATCACTAAGTTCGAATTTAATAAAACAAACTCTATCTTCTTCGAAACTCATTTCAATTTGCAATATTGATGATAATAGAAAAAGATTCATTTGATTATTAAAGGAATTGAATTTTAGCAGCAGTAACTCTAGGAAATACTCGCTCAACTGTGGCATTACTAATCGGAAGACTATATACTGTTAGTGATAGAGCAGCTACCTTTTGAAAAAGAAATTGTCTTCAGAATTTTTTAACTCCATCAGTTTTGCCTAAAAAATTGAGCCCTGGGTAATAATAGCTTTACCGAATTTGGATTTAAAATTAAAATCGAATAATGTTTTCCATTGAGATTTAACTACGTTGACATCAACATCTTTATTTAGTAGATGTAGTTGTAACTCTGTAAAAGCTGGGCGGTCAATTTTTAAGCATACTTTCGGCGAAAAGATTCGAATCATTTTTAAGATGTTTGTGTTATTAGACGTACGAGTAAGTAGTTTCTTACAAGCTCTTATTAAGAATGATTGACACTGAAGTTTAATATTATTTACAGAAGTTTCACAGATATTACTTTCATTTATCAAGCGATTAAGAAGAAATGTAAATTTGTATTCAAAATCTACTTTATGCAAAGGTAGATAAATTAATGAGAAACTCAAATCAACTGTTAAAGAAACTGATGATGGATATAAAACTCTTCTTAATAAAGATAATGTGAAGCGTTCCAATTATTGTGGAATATCAGTATGATCTGTATGCTCTTCTTCTAATAATTAATAGAATTAAATTTTGATAATATTGTTGATAACATGAAATATAATAAATTAGCTGGATCGTAAAACATTTGTTGCAATTCTTTAGCAATATAACGATCTTGATGAAGTTCAGAGACAGCAAAATCCAAATTAATTTTCAAGTTATCCCATTGATCTAATATTCGATTAACAGCTTGACCTCTGGCCAACCATCTGGTAGTAGAAAGATAAATTAGCTGTAGAGGGTTGGTTCCATTATTTATTAAATTATAAATATCAATATATTTTTTCCTTCATAATGCTGATATTCTAAACCAGTTAAATGTTTAACGTAATATTAGTCAATATTCGACGGAAATTCTTCTGAAGCACGCAAGCATACTTAATGAATAGAATGACAAATACATTTAAATAAAATTTAATTTTTTTTTCTCTCTTTCAATAAAGTGTACAAAGAGTTTTTGCATCCACATAGATTTGATCTACTGTCGGTATCAATGGTAAATCAAGATTTAAACCATTTTCTTTAAAACAAGCACTTAAATGTTCATATAAATCTTTTGCAGTCGTTTTAGCAACAGTAACTAATCCTAAATATTGAAATACTACACGTTATTTTCTCGAATTAAGGTATTTAATACAAATGCAGTGATGCTTTGTACAAGAAACACGTGTTGGTTCATCTACCATAAGTAAAAATCGCACATCTTTTATATTCTTAGTTTGTTGCTTTAATAAATAACTGTAGTAATTTATCGTAATATTATTTTCATGGTTATTGGGTAAAGCACCTAACTGTGGTGTTAGGCTATATGATCACTGGTCTGACAACCTATATGTGGTGTCAAGTTTAGTAGTTATAAGGTTGTCTGGTCTAAGTGTGTCATTAAATTGAGTAATTATTAATTCGGCTTTTTCTTAGAACGTGTTGTTTTTGAGATTTTTTGGTGGTTTGTTTAAAATGGAATAACCTGTATATATATATATATATATATTAATAAATTTATACTGATTCATATATTTATATTTATTTATATATTTATATTCCTTTATATATTCATAAACACAAGTACAGATATTCTTACTAGGGCCATTTTTACTTACAAATTTATCATAGAATTTTCATCGATTTTACTGATCAATTCTAAAGCCTTACAAAAATCATTGCCAATGTTTTGTAAAATTATAGTGTTGAAATGATATCCTGAGTATGGTCCTTGATCACATCCACAAAAACTACTTTCCAATGTATAGCTCCTTTAACAATGAAAATATTATAAATTTATGGATGTCAAGAATAAAATGTTACAAAATTTTACTCCAAAATTTAGCCGTTTGTAAAATCTTTGATTCAGATTTCTAATCTATAAATTTATTTATTATGAAGGTTAGTAAATGGAAAAAATATAATCATCTGGATAAATCAGATTGAGCATTTAATTTGTCTATTTCAATTAAGTTAGCCCTACTATTTTGTCTTTTTTAACCCACTAACCTACAACTACGGGCATAGCCCGTAGTACGATGATCGGGCCAAAAGTAAATATTACGGGCAAGTCGTGCGAATGGCTCGAAAGCTGCGCGAGCTTGTTTGACTTAAAACTCGTATGGCATTATTATATGATTCAGGGCAGGTTCAGCTGGACACAGAAGATGCAAATGATTCTAGAATAATATTTACTATTAATATTTCTATATTTAAGTTTTTCAAAGGTACAATTATACCATTTTACTATGTCATTCATTTTTATCAATATTATCTTATAGCTAGGGTAATCATAAATAAATATCAACGTCCAATGGTGGTTGAACGAGCCACTACTGAATTAGCTTAAGCAATGCTAGAAAGAGCTCAACATGGAAATCATTTGCAATTTAGAGTGATTACAGAGACTCTTGCTGGACGTAATACACTTTGAAATAGACTCAACTTCAATAATGTTGTAAAGTTCCTACCACCTACATTAAATTTTCTAAAAGACTTGACTGTCGATATTTACTGATTAAAATTATTTCTATCTATATATACAGTATATGCACGCACACACACGTACACGCACACACACGCACGCTCGCACACATTGCAGGCAGAGGTAAATCTGTTTCATTTGAAAACGTAGGGTAGGAGTGAAATACAATAGATTCCACGGACCAAAACCCAAACTTAATTAAAAGTGTGTTAGTATATTATTCGTAACATTTCTGAATGGCACTTATTGCGTCGCAAACACTTCCCTTAGGGGTCAGATTTAATTATATCAGAAATAATAAGCGACTAAACTCGCTGTTTCCAGGGTCAGGAGAGTTAGCTTGTTTCTGGTTTGCAAGGGATGCTTTTTTGAGGTTAGATGGATTAGGAAGTATGTGGATTAGCCCGCTTGTTGTGTGAGGTTCAATTATTTCAAGTAAAATAAGCGTCTAAACTTATTACTTATTGTTTGATATACGTTCAGTCTTCTCACGGCTTTATGACCTCTAGATCTTAGCATCTTATAATCCCTGTTATGATTGTATCCCTAAAGGCTTTTTAACAGAAGTGTAAGAACTATCGAAAAAAGTTGGATTCAACCAATTTGCCCAAAATCCCATGTCTTGTGTGCATTATCCTTTGTTGCACTTAGTAGCATTTAAATGCGTGTTACAGTTAATTTGGAACTCTGATCCGCAGTTTGAATTTCCCGGTATAATAATATGAAGGAACGTTTGAGGGCAGTGATTGGGATGCTAATACATAGATGACTGATAACATATAAACAGACAGTCGGGCAAACAGACAGGTAGATATATTGACAAACAGACAGAAAGATGCACTCACATTCACACATGTGTGTGTAAGAAGCGTGTATCCGACTGCGTAACCTCCACGTGATACGCTTTGGGTAACGCTAATGCCGATAGTCAGTAATAGAGAACAAATTCATTCTTGCGACCAAGTAAATTTTTTTGTTTTGTCGCAAGATGATCCGACCGACTCTTCTCTAGCAGGAACTTCTTGCGGAACCGCTTATATTGGCTTCCGGGCAGCCATTGCGCGTGCGCGTCTCCAATATCGCAATCTCCTGATTGCCCACCGGCTGGGCTAATCAGCAAATTGCATCGTTGCGGACTACTTGGAGACTATCACAACGGGCTTGCAACGTCTTCGCGTAACACTTTCCCTCCTCTTTTGGATAGCAGAGCGGTGTACTTATGGTTGCGGTTGGTCTATTATATATCCCAACTTTCGGTCTTTGTCAAAATAATTTTGCAAACGGCATTTCCGCTGTTCCTGGATCCACTGCACCATCCTCTGGAGATCTGGGTGGTCCTTTAAGTCAATCATGATGGCATCCTGAATCTGTAAACCAGGGGGCCTTTTCCGAAAATTCGTGGTATTTGGCGACAGCGGGTTCTGAGACTGCTGCGACAGCATCGGCTATGGCGTTGATGGCGGTGGTGGTTGAGGTTGCGGCTTTGGCTTCGGCCGTGACGGTGATAGCGGTGTTTGCTGAGGCTGCGGTGTTGGTTTTAGCTGTGGCGATGACAGTAGTTTTTGCTGTGGTCCCTGCTTTGGCGGCGGTTACGACGGACAAAGCGATAAAGACAGTCGGGTTTCCTAAGCTTCCCTGTATCGCAGTGGTCGAACTCGCATCCGCCTTTTGAAGATCAGGAAACCGTCTTGCTAGGGTTCCCACTCCAGTCTGTCACACTCGGTGGCTATTTCTTGTGATCTAATCGAATACTGATTTTTAAAATTGCGGGCCTTTTTAATCAATTAACTTAGACTCTGCTTACGATGATTAATTCTGCGGAAATTTCGTAAGTACTGCATACCTTCCTTCGAATGATTTGTTTGGTTAACCTGGTTCGCATTCATTGCTTATCAATCTTCTTATCACGGTGGTAACATTCGTATCGTCAGCTTTTTCTGGCTTCGTAGTTACCTTGGGTTGTGCGCTTGCGGAGTAACCGAGATTAAGTTAGTTCTACTGCACATATCTAATTTACGAGCGTTCTGCTATCAATTAGACTTATTGCGGCTTTCCACATTCTTCTTCACCCACAGCGGCTCGCATACGGTAGTCTTAAATGCTTCCCCCCATAGTACGCTAATCCGCAATGCCTAACTAGCTTACTTCAGGACGTGCACGCGCCGTGCACATCCTTGCGTTAGTAAGTGCATGCGTCTAGCTAAGCTACCGTTTTGTTACATACAATAATTGACGATATAACTTAGGCCATTCCTCCTCTGGTGACGTCTTCGAGCTGGCGTGTTCGAGTTAATGAATATCCGGAACTTGGTATGCGGGAGCCCGTTAGGGTCTTGAATGACGGGTATCTCCTGCTCGCTTACCATAATTAATAAGTGCCGCCTTTGGTAGCCAATAATATCGATGCTCACCTCTATCGTGTACTGCAAACGCTCGGGCGAAATGTCAGCTACCACGTGCTATACGTGGTAGAGGTAGATGTACGTGTCCGCGAGTATCGGTCTGGCTCCCAGGCTAGAGCAGCGGACGTCGAATGCAGCGAGATGTTAGTGACGGGATACCCAGTATTAATGGGGACCGTCAACGTGATCATGGCGCAATAACCCCGACTAGAAACTCGAGGCTCCGTGTCTTGGCCTCGGCAGGATGTTCAACCTACCTGGGGTCGAAAACGGCTCAAGAAGCATGAGTTGCCTTTTCTTTGTTACACATGGTTGAGCTCTCGAACTCAATAGACACTCCGATGGCCGGATTCCTTCTTATATAGCTCTTTTACTCCCTTCTTCTTGATAATTTTAAATCGCGCAAATGAATGTGTCTCGCAGGGCGGCCTTAAGAGTCCTTAAAGTCGAAGATCACGGACGTCACCTACCGGTGGACTATAAACGGCCTCTGAAACCTTCCGGCAAATTTGACATTAAATCGGTCGACTTTATTGGGGAGCTAATGCGTCCGCTTTAATATTTTCTCTTTGATTATCGGAGCCCATTTTCTTCGTCGTAGATTGCAATACTTATGTTGTTTCTGGAAATAGCGAGCTAGATTCGTTTTGGCAAATACTAGCATTCTTTGGATTCGTTGAATTCGAGCGGTGGCATTATTGGTCAGCCGTTTCCCCTCTCCTTGGTAACGGCTACCGGGCGTCACCGATTCCCATTTATCGAATAAATAGGCGGAAGAAGTCAGTGGCTTTGCTCGTGACCGAATTGAACGCAAATCAGGTCTCGAGGAGCTTCTCATCCCATGTCGTGTGGCTGTGTTTGATATACTGGGTAATCATTGTTTTTATGACCTTGTTCGTCCTTTCGACCGGGTTACATTCCGAAGTATACGGCGGCGTTTTGTGGTCCTGGATAGGGTAGGTATAGAAGAACTCTTCAATTGCCGCGGAGATAAACTGCCGTCCGTTATCGCTAACGATCGTTCTCGGACACGCGTCTCAAAGGATTATCAGATCCCGGATTGCTTCGATTACTGGTCGACTGGTCACTCGAAGCAGTATCCTGAGTTCCACTCAAGTTCCCGTACGGGATCGCGGCTGAGGTTCTACAAAGTCAACAGGGACGATCTCTTAAAGCTGATCTATGGGGTAAGGCTGCATCTTCCCTGCCGGTTGCTGCTGTTGCTTATACTTCTGGCATTGCGGGCAGTTTTGTACATAACAGTTTGACTAAAAAGATCGTAGACTCGCATAGTTAAACACATTTTTTTGGTAAAATTTGATTTCATTATTCAATATAGTTACCTTCGAGAGCAATACAACGATTATAGCGGTCATATAAATCATTTTCCGATACCATTTTTATAGTACAATTTCTCTGTAGCCACAGAATAGGCCTCAGTTTCAGCGATTACATTTTTATTAGTGCTAAATTTTTTTTCAGCAAGCATCCTTTTGAGGTCTGCGAACAAGAAACAATCCCTGGGGGGAAAATCTGGAGAATACGGTGGATGAAGAAAAAATTCGTAGCCTAATTCATGCAATTTTATCATCATTTAAATTGATTTATGACACGGTGCATTGTCTTGATGAAACAGCACTCTTCTCTTCTTCAACTGGGGCTGTTTTGTCGTTATTTAATCCTTCAATCTCTCCAGCAATGCTTTGTAATAATCTTTGTTGATGGTCTGGCTCTTTTCGAGGCAATCGATAAATATTGTACCATGCGCAACCCGGAATACTAATGCCATAACCTTGCCAGCTGACTGTTGCGTCTTCCCACGCTTTGGATTTGGTTAATCGCGTACAATCCACTCGGCTAACTGTCGATTTGACACCAAAGTATAGTGATGAAGCAATTTTTTATACATTGTTACATATTGTCTGAAAAATTCTTCTTTATTACTGTTAAATATTGCTAAACATTGCTCTGAATCATCAACATGTTGTTCCTTTTGATCGATTGTGAGCTTGCGTGGCACCCACTTTGCACACAGCTTTGACATGCCCAAATATTAATACACGATATGTTCAATATGTTCCTTTGATATCTTTAGAATCTCAGCTATCTCGATCAACTTCACTTACCTATCATTCAAAATTATTTTGTGAACTTTTTTGATGTTTTCGTCGGCCACAGCCACTTTCGGACGTCCGCTGCGTGCATTGTTTTCAACTCTTATTCCGCCTCGTTTAAATTTAGTAAATCGCTTCTCAACGATTGATTTCTCTGGTTCAGAGCCCGAATAATGTTTATTAAGCCAAGTCTCGGCTTCAACAATATATTTTTCACTAAAAAGCAATGCTTTATTAATACCCTAAATTCTTTTTTATCCATTTTTTTCACAATAACAAAAGTTACATCACTCATAATGCTATATCTCACGAACCAATTGTCCGAAAGCTGTCAAATTTATACATGTATTGTTTGAAGGTAGATAAAAACTAAAAATCATATGGATTTAAATCTAGTAACGCAATTGATATGTGAGCCTAGGAACTTTTCAGCCAATCTGTTACTGTACACCCTCCTGTAGCATTCCCGGTCAGTAGTAGCACTATACTAGTTTGGCGAGCGTTTTCGCTATGCTAAAATGGTCCGCAGTCGGCTCATCATGTACTTATCGTAGAACGAAGTTGCAATCTGGCTTTGGGACGCAGATTTTCTATTCTTGTGCCTCATCATACTCACTGAAATCCCGCATTTGCAGTATGTAGTGGTACAGCTTCCTCTTTTGAAACCACTATTCTGGTAAATCCTATGGTCTTTCTTGTACATTTTAGAGCATGTTCTGATGCCACTTGCGTTCTGCTTTGATTTGAACGGCGTCTATCAGTTGCCGCGATGAAGCGTCTGGTATCGTGTTTTTGGCTTTTCGTTAATACTAGAGCACGTAATTCCTCTGGCTAAGCTCAATCGCTCACCTAGCAAGTCTTCCGGAGAGATTTTCTATCTTCTTTAACCATTTCAGGGACTGATGATCAGTCAATACCACGAAGTGATACCCTTCTACGTAGTACCGTATACATATGCCTTATTTGACTGCAAGGCACTCTTTTTCGGTGGCGGAGTATTTTCTCTTAGCCGAGTTCAAGGTGCGGCTAAAGTACACAATCACTTGCTCCTGGTCGCCATCTTACTACGTAAGCACGGCTTCCAGGTCCTCATTGCTCACGTCGGTCTACAATATGAATGTTTTATTGAAGACGGGGCATGCCAGGACGGGGACCTCTACCAGTCGACGTTTCATCTCTTCGAACGCTTTTTGCTGTTCTTCTCCCCAGTACCATTTGGCATTCTTCCTCAGCAGCTGATTTAGTGGCGCGGCCAGTCATGTTACATTTAGTATGAATCGGCGTTACCACGATAACTTGCCCGTGAATCTCTGCAGTTTCTTGGCGCTAGTTAGTGGACTGGTGTTGATTGCGCTGACCTTGTTTGGGTTAGTATGAATTCTCTTCTGACCGATGATATGGCCAAGTTACTTGATGTGTCTCTAATCAAACTGGCACTTATCTGAATTTAATTTCAGCTCCGCTTTTTGGAGCCTGTGCAATACTTCTTCGATCATCTTAAAATGCGTCTCGAAGTCGTCAGTGGCAATAATGATGCAATCAAGGTAGCAAAGCGCGTATGGTGTGATAATACGGTCAAGCAGACGTTGGAATTCTGCGGGGACGGAATGTACTCTAAACGGCACGAGCCTGAACTGCATCGACCCTTGGTCTGATACTTGCCAGTATCTATTCTTGAGGTCTACAGTTAAGAAGTACAAGGCTTCTCTTAGCTTATCTGGGGTAGCGTTGATTTGCGGCATCGGGTACGTATCCCTGGTTGTTATTCTGTTAAGAGAAATCCGCTGGACTTTCTCGTCGATAACACGCTGCATAGCTGGATTCCGGAGCCGGTATCGTTGTTTGATCGGAGTTGGATTTTGGAGCCACAACTTGCAGGATATCGACGACGTTGGCCTCTTTACCGATTCGGGCAATCAGATCTCTTGAGCCAAGAAGCTCGTTGAGCCAATGCTCCTCCTGGGCGCTCAATTCCTGAAGTCCGACGGCATACACGGGCCTGGAGATCATGGTGGAGGCTCCGTGGATGACCACTTTTTCCTAACTAAACCGTTGAGTATCCAATCTGGTGATAATGCCTATGCTCAGTAATACGTCATTTCCTAGACATTCCATAATGTGATACATGACGGTGATACTTTCTCCCTTAATGATACCTTCGCACTGAATGTACGTATTTAATGATATTGCGGTTCCGACCGCCATAGTGGCAGCAGCCTGCTACGTTGAATTCAACCAGGTCGGTGGTTTATATTATATCCCTGGTACACATTCTTGAGCTTTCGGGCGAACCAGATGAGACGTTCCAAGACCTCGATTAAGCTTCTTGAGGTGTCTATTTAATACTTTGCCGATTTCTGTATGACTTCTTCCTTGCCAAGACGATAAATCCATGATACTGGAATTATTATTGTTTCATTTATGCACGGGTTCACAAATATATTCCGCAGCGTTACAAGTGTTTTTTTGTATCAGTGTATCCGGTCTGACTCAGGCTGTATTTTGCTCGAACTAGTAACTGTGTATGAGTCATGTGCACTTCGTGTTATCCAACGATCACGCGGAGCGTTGGCGTCGATTCGATGAGTGGTACGGAAGACACGCAGTGTAGACGGTCCTACACTTATTCTACGCTAGCGACCTATTCTAAGTTACCTTAATACCAGTCGCTCCACGTGATCAGGATGTAGGCAGAGGGTGTAAAATAATTCCACTTGAGAAACAACAGAATAAGTAACTTACAATTTATTCTTATACTACCATTTGCTTTTAATTAACATCTCTAAGCATACAAATAATGTTTCTACGCTTGCAAATAATATCCCTACGCTTACAAATAATTTCCCTACAAATACAAATACTGCCGCTACGCTATGTTAACGCACTTCATAGTTACAGTCTATCAAGTAAGAGCGTGGTCGATTTCATCGACAGATAATAAAAAATTTCGCTCTAATTGCTTTGCGAGCCGATAGAAAAAAGTTCTGTCCTTGATGCATTGTCAACAAAAATTTAGTTGTCGTTGATCTTTTGTAAGAGAATCACGTTAAACGCCATGAGTGCTAAGTACGCGTCGCGCTACGAGGCTGTGTTCCTTTGCATCCACCCGAAAGGTCCCAAAATGTCGCAATCAGCGGCTGCTAAATATATGAGAAAGTCGAAGGCATTTGTACAGAAGTGAATACAGCGATATAAAGTGGCTAAAAATGTCGATGATTTACCAGAACGTGGCTCGATAGGAAAAGTTAAAAAAAAAGATGAAAAAAGAATAGCGAATCTGTTTTCGCGGAATCCTGCTTTAACACTGCAGCAAGGACAAGCAAAATTAATGACAAAAGGTTTAGATATATCCTACGAAACTATCCGAACCCATCTTCGTACTCATCATCTAAAATGGCGCAACACAATGAAAAAGCCTCTGTTGACTGAAAAACATGTGACAAAGCGACTCGCTTGGGCACATGAGAATATTGATAGAGATTTTGAAAATGTCATTTTTACTGATAAATGTTCTATATGGGCACGTTCTGTCCTCACGCGAGCCTGGTCAACTTCCACCAATAGGCTTGTTCAGCGGACCGTAAAACATGGAATAAAGGTGCATCTTTGGGGCTGCTTCTTAAAGCAGGGATTCGGCACTTTGCACCTCTTTACTGACAACCTAAATGCCGAGAAAATGATAATCTACAAAAAGGCTTTACTGACATCTGCTAAACGATGGTTCATCACAAAAAATGAAGATTGGATTCTGCAGGAGGACAACGATCCTAAACACCGCAGCAAGCTCTGTACTCAGTGGAAGACTTAATCTGGCATCGTTACATTGGATTGGCCGTCGCAGTCGCCCGATGCAAACCCTATTGAAAATGTGTGGGCATATATTAAACGGAAGCTTCGCGGAAGACGCACATACACTTCGAAGCAGTTGTCTTACGAAATTCGTCGGATCTGGAGATCCTTGCCACTAGAATACGCCGTCAAATTAGTAGAAAGCATGCCTCGGAGATGCCAGGCAATTATCGACGCCGGTGGTGACTGGACACATTATTAACCAAATTGCATCATTGCTTGTAATGTGTACAATGTATATATAAATATGAAAGTTTCATCAAATAAATTTTTTTATAAATTAACACGACCACGCTCTTACTTGACAGACTGTAATAGAGCAAACAAGAGACAGAAAAAAAAAGGTAAAAAAACGCAGATCAAGTTAAATTAAATCTAAACTTACAAACAATAATCAGAACAACAAAAACACAACTTACGACTCACGGTGATGCAGCGTGGGATCAAGTCACCTGCTGCAAACCAGGTGGCGGGTAGACTCCGAGTATGGCAAGACTACAGTAAAAAAATACCGCAAGCGATTGCCGAACGTACAAAGACAAGGGGCTTTACAAATGGTGAGCGCGTACAGGACAGTCTCAGCGGAGGACGTCCTGGTGGTAGTGGGTGTAATACTAATTGACCTGCTCGCTAGGGAACGAAAACGAACATACGAACGAAGTGCCGACGTAGAAAGGACAAACGCGGCAGTTGAGAAACGGGACAGGATAATGCGCGAATGGACAGACCGTGAGTTAACAGATGCCACTGCTACGTTAACAAGACGCTTGATTAGCTGCCTGGTATTGTGGTCTGGACGAGGGTTTGGGGAGATTAATTTTTACCTAACCCAGTTCTTGATGGGGCATGGTTACTTCAGACAGTATTTATTTCGGTGTAACCGGGTTAGGTCGCCGGAATGTAAGTACTGCGGGTACGAGTGCGACAACGCCGAGCACACGTTTTATATGTGCCGATGATGGATCACGGACAGACTGTCACTTAAGACGAGAACGGGCAGCATCACGCCCGAAAATACAGTGGCGACGATGCTGCAAGACAAGGACATTGAACGGCGATAATTAACTTTGTCAACACTGTCATTAGAGGTAAAAAAGCGGACGGATGCCTAGAATAGTGAGTGGTGGGTAGCATGAGTCGGTGAGAGAATGTGAATGAAAAGATTGTATGAAAGGTATACTAGACGAAGACAGGTTACAACATAACACGAAACGGACTGACAAATAGACAGAACCTGTAGCGGCAAAGCAATACGAAAGTAGATCCACGCTGCAGGTTGGACAGAAGGTGGATATTCCATCCGCTTATTATACGTCTACAGTTTTCTAACAGACGTATGCTGGCGTATGGTGGGTTAAACGGTCCTCGGGGTCGCCAATGCCCTCGCCACGGACGTGCTTGAAAAATCGATTCCATCCGGGGCCAGAGCTGATGCGACTACGGAACCCGTCACACCAGTGGATCCCCTCGCGTCTACAGGTAGACAAAGGGGACCTCACTGATGGTCTGGTTTAGGCACTTTACCCATTTTTTTACCACCGGGAAAAAAAAACAAGATGACGAAAAACAAAAAAAAAAGAGATAATAAGAGAGACTGATGGTACCTATATGCTACCAGTGCATAGGCAACGAACACAATCGTAGAGAATGTGAAGTTCCTAATAGGTCGCGATGCTGCTGGACTTGTGGGCAACAAGACCACGTTAACAAGACGTGCAAAACTAAGGACAGTAACTGCTTCCTATACTCTGCGACGAGGCATAAGAAAGTCGCGCATAGGCTGAATTCCGGGGCGTGTTAAGTTTACAGGGCCGCGCTTGAAATCGTTCACAACATAATAGATATACTACAGGAAAAACTACCTCGGTGCCAAGCCGCACAGCTACTATTACCGCAGATTGCGACGGAACGAAACGCAGACGTACTGATACTGAACAAGCAGTACCGAGACCTACGCGCTACTGACGGGTGGTTTTCGAGTGCCTGAGGCGCTTTGGCTATCTAGATAAGGGGCGTGATGGGCCGTCGTGTACAAGCTTCCTTGTATGGAGAATACTTTGTCTGGATTAGGATTAACACTATCACTTATGTAAGTGTCTACCTGTCCCTAAACGTCGCGGCGAGGGTCTTTGAGAAAAAGATTAGTACACTTGAGGATGCCCTAAGAGATATCCCGGGTGATTTTACCTTTGCAGTCGACTTTAACTTCAGAGCGATCAAGTGGGGTATGGCGGCAACGGACAAACGGGATAGACTACTGGTGAAGATAGCCGCGAGGCTTGAACTGATAGTAGCCAACACCGGACGTACGCCGACATATCTTAGACTAGGGTTTGGGTACTCGATACCAGACGTAACGATAACGTCAGACAGTATCTTATCGCGGGTAAGTCGGTGGCGAGTAATCGAAGACTTCACGGCCAGCGATTACCAGTACATCGTCTTTAAAGTGTTAAACAGTACCTCAACACTACAAAACGTACAAAGGGAGGATTTGCAACCAAAAAAGTTCAACCTCGTGAAACAGAACCATGACCGTTTTAGAAGGGCGCTGTTAAAAGCCGTAGCGCCATTCAAGGCGATTCCAGAAGACCTTACGGAAGGCACGGTTACAAGGACCGACTGGATAGTGAATAAAACTATGTCACTGATAACGCAACTGTGCGAGGCTTGTTGGCATATAAGACAGCACGGAAGCGACTGACGTACGCTATAAATAAATACTGTCTAAAGTAACCGTGCCCCATCAAGAACTGGGTGAGGTAAAAATTAATCTCCCTAAACCCTCGTTTGGACCACAATACCAGGCAGCTTATCAAGCATCTCGTCCACGAAGCAGTAGCGTCCATTAACCAACGGTTTGTCCATTCGCGCGTTGCCCTGTCCCGTTCCTCAACTGCCGCGTTAGTCCTCCCTACGCCGGCGCTTCGTTCGTAAAGCTGTTTTCGTTCCTTTGCGAGCAGGTCAACGGGTATTACACACGCTACCACCAGGACAGCCTTTGCTAAGACCGTCCTGCAGGCACACGCGATATGTAAAGCCCCTTGTCTCTGTACGTTTGTCAGTCGCTTGCGGTATTTTTTTACCACAAGCGAATCGGCCCAGACTTCCGCCCCGTATAAAAGGGTCAAGTAAGTTGCGGCCATAAGCAACCGTCTTTTCCCTGGTCTCGGTTCTACGTGTTCGCCATAAGGCGGAAGAGCGCGGAGACCCGCGTCACCGCCCTATGTGCCGTCTGCTGTATATGTGGCCAAAAAGTAAGCCTCGTATCTAGAGTTACCCTCAGATATTTCACCTTCCTCCCGGTCTGTGTCTGCACTGACCCCACCGTCATCGGTATGACGGTTTGTATCCTCCTTCTGGTGAGGAGGAACAGTTCGGTCTTTGTTAGTGCTAATGTCAGTCCGTGACTCGTCATCCACCCGTCTACCCGTAACATGACCCGATTTAGCGTCAGCTGTGGCAATTCTGGATTGCGCTGAACGATCACTACCGTCACGTCGTTGGCGTAGGCGATAAGTGAGGCGTTCTCGGGCATTTCCAGCTTCAGCAGGCCGTCGTAAACCGCGTTCCAGAAGTCAGGTAAATCCCTGCGCGACGCCCGCAGTGATCGGCCTACTTGCCTGTCCCTCAGTGGTCTCATACGTAATTTGTCGGTCTGTCAAGTAATCTCCTGCTACCCGCAGCAGATAGGAGGGTACCCTGAAAGCCCTACGGGCTTTTAGAATATCCCCCCACCTGGCGGAATTAAAGGCGTCCTCTACATCTAAGGTCGCGAGCAGTACTAGTGGTCTCACGCCGTAGCAAACCCGCCTTGTCCGTAAGAAAGTCTCGGTTACTTCCCTTATTGCGCCTTTCGTCGAGTGGCCCTTCCGAAAGCCGTGCTCATTATCGGCCAGCCCTCTAGCGGCTGTTATCGCGCTCGTTATACTCGGTTTTAACAACGCCTCGTGAAGTTTGCCCGCTGTGTCTAGAATACTCAGGGGCCTGTAGGACGACAGTGTTCCGAGTTCTCCTTTATCTTTATACAAGAGGACCAATCAAGCCGTCTTTCAACGCGTTGCAAACCTCCTAGTCCGTAGGCTTGCATTGTACATGTCCAAGAGTAGTCTCGGACGTACAATGGAGTAGCTCCACCTCTTTGAACTCCGGGACAGCTAGGTCGCGGTAGTCGGAGGGACCCTCTGTCACTGGATAGGTCGGGAAGAGACCACCCACTATCGCGTCCATAGTACTCTTGTCCTTGAGCTCAAGTGGACCGAAACTACTTAGTTTCTGGCTTACGATTTTGTAACCCAGTCCCCAGGGGTCTCTGTCCACATCCTCGCACAATCTTCGCCAACACTGTTTCTAACCGTCTTTGATAGCGTACGTCAGTCGCTTTCGTGCTGTCTTATGTGCGACCGATAATTCATCGACCTTAAAGTTTCCCCTTCTCCACGCGCGATGTAGTCGTCTGCGGCGCGCGATACAGTTCCTACGGATGAGACTGATTTTGTCTGACCACCAGTACATAGCTCTTATGTCTAGATTGATATTATTATTATTATTAATATTATCATTATTATTATTATCAATATTATTATTATTATAATTATTATTATTATTATTAATATTATTATTATTATTATTATTATTAATATTATTATTATTATTATTAATATTATTATTATTATTATTATTAATATTATTATTATTATTATTATTAATATTATTATTATTATAAATTCTGCTGTACCGGTCCAAAGCCCGGGGTCTCTCCTGCAAGAGGAGAGAAATGAGAAGGGGAAGGACTAACACCTCTTTAAAAAACCTTGGTCCATCTGACCCAGATGGTAGCACTTCGTGAGGGTCCCTCCTGGAGTTAATGGTTGGGTCATGGAAAGTAGCGGGTGCGGTGACACTGCCCAAGTGGGATGTGTGAGATGATTTGTGCAGCGCGCTTTTCCTGGATCTCCCAGCGTCAACGCACCGCGCCCAAGGGGATGCTGGGATACCAATGAAGGGTGCAGGTATAAGGCTGGGGCGGATGTCACATTTCCGCCCCATAGCCAGAAGCCTCTACAGCAATAGGGGTAGCTGTGGAGGTGATCACCCCCCCACACCCTGAGGCACTGCGTTCGGATGTGGCCCTGCATCTTAGAGTAACTTATCAAACCATGAAGCCTAAAATAACGAAATTAACAAAAAACAGCTTGAAGATAGAAGCAGCCTATATTGGGGGTACTTCCAAAACAGCCATCGTAAACGCCGCTCGTCCCGTGACCGGCGAGGACACGCTTACTACGTGTATCCTCCAAATACAGGATTTGGTCAAGGAAATGTTGGCGGCTCTTAAAGTTCAGAAAAACGTCAGCAGAAAAATGAAAGAAGGCCCTCCAAAGTTGGAAGACATCTTAGATAAGGCTGAGCGGGCAAATATATGGAAAAATATTGCCCGCCGGCGGGACAGTGAGCCTACTACACCGGTTCAAGCGCCTAAGTCGTCGCAGGTAAGAAACAAGCGACCTGCCTCTAGCCCACCTGATGTGCTACAACCAGCTGTAGCAAAAAAAAACAGAGGCAGATGGCAAATCATGGACAAAGGTCATCAAAAAACATCGTCCTTCCCAAGAAAACTCCGCCTCTGAAGGAGATAAAAGAAGTAAGGCCCCGCACCACTAAACCGACCACCAAAAACACAGGCAAGGGGACCATAGCGAAGAAAAGTAGGCCCACTAAGAAGAAATCGGATGTGATCTTACTGAAACCTCAAGCTGGGAAAACTAACGCAGACGTGCTGCAGGTCATCCGCAAGGACTTCAAGCCAGAAAGCAGCGGGGTGAAGGTAAGATCCATCCGGAAGACCAGAGCAGGAGGGGTCCTTATCAAGCTCAAGAAGGCTCAAGCAGAGGATAGGGCTAATTTTACTCTAGCCCTTCAAGAAACTGCTACCCACGTCAGAAGCATACAGCAGCTGACACCCCGGATTACCATGTAAATCCGGGATGTGGATAGCTGCTGTACCGCACATGAGGTCAAAGAGGCTCTTAAGACCGAACTGGAGGCCTATAAAGGGACCTTGCAAATAGGCTCACAAAGCCTAACTGGAGAGAGCAGTGCCTCGCTCTAGTCAACATCGAGCGCGAGGCAGCAGAAAAGTTCCTTCATAAAGGCTGACTGAGAATTGGCCTAGTATACTGCCACCTGCGGGGCTGCGACATAATAGCGAGATGCTTCCAATGCCTTGGCTACGGACACCGCGGCTCCAGATGCAAAGGTCCAGACCGCAGCAAGCTCTGCTACTAATGTAGCAGAAAAGGGCACAAGGCCAGCGAATGCAATACTGAGCCAGTGTGCTTCCTCTGCCCAAGTCAGGAGAACGACCCAGCTGCAAACAAGCATGTAGCTGGATCTGGAATATGCAGGGCCTTCAAAGAGGCCCTGGCAAAAGCTCAGCAGAGACGGCGGTAGTTCTGCAGTGCAACGTAAATAGAAGCCGGATGGCTCGAAACCTATTATCCCAAATCTGTTCCGAGAAGCACGCTAACATTGTCCTCGTCAGCGAGCAGTACCAAAACAGAGACGAAACAGGATGGTACCCCGATGATCTCGGCACTGCGGCCATATGGATACCCAAACAGAATAACATCTTTATTTCAGGACACGGATCTGGCCGCGGCTATGTGTGAGTGAGGTACAAAGTCGTATCATACGTCAGTGTCTACCTCACCCCAAACGACCTAAATAGTGAATTTCAGTCCAAGCTCAATGGACTAGAAGACGCACTAAGGGATCTACACTTCAACGCCAAGGCGCTCAAGTGGGGCGAAGCCAGGCCTGGCTCTCGTGGCAACAGAGTCATGGAGATGGCGGCAAGACAAGGGCTGGTGGTATTAAACACCGGCTTCACGTTAACCTTCCGAAAGCCTAGATATAGGAAGACAATCATCGATATCTCCCTGGCCAACGAACATCTGGCAGCGCGCATCCAGAAATGGCAGGTGATCGAGGATTATTTAGCCAGCGATCACCAATATATCGTGTTCCGCGTACACGATGTAGGGCCATCCCCGGCGTACAAGCAGCGCCGCCCCATCAAATAGATCGTGTCGAAAATAGACATAGAGCGCCTGTCTTTGGCACTAACACGCGGACAGGCCGCCCTGGAAAACATCCCGGGAAACATGCCGCCTCTTGCGCAGGCAAACATGGTGATTTAAACCACCATGAAAATTATTCACCGAGCCTGCGCGGAGGCAGTGCCAAGAACGAAAGGAACGGGAAAGAGACGTCCTGCTTACTGGTGGACAGACGAGATCGCTGACCTGCGCGCCAGGTGCTTGCGCCTTAGACGCATAGCACAACGCGCCAGGAAACGCGGTCTGGACGTAGCCCCCTTGGCCACGGAACATCTTGTGGCCAAGAAAATACTGAAACAGGTTATTAAGTCCAGCCAGCGACGGTGCTGAAGGGAGCTGGTCAAAGATCTCGATAGAGATTCTTGGAGATTAGGGTATAAAATCGTCACGCCAAAACTCAGGGCGTTTTCACAATCTATGCCCCGAGATGTGGTGACAATTAAAAACATCGTTAACACCCTTTTCCCCACACATCCAACAAGATCGGATAGCCAGCCACGTTCGGACATATAGAAGTGCCTCTATTTACTAAGGAGGAGCTCGCCACTGCCGTTAGGGCAATAAAGAACAGGTGGGCTCCTGGTCCGTACGGCCCACCATCGAAGATCTTAAAAGCCGTAGCTACATGTCACCCTTGCCTTTTGCTGGACATGTATAACGCCTGTCTTAAGGCGGGAATTTTTCCATCTAGCTGGAGAACAGCGCGTCTTGTCCTGATAAGCAGAGGTAAGGGTCCAGTAGATGAGCCGCCGTTCTACAGACCTCTATGTATGTTGGACATGGCCGACAAACTCCTGGAGAGAATGCTCAGGCCCCACCTACTTCAAACCGTCAGAGCGGCCGGAGACCTTGCCGCTCAACAACACGGCTTTAGGCGAGGCCGATCCACCATCGGATCTATTCAGGAGGTAGTCAACGCCGCTAGGGGTACGGAATGTGGAAACCACTCCTTCCGTCCCCTATGTCTGCTGGCCACCTTAGACGTGAAGAACGCCTTCAACTCAGTAAAGTGGGACATTGCGCTGGACGCCATCGAGCGAGACTTTAGGGTGCCTGAGTATCTAGTCAGGATGCTCGACGACTACCTGAAGGACCGCTCATTACTCTACGACACCGAGGATGGCCCGAAAAGAATGAAAATAACATTTGGGGCAGCCCAGGTATCGGTACTAGGACCGGACGTATGGAATATCTTTGACGACGGAATCCTACGTATGCAGATGCCCGAGGGCAGCTCCCTAATTAGGTATGCCGATGACATCGTGGCAGTCATCATCGTCCTCAACGTCTCCACGGCACAGATGAGACTCAATCAGGTGATGCGACGAGTAAGCTCCTGGTTGCAAGAGCACGGGCTCGAACTGGCCGCACATAAGACCGAGATCGTGCTGTTAACAAAGAGGCGTATCAACACCTCATGCCTCTTTATAGTAGTAGACACCACGGTCTAGGCTTCTACAGCAGTGAGGTACCTAGGAGTGACACTTGATAACAAGCTTATCTCTGGGCGAGCCGCCGATAAGGCGGCAACAGTAACGGCGTCGCTAAGTCGGCTGATGGTCAACACAAAAGGCCCAAGGCCCGACAAACGATGCCTACTGATGCGTGCAGCCGAGGCTGTAATGCTGTAAGGCGCCGAAGTCTGGGCCAATGCACTGCGGCTAGAATTCTACCGCAAGCGCTTGGCCACAGTGCAACGAAGAGCGGCTCTTTGTATTGCGTGCTCCTACTGCACGGACTCCGAGCCCGCAATCATGGTGATTGCTTGGGTCATACCTATCGATCTGCTTGCCTAGGAGCGACGTTTTGTCCACCAGCAGAAGACTGCTCTGGGTAAAACTGCTGCCCAGCGCATAGCCAGAGCCAACACCATCCAGGCCTGGCAAACACGCTGGAAAAAAGAAAGGCGAGCCAGCTAGTTGGCCAGATTAATTGGCCGTCTTCACCCCTTACTCGACCGACAGCAGGGTGAGGTTAATTATTACCTCACCCGATTTTTAATGGGGTACGGCCTGTTCTAATCCTATCTTCACAAGATTGGAAAGGCTGAGGATCCAGGCTGTGCCCTCTGCCGTACTCCCTCCGACGACGCAGAACCCACGTTCTTTATGTGCTACGCGTAGCGTGTCGAGAGGGAGAATATAGAAGCGGCCCTTGAACGCATCACGCCCGATAACATTATCGGGCTAATGCTACAAGGGCCAGGCCACTGGAGCAAAGTGGCCACATTCGTGAAGAATGTCCTCCGTAGAAAGAAGAGGAAGATAGACGGTACCCAGAGGGCATTGGTGCCGTCTAGCGAGGAGGGGTCGGGGAACACTCGTCGTCATGCCGAGGGGTCGACGGTATGACCCCAAAAGTGGCTCTACCCCGACGAAGTGCCCGCTAACGATACCAGGGTAGTTTACTAGCCACGAGGCCTAGAAGGGTTTTTAGCCAGCGAGAGTCCGGCACTCTGGTAGCCCCCTGCCAGGTGCATAACGCATTTCCCTACCTACCCAAAAAAAAAAAAATTATTCTGGTGTGGAGTTTTCCTCGGTTACTCCCATCCAGCGCCTCCCCAAGTTGCGGATAGCGGAACACCCTCTAGATATAGAGGGTACTAGGAAAAATACATACCCCAGGGTGGACGAAAAAATCAAGAGGAACCCAAAGTGTTGGCACCGTGCTGAGGGGTGAATGGCTGTACTTTAGTCAGTCACGAACGGTGCGCTCCGGATACCTGGTGACCTCCGGTAGTATGTAGCCTTACCGTGGTACTGGACGCTCTGTCACGATAGACATTTAGTCAGACCATACTCATGGGAACAACGAACAACTCTAATAATCATTTGGAGGAGCCTGTACCCTTAAATGTAGGCCTGTCAGATTTTACAGCAGCAGAACCTGGGGACAGAACCTCAATAACAAATGAAATAAGAACGAATCAGTAAAAGGTTGTGATTCCCCGGTTCCTAATTGTAAGAAGACTAAATGAAAATATTGATAAAGTAAACCCTTTTATTCTAAGCAAACTTTTATTTGGAACCGTAAGCGAACTAAAGCTTTTTAGAGAAATTAAAGACGGTCTTCTTGATGAGACTTAAACAGCACCACAATCATTAAGACTATTAAAGCTAAATAAAATTGGAGAATATAATATTAAAGTGGAACCACATCAAACAATAAACACCTTAAGAGGAGTTATTTTCTGCCGGGATCTTCTTAACTGCTCAGTTAAGAAAATCAAATCTGAACGTGTTGAACAAGGCGTAATCAATGTAAGACGTATAACATCCAGAATAAATGGTAATCCTATAGACACTCCTAATCATATTTAACACTCCGAAATTACCAAAGCAGTTGAAGTTGCTTTCTATACGAGGTCTGGCTATTAAATAACGAGACTGCGCGCCTAGAAGGCGCCGTAGAGGGGTGGGGAAAAAACGAGTAGCGCGTTGGGTATCTAGTTATCTTGTCTATGTACGTACCAAAACACGTTCTTATCACTATTATTGTATTTGTGCAGTAGCGGTTTGAAACGAACGTGTTTTTTTCTCGTGCTGAAAACCATGTGTGACGAAAAACAGGAGCAACGTATCAATCTTGAATTTCTCGTTTAATTAAAAAAAACTCTGACTAAGTGCTGTTAATTGTTGCAAGAGGCCTATGAGGACAATTCTTAATCTTGTGCGCGTGTTTATGAGTGGTGTAAGCGCTTCAGTGAGGGCCGAGTGAGCACTGAAGATGACCAACGCCCAGGTCACCCTGTCACTGTTTTAACTCCGGAAACAGTGACCAAAATCAACCAAATTGTGCGTGCAGATCGTCGAATGAGCATCCGGATGATTGCCGAGGCTGTAAACGCCGATAAAGAAACGGTTAGATAAATTTTACACATGAAATTACACATGACAAAAGTCTGTGCGAAGTTGGTGCCAAAAAACCTGACTCCTGACCAAAAGCTCTTGCGTCAACAGGTCTGCTCAGATTTCTTTGAAAGGTTAAAACAAGATTCCGGACTGATGAAAAACATTGTTACTTGCGACGATATGTGGATTTTTCAATACGATGTTAAAACAAAGCGGCAAATGATACATTGGAAGACGCCTGAATCGCCCAGAATCAAAAAAGCAAGGATGTCCAAATCAAAATTCAAGGCAATGTTGATCGTTTTTTTTTTACATTAACGGTATCGTGATGACTAAATGGGTTCTAGAGGGTCAGACTGTCAACCAAACTTACTATTTGTTAGTTTTGGCAACACTGCGAGAACGAGTTCGTAAGAAACGGCCCGAGTTGTGGAAGAACAACTCGTGGATTTTGCACCAGGACAACGCACCTGGCCATAACGCGCTTTCTGTGAAGCAGTATTTGACCGGTAAGCGCACTCCAGTGCTCGAACACGCGCCGTAATCGCCAGATTTGGCACCGTGCGACTTTTTTTTATTTCTGAAGATAAAATCTGCTTTGAAAGGGACCCGATTTGAGTCGCTGGAAGCGGTAAAGCAAAAAACGGCAGAGCTCCTAAAGGCTCTCACCAAAGAAGACTTCCAGCACTGCTTTGATCAATGGAAAAAACGTATGGAAAGGTGTGTGGCGAGGGAAGGGGAGTATATTAAAGGGGAGCATTCGAATGTAGAATAATTTTTATAATAAGACCCTTTTTCGTAACCAGCCTCGTTATTTAATAGCTAGACCTCGTAAACTGAAAGTACGTCTGTATATTCCGGCCCCTCTTCGCTGCTTTAGATGTCAAAAGTTCGGTTACATTCCTCTTAAATGTATTAGCCCTCAGTTGTGTAGTTGTGGTAAACCTCTACACAAAGATAGACCATGTGAGGAACCCCTAGTTTGTGTCAATTGCCAAGGTAATCATAGAGCTAAGGATGAGTCTTGCCCGAAATATAAAGAGGAAGCAGTTATTCAAGAAATCAGAGTAAAAGAAAATATTCTTTATAGTAAAGCAAAAGCTCGAGTTGTAATTAAGACGCCTAATCCAAGAGTATTGTATGCGCCAGCAGCTTCAAAGCCAATATCTTCTTATGATGCGTCATCGCTTGTAAAAGAAATTACACCTCTACTTGTATCCGCTCTTAAGACGGTCTTTCTAACCAGAGATACCTTTAAAATACTATATGTCTCCTTAAAGCAAGATTAACCTCAACGGACACAGTTTAGACGCGACAGTGTTGAAAGCCTTGAAAGCTGTGTAGATTCTGAACCCGGATTAAAAAAAAGAATACGATATAACTCGCAGGATTCTGGCCCTAAAGAGCTTCTTTCTACCTCTTCTGAACCTGTACACAAAGAACAGAATGTCATAAAAAAAGGCAAAGGATGGGTTAAAGGAAGGTTGAGGAAACCAAGATCTGTTGAAAACGTAGCTACTACACCGTAATGGATACTATACTCTAATGGAATATTCATGGCTGCGTCTACAACTATTACGAATTTAAGTTACTACTTAGAGAATTCAATCCATTTTGTATAGGTCTTCAAGAAACGCATTTCCTTCCGGGACAACCCTATAACCTTAAAAACTACACGATATTTTAGGAAGATGCTACACCTCTTATTTAAAGAAGAGGTAGAGTTGCAATCATGATAAAAAATGACATACGATGTGAGCAAATTGTGTTAAGATCAAATCTCCAGGTTATCGCTGTGCGTATCTCAGTTCCTTTCGCTTTAACAGTTTATAATATTTATCTACTAGAAAGCAACTGGCAAATTTAAGATCTGACTAACATAGTTTGTCAACTTAGCACCCCTTTCATTCTTTTTAGCGACTTTAATGCGCATAACGAACTTTGGGGTTTGGAGACTACAGACTTACAAGGACGTATGATTGAATCCATTCTTGACTTACCAGAACTTTTTACTTAATGATGGCTCACCTACGTACCTTAATGCTAGATCAAAATCTTTCTGTACAATAGATCTTACTATTGCATCTTTGCGTATATCGTGTGGATTAAACTGAAATGCTCTGAACGACCTTCATGGTAGTGATCACTTTCCAATAGTGATAACTACGAACATTCCTATGAGAGAGAAGACTTGTCCAAGAAAATGGCTTCTTCAAAAAGCTAACTAGGCTGAGTTCCAGAAATCTTCAACAGATGATTCGCTCCGTGAATCCATCAACGAATATATAGATCATGCTACCAATCTAATTTTAAAATCGGCAACCAAATCCATACCATTATCAGGAGAATCGTACAATAAGAACAGAGTACCTTGGTGAAATCAGGAAGTACATAATGCAATTAAGGTCAAAAAGGCTACTTTCAATCGTTTTAAACGGTATCCAACCGATGAAAATCTCATCTTCTTCAAATGGTCCCGAGCTAGAGCCCAAAATTATATACTTGAGAATAAAAGATCGTCTTGGTCGAATTATTTAGCTAAAGTTTCCTCTGTTACATCACTGCAAGAATGCTGAAATAGAGTCAAGAGAGTCTCAGGAAGGGGATACAACCCCACAATTTCTTTTTTTCGAATAGAAGATGATGTTATTATACATAGGAAGCTAGTCTGGCTTCCGCAAGTTTCGATCCAGTATCAACCAATTAGTTTACCTAGAGGATGTTATTCATTTAGCCTTTAGAAAACGAAAACACTTAGTAGCAGTTTTCTTTGACCTTAAAAAGGCATACGACATGACCTGACGACACCTTATTCTTCAAAGGCTTTTTGATTGGGGTTTCAGAGGCAATCTACCTTGGTTCATTGCATCTTTTTTACAGAATTGAACATTTAAAGTAAGAATCGGTTATAGTTTCTCATCTGACCGGATCTTAGAAACTGGTGTACTATAGGGCTTAACCCTCAGTGTAACACTATTTCTCATTGCTGTAAATGACCTTGTTAAAAACATTGATCAAAAAATTGGCGTCTATCAATACGTTGACGATCTTTGTATCTTTTATGCTGCCGACAAAATTGGCAAGATCGATACTGTCCTTCAGTCAGCTATAAATCAAGTGATTACTAACGCAGAAGATCTTGGTTTCCAATTTTTTACAGAGAAAGCTCAGTGTATGCATTTTTACAGATCACGTCATCCTCATTATGGTCCTATGCTTAGCATTAAGGATAGCTTCATCCATACCAAGGATAAAGTCAAGTTCCTAGGTCTCATCTTGGATCGAAAACTAACTACGGCTACTTATGTCAAAGAGTTGAAAATCAGATGTCTTAAATCGATAAATGTGATCAAAGCCCTAGCAAGTACTAAGTTGGGCACTGAAACACGAATGCTCCTTTAAATATACCGCTTCTTGATCTAGTCCCAAATCGATTATGGTTGTATCGTTTACTCATCTGCATTTACCTATATTCTTAGAAATCTTGATCCGGTTCACCAAATGGGCATTAGACTGTGTCTTGGTGCTTTGCCTGGCACTTTGTCTGATAGCCTCTGTGTTGAAGCGGGTCTAGCATCACTTTAGTAGTTTAGTTTTTAGCATTAGAAGAACATTCCTTATTATGTCCTATATAAGCAAATTGAGTAGTCAGTATAGCAATTAGAATTTTCATATAATCTTTAAGACAAATATTAGACCACAGCCTTAAAGAAGCCACTTGGTGAACGCGTTCAACTAATATTGAATAAACTAAATCGTCAGATTCCACCTAACACATCGTTCAATAAGTCCCGAGACTAACGACGAAACCAACATTTTTTTTCAAAAATCATTTTTATGTATCAATATATTCTCCTTTTAAAGTGATACAATCTTTCCAACGCCTTTCCAACATTTCTATACCATGTTTATAGAAGGATTTATCCTTTGCTTTAAAATAGGCTTTAGTTTCGGCAATGACCTCCTCATTCGAGCCAAATTTTTTTCCCTAGAGCATTTTCTTGAGATCAGCAAAGAGCCAGTAGTCGCTGGGAGCTAAATCTGGCGATAGTAGCATCTGGATAGTAGCACCTTGTAGGGGTCCCGCTTGGGGTTACAGGTTGGGTCAGGGAGAGTAGCAGATGTGGTGACACTGCCCATTCTGGATGTGTGATATGATCAGTACAGCGCGCTCTCCCTGGAACTCCCGTCGTCAACGCGCCACACCCAAGGGGATGCTGGAATGCCATTGATGGGTGCAGGTGCAAGGCTGGGGCGGATGTCACATTCTTGTCCTATAGCCAAAAGCCTCTATAGCAATGGGGGTAGCTGTAGAGGTAATCACCCCCCCCCCTCCCCACACTCTGAGGCACCGTGTTCGAAGATGGCCCAGCATCTTTTAGTAATTAATAACAACAGAGCAAAATCAATTTAAAACTTTAAATAATAAGCGCACCAGTCTTTCCCCGAAACCGGAGAAGGGCAAAAGTGCGCAATACGGTGTGGCCAGAAATGCACATATTTCTGCCAATGCTGAGAACCTCCTTCCGCGAAAGCTCGCGGAAAGCAAGAGACTCACGATGTAGTGCATAAAAGGTATGCATTCCAGCAGCAAAGAAATGTTGGCTGCACTGAAGTCAGCTTAACATAAAAAAATCCATAAAGCAGGGTAAACCGAAAATGGAGAAGATGCTGGATAAACTCCGGCACACAACATCGACTGCCAGTGAGGCTTGGAAACAGCTGTTTGCTACCGTGATCAGCGATAGAGCAGCTCCTTAGCCAAAGAGGCTGGCCTCTAACCCACCCAGCCTTCCCACTCCGACGAGCGAAGAATTTCAACCATGGACGGAGTTCGTCAAAAAGAAGAAGAAGGTAAAGACGACGCCTACAAAAGAGCCCAAGAGCAGGCCTGTGAAAGAAAAGAAAAAGGTGCAGCAGCAGCCGCAGAAAAAATCTGCTGCATTAAAAAGCAAAGTCAAGAAGACGTGACCTAAAGCAATTCAAAGCCGGTGGACGGCCAATCGTACGCCGATATGTTAGGTCGGGTCCGCAAGAAAGTAAAGCCCGAAGCTTGCGGCGCTGAAATTAAATCAATTAGGCGCACCAAAGCTGGTGAGGTTCTCCTAGAGTTAAGGAACACCTCTACTGAGGGACGGAAGGGCCTATCCGACGCCCTTCAAAGGGCTGTCAGGGGTGCAGGCTCAGTCAGGCAGCTGATCTCAAGGGCGACCTTGGAGATCAGAGACTTAGACTGCTGCACATCAAAGGCAGAAGTCGAAGACGCCCTTCAGAGCGCCCTGCTGGGCTACTGCGAGGCAATAGAAGTAGCGCTGACCAAGTCAAATGCTATACAAAAGCAGATGGCTTTTGTGACCATTGACGAAGTCAGTGCCAACCGATTGCTCGAGTCGGCTCAGCTTCGGATCGGCTGGGTGAATTGCAGAGTGCGACGAGAAACTGTAGCACTCAGGTGTTACCGGTGCCTTGGTTTCGGCCATTCAAGCCGGAACTGTAAGGGACCGGACAGGTTGAACTGGTGCTACAGGCGTAAAGTAAAGGAACATCAGGCCGCCGATCGCAAGGTGCCATCCGAGTGCATCCTTTGCGAAGCACAAAGCGACCCGACAATGCGTAAACATATTGCTGGGTCGAGCGTTTACGCTACACATCACGCAGCCGTATCTAAGGCTCAGCGATGATGCAACTATTGCAGAGCAATCTCAATTTGACGGGCTATCAGGTCCAGTCACCGCCAATGCTGGAAAGAGCTTTGCCTGAAACTCGACAAGTATCCGTGGAGTCTGGGGTACAAGATCATTATGCAGAAGCTGGGTGCCTTTTCTCAAGGAGCACCCACTGACGCGGCTACGATCGACAGTATTGTCAGTGCCCTTTTCCCAATGCACCCATTGCTCGAGGATCGAGCAATAGCACCGGTCGACCCGGACTTTCCATTGTTCACCAAACAGGAGCTCAAACGAGCTGTTGGTTCGATGTAGAATTGGAAAGTGCCAGGACCCGACGAAACCCTGGCAGAGGCACTTAAGGCCGTAGCTAAGGTCCATCCAGAGCTCTGCTCGGTATGTAAAAGTCGTGCCTAAAGGCAGGTACATTCTGTGCCCGGTAGAAGGTTGCAAGACTTGTGCTTATCGGCAAGGGCACGGCGCCGTCAGGTAGACCATCTTCCAATCGACCTCTGTGTATGCTCGACATTATGGGCAAACTCCTGGAGGGCCTATTGCGACCCCAACTCCAGCAAACCGTGCACTGCGCTGGTGTCTTAGCCGAGAGACAACACGGTTTTCGAAGTTGTAAGTTGACAATCGGCGCTATTCAGGAGGTGGTGGAGGCTGCCAGAGTCGTGGAACGGGGCAACCAACATTCTCGCCCCGTCTGCCTGTTGGTCCTTCAGAATATGAAGTTCGTGTTCAACTCGGCCAGGTGGGCCGATGTTCTAAACGCGATGTAGCGTGATTTTCAGGTTCCTGGATACATTCTTTGAACGATTCAGAACTACCTGATGGATCGCTACATCGTCTACGAAACATTGTATGGACCGACAAGAAGGAAGCTCACAGCTGGAGCTGCACAAGGCTCAGTGCTGGGTCCCAAATTATAGAATATTTCATATGACGGGATTCTGTGCATGGAGATGCCGGAGCAGACCTTCCTAATTGGGTACGCAGATGACGTTGCTGCCGTCATCATCGCTCGCGATGTTGAAGCAGTACAGATGCGTCTTAATCAGGTGATGCGCCGTGTCGTGCAGTGGATAGATGATCACAGCCTCGAGCTGTCAGCCTCAAAAACCGGGATCGTCTTGATTACCAGGAGGTGTATCAATAAGATACGTACTTTTAATATAGGGGAAGCGTCAGTCCTAACCAAGCCGGCGGTGAAGTACCTAGAGGTAATGCTTGATTCTAAGCTTACCTTCTGGCACCAGATCTAAAGAGCTGTGGACAAACCGGCCGTCGTGACGGCGTCTTTTAGTAGGGTAATGGCCAACATTGGGGGCCCGAGCCCCTGCAAGCGACGCCTGTTCATGCGGACTGTGGAGTCTATAATGCTATATGGGGCTAAGGTATGGGCTGAAGCCCTGCGGACGTTAAAGTATGGTCAGAAAATAGCCGCGGTGCAGCGAAGAGGCGCCCTTCGCATCGCTTCTTCGTACCGAACGGTCTCGGGGATTGCGGTGCTGGTAGTCGCTGAAGTGGTCCCTATCGACCTTCTGGCTCAAGAGTGTAGGTTCGTGCACAAGAACAAAGCTGAACTCGGCAAGGTTGCCGCAACGGAGGAAGCCTAGGCCCAATCCTTCCGGGCCTGGCAACAACGTTGGGAACTGGACCCACGGGGGCGTTGGATGGCTCGGCTGATTCCTCAGCTCATGCCATGGCTCCGACGCTTCCATGGTGAGGTGGATTACTACCTCACACAGTTCCTGACAGGGCACGGCCTCTTCCTCAAATACCTTCACCGTATAGGCAAGGTAAAGGCTAGTAGCTGTGCCCTTTGTGACTGTCCCTGCGACGATGCTCTCCACACGTTCTTTTGTTGCGAGCGCTGGAGCGTTGAGCGGAGAGGATTAGAAAAAGACCTTGAATTTATTACACAAGACAATATAGTCTCCGTGATGCTCCAGGGTAATTTGGCGTGGTCGAAGGTCACCTCCTTTGTTAGGAGGGTCTTTCGACAAAAAAAGGCCGTCCTGGACAGCCTGCCATAGGCCGTTCATAGAGGACGACAATTAGGAGAAAGAAGAAAGATAAGAAGGTTTAAAAGGCCATGAAAAGACGGCACCTTGCTGTCGAAGGCCTGGTCCCACTCCGACGCAATGTGCAATCAGTTCTGAAGTGGGCACAACGACCATTCTAGGTGGAGGGGTTTTAGTGGGTTGGGCAACTATTGCGAGTCTTATACACCGGGGGGGGGGGCACGGAGCCTCCCTGATGATCCGTTAAAAGGATTTCTCCTCTCTCAGAAAAAAAAAAAAAAATTATTATTATTATTATTATTATTATTATTATTATTATTATCATTATGATCATTATTATGATTATCATTATTATTATTATTTTTTTTTTTTTTTGTTTAAGTGGTAAAAAAACGGGGAATCTGCTTAAACCATACCATCAGTGAGGACCCCTTTGTCTAGCTATAAACGCGAGGGGACCCACTGGTGTGACAGGTTCCGTAGTCGCGTCAGCTCTGGCCTCGGATGAACTCAATTGCTCGGGCACATCCGTGGCGAGGGCATCGGTGACCCCGGGGACCGTCTTACCCGCCATACGCCAGCATATGTCTGATATAAAACCATGGACATATAATGCGCGGATGGAATATCCACCTTCTGTCCAACCTGCAGCGTGGATCTACTTTCGTATGCCCGTAATGTGGTAACCTGTCTCTGTCTCGTAACTTCTTTCATACGATCCTTTCATTCACATTTACTCACCGACTCGTGCTCATGCTACCCACCACCAACTATTCCAGACACCCGTCCGCCTTCTTACCCCTCAAGACAGTCTTGACGAAGGTAGCTATCGCGGTCCAACTGTCCTCGTCTTGCAGCATCCCCGCCACTGTATTTTCGGGCGTGATGCCACCCGCTCTCGTCTTTGGTTTCGCTCGATTTAACGTTCCACTCGCATATGCAATAGGTAAATCATGTGAGTTGCGTAATCGAGTACTGCTCTGATAGTATAGTTACTCGTGTCGGTGGGTATTATAAATTCATTAGAATTTGGATATTGAATCGGTGTAGATGGTAGTCGAGATTTTAATATTTGTTTAATAATTGCTTTCTGTTGCAACTTTGTCCAATTAAATTTTACATCCATTTTTAGTAAGTTAGCCAATGGTTTTATATTTTTACTGTAGTTCTCTATAAATCTTTTATAATATCCTGTGAGGCCTAGTAATGTTAATATTTCTTTTTGAGATTTAGGAATTGGCTGATTTGTAACTGCTTTTACTTTTTCTGGATCTGGATCTACACCTTTGTACATAACCTAAGTACATTACTCCGCATCTGTGAAACTCGTCCTTATCTGGTTGTAATTTTTAGCTATGTTCATCCAGTCTTTAAAAAGTTTCTCTGTTTTTTGCCGTGTGTTTCGAGAGCCTGCGTAGCATATTACATCGTCTAGGTAAAGTATGCATCTTATACCTTGTATACCTGCTAAGGCAGTATTAATAAGTCGAGAAAAAGTTGCAGGTACGTTTTTAAGTCTAAGTAATAGTTGATTAAATTTATAATGTCCTGTTGTCGTCGAGAACGCAATTTTCTTAGCATTATTTGGATTAATTTTTACTTGGTTAAAACCCGAGGCTAAATTGGAAGTTATGAAGTATTTTAAATTGTCTCATATTATCCTTTGATTTTAAGTAACGTGCATATAAAATTCAGGTCGTGGCTTACAATTGAGAAGAAAATAATATATATATATATATATAATATACAGAGTCCTATTTCAATTACCCCATGCGAATAACTCTAAAAATATTATCCTTAAAAAAAAAAATATTTGAAAAAAAAGTTGTAGGGTTTCAAGGGGGACATCGAATGATGACCTTCACTGTGATCTTGAAAACGACCTTCAAGGTCATTTGAAAGCCAAGTTAGTTTTTACAAATGGGAACCCCTACTTTTGACCCCGTAAATAGAAAGAGCGGAAAATTTTACGTCCGAATACGACTACGATCTTGACCATAATCTTCAAGTTCATTCAAAAGCCAATAAGTTAGTTTTTTCAATGGGAAAACCCTACCTATAAACGTGGAAATAGAAAGAGTTGAACATTTTACCACGGCTTGTGATCTTAACCTTAACCTTGAGTTCAAAGACATTAAGGTTGTAATAATTATTGACGAAAATCTCTGTTTTCATGCCGAAATTAAGCAGTGCGAAAAAAGTGACGTTGAATTATGACCTTGGCCAGTTTAGTTTAGGGGACGACTCCTGCTCAGTTAAAGAAATTCCATTGTGTTCCAGCTGCTAAATTCTCTTTCTTTTAGATTTCTGTTTGATATCTTTAACTCTCCCCTACATAAAAACGAACCATGGCATCTTGATCAGTGATAAGAAAAAATTTAAATTTTTTTCGTTATAAGGTCTACATAAAAATAGTTATAATCCCAATAATTTTGATCTTTGTAATCAAGAGTGTTTAAATTATTTTATATGTGAACTTACATTTTTTTTCCGTCATGGCTGATTATACGCCACAGGAAATAGTTAATATGATTAAGGTTCTTGGCGAGCGTCAAGGCAATTACAAAGCTGCAGAAAGGCGTTATGTAGAAAAATATCCAGACTCCCGACATCTAGATAGAAGGGCTATTAAGCGATTAGTGAGTGAAGCTGAACAAGGTAATCTGATACGAAAAAGGCGGAAAACTGTCTCTAAAGAGCATATTGTACTAGGTGTATTGGCTTCGGTTGCTGATGATCGCCATATTTTTACTCGGCAAATTAGTCGAACGCATGGAGTTACAAAAACAACTACTAACTGCATTTTGATAAGTTTGTAATTCCATTCATATCATGTCCGCCTCACTCATGGTCTTGAGATCGGAGATAACCAGCGGCGTTTAAATTTTTGTAGATAGGTATCTAATAGAATACGCCAAGATCATTTCTATTTCGACAAATTCTTATTTACATTCGAGGCAAAATTCAACAATATGGGAGGTGTCAATCTTCATAATGCCCATTACAATTCCCAAGTAAATTCTCATTGGTAAAGGGATCATCGTATCCAGAGATGGTGGTCATTTAGTGTATGGGGAGGTATAATGGGAAATAATGTGATAGGTCTATTTTTTTAATATAATGATTTGAATGGTTCTTCCTATTTAAATATTCTCCAGAATAAAGTACCAGAATTAATAGACGAGGTCCCATTAGTCTTGAGACAAATCATGTGGTTTCAAAAAGATGGGACACCAGCACATTGTACACTACTAGTTAAGGCATTCTTGGATACCACATGTCCTAATCGTTGGATTGGCACTGGCAGCCAAATACATGAATGGCCAGCCAGATCACCAGATCTCACACCAATGGATTTTTTTCTATGGAGTGTTGTAAAAGAGCAAGTATTTGCGCAAGCTCCAACAACCACAGAAGACATAAAAGAAGAAATAGAGAGAGTTTTCGAATCTATCACGGTTAAAACATTAGAGAGGGTCCGTCTGAGTTTTCGTCAAAGAATAAATATGTGCATTCAAGAAAATGGACGACTTATTGAAAAGCTGTTTTAAAAGACGTCATAACTGGCTGAGTTCTAAGAGTCTTCCCTCGACTGGGCGAACTCGTTGTCTTGCCTTGACTGGCTAGGTTCTAATAATCTTCCCTCGGCTGGGCGGACTCGTTACCTTGCCTTAACTAGCTGGATTCTAAGAGTCTTTCCTTGACTGGGCAGACTCGTTGCCTTGCCTTGACTGTCTGGGTGCTATGAGTCTTCTCTTGACTGGGCGGACTCGTTGCCTTGACCATGACTGGCTGCGTATTAACAGTCTTTTCTTAACTGGATGGACTCTACCTCTTGCCTTAACCGGCTGGGTATTGAGATACTTCCCTCAAATGGGCGGACCCCATGTCTTGCCTCGTTTCAATTCCGGCGTTAAAATTACGGGTTTCCATTTAAAAAAACTAATTCGACCCTAAAATAACCTTAAAGATCATTTTCAAGGTCATATTCCTACGTAAAATTTTATGTTCTTTCCGTTTTCGTGATCAGAAGTAGATATTCTTAGTTAAAAAATCTAACTTGACCACCAAATGACTTTGAGGGTCATTGTCAAGACCACAGTAGAGGTCACCATTGGATGTCCTTCTCAAAACCCTAAAACTTTTATTATGAATATTTTTTTCCGAAGAACATATTTTTAAAGTTATTAGCATAAAGCGATCAAAATGGGATACCCTGTATATACAGGGTGGTCCGTTTTAATCTATCGGTAGAAATAACTTTAAAGGGAGATGGTTATATCATGAAATGTTCTACACAAAAGTTGTAGGGGTCGAAAGGGGTCGTCCAACGCTGACCTTGGCGTTAACCTTGAGGTCAAATTTGAAGGTTATTTGAGGGTTAAATCGCAAATTTTAAATAGAAATCCCAATTTATTACTGACTCTGATTCTGCGTCGAAAAATATAAAAGTTTTGCATTGAACATTATTTTCGATGCGTGACATATGGCGCTGTAATCGGCAGTTTTAATCTATCAATGCGAATATCTTAACAACTACGCATATGAAAAAGTAGAAAAGGAAAATTTATTAATCTAGATAGGGGACATGCAATGACACCACAATCGACCCCCCCCCCCTTCTAACTCCCCGTATGGAGCGGTTACAACATAAGAATCTGAAATGGGTGCCCCAATTTTGTATTGCAGATTCTGATTGTGCGTCGAAATATCTAGAAATTTTGTTTGGAACATTTTTTAGATTTGTGACAGATGTCGCTGTAATCGACAAAATTGAAAATGCGTACAAAAATCGTTACCGAATTAAAATTTCTGGAGGAATACACATCGTGTTCTGCAAATTAAAATTCTGTGGATAAATACGTTTAAAAAAAATCTGATGTCCCAGGATAACGCTAAAAGTTGAATAAACATTTTCATCAAAACAGATCTTTTTTAAACGTATTTATCCACAGAATTCTAATTTGAAGAACAAGATATGTATTCCTCGAGAAATGCTAATTCGGTAACGATTTTTATACGTATTTTCAATTTTGTCGATTACAGCGACATCTGTTACAAAACTAAAGAATGCTCCGAAAAAAATTTCCATATTTTTCGACGCAGAATCAGAATCTGCAATATAAAATTGGGGTACCCATTTTAGATTTTCAAGTTAAAACCGCTCCATACGGGAAGTTAGAGGGGAGGGCCGATTGTAGAGTCATTGAATGTCCCGTATCCAGATAAACAAATTTTTCTTTTCTACCTTTTTAATATGCGTAGTTGAGATATTCGCATCGATAGATTAAAACTTCCGATTACAGCGTCATCTGTCACGCATCGGGAAAAATGTTTGAGACAAAACTTTTATATTTTTCGACGCAGAATCAGAATCGGTAATAAATTGGGATTTCTATTTGAAATTTACGATTTGACTTTCAAATAACCCTCAAATTTGACCTTAAGGTTAACGCCAAGGTCAGCGTTGAACGACTCCCTTCAACCTCTACAACTTTTGTCAAATACATTTTTTAATATAATTATCTGCCCTTGAAGTTATTTCGACCGATAGATCAAAACGGACCACCCTGTATATATACTAGATATGATCAAAAAGTAAGCTGACTTTTTGAATTCCGCGCACTTTGTACACTCTAATTTCAAAAAAATTTTTTTTTTTTATGTTGGTACACTCGTTATGATCATATGTTCATAGTCTCGACTATATAACATGTGTTGTTTATATGTGAAAGGAATAAAGGTAAGACTCGTGTCTGCGCGCTTGGCGATTTTTCGCTGTTGAAAATAATGGAGCAAAGAGTTTGTATAAATTTTTGTGCAAAAAATGGCATTAAGTGCTTAAAAACTCTTGAAATGTTGACATTGGCGTACGGTGAGTCAACTCTGAGCAAAAAAATGTTTGTAAGTGCAATAAGTTATTTCAAGAGGGCCGAGAAAATGTTAACAATGAACCTCTCTCCAGACGCCACAGCACGTCAAAAACCGACGAAAATGTTCAGAAAGTGAAAGAAATTGTATTAGAAAATCGTCAAATCACGATTAAAGACGTAGATGATGATCTTAACATATTGTTTGGCTCATGCCAATCGATTTTATCGGATGTTTTGGGTATGGCACGTGTATCAGCGAAATTCGTTCTGAAATGGCTTAATTTTGATCACAAGACGCATCGCATGAACATCGCCCAAGATATGTTGAACGACGTCAATGATGATCCTGATCTGCTCGAAAGGGTTATAACTGGTAACGAATCATGGGTATATGGTTATGCCGTCAAAAAAAAAGCCCAATCATTCCAATATAAAAGCCCGGGAGAGCCAAGACCGTGAAAGACACGCCAAGCTCGTTCGAATCTTAAGGTTTTGCTCACAGCTTTCTTTGACTACAATGGCGTTGTGCATCGAAAATTCCTACCACAAGGTCGTGCGGTAAACAAAGAGTATTACCTTAAGGTTATGCGGCATCTGCATGAATCAATATGAAAAAAACGGTCGAAAGTGTGGAAAGAAAATTTATGGATCTTGCACCATAATAATGCACCTGCGCACACGTCGTTATAAGTGAGTAGTTTTTTGGCCAAAGACAACACTACCATTATGCCGCAGCCACCGTATTCACCAGATTTGGTCCCCTGAGACTTTTCCTCTTTCCAAAATTGAGAAGGCCCATGAAAGGACGAAGATTTGCGACGATTGAGGAGATTAAGGCTGCATTGCTGAAGGAGCTCAAGGCAATACCCAAAAGTGTATTCCTGAAGGGTTTTGACAACTGGAAAAAGCGCTGGCACAAGTGCATTGTATCAGATGGGGATTATTTTGAAGGGGATAACATAATTTTAGATAAATAAATGAATATTTTTTATAAAAAATAAAAGGTCACATTATTTTATCATACCTGGTATATATGTGTGTGTGCATGTGGTGTAGCAGAAAAGTTATGAGACTAGCAACACTGCAGGCGATCCAGCAGCGCTGCGCTGTTGCCAGTTCGCTTGCCCGTATATCAGTACCCTCCCATGGCTCAGTGCGAGTTTTAACTCCTTTCGTTAACTACGTGATTTCTGTGACTGCTATTAGTAAAGTTGTGTTTTGGTTGTGCGTAACGCAAAATAGAACAGCGGAATCAATGTCCCATATCACAATAAATCTCCATCACAGAACTTTTGACCTCACAAGGCATTTTTGTTGTTCTTCAGCCCTGCTATTCACTTGATCTCAGTCCTTGGGCCTTTTTCCATTTTCCTAAACTGGAAATCGTCCTCAAAGGACGTCATTGCGGGACTTTCGAAAACATTCAAAAGCGTGTAATGGACATTCTGAAGACCATACCGGCTAAAGACTTCCAGCGCTACTACCAAAAGTGGAAACAACGTCTCCATCGGTGTGTAGCTACCTAAGGAAACAACTTTGAAGGGGATATCATTGACCTTTGAAGAAAATGAAAATTTTGGAAAATAAATCAGCCTTATTACATTTTCACCACACCTAGTATATATATGTGTACATATATATATATATATATATATATATATGTAGAGGGTGGGTCATTTTAATTTTCTCACCTAAATATCTTAGAATATCAGAAATATACTTAAATATGTTTTTCACAAAAGTTGAAGAAGGCAAAGGAAGTCAGGTAACAGTGACCTTTGGCTTCGCCTTGGAGTTGACCTTTAAGGTCGGTTGAAGGTCAACTTAATTTCTTTAAATAAAAATCCCTATTTTTTATGCCGGAATCAGGAAGAACAAAAAATTCTACATCAAAGTTGTTCCAAACAAAATTTTGTTTTATGACCTCCAAGTGGACAAAAATCAAAGTCGAATATCTTAATCCGTTTCTTGCATTTTCACTGCGTTACCGTAGTTTTTAGGGAAAATAAACTAATCTATTATTAATTTGAAGCACTATTAATACCTACCCTGCTAACCCTAAGTCCGACCTTTACATATCACCCGGCACCCCGCCCCGACAACCCCCTCCACCCCCCACAACCCCCTCAATCTTAAAATTAATTGTTCAATCTCAATTTTTGTCCTCCAAATCCCTATTTTTAATGCTGAAATCAAAATGAACGATAAATTCTACATTATTGTTCTGGAGAAAATTTTATTTTGTGAAATCCAAGAAGTCAAAAATCAAGGTCAAATACCTTGAAAGGCGTTTTTATGCTAACGTGACTTTTAGGAATGATGAAATGAAAATTTTGTACACATGTTCGAATTCTCATTTTTTAGCGAAAAAAAAAACAGTTTTTGACTTTGAAACTCTATAACTTGGAAAAAAAAATAAAATTTCCAAAAACCTCTATGAGGTCCACTAGATAAACATGCTTTAAATATATTTACACACAAATTAGGCAATTAGGACGCGTGGTATTATTGAGAAACTTTCCACCGAAATTCACCTGTCTTCAAGGCGCTTTAAAAAATCAGCTATCACACCGCCAGTCTGTTTTCAAATGTCATGAGGAAAACACACACATACTCATTTCCTCTCCAACACCCTTACACCTCATTGATCTCAAATACTATTTATCATTACACTGCCTACCCAAAGTTCTACTTGCTTGTAGGGAGAGGTGAGTAGGGCATTTGCGGGTAGAGCTTGCGGTGGTAAAAGGAATAAAGATAAGTGTGAACTTTCACTCGACATCGAAGTTGACTTTCACAATTATTTTGAGGTCATCTTCACATTTTGAGATAAAATCCTTTGTTTTCGATTCTGAAGTCAACCTCTATTTCTCAAACCGCTAATCTTCCCTTTTACCTACGTGTACCCTGCACATCTCAAATTGTATCCTTACTATCTACCACTACTCTACTTTTCCAAAATTTCCTCTGCTAGTAAAATTCATTTGGTAGGGTATTATTCAGAAGATTTCACGATAGGAAAGACAATAAAAATAAAGGTAAACTTTAATTTGACCTTTGAGCTATCTTTTCAGGTTATTTTAAAATCAACTTTATTATTTATAATAAAAACCTTTATTTTTAATGCTAGAATAGAAAATAGACTTCGAAAATATTTGAGAAGAAGTTAATTATCTTATCTTTGAAAAGTTACGTATCTAATAAATGTTTTGAATATCTGTTTTTTAATTGGGGAAACCGTTAACAAATTTCTGATTCATGTGACTTTTTGTTAAATGACAAAATTAATTATATTTTTTTAAACTTTACATTTAGGCCAATCTTAGAAAGTACATTTATAATACAGTTGCAGTCGGGGCTTAATTTTTTTTTTTTTATAAGTTTTTAAAATTTTAATTATTATTTTATCTTAATTCTGCAAACGTGACGAATAGAACTAAAATTGGCTGACTATCAGCCCAATGATATTGTTGACATGATCATGGTTCGAGGGGAAAGTCATAATAATTATCATACTGCGGCAAGACTGTACGCAAAACGCTTTTCTAATAGAAGACATCCTGATCATCGAACAATAAGTTAGTTAACATAAAGAGCTCGTGGCGGGCAGCTGGTCCGTCAACGATTCTCGCTAATAAGGGTGAATATGACTATTGCTTTCTCAGATGCTTTAAGATTTAGTCTTATCAGAGAAAAAGCATAAAATTTAAATAATCAGACTTATTTTTTATTATCTCTAAAGCCTATTTGTAAAACAAAATGTGACTTTAAAACGATGAAACTTTAACTCATGGACTAAAATTATGTGATAAACATGTATCTAAGAACTTTGAGAATTCTCAGAAAAGATCTTAATGGAATAATGGATGGATTTATCTACTGCTTCGTTACTGATAATATGATGGGCTAGATAAATGATTACAAGAACAGTCAAAATAAGAGTATTGTTTTTGACGTATTCGTGGTAATAACCTATTTAAACCATCTTCACTAACGGATTAAATTTCGAGTAAAGAGCGTGGATAAGCATATAATTTGAGATTGATGCGGTGATTTTAGGTCAAAGAAGGTTATTGGGTTATTAATTAATTTTTCCTACAAACCACGGTAATGCAGAGAAAATGCAAGAAACATCTTAAGATATATGACCTTGATTTTTGACCTCTTGGAGGTCATAAAAAAAAATTTTGTTTTCAACAAATTTGATGTATTATTTTTCGCTCTTTCCGATTCCGGCATGAAAGATAGGGTCTTCTATTTGAAAAAATAAAGTTGACCTTCAACTGAACTTAAAGGTCAACTCCGAGGTCAAGCTAAAGATCACTGCTATTTGACCTTTTGTACCTTCTTTAACTTTTGTCTAAAACTTTTTTCCATTTCTTGCTTAGATTGTGAGATATTTACGTAGGGAAATTAAAATTGCCTACCCTGTATATATTAGAAGACGGATGCATGTATCCGTAAAACTGAAGGTTTTAAGAAAAAAGTTTTTGACTAAAGTTGTTAGATTTTAAAGGGGACGTCTAACTATAACCTTAACCATAACTTTTAATATAGCCTTCAAGATTATTTGAAGATCAAGTTAGTTTCTATTAAAAGGAAACCTTTACTTTTGATTGCGAAAAACCAAAGAGCAGAAAACCTTACGTTCTAATGTGACCGTGACCATGACCTTGACTACAACTTTCAAGGTCATTTGAAGTCAAGGTGAACATTTTAAATGGAAAATCTTACTTTTGGCCTAAGAAAATAAAAAAACCAAAAATCTTACAGAGCAGAGATTTAAGGAGGAGGGGGGGGGGGGGGGGGGGGGTAAGGTTTTGAAATTTTTATTTTGCATTTTTTTTTATTCCTTTTTCTGAATGTACAACATGGCGAGAGTATTGTGTCAAAATTCCAAGTAAATCGGAGCAAAACTAATGAAGATACAGGACTTCAAACGACCGGCCCTCATGCTCGATTTGTGAGTATAAGAAACTTAAAATTGATTTTCCCGAAAACGTCATTTTTGAAGTTCGTGAACATTATAACTTAAAATCTACTGAACTGATTCTTTTCAAATTTTGAACACTATTTCTACACATAAATCAACAGGTAATCAGAGAGAGTTTTTTCTGTTTTACCATTTTCTTCCATTTTATAATAACAAATTCACCGAAATTTTTTCAGCAAAAATCGCGTTTTCTACCTTCAAATGCTGCGAAAAATAAAAAAATCAAAAAAAAACTCTCTCTGACTACCTAAGAAAACTTATCACCTTTTAAACGCATCTCGATTTTTTTGTTTCAGATGATCCGGTAACGAGTTATGAAGTTCACTGCATAACAACTTTTTGTCGAAGCGTCTCCGGAGATTCGCTGTCACGAACGTATTTATTGATATTTTTGATTGAAATTTTTTCCAAAAATACTTCAGATGTTATACTATAACGTGTATATGGAATATATAAACCAACATTATTTATATCTCCAGAAAAAAATAATAAAAGTATGCCTTTTTTTCGCCCTTAAAATCTTACCCCCCCCCCCCCCCCTTAAACAGTTAAGTCAAGACCAAGTGAAGAGCCGGCCAGTTAAGGCAAGATCAGGCAGAGATCCAACCAGTTAAAGCAAGACCAAGCAGAGACCTGGCCAGTTAAGGCAAAACCAAGCAAAGACCTGGTCAGCCAAGGCAAGACCAAGCAAGAACCCGACCAGCTAAGGCAAGATCGAACAAAGATTCATTCAGTTGAGGCAAAATCAAGCAGAGACGCAGCCAGTTAAGTCAAAATTGAACACAGACTCAGCCAGTTTAGGCAAGACCAAGTAGAGACGCCGTTAATTAAGGCAAGATAATCCATAGATGTAAGGTAAATTTTCAGCTGAGATGAGATGAAAAGAGCTATTTAAGGCAAAAGATGTTCGGAAGTTACTCCATCTTCTCAAAGACACAAGTTGACTCGTTTTTGGAAATGCAATATCGTCTTTTATAACATGTTTCGCGATATGGTGTTAGATGCATTCTAAATCCTCACTTTTATATCTTCTTTTGTCGTTGGTCTGGTTCTATAGACCTTATTTTTCAGAAAGCCCCATAAATAAAAGTTGAGCGTCGTAAGGTCTGGTGACCTAGGTGGCCACTCTACGGGACTTTCTCTGCCTATCCATCGATTATTGAATTTTACATTCAGATGATTTCTTACAATGATTGACCAATGAGGAGGAAAAATGTCTTGTTGTAGCCATAATCTATTTCTCGTATTGAGGTCAATTTCTTCAAGCAGAACTGGGAGTTCATCCCTAATTAACTGCAAATAACCTCGCCCATCAACGTTGCCTTCAAAAAGGTAAGAACCAATCAAATAGCCATAAACGATTCCGCACTATGCATTTAAATTCCAGCGACGTTAATAATCATCAACATTTAATCATTTTAGTATTGTACAAATATAAAATATATTAATATTTTCTATATACATATATATGTGTATTTTGTATGTATTGTCATAGATAAACATAGTTTTCATTTTCATCTGGTAAATGTAAAATTTTTTTATAAATTTAGTAAATAATTAATTATCATGAGCGTGTACATTAAAAAAATAGTCGACTCATAAATAAGCAATATATTAATCTCTAAATTTATGATTTATAATTTGAAAAAATTTCTATGTATAATCATGTTCTGCACAATAATAAAAAAAAACATGCCAAGCATTTTTATAAAGCTACACATATTTTAAATTTTATTATTTTATAAAACTAATATGAATATCATTTATGTATCTATAATTAGAAAAATTAATAATGGTAAATGTCAATTTTTAAAATTAATTCTAATTTTACTGATGATCACTTTTAATTTACGATAAGTTAGTTTTTTCTATAATCTTATGTTTTTAATCATCGTATTTTAACTTAATATTTAAAACATTTTCATAAATTGTAAATAAAATAATTTATTATACTTTTTAAACTACTTTTATTATACATAAATATTTTTAAAAAAATTTGAATCTTTGTGTTTCAATTTAAAAAGATGTATGTTTAAAAAATTCATTTAAATTGAATTTCTAAATAAAATTGTTTAAAAAATGTACAATATAATTTATATTATTGAAATAATATATTTTAAAAATGAAACAAAAAAATTGAAAATTAAAAATTTGTTATACATTTAATTATAATCACATATTGTATACTTTCGATTTTAGTGTAATTTAAGAGATCTATGTAATTAAATAAGTAATTAAATGTTAGAGCTCACTATTGCACACATTCATAAATACACTTAATTTCGTTATTTGTATTGTAAGCAATTTTGTAAATTCGCGAACGAACAAATAAATTTTGTATATATTTTTCGATGATTTATTTATTAAATGTATTTTATATACAATTTTGCAACATACATACATGTATACGATAAATACGATGATCATTAAATAAATCTAAAAAATCTAAGCGATAAAGCTTATAATGTCGAAAATATTTTATTTATAAAACGAATTATTATTCACTAGACGGCTGTTAAAGTCTCAGTTATACCCATCACATATTTTTTTATCGTCGATTAAAACAACAAATTTTTGTTTATTTAGAAAATTGAAAAAGAAGCGAGTTTCTAGCAATGATTAAGCGCTTGTATTGAAGCGACTTAATTAACTTGGAAAAAGATCAAGCTGAGTTGGATGAAGTTCATGGCACATTTGCTTCTGTGTTTACAATAGTTTACGATTAGTTAAATGAGTTTAAATGTATATAAATATTGTTCACAAAGTATAATGAAAACGTTATTGTGTGTAGTCGTCAACTCTGAGGATATTTTGGCTCTTTTTCTTTGGGATCCATCGCGAAACATGGATACAACAATATATTTCAAAGACAAAGAAACTGTAAAAATATTGGGTTTTTGAAGGCGAATAGACTTTGAAGAAATCATCGCCCAGATCCCTGTTTTAAGAACCTTTCGAAATTTTACCTTTTGCACAGCTTAAAAAAGTTGGAGAAACGAAAAGTGTATAGAAAAATAATCTCCTAAAAGGAAATCATATTAAATAATAAAATATCCACTCAAAACAATTTGTTTTTCTATTTTTTTTTTAAAGACTTATTGAACGATACTCGTAATATGTATTCACATTTTATAATAATCCGTAAATTAAAAGATTGTTAAGATATAAAAAATATACCCTTATAAAAATAATATTAAAACAAGATAGAAAAAAAAGAAAAAGAGAGTTTTAATTTTGAATTGCCAGGGACATTTATTTAATGAAATGAATTCCTTATTTCAAAAATATTATGTTATATTATTTACTTTAATTTTAAGATTCAAAGCACAATTTGTTTTTATAAAATTATAGTTTTTTATTTGGTAAAATTCATTATTGAAAAGTTGATATAAAATTTTTTTTTTTCATGAAATAATCTTGAACCTTGTCTGTAAGTTTATTTTATTAATAATAATAAATATAGATTATATCTTACATTCTATTGCAATTTTTATAAATCCATACAAATTCAATTAAACTTTTTTTTCTTTTTTTTTTTTTTTTTTTAAGCATAAAAAACATTAATATTGTTCAATTATAAAAAATACTGAATAAAATGTTTTCTATACATAGTATTTATGATCCGGAGATCCTAGTTGGACAAATTATGTAATATTTTTTCATTCACCGGGTTTGGCAATGCCAATTTTAATAATATTCTAAGCATATTCGTCACCCCGATACACATCGTATTCAGCTCCTTGGCTTTATCGATGCTATCCGTTAACACTTTATGATAAATAGGATATCAATCCTCATACTTGCACATGCTAAGGGCTTTAATAAGTTTTTCATTTCTAGTTAAAATCGATAGGGACCTGATATTCTTAGTGAAAATATTATAAATCGAGAAATTTTCGTAGAACAAATCCATCTTCATTTTTGTAATTTAATTGATGCATTCGGTAAAAAAATTTTTCTTAATTACGTTGATGTTGTAGTTAGCAAGAACCGCAAAATCGACAGACGACTTTATTCTAGCCAAGTGCGCAATTAAAATTTTGGAGTTGTCGGTCAGGTATGAGGGTAGTCCCAAAAGTACCCGACCTGACTTATGAATACAGGTAGTTTTAAAAAAACAATTACTGCGATTGACAATACCACTTTTCAACAACTTAATGTGAAGAATTCATAACGGTACGTTTATTATTATTTTTTTTACAGACATCCAAAGTAAACGCTCTCAGTGAATTTGTAAATATGGAAAAAATCGGGCATTGTTATGTGATACAATACTTTCATTTAAAAGGTCTAAGTCCAACCGATATCGAAGCCGAGTTGCATTCTACTCTGGGGAAGTCTGCTCCTTCGTTTACGACAGTCAAATATTGGGTAGCTGAGTTTCAGCAAGGTCGTACGAGCTGCCAAGATGAACACCGCAGTGGTCGACCAAGTGAGGTCACTACGTCAGAAAATGTGAAGAAAATCCACAAAATGGTATTGCATGACCGTCGACTAAAAGTGCGCGAGATAGCAGACACGGCAGGCATTTCAAAAAGCGCTGTGCATCGCATTTTGACCAAAAATTTGGACATGAGAAAGCTGTGCTCAAGATAGGTGCCGCGATTGCTCACAATAGAGCACAAACAGCAACGTGCGGATGTTTCCATCGAGTGTTTGACAATGTTTCGCAGCAATAAAGCCAAGTTTTTGCGTCGATTCATAACCATGGACAAAACATGGGTCCATTATTTTACATCTGAGACCAAGAAGCAGTCAAAGCAGTGGACTAAAAAGGGAGAATCGGCTCCGAAGAAAGCAAAGACAGTTCAGTCAGCTGGCAAGGTCATGGCATCCGTTTTCTGAAATACGCGTAAAATAATATTTATTGATTATCTTTGAAAAGAAAAAACAATCAACGACGCATATTATGCAGCCTTATTGCAGCGTTTGAGTGATGAAATCAAGAAAAAACGGCCCCATCTGACGAAAAAAGAAGTGTTTTTTCATCACGACAAAGCACCAGTCCACACGTGCGTCATTGCGATGGCTAAAATCAATGAGTTCAAGTTCGAATTGCTTCCTCACGCAACCTTTTCGCCAGATCTGGCTCCCTCAGATTATTTTCTTTTTCCGAATTTGAGAAAATGGCTCGGCGGCAAAAGATTTGCCAACAATGAAAAGGTAGAGTCTGCGGTTAATAGATACTTTGAGAAGCTTGACGGTTCCTACTATAAAGCGGGTATCGAAGCTATTGAACATTGTTGGGAAAAGTGTATCAAACTAAAAGGAGAATATGTTGAAAAATTAAAAACATTTTCGCAATTTTTTTACTGTTTTCTTTGTCAGGTCGGGTACTTTTGGGACTGCCCTCGTAGTTTATCAACGGGCGCGCCAGCGCCCCGTGGTAAGTCACGGTAAGCCATGGTAAGCCCACGGGCGCCTGGCGCACCCATTTATACATCAAATTGATGTATGAAAAAATCAAAAAATTTTTAATTTAACATTTTAATATTGAATTAAATGTAATCCATCACCTTTGCTTCTTTTTTTATGTTCTTTCAAATAAAAAAAAAAGCATTAACATTCGTGCATTCGTTACGAAGATACGATATGCGCCCCCAAATTTTCATCAAATCGTTCTTCAAGCACTTCGTCTAATATCTAGATTCATATTAAGATAGGATAATCTAAACAAGATAATCTCTTGTTTTTATCTCATCATCTATTAATATGTATATATACTAACTATAGGAAAATATCTCGTCATCTGTTATATATATATATATATATATATATATATATATATATATATATATATATATATATATATATATGTATATATATATATACTAACTATACTAAAATATCTCATCATCTCTTTATATGTATATATATATACTAACTATACTAAAATCAAATATGTATAGTATATTTGTAATAAATGTGTATATATATATATTATACGAGGTCTGGCTATTAAATAACGAGACTGCGCGCCTAGAGGGCGCCGTAGAGGGGTGGGGAAAAACAAGTAGTGCGTTGGGTATCTAGATATCTTGTCTATGCACGTACCAAAACACGTTCTTGTCACTATTATTGTATTTGTGCAGTAGCGGTTTGAAACGAACGTGTTTTTTTCTCGTGCCAAAAACCATGTGTGACGAAAAACAGGAGCAACGTATCAATCTCAAATTTCTCGTTCAATTGAAAAAAACTCCGACTGAGTGCTGTAAATTGTTGCAAGAGGCCTATGGGGATAATTCTCCATCTCGTGCGCGTGCTTATGAGTGGTGTAAGCGCTTCAGTGAGGGCCGAGTGAGCACTGAAGATGACCAACGCCCAGGTCACTCTGTCACTGTTTCAACTCTGGAAACAGTGACCAAAATCAACCAAATTGTGCGTGCAGATCGTCGAATGAGCATCCGGATGATTGCCAAGGCTGTAAATGCCGATAAAGAAACGGTTAGACAAATTTTACACGAGAAATTACACATGACAAAAGTCTGTGCGAAGTTGGTGCCAAAAAACCTGACTCCTGACCAAAATCTCTTGCGTCAACAGGTCTGCTCAGATTTCCTTGAAAGGTTAAAAAAGGTTCCGGACTGATAAAAACATTATTACTTGCGGCAAAACGTGGATTTCTCAATACGATGTTAAAACAAAGCGGCAATCGATGCATTGCAAGACGCCTGAATCGCCCAGAATCAAAAAAGCAAGGATGTCCAAATCAAAATTCAAGGCAATGTTGATCGTTTTTTTGACATTAACGGTATCGTGATGACTAAATGGGTTCCAGAGGGTCAGACTGTCAACCAGACTTACTATTTGTCAGTTTTGGCAACACTGCGAGAACGAGTTCGTAAGAAACGGCCCGAGTTGTGGAAGAACAACTCGTGGATTTTGCACCAGTACAACGCACCTGCCCATAACGCGCTATCTGTGAAGCAGTATTTGGCCGGTAAGCGCACTCCAGTGCTCGAACACGCGCCGTACTCGCCAGATTTGGCACTGTGCGACTTTTTTTGTTTCCGAAGATAAAATCTGCTTTAAAAGGGACCCGATTTGAGTCGATGGAAGCGGCAAAGCAAAAAACGGCAGAGCTCCTAAAGGCCCTCACCAAAGAAGACTTCCAGCACTGCTTCGATCAATGGAAAAAACGTATAGAAAGGTGTGTGGCGAGAGAAGGGGAGTATATTAAAGGGGAGCAATCGAATGTAGAATAATTTTTATAATAAAACCCTTTTTCGTAACCAGTCTCGTTATTTAATAGCCAGACCTCGTACATACATACTATATTTTAAAATAATTTTAAATGAAGCTATTTGTGTGTATATATACTATTTTTAAGGTTATTTGTGTATTGATTTGATTTATATATATTATTTTAGAGGTTATATTTTCTAAAGATTTTAACGAACCTATATATATATATATATATATATATATATATATGTGTAATGTGTTGATAGTATTAAAAAAAATTAAATACGTATTGATACAATTGAAAAATTAAAAATATTATACTTTTACTTATAAGTGTTTATTGTTGGCATTATCCAAGTAAGTAATTAATAAACATGAAATAATTCTGATTAAACGAAAACAATCAAGGGGTTATTAATTATGTTTACTATTTTTTCTATGGTGTAAAGTATTTTTTTAAATTAAGATATAATTACAATTTAAATATATTGAATTTTTAATTATTTCTCAATTTAAAAAAATACTTTACACTATAGAAGAAATTTTAAATGTAAAATTAATACAAATGTATATGGACTGCCATGCAACTTATGATTTAAATTTAAATATTAGTTCTACAAGCGTTGCATAGCGTAATGGCTAGGGTGTCTGCTTTATAATGCGAAGGACCCGGGGTTCGATCCCACCGTAGGTCAAACATTTTTCTGCGTTTTTTTCTGTAGAATAATGTGTAAAATAACATGTGCTATAATGCGAATAAACGATTAAATGTAATGCGTATGTTAAAAATCTGTATAGTCATAATAAAAAATAAAATTTTAAAATAGATAAAATACTTAACTGAAGTTTTTATAAAGGTTTAAAAAAAGTATTTCAAAAGGTTCCATCAACTACTTACAATCATTATAATGATTAGATTTTTATTTTTACACGAAAAAGAAATATTTTAACCGTTCTAAAAGCTAATAACTATTTATATTCTAGCTTTTATTGCATCTTTGTTTGTAAGGACATTTTCTAAAAATAAAAATCTAATAAAATCTTATAAACATCTATTAAATTCATAAAATGGCAATAAAAACTTCGAAACATTAATATAGATTATTGACTATTATTAGAGTCTAATATCCACACATTATTAGAGTTTAATATTACCTAATAAAAGCTAATAATCATTATGAAGAATTACTTTTTGTTAATAACATTTATATACACGTGATTATTTCCGCTTGGGTTTCATGAAAGAACATTTCATTAGAACAATCATTAAAAATTGGTCGTTCTGTTGTCAGTGCTAGAGCTGATAATATTATACTATATTTGATTGTAAAGTATTTGATTGTATTGATGGAGTTTGTACTGGTCTTGGATTTCCACCTACAGTTGTTGGAGAAATTGTTGCAGTAGTTAAAGCCTACACAACTCGAGTTGCTGATGGTGCTTTTCCTACTGAATTATTAGATGAAATAAGTGAAATATAACAAAAGAGAGGAGTCGAATTTAGTGTTACAACAGAGAGAAAAAGACGTTGTGGTTAACTAAATTAAGCTTTATTTAGATGTACAGCAATTTTTATCGCGAAAGTGCACTTTTTTCAATAATGAAGATAACTATAATCTTATTTTTATTTATAATAATAATATTTAGTTTATTAAAGTTATAAAATTCACTTATTAGTCTGCTTATTTATTAAATATTCACTTAGAAAAAAATTTAAGTAATTTTGTATATTTTTCTAATTTTATTAAAAGCTTATATCTATGTTACACAGTGTGTCCCATGGAAAACGGAACCTTTTTCAAAATAAAGACAAAATCTCAATATTTCGGCAAATCTCATTTATTTTATTTAAAATAGTCTCCTTTCGCATCAATACAACGTTTTGCACGATCAATTAACATATCGAATAAGTTTTTGAGATCATTTTTATCCATCGACTTTAGTATGTCGGTCGTCGCTCTTTGGATGGCCTCTACGTCGGCATAACGTTTTCCTTTCACAGGCAAGTGCAATTTGAAGAACAAGTAGAAGTCGCACGAAGTTAAATCCGGCGAGTACGGTGAATGGTTGATGGTTAAAATGGAATTTTCGATCAAAAAATCCGTAATAAAGTTCGATCGATGAGACGGGGCATTATTATGCAACAAACGCCAGCTCCCTTTTTCACAGTATTGTGGCCGCACACGACGAATACGGCTGAGCAAACGCTTTATAGCACCAAGATAAAACACAGCTGTAATCGTTTGACCAGGTGGAACGAATTCACGATGAATAATACCCTCCGAATCGTAGAAACAAATCAACATTGTCTTCACTTTTGACTTTTCAAGACGACTTTTTTTCAGATTGGTCTCGGTTGAGTGATTCCATTTAGCACTTTGACGCTTGGTCTCGGGATCATATTGAAAACACAATGTCTCGTCACCAGTAACAATTGAATATTTCAAGTTTGGGTCCTTTTTTGACTCTTTAATCAAATCCTTACAATGTTGAATTAGGAGCAATTTTTCGTAGTCGGTCAATTTGTTTGGAACAAAGCGTGAACACACCTTCCGTAGATTCAAATGATCGGTTCAAGTGCGATAAATTGAATTCTTGGATATATTCAATTTCATTCCCATGTATTGCAATGAAGATTTTGGCTCATTTTTTATAAATTCACGCACTTTTTCAATGTTACTTTGAGTAACCACGGTATTCGAAGGACCTGGATGTTCGTCGTCCTGAATGTCTTCACGATCTTCCTGGAACCACTTATACCACTCATACACTCTGGTACGGGATAGACAATTATCGCCATAAACTTGTTTCAGCAAATTATGCGTCTCAGTAAAGGATTTACCGAGTTTAAAACAGAACTTAATATTTGCTCTTTGCTCGAAGTTCATTTTTCGACCGATGCCACAAACACACTGTCACTTTGAGCGCGATATTTTGGTTTCCATTAAACTAAATGTCGTACAATTTTGACAGAATGTCAGTTAATAATGGACCTTTCCATTGCTAACATCCACCAATAGGTGGCGCCAATATAAATCGATGTTTTGAAAAAGTTCCGTTTTCCATGGGACACACTGTGTATATATATAATATGTGAAAGGTTTATTAAAGCGATAAACACACCTTGATTCGTCTTAAAAAAAATAAGAGTTTATATTATTTTAATAAAATTAGACTAGGATTATACAAATTGCACGTGGTTGACTAACCTAAAAAAAATAAAAGAATCAACAATTAAATGTTTATGCTCCTACTTTCTGTCAATCAGTACTTGTCGAAATTGTTTATTCTGTTTACTTGTGTTATTATTTGTATATATTCTGTTATTATTTATTCTATTAATCAAATTATCTATTTTCTCAACTGAATTATTTATTCTCTTAACTAAATTATTTATTCTCTCGATCTGTCTCCATCTGGTGACGCCACTTGTCAAAACTCCTAATCATCTAAGACGCATGTGTGTGTACATGTACGCAAAGCTTACATATATACGCCGTTAGAAGATCGTGCATAAAAATTTGTAATGTTTTTGTTTTTCAAGATTTTTGAACTTGTGAGTTTCAAATTAGGTATTATATTTTCAAAATTCAGAGTAGCGAATTTAATGCAGTGGACTTAATATCCAAAAATAAACCATAAATTTTTTAATAGGGTGCATCATTTTTAAATAAAGTATGACAATAATAATTATTTGACTTTTTTTATATTCCATACGAATCACCTATCAGAAGATCAGAGAGAGACACTATTAGCCAGGTATGATAAATTATGTTCTGAATTATGTCAATGTCGTGAATGCAGTATAAAAAAGTTGAATCGAATCAAGACGAAAGAGCCTATGATTATAACAGATACCTTCATAGAACTATTTGACAAGGTCTTCATTAACACCGTAGGCAAATTGAGAATGACTCCTCGAGGCAATAGCCATATACTTATAATGCAATACAATCTAACTAAATACCTAATAGTGGTACCGATACCTAATTTACGAACCAATATCATAGCTAATGCACTAGCTAAACACTTAATACGTCAATATGGTGCTCCCAAAGCGATCTAATAGAAACACTCATGAAGACATTTGAAATACGACACCTTACCACATCAGGTGTTACGGCGTAAACACACATGTAGAAATTGAAATTTATAGTAAATCACAAAAGACGTTCTGTTATAGGAATTATACTATTGTACTTTCAACACGTACGTGACTGAGAACGCATTTACTTTTTACAGCTTCAAATTATAAGACCACAACAAATACATATGCACAACAGCTTCGTTAAATAAGACAAAACAGATTTTATATAGACGTGCAAGGACAAAGACATCCGTAAAGACGTTTATCTTTTCCTAAAAGCAATTAGACACGTAAAAACACATCTGCAGTCCAATCGCTTAACCTTTTTTTTATGACATTACCTCTATTCTAACTGTTCGAAACTTCTCAAAAACACATCACGCTCAGATGTCCACCTTAGCTACGAGCACATCTCTCATACATAAATGCATCAAGAAGGCAACCAATAAGATTTTTACCTTCTGTTGCCACACCTACACACCCTTCCCTTTGCAAAACCGAGCTAATGAGTAGACTTAAATTCGAACAACAAGACAGATACATTCATACACTCGTAGAGATACATTCAGACAGTCGAAGTGACATTTATACACTCGTGGAGATACATTCTCACACTCTTGGCATTTAGATTCATCCGCGACGAACACACAACTTTTCATTTTTGACTGCCACGAGAATAACACAATACAAACATAGTCAAAACTTGTTGCACTTAAATTTCTACACTTTGCTACAATCAACAAAAAAAGACAATTAAACAAACGACAGAAACTAGTCACTCAATATTAAGTTGGCGAGTGACATAAGAGTGAAAATAATAATAATAATAATTACTACCAAAAGGTTCTTAAATTGTTAAAATTATTACTAAGACCCCTTTCACTCTCAACATCAGGATATAGACCACAAACTAATGGATCATTAGAAAGAAACCATGCGCCATTCACTGACTTTATCAGGACTTACTCAGAATCTTATAATAACTGAGATAGATCATTTTGATCTTGTGAATCGAAAACAAAGATTATGAATCTTGTGAATCGAAAATTTTAAAAAAATTTTTCTTCTTACTGATTGTAAGTTCGATATTTACTCTTCTTTTTTTAATAATACTTTTTAAATAATTGGATTTTGTAAGTATTACAAATAATTTTCACTTTGTTAGAATTTAAATTACTTACTTTTTCATAAAGAATAATATTTTTAGGAATTATATATTGTTAAAGAATTGGGAATATCATAATAATATTTCATGAGAAGTATGTCTTAAAGAAAAATTACTGAAAATGTTTTCAATGATTTTGACACTGAAGGTGAAGATGAGATAATTATTCCCAATTTTGATAATTCAGGTTCATCTGTCTTTCATTGTAGCTCTGATGATGACATAATTAGTCCTTAATTTCTATCATATAGAAGTTTTAGAAAAATATTTAGAATCGCAAAAAAAATTAGAACCAAAATTATGTTTGGCTTAAAGGAGAAAAATCATACACCGATGCTTTGAATCATGAAATAATGCTTTCTAAAACAGTTAAAAAAAACTATTAAGGATATTTTACCGGTAAAATTATTCAAATTTTTTTCTTGCAAAAAAATAAAATTTCAAATCCTTAAGGCATCGTATGAAAGCAATTTAAATATAAGTATTGATGAATTTAATGTATTTGTGGGTTTTTTCATATTGTTCAGTTACAATTTTCGTACTAATCAGAAGAACCACTGGTCAACAGTTGCAGATCTAAAATGCGAACTCGTTTCGTCAGCAATGCATCGTTCAAAATTTTTCAAAATCAAATCAAAAATAAAATATTCCAAAATAAGTAATAATTGTAATTCTGACAATGCATGGCGGGTTTAGAGTTGAATTTGTGTAAAGAAAACATACAACAATCTGGATTTTTCTTATCTGCTCTATCAGAGCAGTTAGATTCGGTTTGAAATGTTAGGATCTATGCATGTCTTCTGGTGATTTACTCAATTTCGATATTTTTGGTGGTGAAAATTCTACTACAAATAAATCAGGAACATGTGCGTTTGGTTCAAAAGTAGTTATTTAGATGGTTACACAGTTACTGCTTACTGATACGAAAAAAAATTACAATAAGATCACGTATACGATATACACATATACTTTATTAGCTCAGACCTTCTTTCACATTAAAAATAAATCTAGTAACGGGCTTCAGGAACAGTCAGAAAAAGAAGAGTATGTAAAAATGAGCATACTTTTGAAAAAACTCTTCGAGAGGCTCACATAAGTTAGTCATGATAAGAATAATGGAATGAATTAGGTGAGTGTGATTGATAATAAACAAGTTTCTTCACTTTCCACTGCAATTTGAGTTACGCCTATGAAACCAATCGTGAGATATTCCAAAAAGTGTAAAAACAAAGTTACTCATAAGTTTCCTTTTATTCACATTACAATAAATATATGGGTGGTGCTGACTTACATGAGTACAAATGTAAAAAAGCTCTTTCAAGTATAAAAGCAAGAAAATGGACTTGAGTCATATTAATTCGAATTTTGCAATTATCAATAGTTAATGCAGTCGCATTATGGAATATTCGTCATACCGATAGAAAATCACTGAAAACTAAAGATTTATCGATATGTAGCTAAGTTCTATCTATCAAAAACAAGCAACACGATAAACCATAGAAGTAAAACCAGGGATAGAGACACTTGTAGCACTAATAATTGTTCTCTATGAACAACAAAATATTTTCTCGACTGCAACGATTATTATTGAAAATACTGTTCTACAAATAGTTTGAGTTAAATGAGAAGGACTAAATCCAAACTACATAGAGTTAAGAATGCGATAAGATGCTAAACGCTTTTAAACTTCGTAGGCCAATCTCTTCAGTATTTTGTAGAGAAAACACAGAGGCTCAATTAGTCTAAAATCAGAAGCTAAAAAGGGCACTTTGAATTTTTAATGGGAATGACATAAGTCATCTTTAAAAGAGTTGGTAAAACGTCTCGCAAGAAGAAGTTAAAGAACATGATTAGTAATTCATTAATAACTGGTAGAGCTTTAGCAATGGTACTCTGTGAGATACTGTCAGTTCCCCGCGCCTAAGAAAAAAAGCGTGAGGTTGCCAGAATATCATGAGCCAAACTGATTGCATTAAATACAGTGACAATTTAGAATATCTGATCAGGAGTTATTTAATCTCTCCCTCTACTTAGGCAAGAGTCCCAGATTGCTTAATTTTTTCCATGCTTTGTTATCTCCGAGTGCTTTATAAAGTCTTTGTTAGTAGGCAGTTCTCGTTATCTCAGTACATTCATCTGTTTGCCTTATCATTTTCAGAAATTCTTTTACTATTGTCGCATTATTTGTGCGTTTGAATCGACGATAAAAGGCATTGTGTTGTCTATATAAATGACCAGCTCTACGCTAACACATCGTTCAATAAGTCCCGAGACTAACAACGAAAACAACATTTGTTTTCAAAAATCATTTTCATTCGTCAATATAATCTCCTTTTCGAGTAATACAATTTTTCCAACGCCTTTCCAACATTTCTATACCATGCTTATAAAAGGATTTATCTTTTGCTTCAAAATAGGCTTCAGTTTTGGCAATGACCTCCTCATTTGAGCCAAATTTTTTTCCCTGGGGCATTTTTTTGAGATCAGCAAAGAGCCAGTAGTCGCTGGGGGCTAAATCTGGCAAATGCGGGGGGTGCAAAAGCAAATTAAAGCCCAATTCATTCAATTTTGCCATTGTTTTCATGGACTTGTGGCATGGTGCATTTTCTTGGTGAAAAAGGATTTTTTTCTTCTTCATATGCGGTCGTTTTGCTGCGATCTCCTCCTTCAAACGTACCAACAAGTCAATATAATAATCACTGTTGATCGATATACCTTTTTCCAGGTAGTCAATGAAAATCACGCCATGTGTATCCCAAAAAACAGACGCCATGACTTTGCTAGCAGACTGCTGCGTTTTTGGACGCTTTGGGCGGCTTTCGCCAGCCATGCGCCACTCAGATGATTGCCGATTCGACTCCGGAGTGAAATGATGTATGCATGTTTTATCCATGGTCACGTATCGACGCAGGAAATCCTTTTTATTGCGAGTAAATAGCGATAAGCAGCTCTCTGAATCGTCGACTCGTTGCTGTTTTTCTTCCACTGTAAGCAATCGCGGCACTCACTTGGAAAAAACCTTTTTCATGCTCAATTTATTATGAAGGATTGTAAATACGCTTCCAGATGATATCTGTGTCATTTCTGCAATCTCACGGTCCTTTACTTTGCGATTTTTTATTACAATTTTCAACACTTTACTCACATTTTCCTGTGTAACGGCTTCCAATGGCCTACCCGAACGTTCCGCATCGTTTGTGTCCGTACGACCACGTTTAAACTCAGCATACCAACGACAAATCGTTGGTTTGGATGGAGAGGAGTCCAGGTAATGTTTTTTAAGCCATTGCTGGGCTTCTACGGTGTTTTTACCCATTAAAAAACAATGTTTTATCAACACGCGAAACTCGCTTTTTTCCATTTTTCAAACAAATTACAAAGCGACTTTACTCTAACCTCGACAACTCTGCTGTCTGTGATCCCATCGACGTGAAATTTTTACACGTTTTATGTAAAGGTTCGCACTCTATGGAAACGTGGCCAGTTTGGTACTACTAGCACCATCTCTGGGTTAGTCTCGGGACTTATTGAACGATGTGTTATCTTATGGAAGACTGCTCTTTTTTAAAGAAAATGATTTTAAAAGGAGTAGTTCTTCAATAGCTTTAATTAGGTTGTCGCAGAGACGGCTCAGAGCTTTTTCGATACTAAAGTGCTTAGCTCCAAACGGCATTGAATTATAGCAAGATAAGAATAAGATTAATGTGTCGGGTAAAATTTTTTTAAAGTCGTGATTTGAGAACGAGTGGATGGGATTGGTGAAACTATTGTAAGATATAAAGTCCGTAATTATGTTGGGCTTGCTATGAAATTCAGCCGGAGGTTTCATAAAATGTAGTCATTGTCATTCTCGAGCATCAAGTCAATCCAGGTGCGAGATACGGATGTGAAGTATAGTATGTGAGGTCGAGCTAAATCAGCATTAGAAAGAGTTTAACTAATAATTCATAGATAAATTTTGCATAATCACTCTCTCTGAAAAGATCGGTATTCAGATAACCCATGATTAATTTATGACTACAATTTAAGTAAAATGTACGTAGGTCACTTATGAAAAAAAAACATTTTTAAAAAACGTAATTTTAGGTAGTCTGTAGATAACGGTTACAAATACTGCAAGGTAATTACTACCATCGATGTAATATGGTATATATGGCTCGCCAGCCTGTTCTGCATTGATGATGATCAGATTATTTCACATTTTAAGCTCTTTCTAAAGTCAAGTGCAACTTTACCGCAATTGATGTTACAATCTTTCCTGAAAATCTGTAACCCCTTATCTAAATGACGTCATCTGGTACATCCAAATTCAGCTAGGTTTTAACCTCACCGAAAAGGTCGCAGAAGTAACCATCATTAATTCATTAACGGGCGAAACAGTCTTATAGGTACCGATAACTTTGACGTTCATTCGTGTTAAGTGAATTGATTTTCTTATAGTATCCTTTTCAGTATTTTTAGATATGCTCTTTCGAATGGTGCTACTTAATTCTTAAATTATGTTGTAAATGTTTTCTTTTTCAAAAATAATAAAAAAAAAAACAAATTTTTGAAGGAATTTATTTTTATGTGACATTTTGACACTAAAAACAGTGTTCAATTATTTTCAAAAGTGATCAAATTGTACACCCGATAGTTGTATTTATAAGATATAGACATTAGTATAATCATCATCCAATATGGCAAACCCAAGATGGCGCCCGAAACGGAGAAATTTTCTTCGTTACCTATAATTCGTAGATTTTTTGATCTTCAGCTTATTTTTAGATACTGTAACTAAATAAAATTGAATGTATTATTGTCTTTTTTATAATTTTAATTTCATGTTGATCATCTAAAAATATGTAATTCGATATAATGGCTATTTATGTAAAAAAATGCCTAAAAAATGATGAAAAATTATCAAGCGGCCTATGAAAACACAGCTTTTGTGTATATATACGAGGTGTGATCAAAAAGTAAGATAACTTTTTGAATTTCGCGCGCTCTGTAAAAAATAATGGAATAAAGAGTTTGTATTAATTTTTGTGTAAAAAATGGTATGAAGTGCTTAAAAATTCTTGAAATGTTGACAATGGCGTACGGTGAGTTAATTCTAAGCAAAAAAAATTTTTATAAGTGGTATAAGTTATTTCAAGAAGGCCGAGAAAATGTTAACGATGAACCTCCCTCCAGATGCCACAGCACGTCAAAAACCGACGAAAATGTTTAGAGAGTGAAAGAAATTGTGTTGAAAAATCGTCGAATCACGATGAGAGAAGTAGATGATGAACTTAACATATCGTTTTACTTATGCCAATCGATTTTTACGGATGTTATGGGTATGGCACGTGTGTCAGCGAAATTCGTTCTGAAATTGCTTAATTTTGATCGGAAGCAGCATTGCATGAACATCGCCCAAGACTTGTTAAACAATGTCAATAATGATCCTGATCTGCTCAAGAGGGTTATAACTGGTAACGAATCATGGGTATATGGTTATGACGTCGAAACCAAAGCCCAATCATACCAATATAAAAGCCCAGGAAAGCCAAGACCGTAAAAGGCACGCCAAGTTCATTCGAATGTGAAGGTTTTGCTCACAGTTTTCTTTAACTACCATGGCATTGTGCATCAAAAATTCCTACCACAAGGTCGTGCGGTAAACAAAGAGTATTACCTTGAGGTTATGCGGCATCTGCATGAATCAATATGGAAAACACGGTCGGAAGTGTGGAAAGAAAATTCATGGATTTTGCATCATGATAATGCACCTGCGCACACGTCGTTACTAGTGAGTAGTTTTTTGGCCGAAAACAATACTACCATTTTGCTTTAGCCACCGTATTCACTAGACTTGGCCCCCTAAGACTTTTTCTTCTTCCCATAATTGAAAAGACCCATGAAAGGACGAAGACTTGCGACAAATGAGGGGATTAAGGCTGCATCGATGAAAAAGCTCAAGGTAATACCCAAAAGTGCATTTCAGAAGTGTTTTGACGACTAGAAAAAGCGCTAGCACAAGTGCATTGTATCAAAGGGGGATTATTTTGAAAGGGATAACATAATTTTAAATGAATAGATAATTATTTTTTATAAAAAATGAAAAGTCACCTTATTTTTTTATCACACCTCGTATATAGCCACTATATCGATTTACATGTCCTTAGAAGATTAATTTGAGTTAAAATTATAAGAAAGAAAATAATCATATACATATATATATATATATATATATATATATATATATATATATATATATATATATGTATATAAATACTGGGTGTCCCATTTTAATTACGAATGCATACATCTCTAGAATTAAACTTCTCAAAAAAAAAGATTTTAGTCAAAAGTTATTTAATTTTGAAGAGGACGTCTAACTGTGACCTTGACCATAACCTTCAATATGGCCTTCAAGATCATTTGAGGGTCAAGTTAGTTTTTCTATACAAAAATGCTTACTTTAGACCACGGAAAACGAAAGAACACAAAATTTTATGTCCTAATATCACCTTAACGATGCCCTTGAATATGACCTTCAAGGTCATTTGAAGGTAAATTCAATATTTTGAACAGCAAGCCTTATCTTTGACCTCAAAAAAGGAAAGAGCAAAAAATTTCACGACGAAAAAATGATGACCTTGACCATAACCTTCATGGTCATTTTAAGATCAAATTAATTTTTACAAAGAAAAGTTTCTGCCTTTGGTCATGAAAATGAAAAAAGGCGAAAATTTAATGTCGGATATCTTTCACCACGACATTGACCATGACCTTGATTATCACCTTGAAGGCTACTTGAAGGTCAAGTTACATTTTTTTTATAATGGGAACTTAAACTTTTACTCCCAATTTCAATACTTAATTATTTCGTTGGCATTCTTCTAACAGTAGACAAATAATTATGGTCCCGTTAGTTTAGTTACGCATAATAAAAAAAATTAAAAATAAAAAAGCAGTAAATAATTTTAAGTTAATTTTTATTATAAATCAACTTGAACAAAATTAGACATGCAGAAAAAAATATTTTTTCATCTAATAATACTTTTCTTAATAAAAAAAGATCCTTTCCTAATGATAAGGGAAGTTTGATAGTCTCGAATTTTGTATTATTTTTCCTTGATTCAACATCCTGACAGTCGGTAAACATCTTCAATGAATAACATAGTTTATTACAATCATTCTGGGAACGTGTATAAATTCTTTTTTGGTTAGTTTCTGGATTGTGAATTTGGTTGCCATATAGTGGTTTCTGAAGTTATAACTAATTTAAATTAACTGTGTCATTCATTGTCAGTTTATTTGAATGCAAAAATGAGGCAACATTTTGACAAATTGAGTTTCTTCAAATTCTCTTATCCTGAAAAAAATTCGTTCTTTTAATTGAAGAAATAATTTATTTATTTGTTTATCTTTTGAATAAAATTCGTTTTTTTATATTGAGTTTTATTTCTTATTTTGACATTTTTTCATTATGCCTGACTACACAGCAAATGAAATCATCAATATTCTTTTGTGTTAGGAGAATGTCGACGAAACTCCGTTTAAGCTTCAATTTTGTATGTTACTAGATTCTCCGAAAGACGTCATCCCAATGACACTATTATTCGTAGTATTGAGTTACGTGGCCGTCAGAGTAAGTTTGCTCGTAAAAGGAGGTCCATGTTAACAGAAGATTATTCTAATAATCTTAGAATGATTGCAGTACTAGCTATGATGCACCGGGATCCTCAGATAAGCTTACGTCGAATCGAATGAGAACTTCGTGTAACAAAATTAACATCCAGCAGATATCTAAAAAATGTAAATTATGATCCGTATCACATATCTTTGAAACAAGCTTTATAGGTTTAGGATTGGTGAAAACGACTTATTTTTTGTCAATAATAATTATAATTTTTTGAAATATGTTATTCGGTGTACAACTTGGCTTCTGCCGTTTTTTTCCGAAATTCGAGGCTTTCTTGTACAAAACTAGTTATACATTCATGATTCAAAGTATTGTCCATCGCTGGCCACTACTTTCTCCCATCTTTCGGGCAGCATACGAATCCTGCGTTGAAAAAACTGGTCATCTTTTAAATCGATCCACGAATCAATCCCATTTTTTACTTCTTTATAAGACCGGAAGTGCTGGTCAGCCAGGCCGTGTGCCATTGATCGAAACAAGTGATAATCCAAGGGAGCAGCGTCTGGAGAATACGGTGAGTGGGGTAGGACTTCCCATTTCAAAGTTTCCAAGTATGTCTTGACCACTTTCGCAACATGGAGTCGAGCATTGTCATGCTGTAAAATCACTTTATCATGTCTCTCGTTGTATTGCGGCCGTTTGTCTTTCAATGCTCGGCTCAAACGCATTAATTACGTTCGATAACGATCGCCTGTGATTGTTTTAGTCGGTTTTAACAACTCATAATACACTATGCCGAGCTGGTTCCACCAAATACTGAGCATGACCTTGGAACCGTGAATATTCGGTTTGGCCGTCGACGTGGAAGCATGGCCGGGATATCCCCATCATTTTCTGCGCTTGAAATTATCGTAGTAAACCTATTTTCCGTCCCCAGTCACAATGCGATGCAGAAATCCCTTCCGTCTTTGGCTTGCAAGCAGCTGTTTACAAACACACAAACGCCGTTCAACATGTCTCGGCTTCAACTCGTACGGCATCCAATTTCCTTGATTCTAAATCATTCCCATGACTCTTAGGTGTTTCGAAATGGCTTGTTGCGTCACTCCCAATGATCCTGCCAATTCTTGTTGCGTTTGACACGAGTCTTGATCAAGTAATGCCTCTAACTCTGCATCTTTGAAAACCTTCTTTCTTCCACCTCCATGCTGGTCTTCGACGTTAAAATCGCTGTTCTTGAAGCGTTGAAATCACTCTTGGCACGTTCTTTCACCAATAGCGGCCTTACTATAGGTATTTGAGAGCATTCGATGAGCCTCAGTCGCAGATTTCTTCATATTAAAGCAGAAGATAAAAACCTCCCGCAAATGACGAGAATTTGGCTCGTAAGCTGACATGTTTAATCGAGAATAACTTCATGATGCAGACACAAATCGACTAATATTTCGATGGCGTTATGTTTACAAATACTTAAGCTTATTGTTTGACATCTATGATCTATTTATTTCAACTACCACTTACCACTACAGCCATCTATTGCAAAACGGCGAAAGCAAAGTTGTACACCCAATATATATATATATATATATATATATATATATGAAATAATCAAGAAAAATGCAGTATTATCTATCATTTTGAGTTTTTTAGCATTTACATTTTAATTCTGAATACATATTTAGCAGCGGTTTTTGAATTATATAAAATATACTTAAGTAATATTATAATAAAATATAATTATTATCTTAAAATATACTAAATTAATTCAACAAATGAAAATTAGTAGTGAAAATTTCAAAAAATTTGAGAAAATAGAAAAATTTCGTAAGAAAGCCGCCATTTTGAATTTTAAAATGTACCAGAAGTCAATTTCTAGCTAAATTCTTAGGTTTTATACGTATCTCCACAAAAAAGGCTAGTGATGTCATATCTGGCGAGTTAGTGAGCCATGTATCTAGACCTCCTTTTTTGATCCTTCAACCATCATATCGTTAACTTAAAAATTAGCATACATTAATAGCAAAATGTGGCATAACGCCCTCTTCTTAAAATCACATTCTTAACCTAGCTACTAAGTCCACATCTTCTAAAATCATGGTTAGTATTCTTTTAGCAACTTTCGTAGCTGTGTCTATTAACGTTGCGTTTAAAAAAGGAGGGTTAATTAAAGCAATCATTAACTATCATGTACCATACTATTAGACTCTATGAAATTTGATGTTCTCTGTACCAGTGAGGGTTAAAATCCAACCCATAATGACAGTGGTGTTGATTTAACTGCCCATCGCTGGAAAATTTAGTTTCATTAGCAAAAAGCTTATACCGGAAAAAAGGAGGATCATTTTTTATTATCTGTAAAGCTCACTGGCAAAAATTAACACGAACTAGACTGTGATGTGCCCTCAAAACTTGCGTCAGAGTAATGTGATATACATGATATTATACAGCACTCAAAATTCTTAAAGCTGTCTTTAATGGTATGCCAATTTTCCTTTCGATCTAACGAGTACTAACTTGTGGACCAAGATGAACGGCTGCTAGAATAGTAACGGCTTGTGGATCATTTTCGTCGTGTTCATGACGTCAGCTTTGGCGAACGAAATGTCCGTTTCACTTCAATTCCAAAGCACTTTCAATCAAATTTTGAATGGTCACATTCATAGGATGTCTTGTTAAAAAAATGTGCAACATGAAGCTTGAATGCAGCATTGTAATTCTTATGACATTTCCCTGCAAAGGATAACATATCAAAAATCTCATTTGAAAGATAAGCAGCTAGTATGCAAAATTACTTAAAATGTTGTGAAAAAAATAATATTGTGTTGTAAGGATGTAATGTAAAAATGGATTCAATATCTTAAATATTATCTTAACTTAAGCAAGTGGTATTTTATGTAAATAATAATTAGCTCTTCAATAAATTATTTTGCGCTCAACCCACATTGTATTACTACATTAATTATTGTTACCTGAATGTAGGCAGTGTGATGTAAGGATGTAATAAAACACGGTCTTAATTTTGTATAATATCAAAAATGTGATGCAGTTTAAATGAATGATATGATGATAGGTGGATCGGATAAGAAGATCTAGTTGAATGGCTCGCTATGTCATGTCGGGTACGACATCTCTCATCAGCTTTGCCGTTTTTAGCCTAGATTTGCGTCTAATAGCTGGAAATCGGCTAGAAAAACGTTTTTTGTGTGTAACAGGTAAAGATGGAACTTTTTTGAAGGATAGTTTCCTTCTTACTTCAGCTACGCCGAAGCCTAAGAAAGAAGCTAGAAGGAAAGGGTGGAATGGAGTAAAAGAGTCGAACAGTCCTCTAAAAAGGATTGAGATCGCTCTTTTGCGGATAAAAGTGGTAGTTGTAAACTAAGAATAGTAAATAGCAGAATGAGAAAAATGAGCGAAAAAAGAAGAATGAGTCTTAAATAATTTTTATTTTAGTTATATTTTGCTTACTTTCTTTTGCCTTGAGAGCGGCGAGAGATGCTTTCTCGGTCGTTGGCTAGATAGATGATGATAATTACGTGTGCTCAAAAATTGTAGATGCGAATGCTAATGTTGCTAAAAGAATTAAGTGACTAAATTATAACTGCCGATGTCCCCTTTTTCTTCGGACAGCCCTCTAGAAGGGGCTGGTTGAATTGTGCTCCTATGCCATTGGGTCAGGGAAGTCAGTAGGTCAATAGATTTTCCAAATTTTGGAAAAGGCTCATTCCTCTGCGGGAAAGTACGCGTCTTCGCCCTCCTTCGTTTCTCGGGTGGAGGGGCTTACGATGCTCTCTATCTCTCTCTCCTCTCTTTCTCTCTCAACTGTCTATTTTTACATTTATTTTTACATTTATTTTATCCGCTATACGCAATATATACATAACAATATTTATATAACAATAATAAAGTATAAATGTATAGATGAAAATAGTTGATTAATTAATTATATACTTAAAAATATTCTCGCATAATTACTTAATCCGTTAATTATTTTTTTTTTTGTATAAAAAGTAGATACATATATATATATATATATATATATATATATATATATATATATATATATATTTTTTTTTTAACATGCACGGTAATATTATTCGTTTGTATAATAAATTTATAATTAATATTTTCGCGTATGCATGAATCCACAACTATAACTAAATCGGTCTCTTAATTTTTGCAATAATAATATTTATATTGTTTATTTTCAAATTGATTACTTTAATAACAAATAACGTATGTTCAGGGTGCGTACGGTATTTGAGAACATGCATGAATGTGACTATAACTTCGCGAATTTTTTTTTTTATTTTTTTTCGTTTTCAGATAAGAAATAGTGGACTACAACATCACTCAAGAAATGAAGAGACATGCTGTCATCGTCGCTATATGTGCGAACCATACAGATTTAGAGATCTCTAATTTTCTTAATTGCGCCCGTTCATTCGTGCATAAGGTTCGCCGTGAATTGAAAGCATCAGGAGGCGATACAGGATCGGTTGCAAAACGCAAAAAGCACGGACAACGTTCTGACACTGCCCGATCTGCAGAATTTTTAGAGCAAGTGCAAGCAATCATAGACGAGGACCCTTCAAAATCAATGAGGGTCCTTGCGAGTGAGCTTCATGTTTCTGAGCGCCTTCTTCGTTGAGTTGTCCACGAAGACCTTTGGTATAAGTCTTACGTGATGCGCAGAGGACAGTTCATGTCGAAACAAACACGGGAACAGAGAGTTCTCTGATCAAAACGTCTTTTAAACAAAATCAAACACCCAGAGGCGCCCAAAATGTTATGGTTTTTTTTCCAATGAAAAAAATTTTGACCAAGATCAAAAGACCAATCGCAGAAATGACAGATGGCTATGTTCAAATCCTACGGAGCTTCCTGTTGTTATGCACACAAAATTTCCAGCCACTGTTATGGTTTAAGGTGTTGTCAGCAGCAAAGGACATGTTATGCCACCACACTTTTTTACTCAAGGACTTCGAGTGAACTCTGCTGCATACATCGAGGTTTTAGAGACGGTAGTGAAACCCTGGATAGACAATGTAAGCGGAGGCAGACCATACATTTTTCAACAAGACTCTGCTCCTTCACATAAAGCGACGGCGACACAAGATTGGATCGCCGGAAATTTTTATGACCACATAACACCGAGCCTATGACCACCTAGCTCCCCAGACCTTAATCTTTTGGATTATTACGTTTGGGGCGTAGTTGAGCGTGAAACCAATAAGCGTCCTCATAGCACCACTTCTTCGCTGAAGACTGCTATTAATGCCGTTATGGTCAATATGAACAAGGAGCATTTGATTCGGGCATGTAATCGTTTCCGGACCCGGATCAAAGAGGTTATTGCTGCTAATGGCGATTTTATTGAATAACTTCATAGCTATAAATTAATTTAACGTTGTATAAAAAATTCCTAAAATTTCATTAAATTTTATTAAAAATACAAGCTAATTAATTTTACTCTCAAGTTGTCTTCAAATACCGTACGCACCCTGTATATGTTAATAACTTATAAGTATTTTTAACTACGTATATATAAACTACAATTATATTGAAACCTGCACTTTATTCTAACTTTAAATAGAACGCGTACTTTGTACTTGTTAAAATAAAACCTAACATTGTCATAAAATTTAGTCAGTGATTAAAATTAATTTTTTTATTAGGTTATTATTGAAAACCGAAGATAATATTATTTTTATTTTAACAAAATAGTACAAAATATAAAATTCTTAAAAACTAACGCTTCTTTCCATATATATGTACGAAGGCACGTGCGTAGCGATACTTCTCGGAGTGCAGTCCCTTTCGTTAGGTACGCTGTTTTGTCTACATAGACTTTCCCGAGTGGCGCGTTCGGCTTTGTCGTAGTGGAAAAAGTCGTAAAGTGTTCTATTTGGAATTTTTTAGGTGCTCTTTTCTGGATGCATGTAAAAAAAATTTGGTTGTGCAGCTGAGCGATTTTACTCGTCTAGCCACAGACAATTATTATACGGTTTTTCTCGGAGAAATGCAAAGAGTGCTTGTGGATGTGCTTTCTTTATATTTCTTCCAAACGTCTTAAAATCTAGATACCAGACACTAGGTTATTCATGCGTGAGACGGTTTGCTGCTTTGTTTCAGATACTCTGCAAATTAATTTTTGATACTTGCACGTGCACTGGCATCTAGAAGACCGTTTGAATTTTTGTTCTTTAAAGTGCCTTGGTTCTAAAGAGATAAAAAGAAGCCAGTAAGTTAAATTAAAGAAAAAATTTATGTAGGAAAACAAAAAAAGGAAAAAGAAAAAAATATTGGCTGCTGCGAATAGGCGGAAATTACAGCTTGCTCACCACATATGACATCACCAGATCGAAGTAAAGAGCTTGCGCAGCCATCCCTAGAGAAACTTTGTTAAGGACTGTGGGCAGTTTCGAAAGACGTTTACCTTTGTATCTTACAGCCAATAGAGGTATGTAATCCATGGGTTATTGATAAGTTACCTTAACCGGAAGGCAAGGCGATTCACGGTATCAAGCACCCTAAAAGAAACAGAACTTACTACATCCACATCGTTGTTTTAGGGTAACGCTAAAAGTAAAGAGAAAGTATTTCAATTTTTTGCAAATTCTTGAGAAATAACCTCGACACTCTGGGACCTAGACTTCAAGGTTAACTGTGAGTCAAGGCCGTCAAAACTCATGCATTTTCGTCATTATTTGATGAGGCAACTTTAACGTTTAGCTTGCTCAGTAAACTGTTAACGTTAGAAGAGAAAGCTTTTGAGCGCTTTAAAACTGTTGACCTTGATTTGAACTTCCTCAAAGTCAGTAAACAAATTTTTGAACCGTCATTTTTGACGTGAGATTCCCTACTTCATCAGAACCTGAGATAAATAGAAATTTCTATGTAAAAATCGCCTTGACCTTACGTTTTTAGAAATTCGACCTTGATATTACCTTCTCTAGGTCAAAATGAAAACTTTCAAAATATTATTTCAAATGTAAAACTCTTTGCTACTTTAGAATCCAATATAAAAAATAGAAATTCACAGTTATTTTTCTGCATGACAACGCTCGATCTCATGTCGCAAAAGTCGTGAAAAAAAATTTGGAAACGCTCAAGTGGGATATTTTACCGCATCCGCCGTATTCTTCGGACATTGCTTCTTCTGACTACCGGTAGTTCCGAGGGATGCAGCACGATCTGGCAGGTCATCGGTTGACTTCTTTTGCAGAAATCGAAAATTGGCTCCTAACTTGGATCACCTCAAAAGATGAGACATTTTTTTGAGATGAAATTCGCACACTGCCTAAGAGGGGGAAAAAAGTAGTAACTAGCGATGGACGATACTTTGATTTTTCTTAATTCTTTTTATTTTGAAATAAATGAGTTTTTGACCGCAAGAAAACGAACCAAATTAATTTGTACTGCCAAAAGTTTTATACAAAATTTACTTTACAAAATATTATTATTAATATTATGCAAAAATTAATGATTAATTAAATAATACTGAAACCTGTTAATTCCTAGTTGACGCCAGATCGCTACCCTTGCAGTCGATTCTTTATTTCTTTCCACTTTATAAGAACACAAAGAGAAAGCAAATGCTGATGATGTTTTTTGCATTAGAAATGATAATATCTAGAATAGTAAAAGCGTAAAACTTATTAAAAATAGAATATAAAGAATTGATATTTTTGTGTAAAATTTTTAATGATATATTAATAAAAAATTAAATTTTTACCATATGTTCTACAGATTTTTCACATTGACATGCACGGTCAATAGTTCTCCAAGAATTCAAACGTGAACATCCAAGAAGAAAAACATTTTTTCGGCGAGAATGTCCATGATAGTCAACAAAAATGAATGGAGAAAGCATTAAAATATTATTACAGTATTTCATCAAGTTTTTTGTGTGATATATAGTTGGATGAAGGTATAAATTTGGATTATTCCAAAGACGATTTAAATCTTGATTTGTCAAAGCATAACGATTACTGTAACATAATAAATACATATTATATTTTTTAATATTGAGCAAAATTATTTTTTTTGTGTTCATGATAATATTTATTTTTTATTGCTAGGATGAAACAATTTATTCGTACAATGCACATTTAAATCTTCGGAGACAAGACACACTAACGCATGAGTATTTTTCCAGACAGTACGAGGGCGGTTCAATAAGTACCCGTGTTTGACGACAGAGGGCGTTCCTGAGGGAAGTTAATATTATTATCGCGTTCTTCCATCTATTAAACGACGGTAAAACAAATTTCAGACTAATTGATTGGTTAGTTTGGATTTGGCAGCCATTCGAGTAACACGTATTTCGTGATTTTCGCTAAGATGGAAAAAGAGCAGTATCGTTCAGTAATTCCCTTTTTGTTTTTGGATGGAAAAAAATGCGAGGAGATGAAAGCAAAGTTGAATGCTGTTTATAAGGACACTTCGCCATCTATGACCACAGTTAGATTTTGGTTCAACGAATTTTAACGTGGGCGAACATCCCTTTTTAATGAGAAGCGACCAGGACGCCCGGCAGACGTGATTACCGAGAAAATCATTCAAAAAGTCTACGACATGATTCTTGCTGATCAACGAACGAAAGTGCGCGAATTAGCAAGGCCGTAGGTGTGTCGACCGGAACGGCAATTAATATTTTACATGATAAGTTGGCGATGAAAAAATTGTCGGCCCGATGGATGCCGCGATTGCTCATGGTGGACAACAAGCGGATGTAGCTGTAACTTCAAAGCAGTGTTTGGAGCAATTTAAGCGAGATCCGAAGGAGTTTTTGCGTCAAGTTGTCATCGTTGATGAAACCTGGATTCATCATTACACACCAGAAACTAAGTAACAATCAAAATAATGGATTTCTCCTGGTGAATCTGCTCCAAAGAAGGCAAAGACGATCTTATCGGTCGGAAAGATCATGGCAACGATTTTTTTGGATGCGAACGGCGTCATCCTCATGGATTTTTTAAAAAAAGGAAGAACGATCGCTGGACAATACTACAGTGAGTTATTGGACCGCTTCGACAAAAAGTTGAAGTAGACACAGCCGCATTTGGCGAAAAAGAAGGTGCTGTTTCACCATGATAACGCACCAGCACATTCATCCAGAGTTGTCACCGCCAAACTGCATGAATTGCGTTATTAATTGCTACCGCACTCCCCGTATTTACCCATCTGGCTCCCTGCGACTTTTTCTTGTTCCCAAACATGAAAAAATGGCTCGTGGGAAAAAAATTTAGCTCAAACGAGGATGTCATCGCCAAGACAGAGGCGTATTTTAGAGAGTTCGACAAATCCTATTTTTTGAAGGGGTTAAAAAAATGGCAGGAACGTTGGGAGAAATGTATCTTTCTAAAAGAGGACTATGTTGAAAAATAAAAAAAAAATTTTTTGAAAAAATGGTGTCTTCATTTCTAACACGGGTACATATTGAACCGCCCTCGTAAGTCTGATTGATTTTAGGTATATATTGTTATTAACTTCTTTTAAGAGAATATCAAAATTATCATCTTTTCTCTCAAACTCATAATGCATGAGTTATAGAGTCGCTACCAAAACACATACTTATTAAAATAAATAAATAAATAAATGCATTCTTAATCTAAATAAATTAAAATCATAAATAGAATATTCTATATATGCCGAAAAACTAGATATTTTTTTATTAAAATACTTATATCAATCATTGAGAAATATTATATATCTAATATCGATATACTTTAACTAATCAATGAGATGCATATGGTGTATGATTAAGTATTGAGTAGATTAAGTTAAGTGTATTATATGAATAAATCATTTAAATTATGCGAAGTAAAAAGTGTCATTTAATTTGAATATTATTTAAGCGCAAATGTGTTATATAAGAGTGCGTCGATTTGTTAACATTAAATGAAAACGTAATTTATTTTAATAAGTACAAGTAAGATGATCAGGTGTAGCATAAAAAGAGAAGTTTTTTTATTATTTTTTATCATTTGATCCACGATTGTGCTAGTAAATTATGCGTATAAGTCATCCGTATATTATCTTACCAATAATAATTAGTTCTCCACCATATATTGATTATTGCCAACAATAAATGCAAAACATTAAATATCACATATAATATTTTCTCACTTTATTTCTCAGCTTTTTTATCTGCCTGTATGCTACTTAAATTTAAAGAATAAATTTAACAGCCGAAAATTGCATATTGTAACTTAAAATAGAGTTTCGTCATTATTACTGTATCAGAACTACTAATAATCCATTAAGTACTAAACGTACAGTTTCTTATTTTCAACTGCATAATCAACCATAAAATTGTTTAAAAAAAAATTAAAATAAGTTATTTCTAACATAAAGTTGTCTGAATTTTCTATCGACGGTGTCTAAATTACAAAAAAATTAATTTTAAGAAGTTTTAATTGTTTAAATGGCGGTTGGGATCTAAAATTCTATGCTAATTTTCTAATTTGCATTGATTTACTTGAAATCGATCGAAATAGATCGAAAGTGGTATACGGAGATTCTTTGAGTCGCTAATTATTAATCTAATTGCTGCTTACAAAAATTACAGACAGAAAATGCAATATGATGGCCAAATTTTCCAAAATCATTTAAAATTTATGAAAATTGGTATATAGGGGCTTATTAGATCACTAAACATTAATCTGCTATCAGGATTTACATATGGAGCCTTCTATACAGTGACCAAAAATTTTCGAAATTATTAAAATTCATGAAAATTATTATGTGAGTAATCTTTAGATTATTCACCGTGAACCTGCTATCAGATTTTTTAAACCCAACTTATTTGAGCTTGTTAGATCCTCAATTAATATTATATTCCTGTAATAAAAGTTTTATTTCGTCGATGTCATTTATCGAAATTGACAGTTTTTTTTACTAATGATTCTTATAGGTGTAAGGTCGGTACACGACTTCCGGTTTTTTTTTCTTTCGTCTCAGCCGATAAGTTTCTTCTCTGCCTTTCCTACCACGATAAAGCCCCCTCCACAACCTACGCGACGCACGCTCCACTGACATAGACCATTGTGAAACTTAAATTAAATTCAAACCGAGAATTGAATGTGCGAATGACCTATATAAAAAAGCCGCTCTCGTTAAATGCAACTTGATCACGATGCAATTTTTTACAAACAAAACTGTGTAGCATCGATTTATATTGTCAATCGCACAATCGCATACAAGTAATCGACATCATACTACAGCTAAAAATAATGTTCTTCTTTCTAAGTCCGTAAATATGTATAGCGTAATTTGGGACATCGTGCAATAACTTGGAATGTCCTGAATTCCTCTTGCAATACCCTCATAATAACTTTTTTGAAATAAATAATTAATTAATTAAATAAAAAAAATTAAAATAAATAAATAATTAATTTAAATTAATAGGCCAATGTTCAGCTGTTACATGCATCTATTTCTCCAGTTAAATTTTAATTGATACGGCTATTATTCAGCGACAATTCAACTATCCTATTTATTATTATTTCACTATTTTATAAGTAAAAATCTTATATCTTTAATAACTGTCTACAACATGCGTTTTTATAAAAATAGTTGCATTTTGTAAATAAAATTAATTCTTCGATAAACTCCCTACAAAATAATTATTTCCATATTATTACTGGTAATTCCAATATTAATTTACAATTGCATTAGCGTATTGTACAATATAACTACCAGGTATACAAGTACGAGTATGAAATGCGGATTTTAGACAACAGATGGTGTACCAATGCAGTTTAAGCTGTTATGATTTGACACTGCACCATTTTGTTGTGCAATCAACAAGTTCAGACGCGCTTTTTAGTCTATTAGTGATAGACTGAAAAAGTGTGTGCATTGTGTTGTATTGTTGTCTTAAATATGTCAAAATTTATACCGAACAAAGAGCATTCACGGACTGCATTAATTTTTTGTTTTCATTTGAAGAAAACTGTTGCTGAATCCTTTCGGTAACTACGAGAAGCTTATAGTGAACATTCTCCATACGTATGAACGATGATTTCAGCGTTTCAAACAAGGTGACTTCGACTTTGCAGAAAAGGAACATGAAAAACCGTCAAAAAAATTTGAAGATATGGGTTTGCAAGCATTGTTGGACGAAGATTATTCGCAAACACAAAAACAACTCGCACAGCAATTACGAGTTTCCCAAAAAGCTATTTCCAATTGTCTACGAGCGATGGAGAAAATTCAGTAGTGCGGTAGAAGGGTACCACATGAGTTGAATGACAGGCAACTAAAAAATCGCAAAATCACATGTGAAATTTTGCTTGCTCGGTACAAAAGGAAGTCATTTTTACATCGAATAGTAACAGAGGATGAAAAGTGGATTTATTTTGAAAATCTCAAACGCAAGAAATCATGGGTAGACCCAGGTACACCATCTACATCGACCGCAAGACAAAATCGTTTTGGCAGAAAGACGATGCTCTGTGTTTGGTAGGACCAGAGGGGCGTGGTCTAGTATGAGCTATTGAAACCTGGGAAAACGGTTAATACTAGACGTTACCAACAACAATTAACCGATTCAAATCGTTTGCTGCTTGAAAAAAGGCCAGAATACCGAAAAAGGCAACACAAAGTAATTTTTCACCATGACAATGCTCCATCACATACGGCAAAACCGGTTCGCGACACATTGGAAGCACTTAACTGGGAAGTTCTGTCTCATGCGGCTTACACACCAGATTTGGCTTCTTCTGATAACCACTTGTTTGCATCGATAGGTCACGCACTTACTGAGCAGCACTTTGATTCCTATCAAGATGTCAAAAAATGGCTCGATGAATGGTTCGCGGCAAAAGGGAAAGATTTCTACTGGCGTGGTATTTACAAATTGCCCGAAAGATGGGAAAAATGTATAAAAAGCGATGGAGCGTACTTTAAATAAAGCACTTTTTATTATTCTACCAAATTTAGCGTGTTATTTTTTGTTTTAAAATCCGCATTTCATACTTGTACACCTAGTATTAAATAACTCTTTGAAAATAAATGTTAATTAAATAAGTACTACTCCAACAGTCGATTAATTAAAAATTATGACTCCTTAAGAATGATTATTTAAACTATTATTCTACATTTATTTCTTTTTTTGTAATTATGAATCACGCGTGTCCATAGTAGCAATCCATTATTATTCAAATAATCATTCTTTATCTAAAAATTATTATGTAAATTAATTGCTTAAAATGCGACGAAAAACTTCGTTCTTTTTTATAATATGCATTAAATTTCATGGCACACGATCATACAATTTAAATTTACATAATTCTATTGCAAATAGCAAATAATAAACTTATGTAAAAACTCCGCAAAAATGAATCATCTTTCTCTCTCCAATTCTCGCTCTTCCTCCCTTGGACCAAGAAGCTCGCCAGGAAGAGGGGGCCCGAAAAACCTGCCCTCCCCCGAATTTTTCAAAAATTGCGAGATAGCTTCTCCAACGTGTTTAAATACGGCGCAAAATTTTCACCAAGTGCAGACCTCAGGCAGCACTCGAGGAAAACATTTCTACGCAATCTACAAGGAAACATTTTCATGCAATCTACAAGGAAACATTTCTACACGATTTCTAAGGAATCATCTACACAAGCAGACTTCAAGCAACTACGAAGCATCAATAAAACATCAACTACGAGCAGACCTCAAGCAACTTCAAGGAAGCAACTAGAAAGCAACTACGACAAGCAGATTATTCAATAAAATAAGAAGAAAAAGACGAGAAGTCAGCAACAACAACGATACTTAAATTTAAAACTCTTCTAATGCCAATTGTAAACATTGTCGGTTCAACGACCGTAGTCGCGTCTCTCTCTAAGACATCACACAGTGACGATGGTCGTAAATTTTATATTATCGTAAGCGAAAGTTTAAAAATTTAGAAAATTAACGAAGGTCCAAATTAAATCGACAAATTTAATATTTATACCAAAAATTACAAGAAGAATCGTGGTTAATAATAAATATATGTTTAAACTGATAAAAAATTTTTTGAACGATTTGGGATAGCGCGTACCGACAAACAAACATTTTAAGCACAAACATACGAAAATTGTCAATAAATCGGAGTTAGGCACTCGAACGTGAACATTGAAAAAAGGTTCAATATCTAAATAAACCAATGAGCTAGCATAAATTTATGCTACCTTGTTATAACGTGGGTTCGACACGTTACAATATATATACAGGGTGACCAATGGGAAGTTGCCTAAAGTATATGCATCTCGTGCCCCCTCTACTGTATCGTATAAGACTAAGCCCACGTAGGTAACACATCGTTTAATAAGTCCCGAGACTAACAACGAAAACAACATTTTTTTTCAAAAATCATTTTTATTCATCAATATAATCTCCTTTTAGAGTGATACAATCTTTTCAACGCTTTTCCAACATTTCTATACCATGTTTATAGAAGGATTTATCCTTTGCTTCAAAATAGGCTTCAGTTTCGGCAATGACCTCCTCATTCGAGCCAAATTTTTTTCCTTAGAGCATTTTCTTGAGATCAGCAAAGAGCCAGTAGTCGCTGGGAGCTAAATCTGGCGAATACAGGGGGTGGGGAAGCAAATCAAAGCCCAATTCGTTCAATTTTGCCATTGTTTTCATGGACTTGTGGCATGGTGCATTTTCTTGGTGAAAAAGGATTTTTTTCTTCTTCATGTGCGGTCGTTTTGCTGCGATCACCTCCTTCAAACGTACCAACAAGTCAATATTATAATTACTGTTGATCGATTTACCTTTTTCCAGGTAGTCAATGAAAATCACGCCATGTGTATCCCAAAAAACAGACGCCATGACTTTGCCAGCAGACTGCTGCGTTTTTGGACGCTTTAGGCGGCTTTCGCTAGCCATGCGCCACTCAGATGATTGCCAATTCAACTCCGGAGTAAAATGATGTATCCATGTTTCATCCATGGTCACGTATCGACGCAGGAAATCCTTTTTATTGCGAGTAAATAGCGATAAACAGCTTTCTGAATTGTCGACTCGCTGCTGTTTTTGTTCCACTAAAAGCAATCGCAGCACCCACTTGGAAAAAACCTTTTTCATGCTCAGTTTATCATAAAGGATTGTAAATACGCTTCCGGATGATATCTGTGTCATTTCTGCAATCTCACGGACCTTTAATTTGCGATTTTTCATTACAATTTTTAAGACTTTACTCACATTTTCCTGTGTAACGGCTTCTAATGGCCTACCCAAACGTTCCGCATCGTTTGTGTCCGTACGACCACGTTTAAACTCAGCATACCAGCGACAAATCGTTGGTTTGGATGGAGAGGAGTCCGGGTAATGTTTTTTAAGCCATTGCTGGGCTTCTACGGTGTTTTTACCCATTAAAAAACAATGTTTTATCAACACGCGAAACTCGCTTTTTTCCATTTTTCGAACAGATTACAAAGTGACTTTACTCTAACCTCGACAACTCTGCTGTCTGTGATCCCATCGACGTGAAATTTTTACACGTTTTATGTAAAGGTTCGCACTCTATGGAAACGTGGCCAGTTTGGTACTACTAGCACCATCTCTGGGTTAGTCTCGGGACTTATTGAACGATGTGTTACATTCTAGAATGTTGTCAGTTTCTATCGAGACGCCATAAAGAGCAATACGTCTACTTCAAAATGAGTGACCTTACGAACGAAGAAAAGGTGTTTCTAATCGAGTGCTTTTATTCTACAGGTTAAAACTATACTGAAACGTATAGAGATTCTTGTACTAAGTTGGGAAGTAAAAGAGTAGCCTGTCAAAATACTCTCAGAAGGTAAGAATGAAAAAAATTATATTTGACTTAATCGTATGACCTCATTTTTTAATAAAGTTTTTAAATTTTTTTTACTTTTTTCTCAGAGTAATTTACAACTTTATCAATTATTATATTCTTGACGATCGTCGTCATAATCTACCTGGTCCTTCATATACAGTTACAACAGCAGATAAGGTTACCGAGATCGAAGAGCATTTTAAAAATAATTTAACGGATTCAATAAAAAAAGCTGCAACAGTTTTAAAACTGAATCGAGAGACACTCAGATTAATAATAAAAAATTTTATTAAGTTACATCCTTACAAAATTTTTTTCTTTCGCTAAGAAACGTGGATTAGTCAGGAACTATTATTTTATGCAAGATGGTGCGGCGCTGCATAGAACTCAAAAGGTATTGAAAGCTATTTACGAAGTTTATGGTGAACGCGTCATCGGCTTAGGATATCCCAAGTTTGCACACGCAGGTAAACAGTCTGTCAAGTAAGAGCGTGGTCGTGTTAATTTATAAAAAAATTTATTTGATGAAACTTTCATATTTATATATACATTGTACACATTACAAACAATGATGCAATTTGGTCAATAATGTGTCCAGTCACCATCGGCGTCGATAATTGCCTGGTATCTCTGAGGCATGCTTTCTACTAATTTGACGGCGTATTCTAGTGGCAAGGATCTCCAGATTCGACGAATTTTGTAAAACAACTGCTTCAAAGTGTATGTGCGTCTTTCACGAAGCTTTCGTTTAATATATGCCCACACATTTTCAATAGGGTTTGCATCGGGCGACTGCGACGGCCAATCCAATGTAACGATGCCAGATTGAGTCTTCCACTGAGTACAGAGCTTGCTGCGGTGTTTAGGATCGTTGTCCTCCTGCAGAATTCAATCTTTATTTTTTGTGATGAACCATTGTTTGGCAGATGGCAGTAAAGCCTTTTTGTAGATTTTTATCATTTTCTCGGCATTTAGGTTGTCAGTAAAGAGGTGCAAAGTGCCGAATCCCTGCTTTGAGAAGCAGCCCCAAAGATGTACCTTTATTCCATGTCTTACGGTCCGCTAAACAAGCCTATTGGTGAAAGTTGACCAGGCTTGCGTGAGGACAGAACGTACCCATATAGAACATTTATTAGTAATAATGACATTTTCAAAATCTCTATCAATATTCTCATGCGCCCAAGCGAGTCGCTTTGTCACATGTTTTTCAGTCAACAGAGGCTTCTTCATTGTGTTGCGCCATTTTAGATGATGAGTACGAAGATGGGTTTGGATAGTTTCGTAGGATATATCTAAACATTTTGCCATTAATTTTGCTTGTCCTTGCCGCAGTGTTAAAGCAGGATTCCGCGAAAACAGATGCACTATTCTTTTTTCATCTTTTTTGTTCACTTTTCCTATCGAGCCACGTTCTGGTAAATCATCGACATTTTTAGCCACTTAATATCACTGTATCCACTGCTGTACAAATGTCTTCGACTTTTATATATATTTAGCAGCCGCTGATTGCGAAATTTTGGGACCTTTCGGGTAGATGCAAAGGAACACAGCCTCGTAGCGCGACGCGTACTTAGCACTCATGGCGTTTAACGTGATTCTTTTCCCAAAGATCAACGACAACTGAATCTTTGTTAACAATGCATCCGGGACAAAGCTTTCTTCTAGTGGCTCGCGAAGAAATTAGAGCAAAATCTTTTATTACTTGTCGGTGAAGTCGACCACGCTCTTACTTGACAGACTGTAAAACAGCCCCCTCATTCACCGGACTTAAGCCCGCGTGATTTCTTCTTATGGGGCTACCTAAAAGATAACTGTTATGCAGAAGAATCCAACACCAAAGATGATTTAAGAGAAGCTATTAGAAAAGGAATTTCTAGTATTTCTTTATCTAAAATTGAACAAGTTTTTTATAGTTTTCAAAAACGGCTTGATTATTGTGCAAGTTCAGATAGGGATCACTTCGAAAATATTTACCAATTATAGTTATTTCCTAGCCAGGTTTTGTCATTTTTTTAAAAACGTAATATGTGTCTGTTGAAAATGTTTAATTAAACTGAAACCTATTTTAAATAAGAATGACCACTTCACTGATTTAATATGTATTTTTATAATTTTTTTCGTGCACTTATCTTAAAATTGTGAATACTTTAGGCAACTTCCCATTTGTCACCCTGTATATATACATATACAGGGTGAGCCATTTTAAGTGACTAACCCAAATTTCTTCGTTAGTGAGCCAAATACAGAAAAATATTCTCAACAAAAGTTATATAGTTTTGAAAGGGACATAAGATGGTACAACTGATTTGATCTTAAAGAGTGACGTGAAGGTCACATAAAAGTTACCTTAAATTTCTTAAGTTGAATCTACTATTTCTTGTTTCATATTCTTGTAGGTTCTCTTAAGAGCTTTCTAAAACGCTATAAAAACATATTTTTTTATTATGTAATTTTCGAATTATGAGGCTTTAAAGCAGTATTTTGCTGTACTGTTTGTTTAAATGCGTTTATCTTACTTTTAGAATCACCCAGAAACATCAACGTGGAAATTCTGTTTCCTTTGGGGTGCTTGTTTACCGTGGGTCCCCTTACCTCTCACATTTGGGGTGCTTGTTTATTGTGAGTCCCCTTGCCTCTCACTATTATAACAATTATAATTATTAACCACGAAGCAAATGTTCGAAGTTACCTCCATTGGCTTTAAGACATAAATGTAATCGCCTCTGGAAATGTTGTACTGTTCTTGGTAAAGTTTCTCTTGAAATCGCTGCGCAAGCTCGACGAATACGATCTTTCATGTTTACTTTAGTTGTTGGCCGTTCTGCAAAAACAACATTTTTTAAGTAGTGCCATAAATAATCTGGATATGTGAGAATTGGTGAGCCAGGAAGACAGTTAACTGGTCCTCTTTGTCCGATCCACCTCTCATTGTTGTTATAATTTAAGAAGCTACGTACAATTCGTGCAAAATGTGATGCTGCACCATCTTGCTAGAGCCACATTACTTGTCTTGTAACTAAAGGAACATCTTCTAACAATTCTGGCAACCGGTGTCTTAGCCACTCAAAAGAGCTATCTCTATTAACATATCTTTCAGAAAAATAAGGACCAAAGAAATAATCATTGACCATGCCATACCATACCATAAGGCTCTATCGATTTTGATGGTCTACAGGTATGTGCCACTGGAAATTTTGATTTAACCAATAATGAGAATTGTGCCTATTAAGTTGTCTATCTGTACAAAATTTAGCCTCATCAGAAAAAAGTACAAATCTAAAAAAATTAGGATCATTTGCTATCATTCTTAAGGGGAGGTCTACCTTTTTCTGAACCAAAAAATTGATTTTTCTTTTTTTACATATTTTGGTAGTTAATTACGTGTAGAATATATTCCCAAAACCGTTTGGTCGTATATATATATATATATATTTCGTAAAGCTGTGGAACAAAAACGAGACCGTAGTTAACACAGATTAATCCTTAAGGGACAACACCACTGTGACGACTTCCAAAAATCGATTTTTTGAAAACCATCTAGAAAAATCTAAAATACATTTAAGAATAGAATGCCGTTGGTCCCAGGTCGAAAAAATAATTATTTTCAGAGATATTAAATATTTTGTGGAGCGGTGCAGCGCTCCGTGACACTCGGGGTCCCGCGCCGCCTCAGCCAGGTGCGCGTCTCAACCGGTCGGCAGGTATACCGGGCCTTTCCCTATAGTCCTGTAAGTCATTCACAGGTATTCTTTTGTCTCCCTTCACAAAAGCCGACTATTGTCATAAATATAGTTTGAAAAAAAGATATAGGTAGCGATAGTTGAAAAATTTTCAAGGCAGGTATAGGGATAGCGTTATAGCGTCAGTTTACAAATAGAAACCACGCTATTTGCATCTAAACGCTCTGAATCGTTTCGTTTATAAACACAAACGCTCAGAATTATTCTTTGCTTATCGAAATGAACAACGAGAAATTGTACGCGGGGAAAAAGGGTACGAAACGGAGCTATCCGACGAAGAGTCGATCGAAAATTTAGAATCGAAAACCTCCGAACCGTTATAGCTCTGAAAATAGTTCTGCAGAGAATGTGAGCACGTCGGCGAAAAAGCTAAAATCGTCGGACGATTTGGAGGTCGGTGGTACTAACGATTTTGGTTATCGTATAGTACACCTCTTCCATGCATTGAACATTATATCGACGTTAGTGAAGTGCAAAGTGTGTGACCGCGATATAAAATTTACTGAAAAAAGTTTGCGTGGACTCGGATTCAAAATCGAGGTCGATTGCGGCCATTGTAAAAAAGTGCAAATCAATTCGTGTCCTATAATTGACAATGCATACGAAAGAAATCGTCGGATCGTATTTAGTATGCGTCTTCTTGGCGTCGGTTTGAATGGCCTGATGAAGTTTTGTGCATTTATGGACCTACCGCGCCCCATATTTCAATCTTTCTACGATTAAATCGTAAATTCGATTTCGATTGCCACTTAAGCTGTGAGCGCAGTGAGCAAACAAAAGGCTGCACTTAAAGAGAAAAGAATTTCGTTGGAAAATGGGATGGAGGACGGAATTATCGTTTTAGGCGACGGATCGTGGCGAAAGCGCGGTTTCAGTTCGCTATTCGGCATAACATCGCTTATCGGCTGGTACACTAAAAAAGTGATCGACGTTATGGTGAAATCAAAATATTGCAAAGCTTGCCAGTATTGGGAAGCAAAAGAAAGCACCGCGGAGTACTGGGAATGGAAAAATACCCACGACGATGAGTGCCAGGCGAACCATAACGGCTCCTCCGGAAAAATGGAAGTCGACTCAGCTGTCAAAATGTTTCAACGGTCTGAAGAGCTCTATAAAATATAAATATTATATTGGTGACGGTGATTCTAAAACGTTTCTGGGCATATCGAATAGCGATCCATACGACGGTTTCGAGATAAAAAAAGAGTGCATCGATCATGTCCAAAAACGTATGGGGACGCGCCTCCGCGAAATCGTGAAAAAACAAAAAGGATTGTCTGGCAGAGGAATGCTCACTGGAAAATTGATCGACGAGTTGAGCACATATTACGGCTTGGCTATTCAGAGGAACAGCGATAATGTTGAAAAAATAAGGAAGGAAATTTGGGCAACTATCAAGCATAATATATCCACAGATAGTGAGCCACAACATGACGATTGCCCAAAGGGAGCCGAGTTGTGGTGTTCGTGGCAGCGAGCGGTCGCAAGCGGTAATATTTCTGAATATCGCCATAAGCCGCCTCTTCCTAAGGAAATATTGGAGGCAATTACGCCAGTGTATGAAAATTTGAGCAGAGACGATTTGCTGCAGCGTTGTTAAGGTGGCTTTATGCAAAACAATAACGAAAGCTACAACAAATCAGTTTGGGCAATAGCCCCCAAGTGTCAGTCCGGAAGCAAAAGAATCGTCGATATTGCCGCTGATATCGCGGTATTATTATTCAACGATGGCCTCAGAAGCCTCATGAAAGTTATGGAGACGTTAAGGGTAACCATCGGCCCAAATTGTTTCAATTTTTGCGTTAAAATCGACGCAGCGCGGATCGAGCAGGCGGAGCGCTCGCTCACGGATGCTGCAAAAGAGGCAAGAAGAGCCTCTACAAGTTCGAGAAAAGATGCTGGGGACCTTGATTTGTTTCTTGAAGGCCAGCTATATGGTGCCGGAATTGCTGATTAAAGGTAAAAAATTTTTTTTCCAATTTATCACATAAATTAACAAACTTCAAACTTTGAACGCGTTTTTCTCAAAACCACTTTTTTGGGTGCGGCACGCAGCATAACTCAAGCAATTTTTATTCGATCGACTTCAAATTTGGACTTCATCAATAAAACTAGATTATCTAAAGAAGTACATAGGATTTTTTCGATATCTCAATAAAAAAAAAAGTTATAGCCTTTTTTCGACGAGAAATTTGGCTTAAAAATCGACCTTAAATTTCAAAAGCGTGCCTATTTTTTGAAAATCAATATTTTTTTAAATCCCTATGTACTTCTCTTCAAAATATCATATTATAAACGAAAACTTTCGGTATTTTTTTTCAGATCAACTTTGAAGACAGTTCTGCTGCGTGCCGCGGATCACTGCAGAGGCAACAGCACCTGACGCGGGAGCTTCCTCAGCGCCACCATGGGGCGTGAAAAATTAAAAAAAAATTTTTTATGTATCTTTAATAAACAAGAAACAAAACAAAAAAAAAATTTGAAATATGTCTTTTTTTCCCACAAAAAAAAAAATTCTTGAAAAACGGCAAAAAAACCAGGGGGTCACAGTGGTGTTGTCCCTTAATCAAATCTTTAAACGCGTTTTCCTCGAAACCACGTTTTTCGAACTGTTGGCTACGATTACGAAAAAACTACTCGATGGATCGCCTTTTTTTTTTTTTTTTTAATTGTTAAAGTATTTATCGGAAAGTGGACTACAATCAAGATGATATATGCATTATTTTTATTTTTAGAGTACTTTGAAGAGTGAAAAAAAACTCAATAATGAAAAAAAAAATTCAAATGCCCGCCATTTTGTTAATATTTGATTTTTAGCGATGATTGTAGGTCAGATGCCGACTACACTCATACATTTTATAAAAGTTTTTCGATTTCTAATTTTCGTTCATTTTTGCAGGTGCTAGAGTGGCCAACAGCGGGCCACCTTTTTTGGAAATGGTCACTTTACGGGGCGTGCCATTAATTACCGTCACGATATTTTTTCAAAAAAAAAATTTTTTTGTACTTCTTATTTTATTAAACAAGTAGCAAACAATTTATGTTGGTTATTAATTTTCTTCTATGCAAAAAGAATTCCAAAAAAAACTGGTTTTGGTCAATAAAAAGGTAAACCATCCCTTAAAGCCCATTGGCAAAATTCAATAAGCATTTAAATATGATGTGGCCTTAATTCTTAAACCAAAGTTATGTGGTAGGCATGATATCTAAGAACATTCAGAATTCTTAGAACCGTTCTTTGTGGTGTACCAATTTCTCTTTCAATTTAGCGACTGCTAAGAACAGTACAACGTTTCCAGAGGCAATTAAATTTATGACTTGGAGCCAATGGAGCAACTTTGAACATTTGCTTTGTGGTTAATAATTATAATTGTTATAATAGTGAGAGGCAAGGGGACTTCAGTTTATCAAGTAACCTAAAGGGAACAGAACTTCCACGTCGTAGTTTCTGGGTAATGCTAAAAGTAAGATAAACGCATTTGAACGAACTGTACGGCAAAGAACTGCTTAAAGCCTCAAAATTCAAAGATTACTAAATAAAAAAATATTTTATTATAGTGTTTTAGAAAGCTCTCGAGATAACCTATAAGAATATGTAACAAAAAATAGTAGGTTTTATTAATAAAATTTAGGGTAACCTTCATGTGACCTTTAAACTACTCTTTAAGGTTAAAGCAATGGTACTATTTTATGTCCTCTTTGTAACTATACAACTTTTGTTAAAAACATATTTCTGTATCTGGCTTACCAACGGAGAAATTTGGGTGGATCACTTAAAATGGCTTACCCGGTATATATACATATATATATCCCCTTCAAAATAATCGTCTCTGATACAATGCACTTGTGCCAGCGCTTTCTCCAGTCGTCGAAACACTTCTGAAACGCACTTTTGGATATTGCCTTGAGCTCCTTCAGCGATGCAGCCTTAATCGCCTCAATCGTCGCAAATCTTCGTCCTTTCATGGGCCTTCTCAATTTTAAGAACAGGAAAAAGTTGCAGGGGGCCAAGTCTGGTGAAAATGGTGGCTAAGGCATGATGGTAGTATTGTTTTTGGCCAAAAAACTACTCACTAGTAACGACGTGGGCGCAGGTGCATTATCATGATGCAAAATCCATGAATTTTCTTTCCACACTTCCGAAGGTTTTTTCTTATTGATTCATGCAGATGCTGCATAACCTTAAGGTGATACTTCTTGTTTACCACACGACCTTGTGGTAGAAATTTTTGATGCACAATGCCATGGTAGTTAAAGAAAACTGTGAGCAAAACCTTCACATTCAAACGAACTTGGCGTGCCTTTTTAGGTCTTGGCTTTTCTGGGCTCTTCCATTGGGATGATTTGACTTCGGTTTCGACGTCATAACCATATACCCATGATTCGTAACCAGTTATAACCCTTTCGAGCAGATCAGGATCATCATTGACGTCGTTCAACATATCTTGGGCGATGTTCATGCGATGCGTCTTCTGATTAAAATTAAGCCATTTCAGAACGAATTTCGCTGACACACGTGCCACACCCGAAACATGCGTTAAAATCGATTGGCATGAGCCAAACGATAGATTAAGATCATCAGCTACTTCTCGAATCGTGATTCGACGATTTTTCAACACAATTTCTTTCACTTTCTGAATGTTTTCCTCGGTTTTTGACATGCTGGCACGTCTCGAGCGAGGTTCATCGTTAACATTTTCTCGGCCCTCTTGGAATAAATTATATCACTTATAAATATTTTTTTTTGTTCAGAGTTAACTCGCCGTACGCTACTGTCTATATTTTAAGAGTTTTTAAGCACTTAATACTATTGTTTACACACAAATTAATACAAACTCTTTGCTCCATTATTTTCAACAGCAAAAAATCGCCGAGCACGCGAACACAAGTCTAATCTTTATGCCTCTCACATAAAAACAACACATATTATATAGTCAAAACTGTGAACATATGATCGTGATGAGTATACCAACATAAAAAAAAATTTTAAAATTAGAGTGTACAGAGCGCGTGAAATTCAAAAAGTCACCTTACTTTTTGATCATACCTTGTATAACAATGAAAAGAGGAGGATCAGTCAAGGTTTTCTATGATAGACTGAATACACTTTTAATAGGAGCTCGAGGCGGGTTAAGACAACCCGGCGTGACCTCATAATAAATAGATAAACGGATCAAATCTTCAGAAGAAGTAGCGTTATTAATGTTTAAAAAGGAGCTGTCGATAAAAATTGCCATTACTATCCATAGTCAACGGACCGCTAATTTAAATGAGGCGTATCAAGCTGCTGTGAAATTAGAAAATCTAATGAAAAGGCACATCTTGCCGGACGCCAAACCTAACTATAGATGAATTAAAGAAGACAAAGAAGATAATTAGTTATCAGGATCATTTGTCCACAAAAACGTTAGATTTTATTCATAAGACCGAGGCATCATAAAATATGGATCGAATAATCGGAAGTCAACTCGTCAAAATGTCCAGCTCATAGAAAAGAAAACGCCCCAACAAGGAGCCTAGACTAATAGAAAGACCATCTATAACTCAGATAGGCAATATGCGCCGACGCAGTATGACAACCAAGTGGAATACTCTTAACAGAGAAATTACTATTTAACGCATTACTTTCCACCCCTAAGAAATTACGAACGACCTAATGGACCCCCGGAACAATACCCGCGGAGTAGCTGGGACGGATACTATAACAATATAATAACGATTCGCGTGTACATAACCCTATGGCAAGTAATCATCGACTAAAATATTTGACTTATCAACCACGCTACGACAATAATAGGTATACCAGAAGCAATTACAGAACATGAACCAATTATAGTGGGCCATGGAATCAAACCCCAGCAGGGCAACCGTGGCCGAATGAACCATTGAGAACACCAACTTATTCTTCCTTTTAGTAATCAAGAATGGCAGAGGGTAATTTGAATTCGACAAGGACTCGTTGTGAGACCTCGATGACGAGCAAAAGCCCACAAAATTTCGGATCAGTCTCGTATACGAGGAGTGAAGAGCCTCCGACCACGGAAAGTGGTGCTCAAGGACAAATCTTACTAACTCAGAACAGTAACCAGAGTCCGTTAGACAAATTGCTACGTATACAGGACCTTAACAAGAAGAATTAAGAGATAACAAACCAACAGCCATAAGGTTACTAATCTGCAAAGGCCGAAGACCATGGTTAATCTTTATGATAGATAAAGGAGCTTTGGTTTATCTATTTAAACTCAGTTATTTGAACCCTGTCATACAAATTGATGTAGGCAGTAGAGGCACATTAGGCAGCATCACGAATGAGACTATAGATACCTTAGGTACTACTTATTTAACTATACAGGGATCGCCGATAAAATTTTACGTTGTGACAAACGAGTTCCAAATCGACCAGGGTGGAATAATTTGACGAAGTTATTTAAAAAAGGAGGCTGCTGTTATCTCATATCATAACAAAGCCCTTATGATGAGTGGGGATGTTATGCATCTTATACCGTTCCAATCGACAAATAATCAACATAAGTAAAAGATTAGAAGGATACATAACCCAAGAGACCTTTGCACGGATCATAATGAATTATCCAAGACATACATGAGTAAATTATTTATGGAAAACTAGGAAGATCTGGACTAATCGACCACCAATTATGAGAAATCCGAACATAAGTGTATACTTAAAGGAAAAACTAAGCAAGTACTCCAGATAAATAATAAACCCATTGAGTTAAAAGAAGGATATCTGCCTTAATTAAAACTCTAACGATTAAATATATACACAAGGGAAAGAATAGTAATTACAACAATAATTAGCGAGTGATGGCAATAAACACACAGGAAAAAGACATCTGTGTAAGTATAGACCCCGCAGAAATCCTACCTTTTGAATACAATACCTCTGAATTTGACCCTGATACCGACACCAAACCGGAAACTCTACCCTGTTAAAGCAACACCTGATCTAGAACAGTGCACCATAGCTTAGAAAACTAGTGCTAAGATAAAACAAGACTCAAAAAATAACACTAGTACATCAAAAGCGGTAACTTCCAAAGCATCAGAAAGTATCCGTAAACCCTTATCTGGGAAAACATCCGGTATCATTAACGGCAAACTCACCTACGGAAAAACTGACTAAAGTTAGTTCAGAAACCATGTCAGAGTGTACTGACCCAATTAGTATTGGGAGTGTTAATAAGTTCTCGCCGTTTTTTGTAAAAATAAATCCTTTATTTGAAAAAGATAATAAAACAAGTCAATTAAAGTATTGACCATCGCTACAGATTACTTTTTTCCATCTTTCTGGCAGCTTTTGAATTCTACGTCAAAAAAACGACACTTCTTTTGCGGCTATCCACGAATTGATCAATTTTTTCATTTCTTCATACGAAGCGAAGTGCTGCTCAGCCAGGCCGTTAGTCATCGACTAAAATAAATAATAATCAGGAGACGCAATGTCTGAAGAGAACGGCGAATGGGGTAAGACTTCAGCGTTTCCAGGTATGTTTTGACCAGTGACGCGACATGCGGCCGAGCGTTATCATACAGTAAAACCATCTTATCGTGTCTTTGCTTATATAGCGGCCGCTTTTCTTTCAATGATCGGCTCAAACACATAAATTGTCGTCGATAGAGGTCTTCTGTAATGGTTTGATTGGGTTAGAGCAGCTCGTAATACACCACCCCCAGCTGATCCCACCAAATGCACAGCTTGAGCTTGGAACCATAGATATTCCGCTTTGGAGTTGATGCTACTGCTTCGCCGGGCTTAACCCACGATTTTTCACGCTTAAGATTACTGTAGTACATCCACTTTCCATCACCAGTCACAATACGATGTAAGAAACCTTTTCTTTTTTGTCGCTGAAGCAGCTGCTCACAGGTGACAAGACACCGTTAGATGTCTCTCGGCTTCAGTTTGTACGGCACCTAAGATTCTTCCTTTTGTATCATTTCTAATGCTGTCAGACGTTTCGAAACTATTGTTCGATCAACTCCTAATGATTTTGCAACATCGGATTGCGTCTGACATGGATCTTTAGCAAGTAATGTTTCCAATTCTTTGTCTTGAAACTTTTTTGGTACACCACAGCGTTCTCTATCTTGAGCATCGAAATCACCATTTTTAAATCGGTTAAACAACCCTTGCATTTTTTTTCCGACAGAGCATGATCACCATAGGTTTCTACAAGAATTCTGTGTGCTTCAGCTGCAGATTTCTTCTGAATCAAATAGTGCAGTAAAATTTTTCGCAAAAACGGTTTATTTGGCACGAAATTTGGCATGTTTTACGCTACAAAAAGAAAATGTTCTTTATAGGGTAATGGAAAGATACGCACTGATTTTAAACAAAGGTTATAGAACTTCAATATATACTACCGTTTAAAAGTTTGGAAACAGCCGATTTTTATTAGATTAAAAAAAATACCGTTAATAAATCTTTAAATTAACACATTATTAGTAAAGTTCATTCATTATTATGACCGTGCTTATAACAATAACGAACAAAATTACTTATTTCTTACCAGTTATTCCTTATCTTGAAAATAAACCGGCACACGTGTTTTATGACTACAAAGGTAATGAGATATATTATTTTTGCATTTATTTGTACTAAATATTTTTTATTAGATGTTAATCTAACGTTTGATGATGATTTAAGTGTAATAAATCATGACTTACGTGTTTTATTGTCGCTTTCATTCTAATTACCATAATGTTTCCAAACTTTTGAACGGTAGTGTAGATGCATTATCATCTTAAATTATACACACAAAATTTTTGTACCGCCAACTGACGGTAAAACGGCGAGAACTTATTCATACTCCCAATAGTAATACAGATAGAATAAAACCGCGAGCCGATCCTAGAAGAAGCAGGTTACGGAAGAAACCACGGAAGATTCAGACCTTGATATCGGTCCTCAGCATAACAAACCAAGGCATAAATTACTACAATAATTTGCATCGAAGTAACTGCAGACTCAAGTAGTGAAACCAACGAAGTCACGGTGTCAGAAGAGAACTTAAAAAAAGAACACGCCGACGATTCACATGAAGAACCTGCCGGTTCGAAACCGCTAGCGTCAAATGAAACATTAAGTGGCAAAAATACCAAAAATAAGAAAACGATGGAAGACTGGAGTAACTCAAACGAAGCCTTTGGAAGGATTTATGACACAGTATACAAGCGATACTGCCACAACTCTGATGAACCGAACTGAGCAAAGACAATACACTGGGAGATAAAAAAAAAAATTCTTTGAGGGAGACATAATGAACCCTGAAATTTAGGAATATTTTGACACTCTAGACCCTTATGATGACAAAACTCTCAGTGACGACATTATGGAACAGCGGATTATACAATTGGAGTACAAAACACGAATAATAAGACGAGCCCTTGTCACCCAAAACAGAAAAATGAAATCAACAGGCAGTGATACCGACGTAGAAAAATCAGATAACATATCTGAAATACCGTGCAAAACATGAAAACCCATTCCTGACATACCTTTCTGTTGCAACCAATAATCACAAGCTAAAAACACTCTTCTAATAGGAGAAGTAAAAAAATATTTGCACTCCAGCGAGTTAATTGCGATCCCCGAACACCCTGATCCCTGAAGACCTTTTCCAGAACACCAACAAATATAAGAATAAGTGATAGCAATTCACCTAGAAATACCATTGACGAATTACTATCCTTAGATATCATCATGCATGTCTTCAACTGACTGGCACGAGACTACTACCACGGATCGCAACGATCTGAGCTCTGATGACCTGACTTAGAAACCTCCGATGAACGATAACCCTTGCCCCTACTGAATTTAAGAAACGACATTAATACATCACGATAATGTCTGACCTACAAGAGAGATAATCTAGTACACATTATATCTAGTAATATCAAGAGCATGACATTTACAACAAGATTATTAATCAATATCGTGGCAATAAATCCAATGAATTTAAAAAAGACAAGATCAAAAGCGGAACAAATCCTGGTCACACCGTATAAAAATTATAACATGATATCAGTAGTTGTAAAAAACAAGTATTTTGATAATCTCACTACGCTAAACTTAAGAACTGCCCTCGCGAACCTTAAAATTGCAATAATTCAAAGAAACTTTACCAGTTTTCGCGTTACTCGGAAGAGAGATAAGTTGGATACCATCAAGGCAGCCCAACTTCTAACGGAAATGTTTGAAAGCAGTCCAATTACTGTAAACTTATGCTACAGAAAGGTGGATTTTCCAGCACCCAAAGAAAGAGCAGTTATAATGCAGAAGAATCTTACACGGAAGTTTGATAGAAGGACATAAAGGCGTAGAGCAAACCTATCAGAAAATCAGAGAGAGACACTATTGACCAGGTATGAGAATTGATGTTTTGGATTATTTTAGAAAATGCCGTGAATGCAGTATGAAAAAGTTGAATCAAATCAAAACCGGAGAGCCCATGATTATAACAGATACCCTGATAAAACCATTTGATAAAATCTCTATCGACACCGCAGGCAAATTGAGAACGTATAATACATACTTACGAGACTTACTTCTCCGCTTGGACGAGATGAACCACATCTTAATGCCAAAGTTAGAGACTATGTGTTCGTTCTTAAGGAAGTACGGGCCTCTAAGTTTAATAAATACTATATTGAACCCTTAAAAATCACTGAAATAGTGGGAAGAAATAACGCTATATTAGAATCACTTGACGGCAAGTATATTAAACACTGATGAATTAAAATTAGCTTTTAACTAAAAGAACTAACTGTTCCAGGAAGCCATAACCAAGCCCTGCCACTTTATTTACGTGGTAATGCTAAACATCGGAATTTCTTTGGCCCTCATGAAGAAAAATTTCAAAATAGAACCAATAAAAGAAAACCCATGGATATACTATGAGTGTATGGATGTAGTACGATTAGAAAGGGTTGATTGGCAAGTAACTATTTATATGAATATAAAAGATTTTATGGAAACCCATGGACTGATTGATAGTCATCAAATTTTACTCGTTAATTGCACTGCACTAATGAAAGTAAATACCTGCCGCAAGACAGAACACTCTAGACCAAATATATTTGGAGATAAAATTCATACTCTACAATATGGAACAATCCTCGTAGGACCCTATGATAGTTCTAGGAAGCGTGAGGTACAAAAGAATGGTACCATTAGGATTTATTGAAAGCATCAGTAAAAGCGTATTCAGACTAGTCACGATCGAAGAAGTTGATAAACTGAATGCCAATATAGACCAGTTATTTAAAGACCAAGTTAGTGCAACTATTAAATAAAAGAGAACACTTTATAGTTAAGTCTTTAGATGAACTATATAGTACTACGAAAACCCATACTGAGGTAATAAGCCAAACGGAACAAGACATGAACCAGAAATTCCAATTCATAGTCAGTGGAGAAAATAAATAGCGATGTTTTATCATTTAAACTATTAGCGCCCACAAGATAGACGTCGCAATGCAGCATCTAATCGAAAGTTATCGGCAAATGTTACAAATCATACAAAGACTAAAGAAACAAAAAGTAGAAACTTCTTTCCTAAGTAAAGCGATTGACGGACGATATAGGAAGGGCAAGCGCAGCACTAGAATTTCTAATACCAGTTCAACATTTACAAGAAAAAGAAGTCGCAAAAATCGCATGAATAGACGCAGTTTACAACGGGAGGCTACTTATTGTACTCGTAATGTATATTCCTTTAGTAGAACGGTACTTAATAATTTCTACAGATTACACCCTTTAGCTGTACCGCAAGCTATTAATAATTAATCAACGCGAACAGGATACATAAAGCCAAGTCATGAATACCTAATCATTAGCGCTGATCAAAGGCAATACATAAAAACAAACCACGAAGATACACAGGACTGTAATCGCACTCATTATGCCTAAATATGCTCGGCCAACGGGCATTTGACCGAAGCTACTAATCAAGAAAATTGTGAAGTATCAATGTTGTTAAGACCCAATGTACAGGTATTAAAAACCTGTGATATAATCATAACCCTCGTCCATATCACTCAATGAAGTTACCTAAATGCCGACGGATCCTGGCTCTATTTGCTAGGACAAAAGGAAACCTTGCGTGTAATCTGCCCCTGACAACCTGACCAAAATATACATCTCAATGCTGCGGCAATTTTAGAAATGGCACCTAGCTGTATTAACAAAACCCATAAATGTCTCCTCATAAGTGAGTTAGACCAGCACAACTATCTTCAATATTAATAAAAATAAGAGATACACTCAGCTTGAAAAAAGTTTACCCCGGCCTACGAAACTACCATTAAGAAATAATGAATGCACCTGAGGCTGAGATATCAAGCGCACCTGCATCGGACATTAAAGGTTGGAGAAACCGTGAGGAATCTTTACACAAAATTACTCATCGCTTAAAGCAGATAGGGGACCACAAGAAAAGCATTCTTAATACTCAGTACTTACTATACGGTGGAGCTTTAGATCAAATCATAATAATCGTTCATCTTCACAGCTTGGAAGAATTATACTAGTAAGGTAATGCATTATCATAACCAGACCAGCTGCAATCTGAAATGATCTCGGATACGACCCAGGCAGATCCTCTACAGGAAGTACCGTAATGCCTGATTGGAATACAAAACCAACAAACTATCTAGAACCAATTCTGTATGATGCAACTACAAGAATGCATTCTAGTTCCTAGAAAACTTATAAACCAACTATTAACACAACCACAATCTCTGCCCTATCCACAAACACTATCCATTTAAATCCAAGACACTAACTATCTCCCAATTATCGACCATAAAAGTTTTGACCGTTCCATAAGAAGGAACAAAAACCCAACAGAATTCAGAACCCAAACGGGTATAAATCCTAGTTCTTAACCATAAATCCCTGAAAATTCAAACTATAAAAACCATGGCTAACCGATGCCGAATCAAAGTGACCAAAAATCCAGAGAGCAAAGGTAACTTAGTATTTTATAACCCTCTCATCACATCCTTATTCACCGCTATAGGAAAAGCTGAAGAAAGAGGACCAATAAAAAGCCTAGGCATTCACTCAAATGGAAATGAGGATTTAGCAGGAATACCAAAAGTAAAGTACGAGGGTGGTCTGAAAAGTTTCCGACCTCAACGTGAAGATAGCAGCACTCGTCAATAAAAGCTTGCGAAATTCGTTGTTCATCTGGTAACAGTTGCTCACTAAGGATTCAGCCATTTTGGATGCGCAGTTGTTAGTTGACAGTCGTTTGAGTGAGGCAATGTGAGTGTTGTTGTAAAAATGGACAAGATTGAGTATCGAGCTGTCATTAAATTTTTGTTTTTGAAAGGCAATACACCTACGCAAATCAAAAATGAGTTAAACTCTGTGTATGGGGACTCCGCACCATCATTTACCACAGTGAAATTTTGGGCAGTTGAATTCAAACGTGGTCGTGAGAGCTTGGGAGACGCTAAACGTTCGGGACGTCCAAAAACTGCAACCACTGACGATAACATCGCCAAAGTTCACTAAATAGTGCTAGACAACCGCGGAATTAAAGTGAGAGAGATAGCAGAGGTTATGAACATGTCCAAAAAACGTGTTTGCTACATATTAAATCAGGACTTAGGCATGAAAAAGCTGCCCGCACGTTGGGTGCCGCGTTTGCTCACGTTAGACTAAAAACGTGTTCGAATGAACATTTCCAACGCTCTATTAGCGCAGTTTAGGCGAAATAAATCCGAGTTTTGGCGCCGATTAATTACTGTAGATGAAACTTGGATACACCATTATACGCCTAAAACATAAATACAGTCAAAACAGTGGATTGCAAAGGGGGAACTGGCTCCAAAAAAAGCAAAAACTGTTTTTTTGGCTGGGAAAGTGATGGCGACTGTTTTTTGGGATAGTCATGGAGTTATTTTAATCGATTATCTTCAAAAAGGAAAAATCATTACAGGAGCATACTACGCATCATTACTTGACAAGCTGAAGGTAGAACTTGCGGAAAAACGTGTACATTTGCAGAAAAAGAAAATTCTGTTTCACCAAGACAACGCGCTGTTTCACACCTCAGCGGTTGCCATGGCGAAAATCCACGAATTACGGTTTCAGCTGCTTAACCATCCGCCTTACTCACCAGACCTAGCCCCAAGCGACTTCTTTCTGTTCCCTCATCTGAAAATTGTACTCGGAGAACAGAGATATTCGTCAAATGAGGAGGTAATCACCTTCGTTAACAATTATTTTGCAGAGAAAAACGCCGAGTACTATTTTGATGGGTTGAAGAGATGAAAGCATCGCTGAAAGAAGTGTGTAGAATTGCAAAGAGACTATGTTGAAAAATAAAAAAAAAATTAAGAAAAAATGTCTTGTATCTGTGTTAGGTCGGAAACTTTTCAGACTACCCTCGCATTTCAACGATGAAGAAATAACTTGAATGCTACTTAAAATGCAAAGCAAGGCAAAATCAAAGACCATACTAACTAAACCCTTTAGGAACTAGACTTCTTTACCAATTAGCGAGGAATATAACTTGTGACGCCACTGGGGATCAGGGTGGCGTACAAATCAAAGGGGAAGCAGGCGGGTTGCTTGCTTGTGCAAGTTAAAACAACCGATTAAAAATAGACACAAACAACTACGTTTATTTAAACTAAAATTATTAAATAAAAGACAATAATCGCGTTTTTACGCGAGCCCAGGGCGCCAGCTACACTCGTGTTACGCGGTTTCTATACGTTGCACGGCTAGCTCACATCTAGAGCGGTCGCGGGCATACAGCATACATGTCGTAACATGCAACGCGGTCGCCCACACACAGCCGGGAAGGACACGGGGACGATTCGGGAAAGATATGCCTCCTGGCAGCTGCCACTGCACCTTGGCACTCACCAGATATTCTAACACACACACGGCTACTACCCGGACGCTCGCTCGTTTGTATTTCTTTGCAAAAAACAAGGTCTGAGTTAGCGACTGCTGTCTACGAATATCCCGAACGGAGTGTCGACTGCTCGCTAATTGTGACTTTTCGCTAAAACGGACCCGAACGGAGTGAACGAGAAGCTCCGGCGTGGCACTTTCGCGAGCGCGGCTTTTAGATCATCGTTCTGCGCCGGTGCAACGTAAGTGTAAAGTACGTTACGTGACGCAGCCGCCGCACGCGCTCAGCACTGTCGGCAGTTGACATTATTGCTTGCCAGCAGCGCGCGTTTAGGTTATCCGCTTCCGAGTGCCAGTGTTGTTGTGTCTTCCCTGGAGCAGCGAGAATCTACCTCAGATGTACAGAGAGTCCAGGTAAGTCGACGCGTTCCATAGCTGGTAGACGTCGACTCATTTGTCTATTTTCTTTCCTTTTTAGGTGCGGCAGTACGGCGGATAAAAAGCTGCGGATCGGACGATGAGCGGTTGAGAAAGCGAAGCAGCGGTATCGGTGACAGCGATAGCCTGCTCACACCAGCAGCAAGGCCACGCTATTAGACCATTTCAGGTACGTAATTACTTGCACTTAAAGGCTGTGCTTATGTGTTTTTGCTTGCCTTCTAACCTCCTCTTCCACTTTCCTATGATGTTTTGTGGCAGCTTGTACTTCTCTTTCAAGGTGCAACTGCTACTATCATTTTCTTCCTTGTTTAATTGCTGTCTGGGAGGTTGCAGGTACAGGGACGACTACAAAGACAGGAAGAAGCTTGAAGAGGAACCCTGCTGCAGTGTGTGCGAGCACTGCCACGACTAGCCAGGGGCTCCTGAGACTAGCTCCTCGCTAGAGCCTGTGATTGAGCTCGAAGCCCCTGTACCTGGGGGAAGGTAAAGTATGCACAGCCCTGCGTGGCTGTTAGTAAGGGTCAGCGTGGCAGTCCTGCGAGACCGCCAAGATTGTAAAAGGGAATATAGCAGGCTACGAGGAGGTCTACAAGCTGCGTATAAGCCTCCTCATGTGACTGGTGCAAAACACCACGCCAAAAACTGAGAAAGTAATTTTTAATGACTTTGAAATATTTGGGCCATTGGATTTCATCAAGATTATCCAGAATATTGAGCGACAGTCTACTTGCGGATACATATATAATACACTCTGATATTTAATCACATAATGAGGAACTATGAAAATATTCATATATAATTTCTTTATATAATCTCGGGTATTCAATATTAATAATAACCGTAAACAATAAAACTTAAGTAAAGGTTAAAAATCGATTATAAAAACTCAGACCACGCAGCGCGTCCGCTGTTTACGGGGTCGGTAAACGTCTTTAAGGGGGGGGGGGTAAACCTCTTTATCTTATAATTAAATGAAAACCATTTAATTATAAATAAATCAACCAATTTAATAAATTCATAATTATAAATAAATTGGTAATCAATTAAACTAGTAAAATATATACCTGAAACCATATTTTATCTTATACCAAAAAAAACCACAAAAACAAATATACAGTATACTAGTATTAATGTTAAATGAATATTATAATGTGTGATGACCTTGCACGCTCTATTCGATGTAACATCTCTATATGACAGTATGTTGGTTCCTATATAAAATGTGAAATGCTTGCAACAATACTAGAAGTTGATTTCTGTGGAAAATTCCAGGAAACATCGAGAATAACTTCTCCAAATACACGTATAGAGAGCCGAGTACCATAACTCTTCTCGGCACACACACACTTGGAGAAATAAATGTACCAAAGTTGCATTTTTGTTGGAAGGCGCGGGAAGGGCTCGGGAGTCTACAAAGACTGATGCTGATGCCTAACAAGCAAAAATCCCTACGATGGCATAAGGGATTTGAAAAGTATTTGGTACGACTAAGAAATTAACTATTTGGTTACATATCTTGACGTTAATTAAGCCTATCATTGATGTTGGAGCAGCGCAAATACCTTTTACTGTAATAATGCCTTCGATGGGTTTTATTTTGTTTATAGGCAAGGATCCTTGTTTTATAATACTCATCTTTGATCCAGTGTCTATCAAAATATTAATGTTTGATTCTGTATCGGGATGCCAAAAGGTCAAAAATGGTGTTAGCTTCTCGCGTTGATTAATAATTGGATTAACCAATCTAGGTAATCCGTGATCTTGATTGAGTGGATCAAGCGTTATTACAGGGTCTCCGCGTTTGTACCTGCCGTCAACTTTGTTCGTTTCCCTCTACCCGTCTTCCATAAAATTAATGTTTGCGACAGTCCTTAATTTCGTGGCCGGGGTTTTTGCAATAGGCGCATGCTAGTTTTCCTCAGTAAGCCATTGCAGTGTGCCCTATTCTCCTACATAACTGGCATTCCATCTTATCGCGAACTCAAAAATTCTTTTCAGGTTTTAGCAAGCTACATGTATGAACCTTATGTTCCATGGTGATGCACAATTGATAAATTACCGTTTTTTGCGCTGCTCTACAGTATTTGACTGAATATCCTTCTCGTCCGCATAACTGACATTTCTTTGTAGGGAATTTATTTGCAAAATGTCCAGGTTGTATGCAGATATAACATCTAATTTCGTCAGAGTTTTCTTTCCATGATTGATTTAGCTTGTTTTTCAGTTCAAATGTTTGTTTATTAATTTCCGGTCTTTGTTGGCAAGTTCCTGCTTAGTGTCTTTCAGATCGGCAGAGTTGACATATAAATAAATTTTTTTCGAGGAAGTCTAGATGTCGTTTTGGCTGGCATGCGTCGAAGGTCCCTGACATGAGTTCTTTGAACATCTATTCTTAAGGCTTTCTTATACATATCGTTTATGTCATCGCGAGCTACTAATCGGTGTTTTATCTCGGGTGATAACCCTAAATTAAAACTGTCTTATATCCTTTTTTCGAGTTCTGCCTTGAATGCTGCTGATATGGTTCCATTAGTCGCAGCTTTGGCTTCTAAGATCTATTTATTTTCCTTTTGATATTTATTACTTAGTTCACCCCGCAATCTATTAACTGATTAAGAGGGTGAATAGGATAACCTCAAGGTATCTAATAGATCCTTTACTGTAGCGAACTTTATTTTAGATAAGGTAATCTGCGGTTCTCCGGATATTTTTCCCATAATAAGAATAATTAAACTTGGTTAACTAACGGGTCCTACCATTTCAGCGGCTTCCTCACAGGCTTCTGCGAAACGGTTAAATGATATTCTTTGTCGATTATAGTAGAGTATCAGTTTGGCCGCATCTTTTAATGCCAATGTGTAGGTACCCTTGTTTTCGGTCGCACGGGATAAAGTTCCTTCTATTTTGTTAATGAGTTGTGAGTCAGATACTCTTAACCGACTGATGCTCGGCAAATCGATGTTGAGAAAAATTTATAAGTTCAAGTTCCAGGGTTAATTGAGGTGCCGTTTCGTTATTTGATGCTCCCAAAATTATGAAATCGTTTGGTTTTTCTGAGTCTAGAGTTATAGGTTAATTTAGATATTTGTTTTTTTGGTCGGGGGTGCTAGTAGTTAAGAGCGTGTTTCAAACGGCGTTTTAAAACATCCTTTTGAATCCAGATTTTTCTTTGTCTAAAGGCGAGTTATTAGTTTATTATGCATAAATTCATTTCACTCTGTATTTAGTCCCTGCATAAGAAGCGTGATACTATTAACTTTAAGTTTTTAAGGTTAATTGTACAATTTTGAAACTAATGTTTGTCTTGAATTATTCGTTGATTCAAATTAAACGTATCCAGACATTTTTATAATCGTTAAATTATTGACATTTATATGATCGTGGTTCATGGGCGGAATTCTTACATACGTTATGCTTTCTAAGTGTTAATAATATACATGTGTGTGTATGTGTATATATATACAGGGTCTTCAAAAATTTTCAGACCGGCTCAATAACTTGAAACGTAGCCGTTATTAAAAAAGATGGTTAAGACAAGAGGTGCCAAAAATTTCTCTGGTCGTGACCTTAACCTTGACTTTCAAGACCATTTCAAGGACAAGTCAATTTTTTCATAAAACAACCCCCAATTTTTACACCGAAAATGAAAGGGTCGGACAATTTTACGTCCAGATACGATTTTTACCATTGGAAAAATTTCACTTCGGAAGGTCAAGTCAAGGTCTAGCAGTGACCGGCTCGATATCTTGAAAAGTAGACGTCGCTGTAAAAAAAATTTTTCAGCAAAACGTTGTAGGAAATTGCCCTGGCTGCCCCATGGTAATATCTTGATCTTTAAGGTCATATTAAGGAATAATATTTTTAAAGCATTTGATAAAATGAGGCTTGCATTCATACTAGCTAATTAAGGTACGGTAGCGTAAAGAAACTGAGATTTGCGTTTATCCAAGTCAACTAAGGCTAGATGGTGTGATGCCCAGCCAGTTAAGGCAAGGCTAGAGTCTACCCCAGCCAGTTAAAGCAAGGTGGTGTGATGCCTAGCCAGTAAAGGCAAGGCAGAGTAAAGATCATCAGGTAAAGGCAGTGTTGAATCACTTTAGTCGAATATCAATCAATGTTTTTTTATTTTAGCAAATGCTCAAAGTTTCCACCCTCAACTGCCTGGCAATATGCTAAGCGATAGTAAAATGCTGCTACAGCTTGATGAATTATGCTTTCATCAATAGTAATAATTTCATTCCTTATTTTTTGCTGGAGTTCATCGAGGTTTGCTGGTTTTGTTTGATATACCTTATCTTACCATATGCAGCTTCGATTATTACGGCCCTCACCTGCAATTGGTACAGCAGCACCTTCAGCATCTGTTGATCCGATTGCCGTCAATTACAATCATGCATCTTTGGAAAAATTGAAGTTGCCTACTTTCAGTGGAAACCAACGGGATTGGGAGTTATTCAAGGATAAATTCACTTCGTTGGTAATTGAGGATTCCAGCACTACATCCATAATCAAGTTTCAGCGTTTGTTCAATTGCCTAGATGGCCAAGCTTTAGTGATAGTTAAGGGTGCTAAAACTACAGCTAAAAATTTCACAACAGCATGGGAAACCTTATGTCGACAGTTCGATAACAAGCAACTCCGTTTTACTTGTCAGATGAAGTTGTTGTTGAATCTTCCAAATTCAAACAAAGAAAATGTAGTGCCTTTAAATTCTTTATTGGCTAATCTCGATGAAAGTCTACATGTTTTTACTTCTTTGCAGCGCCCCGTCGAACATTGGGATGATTTGTTGGTCTACTTTGTGACAAGGAAGTTCTCCTCTGCATTGAAACTCAGTAGGGTCAAAGTCGTTGGAAAGAACCCTGCTCAACCCTTCCCGAAGCGCCAGGATCTTCGTTAGTTTATCGATGAACGGATTCAAGCTCTGATTACGATTCAAGCCGTTGTGACTGGGTACAGCTTGTCTAAAAGAGGGAACAAGGTCAACAAACCAATCTTTGAATCAAATAGGTCGGCAAAGGGACCTTTTTATAAACGGAACCCAAGTAAAATTTTTACCCATGTAGCTTCTAAAACAAATACAAATAAATCTCGATCTGTGATAAAAAAATCAAAGTATTCGTTTTGAAATGACGATTATTTCCTTGCATATTGTTCTAAATTTGCCTCGTGTTCGCAGGATCAAAGATCGAATCATGTTCTAGCAGCCAACCTCAGTAGAAACTGCCTAAACTCTAGTCATTCTGCAGAAGCCTGTGTGTCAAAGGGTCAGTGCTTGGTTTGTGGCGCTAAACACCACTCCAGACTTCATTTTACGGATACCGTTCCGAATTCAATTGCAAGCGGTACGCCACCAATCTCCGCCTCGCACGTTCAAGCGATGGGATTATCTGCCCATGGTTTTAAAAGGAAAATTTTTGCTACTGCGAGGGTTATTCTTCAAGGTGTTAACGGTCAATAAATCCCAGCTCGAGCCCCTCTTGATTCTGGAGCCGAGAAGTCATTTGCATCAGAGCAAATTGCTTAATTATTAGATTTACGTAAAGAATCGGTAGACGTGGCAATTACTGGCATAGGTGGTATGGCTAACATTAACGCTAAGAGCCGTGTCACACTCTCTCTTAAATCATCTAGAGATCCTAATTTTAAACTCGAATTTTCAGCATTGGTGCTCAAGAAAGTATCCAGTATTGCCGATAGAAGTTAGATACGTCTACCTCCTTGGCTAGAATTGGATCAGTTACCACTTGCGGATCCACACTTCAATGAAATCTCTAAAGTTGATTGCATATTGGATACCGATGTGTATGCAGCCGTTTTGCGATCTGGATTGCAACAAGGCCCGTCAGGTTATCATATTGCGGCTGTCAACACAGTGTTTGGATGGGTGATTAAGGGAGGAATTTCCACCAACCACGACTTGTCACCCAACAGTTATTGTCCAGTAACGGCCTCTGGTAATCTTGCCAGACGAGAGAATCTTTAACAATCTTTGCAGCTTTGAGAACTTAAGGAGGTTCCTACTGTGCTATATGCATGGGTAAAATAACAATACGTATACATAAGTATAATGTTAACGAACGACTGAGTGACTTGCTTTATTGAACTACGACGCTGGCGCTCGTAGCGCTACATTCATGCATATATACTACATCCTTCCCCTTTTATTTATCTTTAATACAAATTGTTTACTTATAAGTTTACATTCGGTTTTGTTTCTTCCACAGGCGTTATCATTTAAATCTTTAGTTTTATCACCATTTTGCCAATGTATTAACTGGTCATAATGTCTTTTATGTTTGCCACCGCCTTCAAAATCAATTGCACAGCTTTGCGGTGATAAATCACTTACAACTTTTGCTTTTGACATTTGCGGATGATATTTTCGGAAATCCTTTGCCATGACTACGTTTCCCTCAAAATACTCATCTTTTCTACAACCGTTAAAATTCTTAATTTGATTATGTTGCTTTAATTCTACTATTGCTAAGCGTTGTGAACGTAATAATTCAAAAAGAGTTCTCAATTCGCGATTAAATAATAATTTTGCTGGCGATTCACCTGTCATTACATGTTTAGAACTAAGATATGCAAAAAAAAATTTTTTTAATTGCGGTCATATATCAATATTATTACTGCTAATTATAGCCTTTAGTATGCGCTTAAAAGTTTTTATCAAATTCTCGGCAGCACTATTTGTTGCAGGGTGCTTAGGTGGCGCGAAATCATGTTTAACTCCTAATTGTTTAAAAGAACGTCGGAATTCTTCGCTCGCGAATTGTGATCCTGAATTGGTAACAATTTTATGCGGTAAACCATGCGTAATAAAAATACTTTTGAAACTTTTAATTGTTTCGCTTGCAAGCATCGTCTTTACTACAAAAATTTCAGGCCACTTAAAATATGAGTCTAATACAATAATGTAAGAATGTCCTAAATATGGTCCTGCATAATCTGCATGTATTCGCTGCCAAGATTGGCTGGGCCATGGCCATGAAGATAGTTTTACTTTAAGCGGTTTATCCTTCACTACGACACAATATTTACAAAGTATTGCTTTAATTCCTAATTGTTTCTCTATCTCAGGCCTCCACACAAACGACCTTGCCATACTTTTCATGCGCGCAATACCAAAATGCGTTTCATGTAACTGATTAATAACGTATGCTTGTAATTTCAAAGGAATTATTACACGTTGTCCCTACATCAAACAATCTTTCTCTATACATATTTCATCTTTTCGAATAACGTATGGTCTTAGAATATGTGGCCAATTTTTAGTTTTGCGTTCTTGCCAATCATTTTCTACCATTCTTTTTATTTACGATAAAGTTTTGTCTTTAGTCGTTCGCGAACTACCGCTTTGTAATCAAAACAAACAATTTTACTTTGTACCACGTGATGCAAATATGTATATTTACAATCGTAATTCAGAATTTCATTATTATTTCCATTATCGTTGCATGGCAATTTCGATAACGTATCAGCAACGATATTATCTTTAGTATCTAAATATTAAATTTCATAGTTAAATGCTGTCAAAAAGTATGTCTAATTTTGCAACCTACTGGCTGCCATTCGCGGTATTTTTTTTTCGGTGGAAAAAATTCTATTCGATGGCTTATTATCTGCTCGTATTAGAAATTCTCTAGCAAAGACGTAATCGTAAGATCTCGTTACACCAAAGATGATCGCAGCGGCTTCTCTATCAATATGCGAATAATTTTGTTCTGTTTTAGTTAATTTTTGCGATGCAAACGCTACTGGTTTTTCACTATCGTTATATGGTTGACTTATATAAGCACCTAACATAGCCCGTGTTGTGACGCATTTGTGGTTAATATTAGCAGTAACGATGGATCGTAATTTACAATAACTTGTTTCAACATTACTTTTGCACATTTAAATGCACTTTGACACGCTCTATCTCAGTAAAAGGAGTAAGTTTATACATTCGTACAACGGTGCTAAAATTTCCGCACGTTTTCCAAATAATCGATTGTGATACTTGACTTTTTCAAAAAATAATTGTAATTCTTTTTTATTTTCCGGTACTTGTATTTCTACGATAGCTTTATATTTTGATTCATTAATACTAATTTCATTCGCCAAAAATCTATATCCTAGATAATATATCTCTCTTTCAAAGAAACTACATTTATTTACTCTTCCTTTCAAATCGGCTGCTTCTAGACGCTTTAAAACTTTGTTTAAATTTCTTAAATGTTCCGCATCAGTGTCTTCGGTTACTATTATATCGTCTGTTACTACCATGACACCATTTATATCTCTTAAAATTTCGATTCTTTTTTGAAAATATCTCGGTCCCGAAGTTATGCTGTACATCATATAATTACAACGAAATTAGCCTCAGTAAATGCTGTAAATTTTCCGCAACGGGAACCTACAGAGATGCCTGTTTCAAATCAATCTTCAAATACCTTTTCGATTTATTGTAATTTTGATTTCGACTTTAACTTTGTAATTCAACTTTGTAAGCCACTGCATGATCGAAATTCGGAGGAGCATATCTAATTATTTTTAATTGCGGGTTAACCGTTATTTTGAAATCACCACAGATACGTACATCGCCATTTGGTTTTACAATTAAAACTATCGGTATCGCCCATTCACTGCTTTCGACCGGTTCAATTATTTTCTCATCTACTAACCGATTTAACTCATTTTCTTATTGTATCTTGTAATGTAAAGGGTACCGAACGTGCTAACACGTAGACCGGTTTGCTGTTCTCTTTCAATTCAAGCTCAATTTCTCCTTTTGTAAAGGAACCCTTTGATTTTTCCAAAAATTTCTTATGTTTTAATAAAATTTCTTTTAGTTTGCCCTCATAATTATTTTTAGATTTTATCGCATGTAATTTTAATCCTATATACAAAGGCTATAGTCCTAAACCTTAAAGCCACGACCGACCAATAATCGGAGGACCCGACGAATCCCGTTACATACAAATCTGCTATAATATTCTTTTTCTTGCATTTACGTTACTTTTCGCAACATACCTACTGGTTTATTTACTGATTCATTGTAATTCACAAATTCTATATCTGCTTTATGCATTTTTACATTTTCAAAGAGTTTTTCTTTCATACACAAGGGAATTATTGACATTGCCGCACCTGAATCAATTTCCATTTGCATATCGATGCCGTTTATTCTTACTTTCATAAACTGGGACTTTACACGCGTTTTTCCCGTAACATATATTTTCATATGATAAAGATCACGTTTATTTATTACAAACATATTATTTATCTCTTGTGCAATACTATCTTCATCATCGCTATATTTTTCACGCTCGTTAACGTAACCTACACGTGGTTTCCTTTCACTTACATTCTTATTTCTATTTCCTGCTTGATTCAAATTATGATTATTGCACATTACTTTCCAATGCCCCTGGTGACCACACGTATCGCACCTACACTTATTATACCTGCACATACGCGCGACATTATTGAATTTGTCGCAAGAATAACATTGTACACTCATTGTTTGCTGCTCAGGGGTCCACTTCTGTTGTTGACCTGGGTACTCTGATCGCTGATGACTCGATGATCCGCGCATGCCACTAGTCCATATATTGCCTCGCAGTGACGTATTCTATCTTTGTCTCGCTGCACCTTCAACTCTTCGTCTGCTTCCTTGATTTTTCGTTGCGTTTATTTTGTGTACATCATCCACGTAATGGTATTTAAAGTCATTGCTGCTTTTCTTTTCTATGTGCTCAGCACCAAGATTGGCTGCTTCTTATGCCAGTGCTCTCTTTAAAGCATCTTTTTAAGTTGGTTTTTCGATTTTTAATAGTTAAGCCTTTATTGACTTGCTTCTCAGACCAACAATTAGTTGATCTAACACTTGCTCGTCATTGTTTTAAAATTCACATTTCTTAGCTAACGCTTGTATTGCAGCTACGTACTCACTAAGAGGCTCATTTTCCTGCTGCAATCTTACTTTGAATGTGTTTTGGTGAACCAAATATGACGCAGGAGGCTTTAAATAATGTCTGACTAACTTTATAATTTCTGCTAACTTCACCGGGCTTTTTTGGTTTGCACACTTTGTCGATTACATCATAGATGTCAGCACTCACTTTACTTAGAAGTATTGCTCTCTTCTTCTTATCATCTATGATATCGTTTACTATAAAATATTGTTCCAAACTGTCGATAAATTTTTGCCAGTCATGCTTTTCAATATCATACTCTAAATTTGCCGAAATTTCCATTTCTTGTTTTACTGTTTGATTACTGTCACTATTAATAACGTTTTCGTTCACTTGTGATGTTGCCAAAGTATCCCTTCCGTGCACGTTTTCTTCTTTTATATCTTTTTTGTCACAATCTTTAAAATGTTTTTACCTTCGCTGAACTTCCACTTTCAATTTTACTTTCAACAAATTCACATAATTTGATTCTTAAATCTTTTACTGTACTGCTTGCGTCCACTTCAATATCGTTTATTTTACACACTTCTATAAGCTCATTTTTCCGTAAATCTTCTGTAAATCATCGTTTACTTTTCGTACACTATTCACTTAATTGAACTTTTTTTTATTCCACGTGTGACACGGAAAATTTTCGAGCAATTTTAACCTTACTTCTTAACCTTTTTCCTCGTCGCCACTGTGCTGTATGCATGGATATAATAACAATACGTATACACAAGTGTAAGGTTAATGAACGATTGAGTGACTTGCTTTATTGAACCACGACGCTGGCGCTCGTAACGCTACATTCATATACATATACTACACCTTCTGCCTCTCGAAAGACTCCAGACGAAGATGATTGTTATCGTCATTTCCGGCAAACTCATTTTCGAGACGCTAATGGACGATTTGTTGTTCGCCTACCCTTCTTGAAGTCGCCGATCAACATCGATTTACGAAATATTGCTGAAGGTAGTCTTAAACGACTCGAACGTCGATTTTTTCGTCAACCAGACCTACACGCAGCATACGTTCAATTTATGACCAAGTATGAGAAACTTAACCAAATAGTGAAAGTATCAGCAGACGAGGTAAGAGTTCAGAGTTGTTCTTATGTACCCCATCACCCTGTTTTCAAGAGAGATGATGAAACCAAGATAAGAGTGGCGTTTAACGCCCCACAGTCTAATACTAACGGTGTTTAACTTTATTCTTTGCTTCATCCTGGTCCAAAACTTCAAGACAACGTTTTAGCAATTATTCTTAGGTGGTCTTTTCATTGTGTAGTGTTTTCATGCAACATAGTCAAGATGTTTTGTCAGTTTTTCGTTAATCCAGAGGACAGGGATTGGCAGCGAATTGTATGGCGCTCCTTGCTTGATTCACCTATTCAGTCTTTTAGATTAAATACAGTTACCTATGGCACAACATGTGCTCCTTTTCTGGTCAACGCTTGTATGCTACAGCTAGCAGAGAACCAAGAAGTCAAGTTCCCTGAGGCAGCAAATATAATTAGAGCAAATCGCTATGCTGATGATTTCTTTGCTGGCGCTGATACTATTAAAGAAGCTCTGTCCCTTCGCAGTCAACTTATGACTTTGTTGCATTTAGCAGGTTTGCAAGTAGGCTAGTGGGCTTCTTATCACTCTCAGTTATTGCCTTCTGTATTTTATGGAGATTCCAAGCAAAAGGAGACTATGTTTCAGGACCAAGAAGCTGCTGAAGCTCTAGGTATTCGTTGGGATGCAGTCACGGATGAATTTCATTTCAAAGTTTCTAAAATTAAGTTTTCTTCAACGCGGCATTCAACTAAGCAATCAATTTTTTTAGACATTGCTAAATTATACGATCCCGTCGGTTAGTTATCACCGGTGGTTATCAAAAGCAAAATTCTGTTACAGAATTTATGGCTATTGTTTATTGACTGGGACAACCCACTCCCTGAGACTATCGCCAACATCTGGTTAACTTTTCGTAGCTTAGATGAGGATTTAGAGTTAAGGGAGGGGGGGGTTAAGTTTGTTTGTTAAAAAAAAGGGGGATTTTCAATAATTTTTTTATAACGTATTGTTATTATAGATTTATTTTGAAAATTAGTATGTTATAATACAACATTTCAAGAAAATTAAGAAAAATTTTGGTACAAAAATATAAAGAAATAACGGATTTATTGCAGTTCTCCGCTGGTGCCTCGAAAACATTTTTCTTTGCAGTGACCGCGATTTCTCAGTACTGGATTATCTAAAATCAAAAGAACGAATTGTTTTAATTAGTTAATTAGTTTTTCTCTTAATGGACGCAGAGTTTTCTTTATTTTATCCATTTTTTAATTTTTTGCATTATTTTAAAGTTAAAATGTTGATTTTTTGACAATAAAATCGACCTATTTGGTATTGTAAGATTGACACTAATTGAAAAATTCAAAGACACTCAACGCTACTTGATAGTTATTTGTATGTAGAATATGTGTACACATTTTTTAAGCGATTGGTGTAGTAGTTTATTTGAGATGGTGGTCACTGACTTTAAAAATTACATGTTTGGGAAAATCGATTTAAAGTTTCTTATACTCACAAATCGAGTATGAGGGCCAGTCGCTTGAAACGCTGTATCTTCATTAGTTTTACTCCGATTTACTTGAAATTTTGACACAATACTCTCGACATGTTGTGCATTCAGATTGAAAAAAAAAATGCAAAATAAATTCTAAAACCTTACCCCCCCCCCCCCCTTAATCAAAATTCCTCAGTAGATTGGCTCCAAGCAGCATTTGCATGCATTTTGCGACGCATCAGAACGTGCATATGCTGCCTGCGTCTACGTTGTAATTCCACCGTCCAATCCGATGTTATCTAAACTTCTGACGGCAAAGTCTAAAATGGTACCAACTAAAATCATCAGTCTGCCTAAACTAGAATTAGGTGGAACAGTCATTCTAGCTAGATTGGTGTCTTATGTTCTAAACAAACTAAAAAGAGGTCCAGCTTCTCTTCATTGCTGGTCAGACTCCCAGGTAGTCTTGGCTTGGTTACAGGGCCACCCTTCCAAATGGAAACCGTTTGTAGCAAATAAAGTCAGTGAGATTGTTTTAGCCCCCCCCTCCCTCAGTCTTCTTGGCGACATGTCAAGTCGTCTGACAACCCAGCTGATCTAGCTACAAGAGGTGTTACTCCTTCACAGTTGCAACAATCTACATTGTGGTGGCAAGAGCCCATTTAGTTTTCGCGATCACAAAATGAGTAGCCTTACTATAAAAATCAGCTTTCTACAGAATCAGATTCAAGAAAACAAACTTGTCATTGACTGTTCTTCTGCTAAGATAAACCCAGATTTCGAACAATGGGTTCGCCGCTTCTCGTCTATTAACGAAATCGTCAATATATTTGCTTACCTGTGTCGTTGGTGCTCTCAAGTAAAGGATAAGTCCATTAAGAGGACTTATCCATTACTATAAAAATATCGCATTTATCTAAAAATCAAACTCTTAGTGTTTCGAGCCACTTACAGTCTGTCAAGTAAGAGCGTGGTCGACTTTACCGACAGATAATAAAAGATTCCGCTCTAATTTCCTGCGCAAGCCGATAGAAAGAAGCTTTTTCCTTGATGCATCGTCAACAAAGATTTAGTTGTCGTTGATCTTTTAAAAGAGAATCACGTTAAACGCCATAAGTGCTAAGTACGCGTCGCGCTACGACGCTGTGTTCCTTTGCATCCACCCGAAAGGTCCCAAAATGTCGCAATCAGCGGCTACTAAATATATAAAAAAGTCGAAGGCATTTGTACAGAAGTGGATACAGCGTTATAAAGTGGCTAAAAATTTCGATGATTTACCAGAACGTGGCTCGATAGGAAAAGTGGACAAAAAAGATGAAAAAAGAATAGTGAATCTGTTTTCGCGAAATCCTGCTTTAACACTGCGGCAAGGATAAGCAAAATAATTGGCAAAAGGTTTAGATATATCCTACGAAACTATCCAAACCCATCTTCGTACTCATCATCTGAAATGGCGCAACACAATGAAGAAGCCTCTGTTGACTGAAAAACATGTGACAAAGCGACTCGCTTGGGCGCATGAGAATATTGATAGAGATTTTGAAAATGTCATTTTTACTGATGAATGTTTTATATGGGCACGTTCTGTCCTTACGCGAGCCTGATCAACTTCCACCAATAGGCTTGTTCAGCGGACCGTAAAACATGGAATGAAGGTGCATCTTTGGGGCTGCTTCTCAAAGCAGGGATTCGGCACTTTGCACCTCTTTACTGACAACCTTAATGCCGGGAAAATGATAAAAATCTACAAAAAGGCTTTACTGCCATCTGCTAAACGATGGTTCATCACAAAAAATGAAGATTGGATTCTGCAGAAGGACAACGATCCTAAAGACCGCAGCAAGCTCTGTACTCAGTGGAAGACTCAATCTGGCATCGTTACATTCGATTGGCCGTCGCAGTCGCCCGATGCAAACCCTATTGAAAATGTGTGGGCATATATTAAACGGAAGCTTCGTGGAAGACGCACATACACTTTGAAGCAGTTGTCTTACGAAATTCGTCAGATCTGGAGATCCTTGCCACTAGAATACGCCGTCAAATAAGTAGAAAGCATGCCTCATAGATGCCAGGCAATTATCGACGCCGGTGGAGACTGGACACATTATTGACTGAATTGCATCATTGTTTGTAATGTGTACAATGTATATATAAATATGAAAGTTTCATCAAATAAATTTTTCCATAAATTAACACGACCAAGCTCTTACTTGACAGACTGTACACTCTGACAAAAAAGTATCCGGAAATTTGAAATACAACGCAAAAATATTAAACTTCTTCAATATTTATTGAATCTCCTTTAAAATATGCTCCATTTGAAGCGATACACATGTGCCAACGTTTTTTTCAATTATGGAAACATTTTTTATAGGCGCTTTCAGGGATGGCCTTCAGCTCCTTCTGCGAATTTTCTTTTATGGCGTCTATGTAGTCAAATCTGGTTCCCCGGAGCGGTAATTTCAGTCTGGAGAAAAGAAAAAAGTCACGCGGAGCTAGATCAGGCGAATAAGGTGGCTGGTCGATGGTATTTATCGAGTGTTTGGTCTTAAAATCGTTAATAATCGTGGCTTGATGAGATGGTGCGTTATCGTCATGCAAAATCCACGAATTGTTTTGCCACAAATCCGGCCGTTAACGGCGAATATTTTCACGAAAACGTTTTAAAACAGTTAAATAGAAGTCCTTATTGACCGTTTGACCTTGCGGAACGAATTCATGATGAACCACACCACGAATATCGAAGAAAACAATAAGCATCGTCTTGATTCTCGAACGACTTTTGCGAGGTTTTTTCGGTTTCGGCTCATTTTTTCCCACCCATTCCAATGATTGTTGGCTCGTTTGTGTGTCGTATTTATAGACCCATGTCTCGTCACCAGTTATGATCCATTCCATGAACGTGGGATCAGAATTTGCACGATCCAGCATGTCTGCAGCTACCTGCATCCGGTACTGTTTTTGAAGAAAATTCAGCTCTAACGGAACGAGCCGAGCGGCGACGCGCTGCATGCTAAATCGGTTCACCAAAATCAAACGAGCGGTTTCAACCTCTCTAACACTGGCATAACGATTTTCGAGAACAATTTTCTTGATTTTCTCGACGTTATCGTTGGTTGAAGAGGTCGACGGTCGTCCTGAACGAGGCAAATCTTCGACGATTTCCCGACCGTTTTTAAAGGCTTTGTACCATTCGTACACTTGGGTTTTCGATAAAACAGAGTCTCTATAAGCCTTTTCCAGCATTCGCAACGAGTCAGCACACACAATTTCGTTCAAAACACAAAATTTGAGACAAACTCTTTGTTCAATATTTTTTTCCATTGTAACATTCGCAGACTACCATTGAGGTCGACTGGTTTGAATAGCTGTCGTAAACAAACTAATCGACAGACCGCACTTATGTTTGGCATAGTAATTACGGACAGTCCTATTAACATACAGAAACTTGAAGTACTTAAAAATACTCAACGCGGGCAATTGAAATGAGAATTTCCGGATACTTTTTTGTCAGAGTGTAATTAGGCTTAATTCATTCTTGGATAAAACACTTAATTATGCTTAATCCATTCTTGGGTTCTTGAGAGAAGGTAGCAGATTACAAAACGCCTTTCTCTCCCGAGAAGAAAAACATCCCATTATTCTACCCGCCAAACATCAAGTGGTTGAACTGCTCATTCGCCAGGCCCACATTGAAACCCTTTATGGAGGTTCAATGCTTGTAAATAGCTACTTATTGCGTACTGTTTGGATAATTAAAGGGCGCAATTTTATCAGGCGAATCGTTAGGCGATGTACCATTTGCGTAGAATATAAGGCTTTTACTATGGAACAGCTGATGGGTCCCTTACCCGCTGTTAGACTCGAGCCTTCTAGACCCTTCACTTACACGGGAATTGATTTTGCTGGTCCCATTTGGCTCAAAGCATCACAAGGCCGTGGAATAAAGGCTTATAAGGGTTGTGTTGCTGTCTTCATCTGTATGGTTGTTAAGGCAGTTTACCTGGAAATTGTGTCAGATTTGATCTCGGCAGCATTTTTTGCTGCTTTTCGTAGATTTTCAGCCCGACGAGGTTAATGTAAGGTTCGTTTTAGTGATACTGGCAGACATTTTCTGGGAGCTGCTATCGAACAACAGCGGTTATTTGAAGAATCTTCGGCATTCAATTAAGTTCAGAAGTTGCTGCTTTACTTGCCAAGAATGACATTTATTGGTCCTTTGTTCCACCCCGTGCTCTTAACTTTGGCGGACTCTGGGAAACCAACATCAAATCTTTTTAAATGCATTTGATCGAGGTCATAGGAGAAGCTAAATTGACCTATGAAAAATTTAATACCATAACCGTCACGACAGATGGGTGTTTCAATTCCCGATCGAGAATTGCACTCATTTCTGACGAGAAAGATATTTGTTCACTCACCACTGGTCATTTTTTAATCGGAGCCCCTTTACATGCACCACCAGAACCTTTTTATGTTTCTTATACAAATGTTTCTCTGAATTCTAGATAATTGCAACTCAGTGCCATGAAAAACCACTCTTGGAAAAGATGACAACATGAATATCTTCACCAGCTTCAGCAGCGAGCTGAATGGCTCAAGCCTAATCTAGAGCCTAAAGTTAGTGCCGATGTCCTCTTCAAAGACACGATGTTGCCCCCTACAAAATGACCTTTAGCAAGGATTATTTACCTAATACCTGGTCCCGATGGCTCGTGCAGAGTAGCTATATTGAATACAGCCCAATCAGAATACAAAAGACCTCTGAATCAACTGATAATATTGCTGACACATGAGGAAACCTCAACCCCAAGCCAACCGCAACTTACAGTCTGTCAAGTAAGAGCTTGGTCGTGTTAATTTATGGAAAAATTTATTTGATGAAACTTTCATATTTATATATACATTGTACACATTACAAACAATGATGCAATTCGGTCAATAATGTGTCCAGTCACCACCGGCGTCGATAATTGCCTGGCATCTCTAAGGCATGCTTTCTACTAATTTGACGGCGTATTCTAGTGGCAAGGATCTCCAGATCCGACGAATTTCGTAAGACAACTGCTTCAAAGTGTATGTGCGTCTTCCACGAAGCTTCCGTTTAATATATGCCCACACATTTTCAATAGGGTTTGCATCGGGCGACTGCGATGGCCAATCCAATGTAACGATGCCAGATTAAGTCTTCCACTGAGTACAGAGCTTGCTGCGGTGTTTAGGATCGTTGTCCTCCTGCAGAATCCAATCTTTATTTTTTGTGATGAACCACCGTTTGGCAGATGGCAGTTAAGCCTTTTTGTAGATTTTTATCATTTTCTCGGCATTTAGGTTGTCAGTAAAGAGGTGCAAAGTGCCGAATCCCTGCTTTGAGAAGCAGCCCGAAAGATGCACCTTTATTCCATGTTTTACGGTCCGCTGAACAAGCCTATTGGTGGAAGTTGACCAGGCTCGCGTGGGGACAGAACGTGCCCATATAGAACATTCATCAGTAAAAATGACATTTTCAAAATCTCTATCAATATTCTCAAGCGCCTAAGCGAGTCGCTTTGTCACATGTCTTTCAGTCAACAGAGGCTTTTTCATTGTGTTGCGCCATTTCAGATGATGAGTACGAAGATGGGTTCGGATAGTACCGTAGGATATATCTAAACCTTTTGCCATTAATTTTGCTTGTCCTTGCCGCAGTGTTGAAGCAGGATTCCGCGAAAACAGATTCGCTATTCTTTTTTCATCTTTTTTGTTCACTTTTCCTATCGAGCCACGTTCTGGTAAATCATCTACATTTTTAGCCACTTTATATTGCTGTATTCACTTCTGTACAAATGCCTTCGACTTTTTCATATATTTAGCAGCCGCTGATTGCGACATTTTGGGACCTTTTGGGTGGATGCAAAGGAACACAGCCTCGTAGCGCGACGCGTTCTTAGCACTCATGGCGTTTAACGTGATTTTCTTACAAGAGATCAACGACTACTAAATTTTTGTTAACAATCCATCAAGGACAAAGCTTTCTTCTATTGGCTCGCGAAGGAATTAAAGCGAAATCTTTCATTACCTGTCGATGAAGTCGACCACGCTCTTACTTTACAGACTGTGCCAGTTATTGACCTATTTCCAATGCAGGCGGCAATCTGTTTTAACAAGAAATTCAAGAAACAAGTTATAATTAGTTTTACATTTAGATTATAATCATATTTGTACTGTAATTAGTTAATTAGCTTATCTTTTAGTATCATTTTGTTCGTGAATTTTGACGAAGCCAATTGATTGAATTGCTTCGTGTCGGGCGGTGTGTTCGAGCCGATATCGTGCGCTTGAAAGCTAGCGAGCAGTTCGACGCCTTCGGGACTTCTTTGGTAGCGTTCGCAGTCTCACATCCTTTTCTTTTGTAACGTGGTACACTTGTTCTCGTGGTAGCCCGTATATTAACTTTTGTCAAACCCGTAGACTTTACGACAATTAATATTTTACTTGAGGCCTCGTGGTCAGTCTTTGCTTAAGTAAGCCGCCCAGTTCACGCATCCGTACTTGTGAACACAAATTAAAATTAACACGCCTGCTATGCTTCAAAGTTCCTTTCAAAATTAACCGTATAATTAAGTTAAAGAATAAATTAAGCACAGTTATTTTTTATTTAAAGTAAATTGATTAATCGATTCAATTTTCAAGTATTCAATTGATAGAAAGATTATAACATTGCGACCTTCTGCGTACATGTATTGTCGCACAATTCGTCTTCGAACCAGCAAAATTAAAATACACTTCATTATTCAAAACTCTTCTATTTTCACAAAAAAGAAAGAAATAAGACATATGCACAGACAGTTCTATAATTGCCAATCTTATTTTTTTATTAAAAAAATCAATTTTCTTTTTTAATAATTGAATCTGTTCACTTTCTTCCAAAAAATGATATGTTTCAGTAATCGTTGCCTTATCTGTCATCTGTCTTTCAAATCGATTGCCTTTTTCACCATAATTTAAAACATTCCTTGCTAATAATATTTTCATCTCATCCATCATTTTCAAATTTTCTTCCCGATCTATATTTGCTATTTCGTCACCGATAACCTAAAAACAAATATTTTACATACATATATATGTATACATATAGTAAAAAATTATATACATTTTACAAAATATACAATACATACATTTTTCTTTACCTTCATTTCTCTCTTTTTCATTTTAATATTGCAGTTCGATTCCTGATCATTATATCAGCTTCATTATTTACCTCATACTCATCGCTATCGACTTCATCAGAAGAACTATTTAAAAATTGCTGTGAGCTGCAATCGCTTAAATAAAATTGAGTAAATTTTAATCTACTTGATTCCTCTAATTTTTCATTCATTTCCTGGAAATCTGTAATGCTAAAAATTATTAAAAATATAAAAAAATACATTATTTTATAAATTGTAAAATATTAGGTTGCTGCAGATTAAATGGCCGATTTAGTAATAAATTTTTAAACAGCTGTAACTTTTTATAAAGACAATTTATTTAATCAAAATAGGTACCAATAGATGCAACACACCTTTCCAAACGAGATACAAGTACATTTATTCTAGTTTTATAGAGGTCCGAGTTTCTTGTTCGAAGAAACTCCTCGAAGACATTTTTGACAGCAGCTTCATTATTAAATCTTTTTCCTGTCAAAAAGTGATCCAAATGCTTAAAGAAATGGTAATCTGTTGGTGAGAGGTCTGGTGAATATGAAGGGTGAGGAAGAGTCTTATAGCACAACTCGTTTAACTTTTGGACCGTTATTCTCGATACATGAGGTCGTGCGTTATCATGAAGCAGTATCACTCCATCCCTGTTTACAAGCCTAGGTCGTTGGACTATCAATTTCTGATGCATTTCATCCAGTTGAGCACAGTATTTCTCAGCATTGATAGTTTCGCTAGGTGGCAGGAACGAATGGTGGATAACTCCAGCTACAGACCACCAAACAGTTACCATTATTTTCTTTGGATGAAAACTTGGTTTTGGCATGTGTCTTGGCGCTTCATCGGCATCTAGCCATTGGGCCGATCGGCGACGATTATCGTATTAAATCTACTTTTCATTGCAGGTCACAATTCGGTGCAAGAACGGTTCCTTTTTGTTGCGGGAGAGAAGAGAACTTGGAATCTCTATTCGACACGTCATGTTTTGCTTGGTAAGATCATGCGGAATCCATTTGTCAAGCTTTTTCACTTTTTCAAGTTGTTGCAAGTGGCGGCAAACTGTCGAATTGTAAACGCCTAATTTCTCGGTAAGATCCCTTATGGTTTGGCGTGGGTTAGACTCTACTAATGCACGCAGCTCGTCGTTATCGATCAATGGTCCTGGGTGTCCATGTGGCTCATTTCCAAGGTCCATATCTCCGGATCGAAATTTTTCGAACCACCGCCGAGTGGTTCGTTCGCTAACTGTATCAGGCCCAAATGCGCTGTTGATATTCCTCGTTGTCTTCGTTGCGTTTTTGATTCACTTTCATGTTCACTTTCTCTTTTTGTTTTCACGATCACTATGAAGTGCAAAACAGAAATGACTCCATAAACTAAGGTAGCAGTATTTATACTTCAATATGTCATATCATTTGTGCCGCTTTGTGCCAACATAATACACTAAAATTGCAGCCAACTTTATGTCATTGCTAAATCGGCCATTTCATCTGCAGCAACCTAATATATTATTGTATTTAATATTTTTTTTAAATTTAAACAAAAATTTCTAATAGTATTTACTTTCTATATTAAAAATTTCCATAGGTTTATAATTACTTTTTCCATCAAGCCTGCCTGCGTATATTTTTTTATTAATAAAATCGTTCTCATCGATTATTACTTTCTAGAAAAATTTAAGAAGGTAGTGAAAATGTTGACGATAATTATGACGTCAACAGCGTCGGCAGAAAAATGTTATATCCTTGATGTCGCTGTTGTATGTATTGAAAAAATTGAATTTTGTGAAAAAACGATAAAAGATCTTAGTTATCTTTATTATCTTATTGTCATTGTAAAATCAGAAGAAAGTGAATAAGCAACGAGTTTCATATTGCAGAAAGAAAATTTGTTGGTATCCAATTTTGTATTTGTTGTTAATAAAGCTTCACTTTTTATTAAAGATGTAACTAAATTGTTTTATTCTAACAACTGCAGTTCAGGCAAAAACAAATTTATATCGGTAAATATATTTGCATCGAGTTTTTAGTTATTATAATTTATTTTTTATTATCACAATCTAATTTAATTCCAGAAATGAGATTTGGTATAAGTATCTAAAATTATTTATTACAGATTACAATTTATTTTATTGAGATAAAATAAAAAAAATAAAAAAAAAGTTAACATCATGGCATGGAAAAATAATAATATGACGCATGTTATTGCACAATTCCTGAAAGAAAACCTATGCACAATAATTGAAATTGATAATACAAAATAATACAAAAATGAGAAACCGAAAGATGAGAATGATTTTATTTAAAAAAAAATACACGCAGGCAGGCTTGATGGAAAAAGTAATTATAAACCTATGAAAATTTTTATTATTACAAAACTGGAATGAATTTACTTGTATCTCGTTGGAAAAAGTATGTTGCATCTATTGGTACCTATTTTGATTAAATAAATTGTCTTTATAAAAAGTTACAGCTGTTTAACAATTTATTACTTAATCGGCCATTTCATCTGCAGCAACCTAATATTTTACAATTTATGAAATAATGTATTATTTTATATTTTTAATAATTTTTAACATTACAGCTTTCCAGGAAATGAATGAAAAATTAGAGAAATCGAGGAGATTTAAATTTACTGAATTTAATGTAAGCGATTGCAACTGACAGCAATTTTTAAATAGTTCTTCTGATGAAGTCGATAGTGATGAGTATGAGGTAAATAATGAAGCTATTATAATGATCAGAAATTGAACTGCAATATTAAAATGAAAAAAAAAAAAAATGAAGGCAAAAAAAAATGTATGCATTGTATATTTTGTAAAATGTATATAATTTTTTACTATATATATATATATATATATATATATATATATATATATATATATATATATATGTGTGTGTGTGTATGTGCGTGTGTGTGTATGCATATGCGTGTGCGTGTGCGTGTGCATGTGCGTATGCGTGTGCGTGTGTGTGTATGTGTGTGTGTAAAATATTTGTTTTTAGGTTATCGGTGACAAAATAGCAAATATAGATAGGGAAGAAAATTTAAAAATAATCGATGAGAAGATGAAAATATTATTAGCAGGAAATGTTTTAAATTATAGTGAAAAAGGCAATTGATTTAAAAAACAGATGACAGATAAGGCAACGAATACTGTAACATATCATTCATCGGAAGAAAGTGAACAGATTTAATTATCAATAAAAGAAATTAATTTTTCAAATAAGGAAATAAAAAAATTGGCAATTATAGAACAAAAATATAATTATCTTTTAAACACAAAAAAAATTAAAGGATATGGACCACCAAGAAAACGATTGTGTTGTAAGTATTATATGTAAACAATTTTTTAACTCATTTTTTTCGATAAACTTTCAATGTATTTAAATGTATTTAATGTATTAGAATATTTTTAGATACATTTTAATAAAAATTCTTTTATAAATCATTTTTTATATCGAAAGCAGCACCCGAAGACATTGCAGAAGTTTTGCAAAAAGTTTTACTGGCAAAGGACTTTCCTTCGTTATATATCACAAATCTGGTTACAGAAATATTAAATGATAATTCATCTCCAAAATAAACACAAAAAATTAATTTTAATGATGAAATTGAAATAATATCGTGTGACCTCAGTATCTTGTTGTAAGAAAAAATTGAAATAAACAATTTTATATAAGTTAATAAATATAGAAAAATTTATAAAATCTACAATATTATAAGCAAAGTTAGAAGTAAGAAACGATGTAAAATAGAGCGATAGGATTAAGAAATTAAAATATAAAATAAATTACGAATAAATTCAATGCCGCGAAACAGGAAGGGCATTGAACTCAAAGGTCGTAACAATCGGCGTATATTCTGTATAATACGAGTTAAAATAATAAGAAATCAAAGTAGAGTTTAAACATAAAAAAAGTAAAAAAAAAAACGAGAGCACTGCAATAATTTCATATAGAATAACAAATAACACATTTAACAAACAAACAGAAAAAAGGAAAAATATAAAATTTGAATTAGGAAAAAAGTTATTACAAATAGAAGGTTATAGAACGCCAGTGACTCGAGAAAGTCAAAATTCTATGATGTTCCATCAGGGTTACTGGATGAATAAAAAATAGAATAACAATTGATTTTATAAAAATACATAGATAAAGAGAGCACACATATAGTGACTGAAAAAACAATCAACGAAATAAATTATTTGTACATAAAAAGTGAAAAAGAAAATTTAAAAAACTTGTAAACAATGAAACAGCTCGGAATTTGCGAAAATCACGACATTGTTATACATGTAACGACGCGACCACATCTCAGCTAGAAAATAAGAAAAAAAACATTCTCGAAAATATTGTAAACTATTAAATAATTGTCCATAGAAGCCCATAGAACTTTGCCTAAATCAAGGAGCGGCGAGAGTATATAAAGCCGACTTCGTCAAGGCAGAAGACACTTGATTTCAGACTTTCGAAGAAGACAGTTATAGATTACTCTTAGCCAATGTAAGAATAATTAGTCATAAATTCCAAATTTAACTTTTAAACTGATTTTATTTTTTTCTATTAATGTGTGAAATCAAGGCAAAGTAACAAGAAATTTACAAGACTTCCAATCGATGGCATTTTGCAAGTGCTGCAGATGACTAAGTATTGTAACATTGTAAATTTTATACTCAAGGGTTTTATGCCTTTTTAAAAAGGGATAAGATTTTTGAGTAAACCGAAGACTTTTGGGCATATCGACACTGTGTTCGAGTGCACCGGGATCGGGTGTTACAATATAAAAAATAAAAAACGAAATTAAAAAGAATAAACCGCACACGATTTCTACTATCGAATAAGTGTGGCTGGTTTAACACCTATGTATTAGTTTGCTGGGATACAGTCTGTCAAGTAAGAGCGTGGTCGTATTAATTTATAAAAAAATTTATTTGATGAAACTTTCATATTTATATATACATTGTACACATTACAAACAATGATGCAATTCAGTCAATAATGTGTCTAGTCACCACCGGCGTCGATAATTGCTTGGCATCTCCGAGGCATGCTTTCTACTAATTTGACAACCTATTCTAGTGGCAAGGATCTCCAGATCCGACGAATTTCGTAAGACAACTGCTTCAAAGTGTATGTGCGTCTTCCACGAAGCTTCCGTTTAATATATGCCCACACATTTTCAATAGGGTTTGCATCGGGCGACTGCGACGGCCAATCCAATGTAACGATGCCAGATTGAGTCTTCCACTGAGTACAGAGCTTGCTGCGGTGTTTAGGATCGTTGTCCTCCTGCAGAATCCAATCTTCATTTTTTGTGATGAACCATCGTTTGGCAGATGGCGGTAAAGCCTTTTTGTAGATTTTTATCATTTTCTCGGCATTTAGGTTGTCAGTGAAGAGGTGCAAAGTGCCGAATCCCTGCTTTGAGAAGCAGCCCCAAAGATGCATCTTTATTCCATGTTTTACGGTCCGCTGAACAAGCCTATTGGTGGAAGTTGACCAGGCTCGCGTGAGGACAGAACGTGCCTATATAGAACATTCATCAGTAAAAATGACATTTTCAAAATCTCTATCAATATTCTCATGCGCCCAAGCGAATCGCTTTGTCACATGTTTTTCAGTCAACAGAGGCTTCTTCATTGTGTTGCGCCATTTTAGATGATGAGTACGAAGATGGGTTCGGATGGTTTCGTAGGATATATCTAAACCTTTTGCCATTAATTTTGCTTGTCTTTGCCGCAGTGTTAAAGCAGGATTTCGCGAAAACAGATTCACTATTCTTTTTTCATCTTTTTTGTTCACTTTTCCTATCGAGCCACGTTCTGGTAAATCATCGACATTTTTAGCAACTTAATATCGCTGTATCCACTTCTGTACAAATGCCTTCGATTTTCTCATATATTTAACAGCCGCTGATTGCGACATTTTGGGACCGTTCGGGTGGATGCAAAGAAACACAGCCTCGTAGCGCGACGCGTACTTAGCACTCATGGCGTTTAACGTGATTCTCTTTTAAAAGATCAAGGACAACTGAATCTTTGTTAACAATGCATCAAGGACAAAGCTTACCTCTATTGGCTTCCGAAAGAATTAGAGCAAAATCTTCCATTACCTGTCGGTGAAGTCGACCACGCTCTTACTTGACAGACTGTAATGCATTCTCTAGCAAGTACATAGGTATAGTCATCTTGAAAGTTAAACTCTTTAAAGGCCAAACATAAACATTGGCCGGGCAATGACTCTCTCTAAGACGTCATGCATTGGCGTATGATCTAAAATTTTTGTATTTTCGTAAAATAAAATCTAAAACATCGAAAAGAAACATTTGTCGGAATATAATTCATAAATTGAATAATTATTATAAACAACACAAATAGGATCTTGGTTCATCATAGATAGAAATTAAATAGTAAGCTTTTTTAAATTAAATTGAGAGAAAACACACACACACACACACACGGTAATTGTCAAAGAAATCGGGGTTCAGCACTCGAACGTGCACACATAAAAATAGTAAAAATCTAACACACATGACTTAACATACGCTTTTGTTAATTCATTATAGCGTGAGAATCCGACACGTTACAATCGATAATACTGCAAATTCAAAAGAATTAAATAATTTATAAAAGTGAATCGATCATGATAATAATATGGTAAGTAATTCAATTTGTTGTTACTGATGCAATTTCTATTTAATATTTAATTAAAAATATCTTTGATATTTTTGTTTCCACTTTTTTACTCTTTTTTAGCCTGTAAAAATGATACATCTAGAAAAAGGAATTTCTATTCCCGCAAGTAGATGAAAGATAAAAACAAAATCAATAAATTTATCGAAATTCGTCAAAAATTTGGCCAGAGCTTTATGGGGTGTTAACAAGTTAAGCAACAAATGTCTACTTCAAAGGGATGCTAATAAAAAACTTGATAACAAATTGTCACCCAGAAAAGTTTTAACTCTGGAAAAATAGAAAGTCATTAAAGATAAGATTAATATTTTAATGATCAATATTTGTGCGTAATTATGTATTTGAATTACATTTTGATTAAATTTAATTTTGTTTTAGATATCTCCTGGTACTGGTTACTTAACCCTTTCGCTACTAGGGTGACTATAGTCACCCGCCACAAAACGCCGCATGGACACGACGGGTGACTATAGTCGAACCAGAAAACGCCGCTTATACACGACAGGCCATTCCACGCAAGGCACTCCGCGGCGAGAGCTGCCGTAGCGGAAGGGTTCATTCTAACCGACATTTGATAATCAACAATGATTTGGATACAGCATTAAATTATATACACAGTATGTCGGAAAAGTTCCCGAACTTTTGAAATAAATCGAAAATTACATCTAAAGAAATGTATTCCAGTTAACTTTCAACATAGTCCCCTTCCCTAGATATACACTCATTTGAGCGCTCCATGAGTGATTCGAAGGCTCTCTGGTACTCCTCTGAAGTTATCGCTGTGAGACGCTTGGTGCAAGCCGCTTGAATGCTCGGTACATCTTCAAAAAATCGTTCTTTCAAGGCCATTTTTAGCTTGGGAAATAGGAAAAAGTCGGCTGGAGCCAGATCTGGCGAGTATGGGGCGTGATTGATGCGTGGGATCTAATTTTGGGCGAGATAACGCTTCACAATGTTCGAAGAATGAGCAGGCGCATTGTCATCCAGCAAACTCCACGATCCCGGTTCCTTGTACTCGGGCCTGATGCGATTAATCCGGCGCTTTAGACGTTTTAACACCTCTACGTAATACGCAGCATTTACGGTGGTGTTTAGGGGCACAAATTCTTTGTGTATCAGGCCTTTGGAGTCGAAGTAAGCGATGAGCATCGTCTTTACCCGTGATTTTTGTTGGCGCACTTTTTGAGGCCTCGCACAGCCCGGACTGATCCAAGCGAATGACTGGCGCTTCGTGGAAGGATCGTATTGAAAGCACCAAGTCTCGTCTCCAGTCACAATTGAGGTTAGAAAGCCCGGAGTAGTGTCACAAGTCTCGATAAAATCTTGACAATATTGGATGCGAGTTTCTTTCTGCTCATGTGTGAGAAAGTGCGGAGCAAATCGAGAGCAGACCTTCCTGCGGTTTACTTTTTCTTTCAAAATCAACGCAACGCTATCCTCGCTCATGTTCAGTTGGTCTGCCAACATTCTGAGAGACGTGTGGCAATCCTGCTTCAGTAGCGCGCGCACGCGAGCCTCGTTTTCGTCGGTTACAGTTGTTGACGGCCGGCTGCTTCTCTCGTCATCTTCTAACGACTCTCTACCCTTCTTGAAGCGACTGAACCAGGTGTAAATAGTTGTACGCGACACTACGCCTTCACCGTAAGCCGAATCGATCATTTTTTTCGTTTCCGCGAAAGTTTTTTTAAGTTTATAGCAGAATTTAATTGCGCCACGATGTTCAAATTTCTCATCCATCGTAGAGCTTGCACCGGGGTACTAAGCACACGCTCACTCAAGCACGTCTATATCGGCAACTAATGAACGAATACTGGTGAAAAAATTCTCAGACACTCCAGAGGGATGTAGCAACATAGTACCGGTGTCGTCCAAGAGGTGGCGCCACTCGTACAAGCGCTACAAAATAAGTTCGAGAACTTTTTCGGCTTACTGTGTAAGACGATACATATCCAAAGAAATATCGTATCAAATAAAAAGAACCAATACTTCTGAAAAAACTTCTGAAACAATAACTTTCGAAAAAAGGGTTAACGATGTAGAAGGAGGTAAATTATTTTTATTATTTTTTAGTGTTAATATATAATTAACTTAAATTTTTTAATAAAATTCAAATTTTATTTTTAAGGTAATTAAAAAAATTAAAAAACAGATTAATTAATAGTTATGTTTGATTGATTGATATTGATAGTCCAGTCGCCGTGCTAAAAATATTAAATTGAAACTTAGGAAAACGGATTCAAAAGATAATCGATTTGTATTCGATTTTTTAATCGGAAATAATCAAATTAAAACTAATATAATAGATTAAAACTTATTTAAACCAATTATACAACTTTATCGGTCTTAATCGGATTTAATCAGTTCTATTTTCAAATAAAATAATATTTCTTCTGCAGAATACAACTAATTAAATCCGATAAAAACCGACAAAATTTTATAGTTGGTCTAAATAACTTTTAATCGATTGTATTGGTTTTCATTTAATAATTTTCTATTAATAAGACAAACTCAAACTGTTAAATCGGTTTTAATAAGTTTTAATCGAATATTTTAAGCAGGATGTATTTTGGATCAATAAACTATGCTGAAGCATAGCTATTTCTTACGTTGTTATCAGCATTGCTTGCGTATAAATTTATAACATTTAAACTATCTAACTATCTTTATTACATGTAATAATATTTATTTTAAAATTAAGAATCTTAAATGTTTATTATCAATCATTATTTAACTATGTTGCAACGAAACTCATTACGTTAAATTCTTTCACATTATCAATTTCTATTATAAGTTCATAAATAATAGTATGTTCATTAAATTATATAATAATAATAATAATAATAATAATAGTATGTTTATTAAATTATGTAATAGTAATATAATAATAATAAGTTCATTCAATTTATTTCATAAATTATGTAACAATCATAATAATAATATGTTAATAAAATTAGTTTTCATATATTTATTTTATGATTATCCTCAATATATTTCATTGCGTATACTTCTTATAAATTTCCACGTAGATTTCTACACTAATTTTACGTGCGGTTATCTACGCAGAAATTCACTTAAAAATCTATGCAGAAATCCACGTAAAAATCTACGACAGATTTCATTGCAGATTTCTACACTGATTTCCACGTAGATATCAAGACTGATTTCCAAGTAGATTGCTACACTAATTTCTACGTAGATATCGAGACTGATTTCCACGTAGATTTCTACTTTGCTTTCACGCGGAAATCCACGTAAAAATTTACTCGGAAATCCACGTAAAAATCTACGCGGAAATCTACGTGGAAATTCACATACAATGTGTTATTGGACTGATTTCAGTATAGATTTCCATGTACAAATCCACGTGGATTTTCATGTGGATTTTCACATGGATTCTTGCAACTGGGTATGTTTAATTAAATTTCGAATCTTTTAAATACCTTAGAATTCTAAAATTAATTTTTAACAGTTACGTATTTTATTTTTCTTCGACACAATACCGGTGTAAAACAATTTTTTTTTTTTTTAATAATATTATTGAACAACGAATTTATATTTTTATACGTTATAAAAATTAATAATGTTGTTAACAACTATTAGGAGTGTGAATAAGTTCTCGCTGTTTTCTTGTGGAAATAAATCCTTTATTTAAAAAAAATAGTAAAAAAAACAAGTCAATTAAAGTAATTCCCATCACCCGAAATTATTTTTTGCTATCTTTAAACTTAATTGAGCTATGCTTTTACTTTAAATAATGCAACAGAAACTTTTCCAAGAACAGTACAACATTTCTAGAGGCGATTACATTTATGTCTTGAAGCTAATGGAGGTAACTTCGAACATTTGCTTCGTGGTTAATAATTATAATTGTTATAATAGTGAGAGGCAAGGAGACTCACGGTAAACAAGCACCCCAAATGTGAGAGGCAAGGGGACCCACGGTAAACAAGCACCCCAAAGGAAACAGAACTACCACGTTGTTGTTTCTGGGTAATGCTAAAAGTAAGATAAACGCATTTAAACAAACAGTACGGCCAAGTACTGCTTTGAAGCCTCATAATTCGAAAATTATTCAATAAAAAAATATGTTTTTTTAGTGTTTTAGAAAGCTCTTAAGAGAACCTACAAGAATATGAAACAAGAAATAGTAGATTCTACTTAAGAAATTTAAGGTAACTTTCATGTGACCTTCACGTCACTCTTTAAGATCAAATCAGTTGTACCATCTTATGTCCCTTTTAAAATTATATAACTTTTGTTGAGAATATTTTTCTGTATCTGGCTCACCAACGATGAAATTTAGGTTAGTCACTTAAAATGGCTCACCCTGTATATGTATATATACAGGGTGACAAATAGGAAGTTGCCTAAAGTATTCACAATTTTAAGATAAGTGCACAAAAAAAATTATAAAAATACATAATAAATCAGTAAAGTGGTCATTATTATTTGAAATAGGTTTTAGTTCAATCAAACATTTTTAACAGACACATATTACGTTTTTAAAAAAATGACAAAACCTGGCTAGGGAATAACTATAATTGGTAAATATTTTCGAAGTGATCCCTATCTGAACTTGCACAATAATCAAGCCGTTTTTGGAAACTATAAAAAACTTGTTCAATTTTAGATAAAGAAATACTGGAAATTCCTTTCTTAATAGCTTCTCTCAAATCATCTTTGGTGTTGGGTTCTTCCGCATAACAGTTATCTTTGAGGTAGCCCCATAAAAAGAAATCACACAGGCTTAAGTCCGGTGAATGAGGGGGCTGTTCTATACCTGCGTGTGCAAACTTGGGATATCCTAAACCGATGACGCGTTCACCATAAACTTCGTAAATAGCTTTGAATACCTCTTGAGTTCTATGCAGCGCAGCACCATCTTGCATAAAATAATAGTTCCTGACTAATCCACGTTTCTTAGCGAAAGGAAAAAATTTGGTAAGGATGTAACTTAATGAAATTTTTTATTATTAATCTAAGTGTCTCATGATTCAGTTTTAAAGCTGTTGCAGCTTTTTTTATTGAATCCGTTGGATTATTTTTGAAATGCTCTTCGATCTCGGTAACCTTATCTGCTGTTGTAACTGTATATGAAGGACCAGGAAGATCATGACGATGATTGTCAAGAATATAATAATTGATAAAGTTGTAAATTACTCTGAGAAAGAAGTAAAAAAAATTTGAAAACTTTATTAAAAAATGAGGTCATACGATTAAGTCAAATATAATTATTTTCATTCTTACCTTCTAAAAGTATTTTGACTGGCTACTCTTTTACTTCCCAACTTAGTACGAAAACCTCTATTCGTTTTAGTATAGTTTTTACCTCAAGAATAAAAGCACTCGATGAGATACACCTTTTCTTCGTTCGTAAGGTCACTCATTTTGAAGTAGACGTATTGCTCTTTATGGCGTCTCGATAGAAACTGACAACATTCTAGAATGTAACACATCGTTAAAAAAGTCCCGAGACTAACCCAGAGATGGTGCTAGTAGTACCAAACTGGCAACGTTTCCATAGAATGCGAACCTTTACATAGAACGTGTAAAAGTTTCACGTCGATCGGATCACAAAAAGCAGAGTTATCGAGGTTAGAGTAACGTCACTTTGTAATCTGTTTGAAAAATGGAAAAAAGCGAGTTTCGCGTGTTGATAAAACATTGTTTTTTAATGGGTAAAAACACCGTAGAAGCCCAGCAATGGCTTAAAAAACATTACCGGGACTCCTCTCCATCTAAACCAACGATTTGTCGCTGGTATGCTGAGTTTAAACGTTGTCGTACGGACACAAACGATGCGGAACGTTCGACTAGGCCATTGGAAGCCGTTACACAGGAAAATGTAAGTGAAGTGTTAAAAATTGTAATGAAAAATCGCCAAGCGAAGGTCCGTGAGATTGCAGAAATGACACAGATATCATCTGGAAGCGTATTTACAATTCTTCATGAAAAATTAAGCATAAAAAATGTTTTTTCTAAGTGGGTGCCGCGATTGCTTTCAGTGGAACAAGAACAGCAACGAGTCGACGATTTAGAGAGCTGTTTATCGCTATTTACTCGCAATAAAAAGGATTTCCTGCGTCGATACATGACCATGGATGAAACATGAATACATCATTTGACTCCATAGTCGGCAATCATCTGAGTGGCGCATGGCTGGCGATAGCCGCCCAAAGCGTCCAAAAACGCAGCAGTCTGCTAGCAAAGTCATGGCGTCTGTTTTGTGGGATACACATGACGTGATTTTCATTAACTACCTGGAAAAAGGTCAATCGATCAACAGTGGTTATTATATTGACTTGTTGATACGTTTGAAGGAGGAGATCGCAGCCAAACGACCGCACATGAACAAGAAAAAAATCCTTTTTCACCAAGACAATGCACCATGCCACAAGTCCATGAAAACAATGGCAAAATTAAACGAATTGGACTTTGATTTGCTTCCTCACCCCCCGTATTCGCCAGATTTAGCCCCCAGCGACTACTAGCTCTTTGCTGATCTCAAAAAAATGCTTCAGGGAAAATATTTGGCTCGAATGAGGAGGTCATTGCCGAAACTGAAGCCTATTTTGAAGCAAAGGATAAATCCTTCCATAAACATAGTATAGAAATGTTGGAAAGGCGTTTGAAAAATAGTATTACTCTAAAAGGAGATTATATTCATGAATGAAAATGATTTTTGAAAAAAAATGTTGTTTTCGTTGTTAGTCTCGGGACTTATTGAACGATGTGTTACAACTGTCGAGCTAGATTCGAAAGGACGGACCTTGCTGTAAATAAAAAGTACGAGGGTGGTCTAAAATGTTTCCGACCTAACACAGATACAAGATATTTTTTCTTAATTTTTTTTTTATTTCTCAACATCTCCTTGCAATTCTACACACTTCTCCCAGCGATGCTCCCATCTCTTTAACCCATCCAAATAGTACTCAGAGTTTTTCTCTGCAAAATGACTGTTTACGAAGGTGATAACCTCCTCATTTGACGAAAATCTCTGTCCTTTGAGTACAATTTTCAGATGAGGGAACAAAAAGAAGTCGCTTGGGGCTAGGTCTGGTGAGTAAGGCGGATGGTCAAGCAGCTGAAACCGTAATTCGTGGATTTTCGCCATGGCAACCGCTGAGGTGTGAGACGGCGCGTTGTCTTGGTTAAACAGGATTTTCTTTTTCTGCAAATGTGGACGTTTTTCCGCAAGTTCTACCTTCAGCTTGTCAAGTAATGTTGCGTAGTATGATCCTGTAACGGTTTGCCCTTTTTGAAGATAATCGATTAAAATAACTCCATGACTTTTCCAAACAACAGTCGCTATCACTTTCCCAGCCAAAAAAACAGTTTTTGCTGTTTTTTGAGCCGGTTCCTCCTTTGCAGTTCACTGTTTTGACTGTATTTTTGTTTTGGGCGTATAATGGTGTATCCAAGTTTTATCTACAATAATTAATCGGCGCCAAAGCTCAGATTTATTGCGCCTCAACTGCGCCAATAGAGCGTTTGAAATGTTCATTTGAACACGTTTTTAGTCTAACGTGAGTAAACGCGGCACCTAACGTGCGGACAGCTTTCTCATGCCTAAATCTTAATTTAATATGTAGCAAACACGTTCTTTGGATATGTGTTTTACCTCTGCTATCTCTCTTACTTTAATTCGGCGGTCGTCTAGCACCATTTGGTGAGCTTTGGCGATGTTATCATCAGTGATTGCAGTTTTTGGACGTCTCGAACGTTCATCGTCTCCCAAACTCTCACAGCCACGTTCGAATTCAGCTGCCTAAAATTTTACTGTGGTAAATGATGGTGCAGAGTCCCCATACACAGAGTTCAACTCATTTTTAATTTGCGTAGGCGTATTGCCTTTCAAAAACAAAAATTTAATGGCAGCTTGATACTCAATTTTGTCCATTTTCACAACAACACTCACATCGACTCACTTAAACGACTGTCAACTAAGAACTGCGCCTCCAAAATGGCTGAAACTTTGGTAAGCAGCTGTCAACAGATGAACAACGAAATGCGCTAGCTTTTATTGACAAGTGCTGCTATCTTCACATTGGGGTCGGAAACTTTTCAGACCACCCTCGTAAGAAGCCACTTTTAGCGTTAGTTATCCGCGATATATAGTTTTTAACGCGCGGGATCGTGAATTATCAAATTTAATTGTTTGTGCGAGCTGTGAGTGAGAGAACCGCTCTCACTCACACCTTCATAGTCAGTAAGTCTGTGTGTGTATCCACGTGTGTGAGACTACACGCGTGTGTTCTCACGGTTGGCCGCGAGCGGCTGTGACCAACCGCACGCCAGCCCGCCAAATGTAAAGGCCGGAGCACACGCTATAACCAGCCGGAGAACATTAGAATTAGTTCACACGTCTCACTGCGTGAGTACAGCAGGATGAGTGAACGGCGCGCATGCGCAGTGCATGCCTAGCGTATTAGTATTGCTCGTCAAGCAATACTAATTGCGATCATCGGCCATAAGCCTCTACGCAATAATTAGCCAACTTTTTATATCTTTTTGTTGATATTTAGTAATAAATAAGTTATTAGCGCATAATGGATGCGCATTATTTATCCCCTTCCTATCTAGTGTCCCCGTCGCGAACACCGCCGCCTCCGCGGGCGTGCCAACCGACAGTTGGCACGCAAACTGAGCAGCCGAACTTGGTAGAAGCAGCATCAGCAGTGGGACCTTAGGGCAAAGCCCCGCACACGTAAGTAAAAGCAGAATCCGAGAAGGATCCTGCGTTGTAAACGGACCGGCAGTGCATGAGAGTTCCATTGCACCGACGGCTCACGCCCGTTGGCTCTTAAAACCGCATTGGTGGACGTAGCAGCCTGTCAGGCCCAAAACCGGTGCCTGCGGCAGTGCGTACATGCGAGGGAGTCTCGCACGTGCATTCAGAATATATCCGTTACAAATTAGTTCTTTTAAAATTATTTTAAGATTATATTCACTAGTTTGAAATAATTTTTTTTATTTTCTGGAATTAATTAATTTAAAAATTATTTTAAATTATATTTTAAAATTATTAATTTGAAATATATTCAGAATTACGCAATAATATTTGAATAATAAGTCGATTCTATGATTGTCTAGATTTTATGTAATAATAATGTAAATTTAAAATTAAATTATATCTTAAATGCAAGGTTAAAATTATTTAAATACTATTCACCCAATAAATTATTACTATGATGTATTTTGCTTAAAATCTATTTTGTATTAATTCAATAAAAAGGTAACAATCATCATTATTATTCATGAACTACAGACAATTATAAAAACGTATAACTTAAGTTAAACTTATCGTAAAAGAAAAAATATAGTTGCTAACATAATAGTAATAAAAAAAAAAGAAGATAAACTTAAGCGTTATAATGCAAACAAACATCCTTTAGATAATAATAATAAAATTAGATAATATAAGAAAAATGAATTAATCATATTTTAATTAAAGTTAGAAGTAAGCTACGAAATTAATTCTTTTTCGTAGCCTAGTTGAAATTTTGTATAGTTTAAGATAAAAATAAAAATTTATAAGATGAAATAATAATAATATTAGTTTTTAAGTTTTTTAAATATTTTTGTAAAAATAGACATCTCTTCTCGATCTCTCTCTCTCTCTCTCCCCACCATCAAGACGACACACTTTCGCAGAGGGTTTCTACGCCATCTCCCTCCTTCAGGCCGAGAGGCCCGCCGGAAAGAGGGGGCCCAAAGAACTCGCCCTTTCCCGAATTTTCCGACCAATAAGAAAATTGCGGGATAGCTTTACCCTTGTGCTTAAATACGGCGCAAAATTTGCACCTAGCAGCAGACCTCAAGCAGCACTCGAGGAAACAACTTCTATGACACCACTTCTACGAGCAAACAACTACGAGGAAGCTAGTTCGAAGCAACTACGACGAGCCACAGAATTTTACCAGTCGACCAGCAGCTCCAGCAGCCGCATATACTAGGTTGTTTAAAAAGTTTTGAAAGCGGAAATAAAGATACTTTTTTTTGTTGGTAAAATCACTTTTATTGCTCAGTATAATCTCCCATAAGTTTAATACACTTGGTCCAACGGTCTTCCAACTTTTTTATCCCATCATGGAAGTGACTTTCTGCAAGGCCTGCAAAATACTCCTCTACGACGGCTATAACCTCTTCGTTTGATGAAAAATGCTTCCCACGAAGGAATTTCTTGAGGTGTGGAAACAGCCAGAAGTCAGAGGGAGCTAAATCAGGTGAATAAGGTGGATGCTGCAACAATTCGTACTTTAATTCGGTTATTTTAGTGATGGTTTTTTGAGCTGTGTGAGCGGGTGCATTGTCTTGATGAAAAATGATTTTTTTCTTGTGCAAACCGAGTCATTTTTCACTAATTTTTTCATCCAATTGGTCTAAAAGGTTACAATAATATTTAGAATTTATTGTTTTGCCAGTTTGGAGATAATCCACCAACAAAATCCCTTTTGCACCCCAAAAAACTGACGCTAACACCTTCTTCGCCGATTTCTGGACACGAACTCACTTCGGTGCCGAAGTGCCTGGTTGACACTACTCTTTAGTCTCTTGTTTTGATTTAGGGTCATGATGGTAGACCCAAATCTCATCCATAGTGATAAATCGACGCAAAAAATCCTTTTTATCCTTTCGAAAACGCTCCAAATGTTACTCAGAAAGTCGCATTCGAACGTGTTTTTGTTCCATTTTAAGCAAATGCGGCACCCATTGTGCACAGAGCTTTCTAAAACCCAAAACTTCATTTAAAATATGACTCAAACTGCCTAATGAGATGTCTAGGGCCTCTGCTTGATCTCTCTCGGTCAATCGACGATTTTCCAAAACCATATCCTGTAGTTTTGCTATGAATGCTGGTGTTGATGCACTTTTTGGACGTCCTGAGCGTGGATCGTCTTCAACGCTTTTTCGACTACGTCCAAACTCTCAAATCTATCGATGCACAGTTGAAAATGAAGGAGCAGATTCTTTTAACACTTTCACCATTTTTGTATAAATTTTCGTTGCTGATAAACCATCCGAAACAAAGAATTTTATCGCTGCACGATATTCGGTTTTTTCCATTGTAAAAAAAATACACTGACACGTCAACTTCAAATGGCTTGTAAACAAACAATGAATTGACAGAGTGGAATGAAACTTTGGGTATGTTCATATAAAAGATAAAATATTATAATGGCGTAAAAATTTTGGTTCTTCTACTGCTCTATAGATCTCGCTTTCAAAACTTTTTGAACAACCTAGTACCAACATATATATATATATATCTATAAGGTAGTTTACTTCCTTAGATTAATATTTAGTAATATTTGTATACCAGCGCGCTCTTAAGCGAGTCGGTAAGGTAGCACGCTCGACATGCGAATGAGCAAGGCGGTGGTAGAAAGGTCAAAGGCAGTGCAATCACAGAAAGTGCGAAGTCACGATATAATTTATAACTTAACATAATAGAATAATTTAACATTGTGCAAATCATCTAAAATTTAGGGTAAAGAATAAACATCGAATGTAGTTTCTTTGCTTATTTTAGGTTAGTGACTCAGTATAAATAGAGAATAACTTATTTTTGTGATTTTGATTTATTCAATACTGTAAAATAAAAGACAAAATCTTTTTATTTCAGAGAAACAATCCGCGTTTAATTCATCTAACCCTTGGATTTTTAAAATCGAATAAGACTCGTATTACAAAACTACATTCTCGTTTATGAGTAAAAAGATGGATGAGCTACAATTTGACTTTAAATATGTGGCAGCTGCCGACATAAAACAAACCCAATAATCATAACCTCAATTACAACACAAGAAGATAGACATTTTGTGCTACCAAGTGATGATCAGTTTGCAGCAAAACACACAGCATTACAAGCGACAACTGCATTTACAAAGGTAAAAAATAGCAGAAATAAAAGGCACCAAACAAGAAACGTATGGATTACCTTGACGGAGAAAATGAGACAGATCTACTTTGATGAAGATGGAAACCTACAATTCAATGTAACTTTTCTAGAAGAAATAAATGAAATTAGGAAAATAACATCAGATGTAGAAAGTCCAATGATAAAGTTATTAGAAAAACTAATTAAAGATATACAGAGATCTACAGAAGAAAGCTTGTCGAAACTAACCAAAGATTTTATAATTAAAAAATTTAGTAACAAGACTACAAATGCCACTCAGTGGTTAGCAGAATTTGAGAAAGAGTTAAAAGCACAAAAAACTAGAAAGCACACTATTAATCAGAACCAAGGTAACCTTAAATAATGTATTAGATGTTCAAGCAGTTTATGATTCAGGATCAACAATATCTTTAATTAACTCAAGATTATTGAACTTCGATAGAAATAAAATTAATTGAAAAAGAACAGTTTACTTGAAATCAATTAATGGTGTGAACAAAAATAATGGAGTGATAAAATTAAAAGTCAAAATAATAAAGATTAAAAAAAAAATAAATATTTGCATTATGGATAATGTGAATTTTACAGATGTTTTTCTAATTAAACTTGATTGTATGAAAAAGTTCAAATTAATACAGGATGACGAACTTGAAATAAAGCAAAATAACAGTGAAGAGAAAGAAAGAAAAGAAAAGTCAACTATTCCCATTTCCAAGGGTATGACTGAGAATTTAAAAAAATATGAAAAGCAAATAATTCCCACTACTAAGGATGAACCTAAGATTACTGATAAATTCAGATTATACTGAAAATAAAAATTATGAATAAACTGGAATGAAGATATAAAAATAGATGATTTTGAAGCCATAACAAACCGAGTAAAAAGTGAAGAACAAGCTAAGATAGATAATTTAATAAACAAATATCCATCAATATTTGCAAAGAATAAATATGACGCAGGTAACGTAAAAAATTACTAAGCAATAATTGACTTACAATTAGATAAATACTGCAGCAAGAGACCGTACAGATGTACTATACAAGACAAGAAAGAAATTAAAAAACAAGTAGCAAAACTTCTGGAGAAAAATCTAATTACAGAATCTTACAGTCCGTTTGCAGCCCCAGTAACATTGGCTTTTGAAAAAGATGAAGGGAAAAGAAGCCGATTATTCATAGTTTTCAGGGATCTCAATAAAATAATAGTACCAGAACCACAACCTTTCTTACAGATTGATGATCTTTTGATAAAGACGAGAAATTTAACGTAAGCTTTTCACGAAATTAGATATCAATTTGGCATTCTGGTCTATTCTTTGGCGGATCGAAGATAGAATAAAAAACAGGTTTTATCACACAAAAGGGACATTATCAATGGATAGTTTTGCCTTTTGGTCTTAAAACAGCACCATCAATATTCCAAAGGATATTGAGTAACATCATGAGGAAAAATAAATTATCTAATTTTGTAATAAACTACATTGATGACATATTGATATTTTCAAAAACACTTAAATAATATATAATGCATGTGGAAAAGTTAATGGTGGCAATAAAGAAAGAATGATTTCAAATGAAACTGTTAAAATGCGAATTTGCTATGGATTCAGTCACATATTTGGGACATGTGATTTCCTATAACTCTGTCACACCAATAAAGGATAATCTAATAGCAATTAAGAATTTCCCGACTCCAGAAAATCGAAAAAATATCCGGCAATTTCTTGGTAAGATAAATTTTTACAATGAATATATCCCAAAGAATGCCATTATTTTAGAACCGTTACATAAATTATTGCGAAAAAATAAACAATTGAAATGGACTAAAGACTGCAACAAAACTTACAATTATCTACAAAAATTCTTGTGCAGACAACCAGTACTATCAATATATGATCAAAAATTGCCAGTTCACATTTACACAGATGAAAGTTTACTTGTATTATGGGCTATTTTGAAAAAACCACAATCAGAAGAAAACGGCAAAGAAAAGCCAATTGCCTACTTCTCAAAAAAACTAACGGTGGCACAGAAAAAAAAGAAAGCTACATATCTAAAAAGCCTGGCACTCAAAGAGGAAATACTATATTGGCAACACTTACTAATGGGAAGGCCATTCAAAGTTTTCACAGATCATAAACTTTTGGGAAACCTTAAAATAACAGCAAGACCAAATGAAGAATTGGGCGACTTGATCATATACAGTCTGTCAAGTAAGAGCGTGGTCGTGTTAATTTATAAAAAAATTTATTGGATAAAACTTTCATATTTATATATACATTGTACACATTACAAACAATGATGCAATTCGGTCAATAATGTGTCCAGTCACCACCGGCGTCAATAATTGCCTGGCATCTCCGAGGCATGCTTTCTACTAATTTGACGGCGTATTTTAGTGGCAAGGATCTCCAGATCCGACGAATTTCGTAAGACAACTGCTTCAAAGTGTATGTGCGTCTTCCACAATGCTTCCGTTTAATATATGCCCACACATTTTCAATAGGGTTTGCATCGGGCGACTGCGACGGCCAATCCAATGTAACGATGCCAGATTGAGTCTTCCACTGAGTACAGAGCTTGCTGCGGTGTTTAGGATCGTTGTCCTCCTGCAGAATCCAATCTTTATTTTTTGTGATGAACCACCGTTTGGCAGATAGCAGTAAAGCCTTTTTGTAGATTTTTATCATTTTCTCGGCATTTAGGTTGTCAGTAAAGAGGTGAAAAGTGCCGAATCCCTGCTTTGAGAAGCAGCCCCAAAGATGCACCTTTATTCCATGTTTTACGGTCCGCTGAAGAAGCCTATTGGTGGAAGTTGACCAGGCTCGCGTGAGGACAGAACGTGCCCATATAGAACATTCATCAGTAAAAATGACATTTTCAAAATCTTTATCAATATTCTCATGCGCCCAAGCGAGTCGCTTTGTCACATGTTTTTCAGTCAACAGAGGCTTTTTCATTGTGTTGCGCCATTTCAGATGATGAGTACGAAGATGGGTTCGGATAGTTTCGTAGGATATATCTAAACCTTTTGCCATTAATTTTGCTTGTCCTTGCCGCAGTGTTAAAGCAGGATTCCGCGAAAACAGATTCACTATTCTTTTTTCATCTTTTTTGTTCACTTTTCCTATCGAGCCACGTTCTGGTAAATCATCGACATTTTTAGCCACTTTATATCGCTGTATCTACTTCTGTACAAATGCCTTTGACTTTCTCATATATTTAGCAGCCGCTAATTGCGACATTTTGGGACCTTTCGGGTGGATGCAAAGGAACACAGCCCTGTAGCGCGACGCGTACTTAGCACTCATGGCGTTTAACGTGATTCTCTCACAAAAGATCAACGACAACTGAATCTTTCTTAACAATGCATCAAGGACAAAGCTTTCTTCTATTGGCTTGCGAAGAAATTAGAGCAAAATGTTTGATTACCTGTCGGTGAAGTCGACCACGCTCTTACTTGACAGACTGTATTTGTCACAGTTTAACATGGAGATAGAATACAATCCAGGAAAGTAAAATTTTGAAGCAGACTGTCTTAGCAGAAATCCAGTATTGAACCCTGAAGATAACCAGGAAGAAATGCTGAAGACGGTAAATATGATAAGCTTCGAAGACATAATACAATATCAAAAGAATAATGATGATATTAATAAAATGAAAACAAAATTAATTGAAAAAGAAGGAGTACATTTTAAAAGGGTACAACATAAAGAAAAAATAGTTCCAACAGACAGATTAAGCAAAGATTTAATATAAAAACTACGCATAAATATGGGCCATATAAGCATAAATCAAACAATGCTCATGTTATCATAGTATTACACATCTTAAAATTTTATAAAAAATATATCAGAAATTTGCAGAAATTGTGAGATATGCATTAAAAATGAATCCAGAATAGGGAATTATTACGGTTTACTATCACAGCTGGGCCTCGCACGCAAATCATTTGAAATCGTGTTAATAGACACGATAGGAGGCTTTGGTGGTACAAGATCATCGAGAAAATATTTACATTTAATGATAGATCGTCTCTCAAAGTATACACTCATATTAACATCGGAGACGCAAATAGGTGCGAATTTTGTAAAAATGACAAACGAAGCATTGAACCAAGAAAACATAAAAAAAATTTTAGCAGATCAATATCCTGGCATTAAATCCAAAGAATTTCGAGGAATTTCTGAAAGAAAAAGATATCCCGCTGATTTTTACCGCTGTAAATGCGCCTTTCTCAAATGGATTAAACAAGGGATTAAACCAGATACTGGTTAAAACAATTAGATGAAAACTAAATGGAAAAGAAAAGAAAGTTGCATGAACGAGAATGGCACGGAAATGCGTCGATGAATATAACAAAACAGTACACACAGTAACAAAATTCAGCCCGGAATACCTACGAAAAGGTAAAGATTATTCTGTAATTCCTGAAAAAATTAAATTCAGAAAAACCATATAATCTGGAACTAGACAAACAGATAGTAGTGAAAAATAGTTTAAAATACCACAAGTACAACAACAAAACTATTTGATAAACACCGCAAGGACTACGTATTTGAAGTTGGCGACTCAGTATACATAGAAAACGGGCATTGCTTAAATAGGAAAAAACTAGATGAAATAAAGATTGGACTGTTTAAAATTAAAAATAAAATCTCCAATTTAATATTCAGAATAAACACAGGGCACAGAAAAAAGGAATCAAATCTGTTTCACATCACAAAATTATTCCCAGCGCGAAACCATGCATCGATCGGATAATGCTGTGCAGTTTTCAGAAAAATTGGTAACGAATTTTTTCACCAAGGAGGGGGAATGTAAGTAAGTTCACTTCCTTAGATTTAAATTTAGTAATATTTGAATACCAGCATGCTCCCAAACGTTTCGGTAAGGTAGCACGCTGGACATGCGAATAAGCAGGGTGGTGAAAGAAAGGTCGAAGGCAGTGCAATCACAAAAAGTACGGAGTCACAATATAATTTATAACTTAACATAATATAATAATTTAAAATTGTGCAAATTATCTAAAATTTAGGGTAAAGAATAAGCATCGAATGTAGTTTCTTTGTTTATTTCAGGCTAGTGACTCAGTGTAAATAGAGAATAACTGGATTTTATGATTTTGATTTATTTAATACTGTAAAATGAAAGACAAAACTTTGTTTATTTCAAAGAAACAATCTGGGTTTAATTTATCTAACCCTTGGATTTTTATAATCAAATAAAACTCATGATACATATACTAGTACATATATATATATATATATATATTGTAACGGGGCAAATTTCCTTACACCCGTTAGCAACGCAGGACCTTCTTCTGGTCCTGCTTTATTCTCGTGTGTGAGGGGCCTTGCCTCAGGCCCCGCGGCCGGTGCAGCTCCCACCGGGCTCGGCTGCTCAGTATGTGTGCCAACGATCGGTTGGCACACCCGCGGAGGCGGCGGTATTCGGGATAGGGACGCTAGAAGGGAGATGAAAGAAGAAACGCACCAGCTTTGTGCCCAATAGTTAATTTAATCAAAATAAAAACAACAATTACACAGCCAATGGTACAAATTATCCCCGAGAGATCGATTATGGCGAAGAGCAATTAGTATTGCCTCACGCGCAATACTAATTCTCAAGGTGCGCACTGCGCATGCGCACCCTCTTCGCTTCGCGCAGCTACACACACGTGTAGTTTATGTACGGCAGATATAGAGAGAGCAGTTCCCCCTCTATACTGCCGTAGTTCGTGGTCGCTCGAGTGAGAGCGGCTCTACCTCTCACTCGAGGCTGTAGTCTATGGTGGAGCGAGAGAGCTCGTTCCTCTCGCTCAACTGCGTGCTCGCAGGTTGTACGAGTAAGAGTGGCTTTCTCTTACTCGTACGCCTATTCTATGATAGTGCGAGAGAGAGATCGATCCTCTCACTCGCACTCGCGCGGCCTAATCGAGTTTGAGTTACGCGGTCTCGCGCGTAACTCTGCTATATATCTATATGTGCCTGACGCGATCGCACACGCGTCAGGAAAATTAAATATCACTACTCGCGGGCTAATTATGCTAACGAGTGGCCACTTACTTCTACGAATAGTTGCTCGCGGGATTGACTACTCTGATCTGCGTAGACGCTGCGGAAAATCTTCTCAAAAATCGCTGTGTCTTTTTCCGATCACTCGAACGCGTGCGACTCTTTCCACGGCTCGGACGAGAAGAAGGCTTGAGGGGAGGGCTCCTCCTTCCCCTCTCGCCTATCGGTTTTCCCGCGTAGCGCTATCGATTCTTCATCGATTGCGCCGCGTTTCGGTACGCCGCGGCTTTTCCCGCGTCAAGCCATCGATCGCTTGATCGATGGCGCCGCATATCGTCGCGCCGCGAACTCTCTTTCTATCGCCTATGGCAGGTGGCTTAGCCTCTATAAGCCGCCTGTCACACCCCTCCCCCAGTCGCTGCTAGGCCTCGACTAGCAGCTACTATACTACTGCCTTTCCTCGGCTCAGGTCGGGATGGCGACTACGAGTTCGCGCTTGTTCGGCGAGGCGAAGTCGGGGCGTTCTCGCTCACGCCCTTCGCCTTCCTACTACCCGGTGGCCTTCCCGGGCCTCGCTTAGTGCGCGCACCTACCACTGGTCGCTCCCCGGTCGACGGTGGCTCCCTTACATTCGCTACGGGACGCTTCGCGACGCAGACCGTCTTCCGGGGCGCCCGCGCTCTCTGGCCGGCGCAGCGGCCGCGCACTCTCCTTGCGAGGGTTCCCCTCTGGGGATTGGGCCAGCTCCTGGGTCGCTCGTCAGGAGGGGCCCCGTCGCGTCGAGAGTACGGCTCGTCGTACTCTCGTCCTCTTCCTCGTTCATAGCTCCGTCCTTTCCTAACCAAGCGCGCGAGCGGTTCAACGCTCGTGGTCCGGTCCTTGAGGGACTTCGAATACCACGATGTCTGTCGCTTTGGAAGCTGCTCAGATGATGCAGGTTTCTGGGTGCAGGGAGGTTGTTCCTGGGAGTTACTTTGGCTGGATCCACGCGAAAGCTTCCCCGTCTCGTCAGCACCCTGAGGTGTTTTGCCTCGCCTTTGCGGAACGCGCTCCTTTCGCGGTTGATTGTAAGGCTGGTCGCTTGAATGCGTCGCAACATTACATTCCGACCCCGAGTCCTATAGCGCGCGTAGAGTGTGCTCTCCCCTGCGCCTGCCGGCAACCACCTCTTGGCACCTTTTGGAGCACCCTTCTCTGGGTGGTCCGGAGCCGTCTCCGACACGAGCTCGGTGCTCACGAGCTCGCTGGTGGTCCCTTCGGGGACTTCGATCCTAGACTCGGATGGGAAGGGCGTAGGGATCTCATCTACGCTCTCCCCTGGTCGTTTCTCGAGCAGTCCGGGCAGAACCTCTTAATCATATTAGGCCTGCCGCAGCCATGGCAGCTAAACTCCTTCTTCTGCTTCAGCTGCGCTGTCTTCTCGTCCTTGTCCCCCCTTCTGGGGGATTGAGACTTCGGACTGCTCGATCCGGATCGCGGCTTCTTCCTCCGCTTTGGGCTGAACCTCCGTGGCGGGCTCCGCCTACCCTCTCGGCTCCTATGGCCCGCCATGCGGCTACTGTGTTTGGCGAATTCCGCCAAAACTTCCCGCAATGCCGCCTTCATTTGGTTGACCGGCAAGTCTGGCCGATCGACCTCTGTTGCGGCGACCGCCACTTCGGTAGCGCTTAACTTAGCGCTCACCTTCGGCTGCGCTTTTGTGGCGGTCCTCGGGCGATAGGCCGCTTCCGGCACTACCGCGTGGTTTGGGGGAACGGGCGTCCGGTCGCCTCGTTCCCTCTCCAGCGTCAACTCGGCTCTTGCGGCTCGGTCGATCAGCTCGTCGACCGTGCGGCACTCCATCCGAGTGACAATTCGTTTGATCTGCGGGAGCAGATTATCGTGGAGACTGTCCACCATCTGCTCCTCGCTCAGTGGTGGCGATATCTTCATCAGTATCGCCTCCAGGCACGTTATATAGGTACGCGCTGGTTCGTCCGCCTGCTGAAAGCGGCGGCTGGCCTCGTCCCTCAGCCGTTCTTGTATGTTGGCCTTGGAACCCCAGCGCGCACGCGCTGCCTGGCAGAACGCCTCCCACGTCTGCCATTTATACTTGTGGCACCCATACCACATCTCGGCTAGGCCGCTCAGCAGCGCGGGTAGCGACGCCAGCATCTCTGGATCGCTAATCCCTGCCGCGTTCTTCGCTTCGTCCACTTTGCGGAAGAACGCGTCAATGTTGTCAGTCGGCTCTCCACGGAACGCGATGTTCCACCGACTGACGATTCGACCGACGTCGCGCGGTGCCGCCATACCGGTGTTGCACCATGCACTATTACTCGGTGCATTGGTGCAACTTTCCCCCCTCCTCCAGGCTCCATTTGGGCCGGATCTAGGGGATGGCGGGCACTCTGCAGGCCCTCGCGAATCCTCGCCTTCGCGGGGGCTGCTGTGCGTTGACACGTAGTTACACGTGAACGTGTCCTGGAACGCAACATGGCTCGGCGCTTTGCTCTTACGCCGAGTCTGTGGCGAGAGAGCCGGTTCCGCGGTCTCTCTCTGTGGTGCCTTGGCCGGGCCTGGCGTGCTGTCTATCCTGGTGGATGACGCACTCGGCCTAAGATTTGCGACCTCTTGCCTCGCTCGCAAATCTTGTAGCTCCGCCTGCATGGCCGTGAAGCACTTGACCATGCCTTCCATAGTCCGCGTCAAGCTCTCGATGCGCTCCTGCATCAAGAGCTCTCTTCTCGTTGGTGGCGGGTCCTCCTGTGTGTTTGTTAGGGACGATTGGTCCGCCTCGTCCCCTAACAACATGGTCAGCGGATGCGGCTCTTCTCTGTCGTAATCCGCCGACCCCGCCGTCGTGCCTGCCTTCTCCTGGCAGGCGCGGAGCACGAAGCTTCTTCTTGCTTCGAGCCTCGCAGCCTGGGCAGCTTCGTCTGCCCCGGCGACCTCCTCCTGGAAATCGGCTGCTGTGAAATTTCCCAGCAGCCAATTAGTTATGCGGGCCAGTTTTGCAAAGTGTGGCCCGTCTGTCCGTAGTCGGAGAGCGTGGAGGGTTTCCTCTACCTCCTCGCCCTCCATGGCGAATAGCCATTGCTCAATCTTGGAGGAGTCTCCCGTCGCCATGTCTCCTCTTGTGTTCCGCACGCTAATCTTTATACAAGACGAATAGTTGCGATATTGTGGGTATCGCACGCTATATGTATTTAACGCTAAGTAAATAAATATAAACAATATATGACAAATTTATTTTAAGAGGGATTTACCTCGTCCCTCTACCCACGGTATCGCAACTCGCACTGGCGTGGCTGTGGAGAGGTCAGTTCTCCCTGACCTTATACTTGCTTGAGCCTCGGTGCTACAAGCAAGCTAACTCCAAAATTAAAAAAAAATTGAGTTATTTTTAACTCGAGCAAAGAAAGAAGAAAGAAAAAAAAAAATTCTTCCGTCCCCGTTGCCACGCCAGGGACACTTGGTTTTCCGCACCTACACTCTTTTGCACGCTTGTGTGTGTGTGTGTGCGCTCGTTGCGCCCTCTGCGCACGCTTCAGACCTCTCTTTCCCTACTGCGCACGCCCTCTCGTGTCACGCGACCCTATGCCTAAGACACACGTCTGGGGCGCCAGTTGTAACGGGGCAAATTTCCTTACACCCGTTAGCAACGCAGGACCTTCTTCTGGTCCTGCTTTATTCTCGTGTGTGAGGGGCCTTGCCTCAGGCCCCGCGGCCGGTGCAGCTCCCACCGGGCTCGGCTGCTCAGTATGTGTGCCAACGATCGGTTGGCACACCCGCGGAGGCGGCGGTATTCGGGATAGGGACGCTAGAAGGGAGATGAAAGAAGAAACGCACCAGCTTTGTGCCCAATAGTTAATTTAATCAAAATAAAAACAACAATTACACAGCCAATGGTACAAATTATCCCCGAGAGATCGATTATGGCGAAGAGCAATTAGTATTGCCTCACGCGCAATACTAATTCTCAAGGTGCGCACTGCGCATGCGCACCCTCTTCGCTTCGCGCAGCTACACACACGTGTAGTTTATGTACGGCAGATATAGAGAGAGCAGTTCCCCCTCTATACTGCCGTAGTTCGTGGTCGCTCGAGTGAGAGCGGCTCTACCTCTCACTCGAGGCTGTAGTCTATGGTGGAGCGAGAGAGCTCGTTCCTCTCGCTCAACTGCGTGCTCGCAGGTTGTACGAGTAAGAGTGGCTTTCTCTTACTCGTACGCCTATTCTATGATAGTGCGAGAGAGAGATCGATCCTCTCACTCGCACTCGCGCGGCCTAATCGAGTTTGAGTTACGCGGTCTCGCGCGTAACTCTGCTATATATCTATATGTGCCTGACGCGATCGCACACGCGTCAGGAAAATTAAATATCACTACTCGCGGGCTAATTATGCTAACGAGTGGCCACTTACTTCTACGAATAGTTGCTCGCGGGATTGACTACTCTGATCTGCGTAGACGCTGCGGAAAATCTTCTCAAAAATCGCTGTGTCTTTTTCCGATCACTCGAACGCGTGCGACTCTTTCCACGGCTCGGACGAGAAGAAGGCTTGAGGGGAGGGCTTCTCCTTCCCCTCTCGCCTATCGGTTTTCCCGCGTAGCGCTATCGATTCTTCATCGATTGCGCCGCGTTTCGGTACGCCGCGGCTTTTCCCGCGTCAAGCCATCGATCGCTTGATCGATGGCGCCGCATATCGTCGCGCCGCGAACTCTCTTTCTATCGCCTATGGCAGGTGGCTTAGCCTCTATAAGCCGCCTGTCACAATATATATATATATAACACATCGTTCAATAAGTCCCGAGACTAACAACGAAAACAACATTTTTTTTTAAAAATCATTTTTATTCATCAATATAATCTTTTTTTAGAGTGATGCAATCTTTCCTAAGCCTTTCCAACATTTCTATACCATGTTTATAAAAGGATTTATCCTTTGCTTCAAAATAGGCTTCAGTTTCGGCAATGACCTCCTCATTGGAGCCAAATTTTTTTCCCTGGAGCATTTTTTTGAGATCAGCAAAGAGCTAGTAGTCGCTGAGGGCTAAATCTGAAGAATACGGGGGGTGGGGAAGCAAATCAAAGCGGTCGTTTTGCTGCGATCTCCTCCTTCAAACGTACCAACAAGTCAATATGATAATCACTGTTGATCGATTTACCTTTTTCCAGGTAGTCAATGAAAATCACGCCATGTGTATCACAAAAAACAGACGCCATGACCTTGCCAGCAGACTGCTACGTTTTTAGACGCTTTGGGCGGCTTTCGCCAGCCATGCGCCACTCAGATGATTGCCGATTCGACTCCGGAGTGAAATGATGTATCCATGTTTCATCCATGGTCACGTATCGACGCAGGAAATCCTTTTTATTGCGAGTAAATAGCGATAAACAGCTCTCTGAATCGTCGACTCGTTGCTGTTTTTGTATCACTGAAAGCAATCGCGGCACTCACTTGGAAAAAACCTTTAACATGCTCAATTTTTCATGAAGAATTGTAAATACGCTTCCAGATGATATCTGTGTCATTTCTGCAATCTCACGGACCTTTACTTTGCGATTTTTTATTACAATTTTTAACACTTCACTCACATTTTCCTGTGTAACGGCTTCTAATGGCCTACCCGAACGTTCCGCATCATTTGTGTCCGTACGACCACGTTTAAACTCAGCATACTAACAACAAATCGTTGGTTTGGATGGAAAGGAGTCCGGGTAATGTTTTTTAAGCCATTGCTGGGCTTCTACGGTGTTTTTACCCATGAAACAATGTTTTATCAACCCGCGAAACTCGCTTTTTTCCATTTTTTAAACAAATAACAAAGTAACTTTACTCTAACCTCGATTACTCTGCTGTCTGTGATCCGATCGACGTGAAATTTTTACACGTTTCATGTAAAGGTTCGCACTCTATGGAAAAGTGGCCAGTTTGGTACTACTAGCACCATCTCTGGGTTAGTCTCGGTACTTATTGAACAATGTGTTATATATATTATTTGTAAACTCTCCTTTTAAGGACGTAAACTATTCAACGTTCAATATCAAGAAGAATACGACGAGAACGCAGCTACAAAAACCGGGAGAGAGAGAGAGAGAGAGAGAGAGAGGATTTCGCCTTACTACGCATCCTAGCACACAATAAAGAGGAAGTGAATTTAATTTTTATATTTTTTCTTCTCTTTTTTCTTTTACTCTACTACAACCTCCCAAAGGTAGCCTAAGCCTGAGTTTCGGCTAGCTACCATTTATCTTAAGTCGCATTGGTTAGGACCTTCTCCAGAGCAGCGTAGCTAGCTGGAGTTCAGACCTAGACGAACGCTTAGTCCCCAAAAACAACTACTCTTGTTAAAAAAAAAAAGATAAAGAAAGCACCAACACTCCTCTGCTATCTCGAGCCCATAAGCTTGACTGCTTAGGCTCAAAAAGCAACGACGAGTTTGCGTTACGTCAAGTTAACGTACTGTAGCATCACACTGACGTTATGATGCAAATTAGAAAAATAGCTAATGAAGAGATAAACGATTTTTTTTAAAATAGAAATGATACGTAGGACTGAATAATATCGTCTGCAGAAATGAAAAGTTCAGTCACTCTAAAAATATAAGAAAATAATATGCTACACTCGAAACGACTAGAGCAAATAATATATGGTAATTTCATTTAAGAACTTCCATGTTCCTAATAGAATATTTGCTTGAAATTGCATAGATTAGTTAAGAACTTCCATATTCTCTAGGAAATTTGTAGGGTTAAACGTAACATGCTTTTTCAAACCTACTATACCCCAGCCAGCAAATTGTGCATTTTGCAATTAAAAGTAATGCCAAATCACATCTTTTTATTTGCACATTTCCGTTATACAAATTATTTGATTCGTACCTTTATCATATTTCTTTTTTTAAAAAAAGCACAAATGGAACATATGCAATATTGAAGTAACGATATCTCAAAAAATATGACCTCTTTTAATTCGCACACAACGGTAAATCATTAATTATTGATCATAACAAATTGCACACATATAAAATCTCATAAATTGTGAATTATTATACAAAAAAAAACGTTACAAGAACTTTTACCAAAATTTTATACTGTGCGCATGCGCACATACGTACAAGGTGTGATCAAAAAATAAGGTGACTTTTCATTTTTTTTTTTAAATATTTATTTATTCATCTAAAATTATGTTATTCCCTTTAAAATAATCCCTCTCTGATACAATGCACTAGTGCCAGCGCTTCTTCCAGTCGTCAAAATACTTCTGAAATGAACTTTTGGGTATTGCCTTAGGCTCCTTCAGCGATGCAGTCTTAATCTCCTTAATCGTCGCAAATCTTTGCCCTTTCATAAGCCTTTTCAATTTTGAAAAGAGGAAAAAGTCGCAGGGGGCTAAGTCTGGTGAATACGGTGTAGTATTGTTTTTAGCCAAAAAAACTACTCACTATTAACGACGTGTGCGTAGGAATTTCGCTGACACACGTGTCATACCCAAAACATCCCTTAAAATCGATTGGCATGAGCCGAACGATATGTTAAGATCATCAGCTACTTCTCTAACCGTGATTCGACGACTTGTCAACACAATTTCTTTCACTTTCTGAATATATTCATCAGCTTTTGACGTGCTGGGGCGTTTGGAGCAAGGTTCATCGTTAACATGTTCTCGGCCCTCTTGAAATAACTTTTACCACTTATAAACATTTTATTTGCTTAGAGTTTACACGCCATACGCCACTGTCAACATTTCAAGAGTTTTTAAGCACTTTATACCATTTAATACACAAAAATTAATACAAACTCTTTGCTTCATTATTTTGAACACCAAGAAATCGCCGAGCACCTAAACACGAGTCTAACCTTTATGCCTCTCACATTAAGACAACATATGTTACATAGTCGAAACTGTGAACACATGATCGTGACGAGTGTACCAACATAACAAAAATAAAATTTTAAAATCAGAGTGTACAGAGCGCGCAAAATTAAAAAAGTTACCTTACTTTTTGATCTCACCTCGTATGTCAATCTACGAGCGTGCGATAAAACGAGCAAAAAGTATAACACACAAATTTTACAATAACAGAACACGTTAAAAAAACGAAAACAATTGTAAAATTCATTTTCATATATTTCAAAAATAATCATAAACAATTATTACAATAAGCACATATCACTGGTTTTATAAAATATAAATTATTAATGATTAATAATCAATTGATTCTTTACAGATAATCGCACAGAGATTATGTCCCGTTAACAACGTGCAAAATATCCCTATAGAGACATGTGATAGTGCAAAACACTAAATGAACAGAAATAATTGTTAAATTTATTTGCACACCTTTTACAAACGTTCATAAGCAATTATTACCATTAGACTATGGCACAATTGTTACTAAATATTCATTAATGTGTAAGGATCGAATGCTTGTTACAGCTGATCGCACGGAAATTATGTCCCGTTAACAACGTGCAAAAAATCCCTAGAATCAGGTCAATGTACAAAACGCTAAGCAGAAAAATAGTTGTTAAATTAATTTGTAAATCTTGTAAAAAGGTTCGCAAACAATAATTACAATTAGCCAATAGCACACTTGTCAATCGAGCGATTGTTAACAGCTGATCGCACGGCAATTATGTACCCTTTACAAGGTGCGAAATATCCCTATAAAAGCAGGTAACAGTGCAAAACAGTAAATAAACAAAAATAATTGTTCAATAAATATTCAAACTATGTTTAAACGTTCATAAACAATTATTACAAAAAGTACACAGCCTAATTGTTATTAAATATTCATTATCAATGTTCAATAATCGAATGATTCTTAACGGCTACGCACACGGAGATTATGTCCTGTTAACAACGTGCGAAAGTATCAACATAAAAACAGGTAATAGTGCAACACGCTAATTAAACAAGAGAAATTGTTTAATTGATTAGCATGCCTTGTAGAAACGTTCATAAACAATGATTACAGTACGAACATAGCTCCATTGTTTTTAAATATTCATTATTAAACATAAAAAATCAATTTATTCCTTACAGCCAATCGCACGGAGATTATGTCCTGTTCACAACAAGCGAAATATCCCTATAAAATCAGGTAATAGTACAAAACAATAAAAAAACGAAAATATCCGTAAAACGTTTATATACAATTATTACAATCAGACCATAGCACAATTGTTATTATATATTCATTATTGATACGTAAGAATTAAATAATATTTAACAGCTGATCGCACGGAGATTATGTCTCGTTTACAACATGCGAAAGTATCCCTATAAAATCAGGTAATAGTGCAACAAGCTGAAAAAACAATAATAATTGTTAAATTGGTTCGCACATTTTGTAAAAACGTTCATAAACAATTATTACAATTAGCACATAGCACAAGTTTCAATCAAATGATTGTTAATAGCCGATCGGACGGAGATTATGTCCCGGTTACAATGAGCGAAAGTATCCCTATAGAATCAAGTGGTAGTGCAACTCGCTATATAAACAAAAATAATTGTTAAATTGATTTGCACATTATTTAACGATCATAAAAATTATTACAATAAGCCCATAGCTCAATTGTTATGAAATACTCATTATTGATGTGTAAAAATCAAATGACAGTTAACAGCTGATCACACGGAGATCATGTCACGTTTATAACGTGCGAAAGTATCCCTATAGAATCAAGTAATAGTGCAATACGCTTAATAAACAAAAATAATTGTTAAATTAATTTGCACACCTTTTAAAACGTTCATGAACAATTATTACAGTAAGCACATAGCCCAACTGTTATTAAAAATTCATTATTCATGTTTTAAAATCAAATGATTTTTAACAGCTGATCGCACGGATATTATATCCCGTTAACAGCGTGTGAAATATTTCTATAGAATCAGGTAATAGTGTAACACGCTAAATAAACGAAAAGAAATGTTAAATTAATTTGCACACCTTGTAAAAATGTTCGTAAACAATTATCACAACTAGCCCATGGCACAATTGTTATAAAATATTAATGAATCATGTGTAAAAATTAAATAATTGACAACAGCTGATCGCATGTAGATTAAGTTTCGAGGATTTTCGATTAAATCGTTGTCCGATACAGACGTGTTTACAAGTGAGAGCGAGCTTTCTAATAATACCGTCTACAAAATCGTGCTGCGTAGTGAATCCAGTGCTCTTAAGTGCAAATAACGCTAAAAGCAGAACACGATTTTGCGTTTAAAATCTTTTTTTTTTTTTTTTTATTAAAGGCTGAAAGAGTTTCTGCTCACAGGAACTTCTTGCTTCTCAAAAGAAAAAGAAGGGGAGAAAAAAGGGAAAATGAATAGATCCGTAAGTACTCTTACATCCAAAGTATCATACTCTCAAATGGCTGAACAAACTATTTTTTCAACAAAAGAAAAGGCAAAAACTCTACATGCAATCGATGGAATATCTTTACAAGACTTTTTTATCAGCTTGGCAAAAGTTACAGACTTGTTAAATATGAAGTTTGTATCAAGAGTTTCCAACAGCTGTGTTTGTATTTACGTCAACAGCAAGGAAACGGCAGACAAACTTACAAACAATCGCACAAAAGTAAATATTGGAGCACACAGCTTAGAAATAAGGCCATTAATATCTAGCGGCAAAAGAATAATTTTATCAAATGTATGTCCGATGATTCCTTACACCGTCTTTAACTTGCCTTTTGACAAGATCAAAAGAATACTAAAAACATTTAAAATCACAGTTAAACCATCCACCACCTTAGAAGAAATAACAACTCAAATCACTCCTTCGAAAGATTTATTCATGAGAAACCAGAAAGACTATCCGCTTAATTTCGAAAACGCAGTTAACTTTATCTTCGCAACATTTGGAAAACAATGTTACGGAAGTCGCGAAAGACTATACTAATAACTTACCGAATTTAATAAAAATGATTTCGGATATTAAAGAAAATATCACAGATAATAAACTCCAGCATTGACTTATCCGCAGAAGAAAGAAACTGCTAAAAAATAATAAAAAAAAAAAAAAAATGGCATCTTCCAACAATTAACACACCAATCCTATTAGTTTATTACTTTTGAATTCAAGAAGTGTTAAATAAAACCGGAATTTCTCCCGGAAATACAAACAATAAAAAACTTTAACATCATCATTTGTGTTGAATCTTGGCTAAATAAAAATAACATACATCTTTGAGGATTTTCGACTTTTAGAAGAGATAGACTTTACTCTCGTGGAGAAGGTATCGTCATTTTTATAAAAAATAACCTTTTGTTTCAAGAAATATCACATATAAAATCGCCACTTCAATCGGTCGAAATGTGCGGCTTAAACATTAATAGCTTAGAGAACCCTCTTGACTTAATCATCTGCTATAGAGCACCTGGTTTTACACTTACACAAGATGAATGGGACACAATTGCAGGTAACGTAAACAAAAACTACAGCTGCTTACTTCTAGGCGATTTCAACGCACACAGCAAGAACTGGAACTGTAGGTACACAGATTTAAATGGAGAAAGGTTTGAAAAATCAATAGATAAACACGATTTATTTTTACACAACGATAATACATACACCTATATCGACTTAACACATTGCTGACCGGCCACGAGTTAACTCGTGTTTTCGTGGCCAAGCGTTACTGACCGGTCACGAGTTAACTCGTGATAAGCTTTTTTTCGCATCTTTATTGTTTTCAGGGCGCACTGTTGGAAATCTTGTAGTGTAATTATTTAGTCTACATACCTCGAGTTGTGTCTCGCTTATGAGACCGGCCAAGTTTCGTTCTTAGTTGTAAAAAAAAAATTTATTAAAGTTTATTTATATTGTTTTACTTCCACATCCGCTTTCAAAACAATAGCCGGGCACATGATGTTAATTTTCAGAAAAGTTACCGGTCAGCAATGTGTTAAATAGAAACACAATATCTAACATCGATCTAGTTCTGTCCTTTACTAACATTACCTCATAAAATTCAAACTAAAGTATACGATGACCCCTGGAGCTCAGACCACTTTTCAATCTTTATTAAAAAAAAGGATCTACTGGGCGCTTTCCTTGACGTCGCAGGCGCATTTAATAACATCAATTCGGACTTACTACTTACTAAGCTTTCAGCAATCGGTTGCTCTAACGGCATCCTGAAATTCAGCAAATTTTTAACACACGATGCATTTTCACTGATCTCCTAAATCAAATTAGATTTATTTACAAAGGAGTTCCACAAGAGGCGTCTTAAGCCCCCTTCTATACATAATTTATGTCTCCGATATCACCAAAAATCTTCAAAAAAATATAAAAATCTCACAATTCGCGGACGATATTGCACTATTCATAAAATCAAAAACACTTAAAAGAGGTACAAAAATACTTAAAAAAGCTGTCGACACAATAAAATAAAACCGTCTTGATTTAGGACTAGATATATCTCCCTGCAAAACTGTGCTAATGCACTTTGACAGCAAACATGTCCCTCCCGGAAGCATTAGAATAAAAATTGACAATCACACAATCAAATCCAGTGAAAAAGTTAGGTCTCTCGATGTGTATTTTGACTACAGAATGACGTTTAATATCCATGTTGACTATATTCAAAATAAATGCACCAAGGCCTTAAAAATGAATAATTTCTCTGTGGAACTTGGTGGGGGTCAGATCCAAGCACCTAAATTATCCTATACAAAAGCTATATACGCTTAATTATCTACAACGGAATCTTAATATATCACGCTAGCAATAAAAAAATAATAAAAAAATTAGAAAAAATACAACATGCAGCAATCAGAGTAGTGTTAGGATATCGCATAAGCGCACCCCTAAATGATCCTTTAGCTGAAACTAAGATCACCTCCATAAAAGATAGAAATTCATTTAAATGTTAACGTCGCCTACTCAAGGCAATAGCAAATTTAGGTTCGCTCACAATCAAAAGCATGCTTAGCTACTATCACGTCAACAAAAATAAAAATTAGCTCTAACCAACAAGATACTCTCAAAATGCGTCACTTACACTGTAAAATTAGAAAATATTTTGAAAATCCGCGAAAATTATTGTATCTACCTTCACGAATATAAAGCCGTAACTACGTCTATTCCAGTAAATACCGATCTAGGACACCATCTAAAAATGTCAAAGAATCCTAACGATCTGCTCAATCAATACTTATGTAAAAACAACACAACTGCTGTGTATACAGATGGTAGCAAATCTGTAAATTCTAGCTATGTAGCTTCTGCATGAATAAGCCCAAATTTAAATGTAAGTATAATAAAAAGCATAAATAAAAACGCATCTATATTTACAGCAGAATGCATTGCGGCGAAAGATGTACTCGACGTATTAGGTTGCTGCAGATGAAATGGCCGATTTAGTAATAAATTTTTAAACAGCTGTAACTTTTTATAAACACAATTTATTTAATCGAAATAGGTACCAATAGATGCAACACACTTTTCCCAACGAGATACAAGTACATTTATTCCAGTTTTGTGGAAATCCGAGTTTCTGCTTTGAAGAAACTCCTCGAAGGCATTTTTGGCAGCAGCTTTATTATTAAATCTTTCTCCTGTCGAAAAGTAATCCAAATGTTTAAAGAAATAGTAATCTGTTGGTGAAAGGTCTGGTGAATATGGAGGGTGAGGAAGAGTCTGATGGCACAACTCGTTTAATTTTTGGACCGTTGTTCTCAATACATGAGGTCGTGCGTTATCATGAAGCAGTATCACTTCATCCCTGTTGACAAGCCTAGGTCGTTGGACTATCAATTTCTGATGCATTGTATCCAGTTGAGCACAGTATTTCCCAGCATTGATGGTTTCGCAAGGTTGCAGGAACGAATAGTGAATAACTCCAGCTACAGGCCACCAAACAGTGACCATTATTTTCTTTGGATGAAGGCTTGGTTTCGGCATGTGTCTTGGCGCTTCATCGGCATCTAGCCATTGGGCCGATCGACGACGATTATCGTATAAAATCTACTTTTTATCGCAGGTCACGATTCGGTGCAAGAACGGTTTCTTTTTGTTGCGCGAGAGAAGAGAACTTGAAATCTCCATGCGACACGTCATGTTTTGCTCGGTAAGATCATACGAAACCCATTTGTCAAGCTTTTTCACTTTTCCAAGTTGTTGCAAGTGGCGGCAAACTGTCGAATTGTGAACGCCTAATTTCTCGGCAAGATCCCTTATGGTTTGGCGGGGGTCAGACTCTACTAATGCACGTAGCTCGTCGTTATCGATCGATGGTCCTGGGTGTCCACGTGGCTCATTTCCAAGGTCCATATCTCCGGATCGAAATATTTCGAACCAGCGCCGAGTGGTTTGTTCGCTAACTGTATCAGGCCCAAATGCGCTGTTGATATTCCTCGTTGCTTCCGTTGCGTTGTGCTTTAATTTAAATTCGTATAGTAAAAGTAGCTGTTTTTGATTCACTTCCATGTTCACTTTCTCTTTTTGTTTTCACGATCACTATGAAGTGCAAAACAGAAATGACTCCATAAACCAAGGTAGCAGTATTTATACTTTAATATGTCATATCATTTGCGCCGCCTTGTGCCAACATAATACACTAAAATTGCAGCAAACTTTATGTCATTGCTAAATCGGCTGTTTCATGTACAGCAACCTAATAGCACTGAATAACGGTAATAAAAAAATCTAAATTTTCTCTTACTCCTTAAGCGTTCTCCAAAGCCTAAATTCTACGAAAATTTATGTAAAAACTAAACCATATATAATAGAAATTAAGGAGAAGTATGGTTCATATATTCAAAATAATCATGAGAGCACAAACATAAAACTTCCCTGGCTCCCTGCACACTCTGGCATTTTTGGAAACGAAGAAGCAGACTCACACACTAAACAAGTTTCTAATGCAATTTCTATGCAACCTAATGTCAATAAAATTCCATACACAGACCTTTATGAATTATTAATAAAAAAGGCATCGAAATCAACGCAGAGCAAAATTAAAAATCAAGGTTTAACCAAGGGCAAAAACTATTTCAAATTGCACTACGAGGAAAGAAAAAAGCCTTGGTTTCACCATCGTAATTACAGCAGATAATCTATAATTACTATCAATCGAATTCGAGCCGATCATTACAATCTATTAGATTCCGTAGCTTGGATTGGAATTGTCAAAGACACACTATGCAAATGTTCCGAACAGGGGAATCCATTAATCACATTCTATGGCAGTGCAGTATGTATTAAAACAAAAGACAAAATCTTATAAAAAGACTCCTTAAAAATGAATTTCAACCGCCACTTAATAACGAGTCCCTAGTCGCCAAACCAAATACTATAGCATGCCTTATTATATTTGCATTCTTAAAAAAATGTAACTTGAGCATATAAAATTCACTGTAATAATCCTTGCAAACTTATACTTTAATCTTTGTATGTATGTATACGTAACTCTAAAATATGTAAGCGTTAACATGTACAATTATTGTATACTTATGTAATTCCTATGTAGCCTAAATAAACCTATAACGGTTTAAGAGGCTAAAGATAGAATTAAAAAAAAAAAATAGATTATGTACCGTTCACAACGTGCGAAATATTTCTATAGAATCATAAAATAGTGCAAAACGATGAATAAACAAAAATAGTTGTTAAATCAATTTGCACGCCTTGTATAAACATTCATAAGCAATTATTAGAATCAGCACATTGCACAATTGTCAATTAATCGATTGTTAATAGCTAATCACAAGGCGATTATATCCCGTTTACTGGGTGCGAGAGTATCCCTATAAAATCAGGTCATATAGCAAAACGCTAAATAAACCAAATTAGTTGTTAAATTTATTTGCACACCTTGTAAAAACGTTCGTAAGAAATTATTACAATTAACACATAGCACAATTGTTATTGAATATTTATTGTTAATTTTTAATATTCAAATGATTCTTAACAGCTGAACGCACGGTGATTATGTCCTATTGACAACGTGCGAAATATCCCTATAGAATCAGGTAATAGTGAAACATGCTTAATGAACGTAAATGAGTGTTAAATTAATTTCCACTCCTTATAAGACCATTTATAAACATTTATTAAAATTAAACCATAGCAACATTGTTATTAAATATTTATAATGAATGTGTACCAATTGAATAATTATTAACAGCTGATCGCACTGACATTATGTCCCGTTTACTACATGCGAAATATCTATATAGAATCAGAAAAAAGTGCAAAATGCTTAATAAACAAGAATATTTGATAAATTAATATGCACGTCTTGTAAAAACGTTCATAATCAATTATTATAATAAGTACGTAGCCCGATTGTTATTAAATATTTATTATTATTGATTAAAAATCAAATGATTCTTAACAGCCGATCGGACGAAGATTATGTACCGTTAACAACGAGCAAAATTATCCCTAAAGAACTATTGGGTGTACAACTTGGCTTCCACCGTTTTTTTCCGAAATTTAAGGCTTTATTGTAAAAAACTGGTTATACATTTATAATTCAAAGTATTGTCCATCGCTGGCTACTACTTTCTCCCATCTTTTGGGCAGCATACGAATCCCGCGTTAAAAAAACTGGTCATCTTTTGAATCAATCCACGAATCGATCCAATTTTTTACTCCTTCATAAGACCGGAAGTGCTGGTCAGCCAGGCTGTGTGCCATTGATCAAGAACATGTGATAGTCCGAGGGAGCAACGTCTAGAGAATACGGCGGGTGGGGTAGGACTTCCCATTTCAAAGTTTCCAAGTATGTCTTGACCACTTTCGCAACATGGGGTCGAGCATTGTCATGCTGTAAAATAACTTTATCATGTCTCTCGTTGTATTGCGGCCGTTTGTCTTTCAATGCTCGGCTCAAACGCATTAATTGCGTTCGATAACGATCGCGTGTGATTGTTTTAGTCGGTTTTAAAAACTCATAATACACTACGCCGAGCTGGTCCCACCAAACACTGAGCATGACCTTGGAACCGTGAACATTCGGTTTGGCCGTCGACGTGGAAGCATGGCCGGGATATCCCTATGATTTTCTGCGCTTGGGATTATCGTAGTAAACCCATTCCCCGTCCCCAGTCACAATGCGATGCAGAAATCCCTTCCGTCTTTGCCTTGCAAGCAGCTGTTCACAAACACACGAACGCCGTTCAACATCTCTCGGCTTCAACTCGTACGGTACCCAATTTCCTTGTTTCTGAATCATTCCCAAGACTTTCAGGCGTTTTGAAATAGCTTATTACGGCACTCTTAATGTTCCTGCCAATTTTTGTTGCGTTTGACACGAGTCTTGATCAAGTGATGCCTCCAATTCTGCATCTTCGAAAACCTTCTTTCTTCCACCGCCATGCTGGTCTTCGACGTTAAAATCGCCGTTCTTGAAGCGTTGAAACCACTCTCGGCACGTTCCTTTACTAATAGCGGCCTCACCATAGGTATTTGAGAGCATTCGATGAGCCTTAGTCGCAGATTTCTTCATATTAAAGCAGAAAATTAAAACCTCCCGCAAATGACGAGAATTTGGCTCGTAAGCTGACATGTTTAATCGAGAATAACTTTATGATGCAGACACAAATCAATTAATATTTCAATGGCGTTATGTTTACAAATACCTAAGCTTATTGTATGACATCTATGATCTATTCATTTCAACTACCACTTATCGCTACAGCCATTTATTGCAAAACGGCGGAAGCAAAGTTGTACACCCAATAGGTAATAGTGAAACACGCTAAATAAACAAAAATAATTTTTAAATTAATTAAGACCTTTTTTAAAAACGTTCGTAAGCAATTATTACAAGTAGTTCATGGCACAATTGTTATTACATGTTTATTATTAATGTTTTAAAATTAAATAATTGTTAAAGGCTAATCGCATTACGATTATGTCCCGTCTATAACGTGCGAAACATCCCTATAGAAGCGCTCAATAGTGCAAAGCGCTCAATAAAAAAACAATATTGTCTAGCTAATTTGTACACCTTGTGAAAAGGTTTATGAAAATTATTACAATTAGCCCATAGCACAATTGTTACAAAATATTTATTATAAATGTGTGAAAATCAAATGATTTTAAACAGCTGATCGCCCAGAGATTGTGCTCGTTAACAACGTGCGAAAGTTTTCCTGTAGAACCATGTAATAGTGTAACACGCTGAATGATCGAAAATCATTGTTAAATTAATTTGCACACCTTGTAAAAACGATCATAAACAATTATTACATAAGGCACATAGCCCAATTGTTATTAAATATTCCTTATTAATGTTTAACGATTGTTAACATCTAATTTCACGTTAAATATATCCCGTTGTCATAGTGCGAAATATCCCTATAGAATCAGGTAATAGTGCAAAATGCTAAATAAACAAAAATCATTGTTAAATTAATTTGCACACCTTGCAAAACGTTCATAAATACCTATTACAATTAGTACATAGCTTAATTGTTATTAAATATTCATTATTAATGTTTAAGAATCAAATGATTGTTAGCAGCTGATCGCACGGAGATTATGTCCCGTTTATAACGTACGAATAATTCCTATACAAACAAGTAATAGGGCAACACGCTAAATAAACGACATAAATTGTTAAATTAAATTGCACACGTTCTAAAAACGTTCACTAACAATTATTACAATAAGTACATAGCTTAATTTTTATTAAATATTTTTTATTAATGTTTAAGAGTCAAATGATTGTTAACAGCTGATCGCACAGAGATTATGTCCCGTTTACAAGCTGCGAATAATCCCTATACAAACAAGGAATAGGGCAAAACGCTAAATAAACGAAAATAATTGTTAAATCAAATTGCACACCTTCTAAAAACGTTCATAAACAATTATTACAATCAGCACATAACTCAATTGTTATTAAATATTCCTAATTAATGTTTAATGATTGTTAACAGCTGATCGGACGGCGATCCCGTCCTGTTTATAACGAGCGAAATATGCCTATAGAATCAGGTGATAGTGCAACACGATAAATAAACGTAAATATTTGTTAAATAAATTTGCACACCTTCTATAAAAGTTTATAAACAATTATTCCAATTAGCACAATTCCACAATGTTATTAAATAAACATTAATAGTGTTTGAAAATCAAATGATTTTTAACAGCTGATCGCACAGAGATCACATCCCGTTGACAACGTGCGACATGTCCCCATAGAATCAGGTAATGGCGCAACACGATAAATAAACGTAAATAATTGTTAAATTAAAGTACACACTTTTTTAAACCGTTTATAAAAAATTATTACAATCAATTCATAGCACGATTATTGTAAAATATTTATTACACAGCCACAAAAAGAAAACATTTTCGGGTTCGGAGGTCAGACCATGTTTACTATATGTTTTTGGGGTCGTTAAATCTGAATCTAGGGTCAGAAAAACCTTATTAGGCCAGGGTTATCCATAACCTCGAAAAACCCCTTTACTGAGCCATATAACGATATAAACCCTTCGCATAAAACCCCTTAGCCTCTTAAAACAATAATAAAATAACCCCATGATACCACAAAATCATAACTCCATAATCATGTAACTCCATCACACTATAAGACCCTACACAGTGTGTCCCATGGAAGACGGAACTTTTTCAAAACATCGATTTATATTGGCGCCACCTATTGGTGGATGTTAGCAATAGAAAGGTCCATTCTTAACTGACATCCTGTCAAAATTGTATGACATTTGGTTTAATGAAAACCAAAATATCGCGCTCAAAGTGACAGTGTGTTTGTGGCATCGGTCGGAAAATGAACTTCGAACAAAGAGCAAATATTAAGTTCTGTTTTAAACTCGGTAAATCCCTTACTGAGACGCATAGTTTGCTGAAACAAGTTTATGGCGATAATTGTCTATCCCGTACCAGAGTGTATGAGTGGTATAAGCGGTTCCAGGAAGGTCGTGAAGACATTCAGGACAACGAACATCCAGGTCCTTTGAATACCGTGGTTACTCAAAGTAACATTGAACAAGTGCGTGAATTTATAAAAAATGAGCCAAAATCTTCATTGCGATACATGGAAATGGAATTGAGTATGTCCAAAAATTCAATTCATCGCATTTTGACCGATCATTTGAATCTACGAAAGGTGTGTGCACGCTTTGTTCCACACTAAATTGACCGACTACAAAAAATTGCTCCGAAATCAGCATTGTAAGGACTTGATTAAAAAGTCAAAAAAGGACCCAAACTTGAAATATTCAATTGTACCTGGTAACGAGACATTGTGTTTTCAATATGATCCCAAAACCAAGCGTCAAAGTGCTAAATGGAAGCACCCAACCAAGCCCAATCCGAAAAAAAGTCGTCTTGAAAAGTCAAAAGTGAAGACAATGTTGATTTGTTTCTGCGATTCGGAGGGTATTATTTATCGTGAATTCGTTCCACCTGGTCAATCGATTACTGCTGTGTTTTATCTTAGTGTTATGAAGCGTTTGCTTAGCCGTATTCGTCGTATGCGGCCACAATACCGTGAAAAAGGGAGCTGGCGTTTGTTGCATGATAATGCCCCGTCTCATCGATCGAACTTGATCACGGATTTTTTAACGAAAATTCCATTTTAACCATAACCATTCACCGTACTCGCCGAATTTAGCTCCGTGCGACTTCTACTTGTTCTCCAAATTGCACTTGCTTATGAAAGAAAAACGTTATGCCGACGTAGAGGCCATCCAAAGAGCGACGACCGACATACTAAAGTCGATGGATAAAAATGATCTCAAAAACTCATTCAAAATATAAATTAATCATGCAAAACGTTGTATTAATGCGAAAGAAGACTATTTTAGATAAAATAAATGAGATTTGCCGGAATATTGAGTTTTTGTCTTTATTTTGAAAAAGTTCCGTTTTCTATGGGACACACAAACTAAAAAGTTGTGGCACACATCTTTAAAACTCAACCAAGCCGCTCTTTCAAATTTATTCATTTTATCAGCATTTTTCTCTCCGAATATTTTACGAGTCTGCGGTCCATCAAACACTCCATCTTTTAACTAAACCTCTAAAAGTTTCGGGAATTTAAAAGAGAAATATTTGAACGTTTTCCCTGTTTTGTTCAAAGCTTTCACGAATTGTTTTATAAGACCAAGTTTTATAGGCAAAGGAGAAATAAGAATCATTGATGGATCCACGAGAGATTCATTGATGATATTGTTTGAACCAGGGATAATGGATAATCTCATGAGCCATTGTTTCAATTCACTGTAATGATTTTTTCTGTCTGTGCTATCTCACAAACACAAATAGCAAGGATATTTTGTGAAGCCCGACTGTTGTCCAAGAAGCAGCAATATTATTTCCAAATCACCAAAAATCTGCCATAAGTGCTTTTGGTATTGAATTCTTTGTAAAAGTGTTTCCATATTCTGGTACTTCTCGTTCATAACGATTGAGTAAGCTATTGATATCGGAGCATAAACATTTGTATTATGCAGCAAAACAGCTTTAATACTTGGTTTTGATGAGTCTATGAAAAATCGCTAATCTGAGGCTTCGTAAGAATTTGGTTGGAACACATTAACCAAACATTCAAGATCCTTACAAAATATTGGAGGTGATTTTTTATCTTGGACGAAACACTTTTAAAATTCAAAATCACGATTGCGATAAAATGAGACTTTCGTTTTAGGTTCCACAAGATTTATATTTTTTAGAAATGAAGCCAAAAACTTAGAACAGTCTTTTGGTAAATCCAGATCTTGAACAAAATCGTTTAATTTCGTTTGCGACACTATTGAAGGGATCTTCGATTTCTTCTTATCTGGTGCGTATTCTGATTCGCTATTGCTGTTGTCTTCATGAGTGTCGCTTGAAGTTTCCAATTGTTTATATTCCATAGTATTTTCACCACGTTTAATATCAGAATCAGTTTTTTGGTACGGTACGGGTGCTGTAACCGATTTAACAGAATTATTGTGTATACAATTTTACTCTTAGTTTTTATAGTAAAACCTTTAACGTCACTCATGCAAAAGTAGCATTCTTTCGAGGTGCCAGGCTGTTCAATAAGTTCTGCGGTTCGATAAGAGAGGGTGTTGCTACTAGCCTAAATTTTTTTTTGTTATATTGGTACACTCTTTATATGAACGTATGTGAAGTTTCATTTCAATCTGTTAATTCATTCTTTATTTACAAGCCATTTAGTATCGACGTGCCACAGTATTTTTTTACAATGGAAGAAATCAAGTATCGTGCAGTGATAAAATTTTTATTTTTGGAAGGTTTAAAAGCAAAGAAAATTTATAAATGAATGTTAAAAGTGTATAAGGGCTCTTCGCCTTTAATTAGAACGAGGGGCGTTTGAAAAGTCCGTGCAAAGTCCGAGAGATGGCACCACCGGCGCGTATCGTGATCAGGTTTAGTTAGTAGTATCTTTTGAATGAACACTAACCAAGTTGTAGCCATATTGGTCTATTTCGTTGTGTTTGGCATTCGTCTGAATCAAGGAAGTCGAGTGATTTTCAAGAAATGGACGAAAAAGAATTTCGTGTGGTGATTAAACATTACTTTATAAAAGGCAAAACGCCTCAGAAAACTAAAGAGAAGCTTGATAAACATTATGGTGACTCTGCACCTTCGATTAGAACCGTTTATAAGTGATTTTAAAATTTTCGGGCTCACAATACGGGCACAAGTGACGCTGAACGTTCTGGACGGCCTGTGGAGGTTACGACTCCAGAAATCATGGATGGAATCCATGATATGGTGATGGATGACAAAAGAGTTAAGGTGCGTGATATTGCTAGTGCCGTGGGCATCTCGACTAAACGGGTACATAATATTTTGCATAAACATTTGGACATGAGGAAGCTATCCGCAAGATGGGTACCACAATTGTTCACGCTTGACCAAAAATGGAATCGTCTGAAGTGTTGCAAGGATGGTTTGCAGCTGTTCCAGAAGAATCCGGAGGACTTTAAGCGTCGTTTCGTCACTGTAGATGGAACATGGATGTATTACTATACTCCTGAGACCAAACAACAATCTAAACAATGGGTCGCCAAGGGGGAATCTGCACCAAAAAAGGCGAAGACCGTTCCTTCAGCCGGAAAGGTTATGGCAACTGTCTTTTGGGATTCGCAAGGGATAATCCTCATCGACTATCTGGAAAAGGGTGAAACTATTACAGGTGCATATTATTCATTGTTATTGGGCCGTTTGAAAACCGAGCTGCAAGAAAAGCGCTCGCGACTGGCCCACAAGAATGTCCTTTTTCATCACAAAAACGCACCAGCACACACCTCAGCAGTTGTGGTCGCAAAATTAATCGAAATAGGATTCCAACTCGTTTCACATCCCCCCTATTCTCCAGACTTAACTTTTTTGGACTACTATTTGTTCCCCAATTTGAAGAAATGGCTGGCGGGACAAAGATTTTATTCAAACGAGAAGGTGATTGCAGACACTAATGGATATTTTGCAGACTTGGGCAAATTCTATAATTCGAAAGGGATCAACAAACTAAAAAATCGTTGGACGAAGTGTATAAGCCTAAAGGGAGACTATGTCGAAAAATAAAAAAAGTTTACCCCAAACACGTAAGCAGTTTTTATTTTTGCACGAAATTTTGAAACGCCCTCGTACAGTAGAAAGATGGGTTGCTGAATTTAAACGTGGTCGTACAAGCTTTGAAGACGATCCACGTCAAGGACGTCCAAAAACAGCAACAACACCAGAAATCGCAGAAAAAATAAAGGATATCGTATTGGAGAATCGTCGAGTGACTAAAAGAGATTTTGTAGAAGCCCTAGGCATCTCATTGGGCAGTGTAAGCTATATTTTGACTAAAGTATTAGGTTTCAGAAGGCTGTGTGCACAATGGGTACCGCATTCGCTAACAATGGAACAAAAACACACTCGAATGCGACTTCCTCAGCAATATTTGGAGCGTTTTCGAAAGGATAAAGGGGATTTTATACATCGATTCATCACTATAGATGAGACTTGGATCTATCACTATGATCCTGAATCGAAACAAGAGGCTAAAAAATGGTGTGAACCTGGTTCTTCGGCTCCGAAACGAGTTCATGTCCAGAAATTGGCCAAGAAGGTGTTAGCATCAGTTTTTTGGGATACGAAAGGAGTTTTGTTTGTGGATTACTTGCAAACTGGTAAAACAATGAATTCTGAATATTATTGTAACCTTTTAGACTAGCTGAAAAAAAAATTCGTGAAAAAAAAACCGATTTGCAGAAGACAAAAATCCTTTTTCATCAGGACAATGCACCGTGTCACAAGAGCATTTTGACAATGGCTAAAATCTATGAATCGAAGTTCGAATTGTTGAAGTATCTACCGTATTTACCAGATTTGGCCCCTAGCGACTTCCATCTGTTTCCAGACCTAAAAAAATTCATGCGTGGAAAGCGTTTTTTATCAAATGATGAGGTCATAACAGATGTGGAAGGGTATTTTGCAGCCCTTCCAGATTCTTACTTCAGGGATGGAATTCATAAATTGGAATCTCGTTGAAACAAGTGTATTGATGTTGAGGGAGACTATACTGAATAATAAAGTGCATTTCAAATCATAAAATTGTGTTTTTCTTATCGAACCGCAAAACTTATTAAACAGCCTGGTACAAGGATATCTCTAAATTGTTGGAGTGGAGAATTTTACATTATCTCTAGTTTTTGTACCTTTTATTTTCACAGCATCTTCCTACAACCATTGCAAATGACTGTTGGAAGCCATTACTTATTCTTATTGATTCGCTAATTAAAAATTTCTATATACAAATTACAAATAGACTCGTCAATGGGTCTTTGCCAAGATGTGACTTCAAATTTTGAGCAAATATAACAAAATCGATCATGATCTTCATGAGAATTATGAGATCGCACTATTAATTCAGGTTGTTTTCTTGTAGCATCATGTTCTACATTAGCCATGTCCCCAACCAATATGAAACTGCGGTCGCTTGATAACGACGCCTGGGGGCCCACTTTTACACCCTCATTAACTGCCGATACTAAGGCTCCGAGCTTCCTCTGCTTCGTAAGACACTTGCGTGCACTTGCCATTATGGCATATAAGCCGCAGCCCAGGGGCTTAGCCGGATAACGAGCTAACTCCGTTGCCCGCCGTCACCGCGAGGGAGTACCCTGGATGCAGACACATGCAATTTCATAACTCACTTTTGTAGTGGTGTTATGGGGTCATTACGTTTTATTTCACTTATCGGACGTATCCTGAAAATCCGCAAAATATTGTATTAATACAAATTGCCTGTGATGAACTGTTACCGTTTGATTTAGGGGCAATGAGGTTATAGGGTTATGTTGTTATGGGGTTATATGATATGGAGTATTAGTTTCGAGGCATCATGAGGTTATTGTGTTATGGTTTCAAAAGATTTAGGGGTTTGATATGAAGGGTTTATCGACCCACACAGCATCAAAGATTTTTGAAAGGTTTTTGAAAGGTTTCATGAAAGGTTTGACACCTCGCTAAAATCTTACGAAAAATATTTCTGTGATGTATCTTCGTCCACGCATAATCCTCGCATAAACATTTTCCGTTAAGTTGAGGAAAGATTTCACGCTATTTTTATAAAATATTGATAGAAAAATTGCAAAAAAATTTCGTGCAGAATTTGTGCAATATTTTCTGAAACCTCGCAAAAATCTTACAAAATATGTTATAGTGATGTACCTGTGTGTGTGCATAATTCTCATATTAACATTTTCCGCAAAGATAAGTAACATTGAATAAAACCTTGCATAAAGCTACTTGTGAGCTTTCTAGAATGATTTTTTTAAGCTTCTTAAAAGATTTAATTATCTTCCAGAAAGCTATAGCAGAATATTAACGTAATATCGAAATATCTGACTTAAGAAACTGACAGTTATCTCCCATAAAAGATTCCAGTAACCTTTTATACAATGTTTCTGAAAGATTATTTGTAACCCTTATTAACTTTTATTAAGTATTTTATATATTTTAGATTCTTATTGTTTATTATGATTATTCATATTTTTAACATCCACATTACATTTATTCGTTTATTCGCATTGAGGCACATGTTATTTTACACATTATTTGACGGAAAGAAAAAGCAGAGAATTGTTTAACCTACGGAGGAATTAACCCGGGTCCTTCGCATTATAAGGTAGACGCCCTAACCATTACGCTATGCAACGCTTGTAGAACAAAGATTTAAATTTGAATCATAAGATGCATGGCAATCCATATACATTTGTATTACAATAATGTTACATTTTGAAGTTCTTTTATAGTGTAAAGTATTTTTTTAAATTAAGAAATAATTGAAAATTTAATATATTTAAATACATAATTCCGCTCTTGAGATTTTACTACAAATAGTATAATAAATTGTAATTGTCGATTAATTTTTATCCAAAACAAAAAATAAATTTTTAAGATAACAAATAGCTCTGTTGTAAGATTACGATTAAGATTCTATGCACTTTTCATGGAAGCTTACAACATGCTTGCATAAAATTTTCTTAAAATCTTTCCGATAAACTTTTGTGAAAGCTTACATAAATCTTTTCTTAAAGATTTGGCTAAAGTTCACCTACAATATTAACGCAAAAGTTTATCGATAACTTACAGTAACATTGCAAAATACTCTTAAGAAAGCTTCTAGTTTTTGTTTTAAGAAAGGTTACAGAAAGTTTCAAAATAAAAAATATTTATAATTAAATTTCATTTATTAAATACTTCTCAGAAATTTCGCAGTAGCCTAGCTAAAATATTACGACAGAATATTACAAGAAATTACCCTATATTGTTACGTAAAATATTTTGTAAAATCTTCCAGCCAGTTTGCTTTAAGGTTTCGTTAAAACATTTATACGAGATCTTGCAGCGACCTTTTGTAAATGTTTTAACTATGTGTTTTAAAAAGCCTCACAGGAATCTTTCTTAAAATGTTTTGTAAAATGTTTTAGCAAGTTTGCTTCAAGGTTTCGTTAAAACATTTACACAAAGTTTTGCAGCCACCTCCTCAAAATGTTTTAATTAGACGTTTCCAAAAGCCTAATAGGAATTTTTCTTGAAATGTTTTATGAAATGTTCTAGCAAGCTTCAAGGTTTTGTTTAAACATTGACGTTCATTAACAATTATTACAATAAGCACATAGCTCAATTGTTATTAAATATTTATTATTAATGTTTATGTATCAAATGATTGTTAACACCTAATCGCACGGAGATTATTTCCCGTTTACAATGTGCGAATTATCCCTATACAAACAAGGAATAGTGCAACACGCTAAATAAACGAAAATAATTGCTAAGGGGGGGGGGGGGGGGGGGTAAGGTTTTAAGGGCAAAAAAAGGCATATTTTTATTATTTTTTTCTGGAGATATGAATAATGTTGGTTTATTTATTACATATACACGTTGTAGTATCACATCTAAAGTATTATTGAAAAAAATTTTAATAAAAAATATCAATAAATAAGTCCGTGACAGCGAATCTCTGGAGTCGCTTTAACAAAAAGTTGTTATGCGGTGAACTTTACAAATTGTGACCAGATCATCTGAAACAAAAAAATCGAAATGCATTCAAAAAGTAATAAGTTTCTCTAGGTAGTCAGAAAGAATTCTTTTTTGATTTTTTTATTTCTGCCAGCATTTGAAAGTGAAAAACGCGATTTTTGCTGAAAAAGTTTCGGTGAATTTGTTATTATAAAATGGAAGAAAATAGTAAAACAAAAAAAACTCTCTCTGATTACGTGTTGATTTATATGTAGAAATAGTGTTTGAAATTTGAAAGAATTGGTCTACTTGTTTTTGAGTTAGAATGTTCACGAACTTCAAAAATGACGTTTTCGGGAAAATCAATTTAAAGTTTCTTATACTCACAAATCGAGCATGAGAGTCGGTCGCTTAAAACGCTGTATCTTCATTAGTTTTGCTTTAATTTACTTGAGATTTTTACACAATACTCTCGACATGTTGTGCATTCAGAAAAAAACTAATAAAAAAAAAATGCAAAATAAAAAATTTCAAAACCTTACCCCACCTTTAAATCAATTTCCACACGTTCTAAAAACGTTCATTAACAATTATTACTATAAACACATAGCTTAATTGTTATTAAATATTCATTATTAATGTTTAAGAATCAAATGATTGTTAACAGCTGATCGCACGGAGACTATGTCTCTTTATCAAAGTGCAAAATTATCTTTATAGAATCAGTCAATAGTGCAACATGCTAAAAAAACGAAAATAATTTTTAATTTAATTTGCACACGTTGCCAAATTAATTAAAAACAATAATTTTATTGGCACATAGCTGGAATAACAGTAAAAATTCATATTTGTTATTAAAAACTTAAATAAGCTGGCAATTTATCCACAACTGATCGTACACATATTAAGCTCTGTTTACAATACGAGAGAATATCAATGAAATTAAACGTTATTTAAGCAGCTCAGCTAGAAACAGCGAGTGAGCAATATTAAACTATTAATAATTTATTGTAAAAAGAATCATTAATATAGTTTAGGCAAGGTGCGTAAAACAAGGTGGAGCGCAACACAAGGTAGATCAAGCAATTGCGGGAGACATCGTCCATCATATCTTCGCACAGACTAGAGCGATTCTAAAACGCTAGTTGACTCTTAAACGATGAAAACGTCTAATTGACTATTTTAATAAATTAATTTTACAAATTTATTAACTATGTTCTGAATTAAAATTACACAATATAATACTGAAGAAAGCGTATAGCCGTCTTCCACAATCAATTAGAATCTTCTATAATTTTAATCACAATGGTTTATTAACATCGTATATAATTGACAGCATATTGAGTATAAATAAACAAAAACATTTTAAACTTAACATTTTAAAAGTGCTTTTTATCAATACAAAAATTCTAAAAACATGATCAATATAAAATGACAACTTATAAGCTTCAAAGTAAATGCTATTATAAAAATATAGATAGAAATTTTGAAAATTTCATATTATTTCCAGTTATTAGACGCTCAATATACTAAAGTGGCTAGTCTAATTGTCTATTTTGTAACAAAATTTATAAATATAACACATTTTAAAATCACAAAATCAAACAATTTATGAGTTATTTCCATCTTTAATTGATTGACAAATTTGCCTGCTACAGTCTGTCAAGTAAGAGCGTGGTCGTGTTAATTTATAAAAAAATTCATTAAATGAAACTTTCATATTTATATATACATTGTACACATTACAAACAATGATGCAATTCGGTCAATAATGTGGCCAGTCACCACCGGCGTCGATAATTGCCTGGCATCTCCGAGGCATGCTTTCTACTAATTTGACGGCGTATTCTAGTGGCAAGGATCTCCAGATCCGACGAATTTTGTAAGACAACTGCTTCAAAGTGTATGTGCGTCTTCTACAATGCTTCCGTTTAATATATGCCCACACATTTTCAATAGGGTTTGCATCGGGCGACTGCGACGGCCAATCCAATGTAACGATACCAGATTGAGTCTTCCACTGAGTACAGAGCTTGCTGCGGTGTTTAGGATCGTTGTCCTCCTGCAGAATCCAATCTTCATTTTTTGTGATAAACCATCGTTTGGCAGATAGCAGTAAAGCCTTTTTGTAGATTTTTATCATTTTCTCGGCATTTAGGTTGTCAGTAAAGAGGTGCAAAGTGCCGAATCCCTGCTTTGAGAAGCAGCCCCAAAGATGTACCTTTATTCTATGTTTTACGGTCCGCTAAACAAGCCTATTGGTGGAAGTTGACCAGGCTCGCGTGGGGACAGAACGTGCCCATATAGAACATTTATCAGTAAAAATAACATTTTCAAAATCTCTATTAATATTCTCATGCGCCCAAGCGAGTCGCTTTGTCACATGTTTTTCAGTCAACAGAGGCTTCTTCATTGTGTTGCGCCATTTCAGATGATGAGTACGAAGATGGGTTCGGATAGTTTCGTAGGATATATCTAAACCTTTTGCCATTAATTTTGCTTGTCCTTGCCGCAGTGTTAAAGCAGGATTCCGCGAAAACAGATTCACTATTCTTTTTTCATCTTTTTTGTTCACTTTTCCTATCGAGCCACGTTCTGGTAAATCATCGACATTTTTAGCCACTTTTTATCGCTGTATCCACTTCTGTCCAAATGCCTTCGACTTTCTCATATGTTTAGCAGCCGCTGATTGCGACATTTTGGGACCTTCGGGTGGATGCAAAGGAACACAGCCTCGTAGCGCGACGCGTACTTAGCACTCATGGCGTTTAACGTGATTCTTTTTTAAAAGATCAACAACAACTGAATTTTCGTTAACAATGCATCAAGGACAAAGCTTTCCTCTATCGGCTCGCGAAAAAATTAGAGCAAAATCTTTTATTACCTGTCAGTAAAGTCAACCACGCTCTTACTTGACACACTGTACATCCATTGCATTTTATCAATCTTGATGCAAACATTTTAATTTTTTCCTTTACAATTGCAACTGATAGAATTAATTAAAAACTGCTTCCCACCTAGACTTGGCAGAGCATATTTAAGCTTGACGCCTTATACTGGGAGGTACTCGTTATACATAGGCACACGGAGCACAACGCGCAGGCAGCGAGCCAGTCGCTGGATAGCCGTCATGCGGCATAGAAATGCGCTATAAAGCTGTAAATACACAATTCGAATGAGATACCGACAATTGTGTTGATTTAGGTCAGGTTTTAATCTCAATGGTATTGTAGCGCGTGTACAAATTATAAATGGTACTCTGTTATATTATAGTATTCACTTGCTGCAACAACACGTGCCGATTTATTCACCTCTCCCTTTCCTCGAGGATATTAAGTCTCTGATTCCGAAACTTACACATATTATAAAAAGCATCTTGAATTGTGGTATACTCTGCATTAAACGTTTTTAAAAGTCCTACTAAAGATAGTTCTGCAGAAATGATAACTGCAAATTGAGGAATTTGCATGGATTGAATCAAATTTATATAAAGGTGTTAATAAACCGTGCCTAAAACAACATTTTTTTTTAATTTCTATTTTCAAATAGTATAATATTAGTTTTCAATAAAAATCGTACCTTCCTCTGCTGATTTATTTTGCTCAACAGTGTTCCAGCTGTCCATAAAATCCATTTTGTTTAAAAGTGATGTATATCGTAGTAATAATTGCGAGGCATCAATTACATCTCGTGAATATTTAAAACTTTCATTTTCTCCCTAAATAGTTATTTTTATGTAATTAAATAAAATTCATAAAATTTGGATCAAAATAAAATTTTTTAATAAAAGAGAAACTATTTAATATACTGCATGAAGCTCCTTCCAAAATTTGTAGTAATTTTTGAACTATTGGGTGTATAACTTTGCTTTCGCCGTTTTTTTCCGAAATTCAAGGCTTTATTGTAAAAAACTGGTTATACATTTATGATTCAAAGTATTGTCCATCGCTGGCCACAACTTTCTCTCATCTTCCGGGCAGCATACGAATCCCGCGTTGAAAAAACTGGTCATCTTTTGAATCGATCCACGAGTCGATCCAATTTTTTACTTCTTTATAAGACCGGAAGTGCTAGTCAGCCAGGCCGTGTGCCATTGATCGAAACAAGTGATAGTCCGAATGAGCAACGTCTGAAGAATACGGCGGGTGGGGTAGGACTTCCCATTTCAAAGTTTCCAAGTTTGTCTTGACCACTTTCGCAACATGTGGTCGAGCATTGTCATGCTGTAAAATAACTTTATCATGTCTATCGTTGTATTGCGGCCGTTCGTCTTTCAACGCTCGGCTCAAACGCATTAATTGCCTTCGATAACGATCGCCTGTAATTGTTTCAGTCGATTTTAAAAACTCATAATACACTACGCTAAGCTGGTCCCACCAAATACTGAGCATGACCTTGGAACCGTGAATATTCAGTTTGGCCGTCGACGTGGAAGCATGGCCGGGATATCCCCATGATTTTCTGCGCTTGGGATTATCGTAGTAAACCTATTTTTCGTCCCCAGTCACAATGCGATGCAGAAATCCCTTCCGTCTTTGCCTTGCAAGCCGCTGTTTACAAACACACAAACGTCGTTCAACATCTCTCGGCTTCAACTCGTACGGCACCCAATTTCCTTGTTTCTGAATCATTCCCATGACTTTCAGGCGTTTTGAAATAGCTTATTGCGGCACTCTTAATGTTCCTGCCAATTTTTGTTGCGTTTGACACGAGTCTTGATCAAGTGATGCCTCCAATTCTACATCTTCGAAAACCTTCTTTCTTCCACCGCCATGCTGGTCTTCGACGTTAAAATCGCCGTTCTTGAAGCGTTGAAACCACTCTCGGCACGTTCCTATACTAATAGCGGCCTCACTATAAGTATTTGAGAGCATTCGATGAGCCTCAGTCGCAGATTTCCTCATATTAAAGGAGAAAATTAAAACCTCCCGCAAATGACGAAAATTTGGCTCGTAAGCTGACATGTTTAATCGAGAATAACTTTATGATGCAGACAAAAATCGACTAATATTTCGATGGCCTTATGTTTACAAATACCTAAGCTTATTGTATGACATCTATGATCTATTTATTTGAACTACCACTTACCGCTACAGCCATCTATTGTAAAACGGCGGAAGCAAAGTTGTACACCTAATATATAACCTGCCTATTGTGATTTTTATAATGTATTAGTGACATTCTGTAAAACCATAGAGATAATATACATAGAGTGAGCGAGGTATGGGAGCTCGTGTAAATGGAAATGTCTAACTCAAAAAAAAGAGAAAGAGAATCGGAGACCCCTTCTTCTTTTTCTGTCTACTCGCTTTTGATTGGTTATTGACGACTAGCACTGCTGTGAGTGGAGAAAATCCTGCGAGCACCAAAGATCATTCCGCAACCAGCTTATGTACATTCCGTCAAAAAAGTATCGGGAATTGTCGATTTAAATCTGATGGGGCAATTTAGGCAGGTAAAATTTTTTTTTCTAGGTTGGAACAACTGTCCTTAATGACTATGCCAAGTTTGAGCAGAATCTGTCAACGAGTGTGTCTATAGTAGCTGGTTAAGTCAGTGGCCTTCAGCTCGCGCGCTGAATTTTGTTTTATGGCTTTAATCGACTGAAAACGGGTGCCACGGAGCGGCAATTTAAGTTTTGGGAAGAGGAAGAAGTCACAGGGAGCCAAATCCGGCGAATACGGTGGTTATTCAAGCGTGTTCGTTGAGTTTTTGACAAGAAAGTCGGTCACAATCGTAGCTCAGTGAGACAGCGCGTTATCGTGTCTTGCGGCCACCTTTCTCATGCCCAAAATATCAATTAAAATCGTACGTGTGGACTCGTGGGATATCTCAAGTTCATGTGCCATCTCTCTTAAGCTAGTATGACGGTTTTGAAGCACCATTTCCTTAATTTTATTGACGTTATGTGCGGTTGAAGCCGTCGATGGGCGTCCGGAACGAGGCAAGTCTTCGACGACTTCACGACCCTCCTTGAAGGCTTTATACCACTCATACGCACGGGTTTTCGATAGTGCTTTATCACCAAAAGCCTTTTGCAACATTTTCAATGCATTGGTACACGAAATTTCATTCGCAACATAAAATTTTAGGCATATTCTTTGTTCAACGTAATCACCCATTGTAAAAAATTGGCACGCACTATTGACATTGACTGACTTAACCAGCTACTGTAAACACACTTGTTGACAGATTCCACTTGAACTTGGTATAGTCATTAAGGACAGTTGTACCAACCTAGAAAAAAAAATTTACCTGCCTAAATTGCCCTGCCAGATTTAAATCGACAATTCCCGGTACTTTTTTGACAAAATGTATAATACACATATCTATTTATTTTGAGCATAGAGAAACACAACAAATAAACGAAAATAACAATATATTGCATTTTATGCATAAAAAAGTCTATTGCTTACGACAATACTCGGAGTTTTCACAGGTAAGCTTAATATTACATCTGCAGATAAATTTGTAAAACATTGAATTTTGAGGTTAGGTTTTCGATCAAGTGAGCCTTTATTTCTAATGAAATAACATTATTATTCAATTAAAAGAAGTTTTTCAAGCTTTTGTATTTTAATTATATTCATTTTATAGATTTCCAGCCAATCACGATGTTAAAAAGGCATGGATGGAAGCTATAAGCAACTGATTAAAAGAAAATTTATTTTTTTATTATCTAGATGTTATTATCTATAGATATTGCAACAATGTTAGAACTATAACATTCAAAATTTATCAAGATGTGACTTAAACATGTAAAAAATAGTATTAACACATCGTTCAATAAGTCCTGAGACTAACAACGAAAACAACATTTTTTTTCAAAAATCATTTTTATTCATCAATATAATCTCCTTTTAGAGTAATACAATCTTTCCAACGACTTTCCAACATTTCTATACCATGTTTATAGAAGGATTTATCCTTTGCTTTAAAATAGGCTTCAGTTTCGGCAATGACCTTCTCATTCGAGTCAAATTTTTTTCGCCGGAGCATTTTTTTGAGATCAACAAAGAGCTAGTAGTCGCTGGGGGCTAAATCTTGCGAATACGGAGGGTGGGTAAGCAAATCAAAGCCCAATTCGTTCAATTTTGCCATTGTTTTCATGGACTTGTGGCATGGTGCATTGTCTTGGTGAAAAAGGATTTTTTTCTTTTTCATGTGTGGTCGTTTTGCTGCGATCTCCTCCTTCAAACGTACCAACAAGTCAATATAATAATCACTGTTGATCGATTTATCTTTGTTCAGGTAGTCAATGAAAATCACGCCATGTGTATCCTAAAAGCAGACGCCATGACTTTGCCAGTGGACTGCTGCGTTTTTGGACGCTTTAAGCGGCTTTCGCCAGCCATGCGCCACTCAGATAATTGCCGATTCGACTCCGGAGTGAAATGATGTATCCATGTTTTATCCATGGTCACGTATCGACGCAGGAAATCCTTTTTATTGCGAGTAAATAGCGATAAACAGCTCTCTGAACGCGACTCGTTGCTGTTTTTGTTGCACTGAAAGCAATCGCGGCATTTACTTGGAAAAAACCTTTTTCATGCTCAATTTTTCATGAAGGATTGTAAATACGCTTCCAGATGATGTCTGTATCATTTCTGCAATCTCACGGACCTTCACTTGGCGATTTTTCATTACAATTTTTGGCACTTCACTCACATTTTCCTGTGTAACGGCTTCCAATGGCCTACCCGAACGTTCCGCATCGTTTGTGTCTGTACGACCACGTTTAAACTCAGCATACCAACGAAAAATCGTTGGTTTGGATGGAAAGGAGTCCGGGTAATGTTTTTTAAGCCATTGCTGGGCTTCTATAGTGTTTTTACCCATTAAAAAACAATGTTTTATCAACACGCGAAACTCGCTTTTTTCCATTTTTCAAACAAATTACAAAGTGACTTTACTCTAACCTCGATAACTTTGCTGTCTGTGATCCGATTGACGTGAAATTTTTACACGTTTCATGTAAAGGTTCGCACTCTATGGAAACGTGGCCAGTTTAGTACTACTAGCACCAACTTTAGGTTAGTTTCGGGACTTATTGAACGATGTGTTAAGTTGAATAAATCAACTTTCTAAGAGTAAAATATATTTATTTAGTTGCATTAAGTTTATTAAGTAGGTATAAAAAAGAACTGGTTAATTACATGATAATAAGTAAATTATTTTTAAAATGGTCTGATTATATTGTAAAAAAATGTATTTTTTTTATTATATAGGCCTTGTAAAAATTTACAAAGATGTAATTCTGAAACATGTTAAAAATAGTATTATGTTAAATTAATTTTCTTACATTAAAATCTATTTATTTAGTATCCATATCAAATTTTCAATATGTTTTGTTCTGAACATTATTTTCTCTGATATTTAATTTATATTAAATCTTTAATATTAAATTTTAAATTAAAAAGGAAATTTTAAATGAGGATTAACTAAGACTATAAAAAATTTAGTTACTGATTTTTTAAATTAATTTTGCTTATCCTGTTGCAAATTTATACGGATTTTAGCAAAATAATTTAATATTATTTTTGTCTGAAATTAAAAAAATACCAAATATGTTTTAATTTTTAATTGTGGAGGCTTCTACATAATTCTATATAGTTGTTCGAAAAAAATTTTATTTTTTTCAAATTTTCGCTATTACAATATAAGATAATAAAGGTAGAAAATGGTCACTTGAGAGCGCGAGAAAGTGAATATGCGAGCACGTTGTGTCACTCGCAAATTATCAGTAATTATTAATATTCAAAGTTTTTTAGTAAAGTTTAAAGATCCCTCTAATCGACGAATTAATTAAATAAGTATATTTAATATTATATTTTAAGTTTATCTTACATAATGAAGAAATAAATTCTTTGTAAGATTTTTGCTATTCTAGTATAGGTTATATATTGATCAGAAAAGAAAAAGAAAAATATGATTGATAAAGATAATGAAAATAGTAAAATCAAGGAAATTTTAGAAGAAGTATGCTTTAACTTAAAATGAATTTTATGTTCATAAAAATGAATTTAAAATCATTTAATTTTTGCAGTATAAGAATGATCTATTATTCAATGAATTTCTTGTAAGTCATAGTAAAGGGAATGCAAAAGTTTGTAGTAGTGATACATCACTACGTGTAAAAGAAAATGATGACCATGTTAAAGATGAGAATAGCGATGAAGAAGAAAATAAATCGGAAAATGAAGTAAATTCTAGCAATGAAGTTATAGCTAAAAAAAACATACTATTTAGAATAATTATAATTGCAATTTGTATATTAAAGAAATTAAAATATACAGGTTTTGCAAGATAGTGATAAAGGTGCAAGTGCAGTATTTCGCTTAGCATTAGGAGAGACACAATTAGTTCAAGAAACTTAAAAATTTTTAAAAAGAAAATGGAGTTTGTTTGACTGCTTTTAATCAGGTACATGCAAATCTGCAACACGCGTGTCGCAAGCTATGAGCGGGTGTGATATTGATCAGCATATGCTCGTCGTATGATAGTCAAAAGCCGGGGCTAGTGGACGTCATACGTGCAGCACGTGGGTAAGCATTTTGAGGGTATTTTGCCGAGGCTCTGCGGTTCAAAGGGGGGGGGGGGTATAATCCAACTACCACCATAACCTAGCGTTTATATAGCTATAAATAAACTTAAAATAATTTTAATACTAATACATATGTATGTTCAGCAATCAAATAATTAAATTAAAGAACTAATTAACTTATAAATTAAATTATTGGATACAATTTAAATTTTTTAATACTTATATATGTAAGCTTGGTAACTGCATTTGCTTGAACATACATGTGCTTTGACATAAGCTACCCGTACACTGTGTTCTATATATATTTTATATTGGCCGCAATAAAAAAATTCACAATAAACAAAAATTTTAAAAATATTTAAGAAAATTAATTTATATTTATTTATTACATTTGCCGACATTGCGATGTCACGAACGAAGTTCTATGTCGCCAAAATAATGTCACGGCGTGCAATAAATTTGACAATGGCTGCATATGACGTCACAACTCAATCATACGTGACAAGCGATCGTGATCAAAAGACGTCGAGCAATAAATATTATAATTGCGCAAGTTTTAAACTCAATTACATAATAAGTATTTATTATTGTAAATTGCACGATTTTCGAACGCAATAATAAGTATTCTTTTTTATTGTAAACTGCGCGATTTTCGAACGCAATAAAATTTCTTATTGTAAATTGCTCGTGCAGCATTTTTTTAATGCAATAATATACTTTTTTCTAAATTTGTATAATTTGTATAAAGTTTTAAACGCATCTTGCGTATATTATTGAACTTATTTTAATCGATGGAAGTTTTTTTACGAACATTTTTTTTTTCTTCTATAAATCGTTTTGTTTTTCTCACCTATTATTCAAATAGCGACAATATGTAACATAATGCGATATTGAATTTTTTATTGCGGGCAATATAAAATATATATAGAACACAGTGCACGGGTAGCTAATGTCAAAGTACATGCATGTTGAAGCAAATGCAGTTACCAAGCTTACATATGTGAGTATTAAAAAATTTAAATTGTATCGAATAATTTAATTTATAAGTTAATTAGTTCTTTAATTTAATTATTTGATTGCTGAACATACATATGTATTAGTTTTAAAATTATTTCAAGTTTATTCATAGCTATACAAACTCGAGGTTATAGTGGTAGTTGGATTATAGTTTTTGCTGTTTATTATAGATTATGTTGTTTTAATGGATGAAATTTTATAACTTTTTATTATAAAAATATGTAAATTATAAAGATATAATATTCCAATTGCTAAAGATCAAATTAAATATACCTAAAAATGTTCTTTTATATTCTTTACAAATTAATTCACATTTATTATTAAAAACTAGTATTAAAATAATAATTATTTTTTTAAATAAATTAATTTTATTACTTGAGTTAATTTATATTAAATTTATATTAATTGTAGCACGACTGCCATGTTATAGCTGTATTTATTTTAACATCCTCAGGCATGCCGAATCATTCTGATATCATTTAATTATATCTTTAAAAATAAAGGATACTCATTAAAGATACCGATCAAAATTTGAATATTTGGGATTATCAACAATGTCGAAAATATTAATAACTCATCCAAAAAGTTTTGCAAGTACTTCAATTTTTAAGATTTCTGAATTTAATATCATAATCATTTATATTAAAATATTTTGTAACGGGTGTAATTGGTTACGGCCCGTTAGCAACGCAGGACCTTCCTCTAGTCCTGCTTTTACTCTCGTGTGTGAGGGGCTTGCCCAAGGCCTCACAACCGGTGTTGCTTCAACCGGGCTCGGCTCAGTTTGTGTGCCAATGCTAAATTGGCACACCCGCGGGCCAGCGGTATTCGAGATAGGGTAGCTATATGGAACTGCTAAATAAAAGAACACGCTTTCTCAATGCTACAAGCGTTTTTTAATAATAATGTAACAAAATATAATAAATATCACAGATAAGCGTCTGGTTAGTGAAGAGCGATTAGTTTTGCCTCACGCGCAATACTAATGCACGAAGTGCACACTGCGCATGCGCACCCTCTTTACTCCGCGCGGCTACACACACACGTGTAGTCTATGGACGTTAGATATAGAGAGAGCAGTTCTCCCTCTATATCGACGTCTTCTATAGCTGCTCGAGTTAGAGCGGTTCTCTCACTCATCTATGCAGTCTATGGTTGAGCGAGAGAGCTCGATCCTCTCGCTCGACTGCGTGCTCGATGCTTGTACGGACGAGAGTGGCTTTCTCTTGCTCGTACGCCTATTCTGTGACCGTGCGAGAGAGATATCGGTCCTCTCCCTCGTACTCGCCCGGACTATGCGCAACAGGATTACGCGGTATTATGTATGCCTGACGCGATCGCTCACGCGCCAGGATAGCTAAGTACAATATGAGACGATTAATCTTGACCTACTCTACTATATTAAGTAGCCACTTACTTTTTCTGCCGCTGGACTTGTCCTCTTTATATCTGCGACGAAACTCGGTGGGAAAACCACTCGGAAAAATCGCATTCGGTAAAAGAAACTAATAACGGAAAATTAATGTGCGGCTAGCTAAACGGCTCGGATGAGAAGGAGGCTTCAGGGGAGGGCTCCTCCTTTTCCTCTCGCCTATCAGTTTTTCCGCGTAGTGCTATTGATTCTTGATCGATAGCGCCGCGTTTTGGTACGCCGCGGATTCTCGCGCCTTTTCCCGCGTCACGCCATCGATCGCTTAATCGATGGCGCCGCGTATAGTCGCGCCGCAAACTCTATCTCGCACTGCATGGCAGGTGGCCTAATCTCGATAAGCCACCTGTCACACCCCTCCCCAGTTGCTGCTGGGCTCTGCTTAGCAGCTACTATTACCCACTATCCAAGGGTTTAAATTGGTATGAGGGTTACGAGTTCACGCACGTCTTGCGAGGCGAAGTCGAAGCGTGTTCTTCCACGCCCTTCGCCTTCCTACCACCCGGTGGCCTTCCTGGGCCTCGCATGACGCTAGCACCTACCTCCGGTCGATCCTCGGTCGACGGTGCCTCCCTTACATTCGCTGTGGGACGCCTCACGACGCAGACCGTCCTCCGTGGTCGACCGCGCTTTCTGGCCAGTGCAGCGGCCGCGCGTTCGCCATGCAAGGGTCCTCTGCTGGGGACCGGGCCTGCTCCTTGTTGGCTCGTCAGGAGGGGCCCCGCCGCGTCGAAAGTACAGCTCATCGTACTCTCGTCCTCTTCTGGTGGCGACGGTTGTGCAACTACGTACTTCTGACTAACGTGTACGGGACAGATGGTACATACATCTCCGACCCTCAGCTCGTACGTATTGCTGCTCAGGACCTTACTGACCATGTAAGGCCCTGCAAACTTAGGGGCTAGCATTCCCGCAATCTCCTGGGCTGTGGAATAAGGTACCTTGTTCTTCTTCCATACCCAGTCACCTTCTTGGAAGGAGAGCTCTTTGCGGCGCGCATCGTAATAGCACGTCTTCCTCTCCTGCTCTTCGGAGGCGATTTCGGAGGCGCGCGCGTGAAGCTCCGGTAGCTTCCGCACGCGCTCTGCATAGCCCTGTATTGCTTCCTTCTGCAATACCTGAGCGGAAGCCTCGCGTGACGTGGGGGCTTCGCTCCTTGGAGGGGCGGGCTGTCGGCCGTAGTTGAGCAGCGCCGGGCTTGCTCCGACGGCGCTCTGCTCAGCCGTATTAAAGGCAAACACCACCTCGTTCAAGTGTTCATCCCAACGATCGTGTGATTCCTCCAAGCAGGCCACGATCATCGTCTTGATCGTCCTGTTGGCCTGCTCGACAGGATTCGCCTGCGGTTAGTAGGCTGGTGTCGTGGAATGATGGATACCGTGCTTCTCCAGGTATCCAACAACGATCCGGTTCTTAAACTCCGTCCCATTGTCGGTCAAGAGTACTTCCAGCGAACCGAATCGGAGCACGACACGCTCAATAAAGGTCTTGAAGACGGCTTCAGCCCTCACCTTACGCAGCGGGACACATTCGACCCACCTCGTGAATAGATCCATGAAGACACGGATGTATTCGAAACCCTTGCAGTTTCGGACGAATGGTCCCATCACGTCGGCAGCTACTACCTGCCATGGCTGCTAAATGAGCCTCCTGCCCATTAAGCCAGGAGCCTTCTGCTTCACCTTGCACTGCTGACAGACTTGGCATCTGCGGATGTTAACTGCCACACAGTTTGCCAGCTTCGGCCAGTAGTACTGCCGCATGACCCTGGAGTGCGTCTTTTCGCGACCCAGATGTTCTGCCGTAGGGTTGTCGTGGTACACCTGAAGGACTTGCTTCCTCCGTTCGGCGGGGACGACGACTTTCCAAGCGTCCTCGAACATCCTGGAAAGAGCACCGGGAACATGATCAAGTGCCCCTTTCCGATGTTCAATGGTGAAGCGGTAGCCTTGCAGCTCTAAGGCCCACCGTGCCAGCCTCCCGGTCGGATTGTGGAGGCTGCTGAGCCAGCGTAAACTGCTATGGTCAGTTATTACCCTGAACTCATAGCCCTCCACATACGGCCTGAACTTCTTGATGGCCCAAACTACGGCAAGGCACTCTTTTTCGGTGACGCTGAAGTTCCTCTCCACTGGTCTTAGAGTACAACTCGCGTACTCGAGCGTTTGTTCCACCCCGTCGATGACTTGGAGTAACACGGCTCTGACTCCCGTGTCACTCGCGTCCGTTTGGATGACGGACTCCTCGTCAAACCTGGGACTTTGTAAGATAGGAGCAGAAGCTAGCAGGGCCTTCACCTGCTCGAAGACAGCTTGCTGCTCCTCTCCCTATTCGTAGCGCCGGCCCTTCTTTGTCAAACGCGTGAGCGGTTCGGCGATCGTGGCTAAGCCCTTCAGGAATTTGCGATGCTACGACGCTATGCCTAAGAATCTGCGCAGCTGTCACAGATTCTTGGGTTGTGGGAAGTTGATCATAGGAGCGACTTTTGCTGGATCCGGGCGAAATCCTTGCCGATTCACCAGCACCCCAAGGAATTTGCCTCCTCTTGGCAGAACGCGCTCTTTTCGCGGTTGATCGTGAGACCGGCCGTTCGAATGCGTCGCAACACGTGCTCGAGCCGTCGCAAGTGTTTTTCAAACGTCTCTGTGGTGATGATCACATCGTCAAGGTAGGAGAACGCGAACGGCTCAAGCTCCGGGCCTATCACCATGTCAATGAGTCGCTGGAAGGTCGCTCCAGCGTGACTCAAACCATACGGCATCCTGGTGAACTGGAAGAGTCCGAGTCCTGGCACGGTATATGCCGTAATCGGCCTCAACTCCTTCTTTAAGCGTATCTGGTGATAGGCGCTGCTGAGGTCGAGAGTCGAAATATACCTCGCCCTCTGCAGCTTGCGCAGGATGCTATCCATTCTCGGCAATAAATAAGCATCCGGCTTTAATATTGCCTTTACCTTTCTAAAGTCAATGGAGAAGCAGTATCTGCCGTTAGCCTTCTTTATCATAACGACTTGGCTCGACCAGCCGCTATGCGAAGGCTCGATGATGCCGCCCTCCAGCATCTCCTTCGTTTGAACGTGCATCACCCCCTGGATCTTCGGGGAGTACGGATAAGCCCTCTGCTTGATGGGACGAGCATCGCCGACGTAGATGGCGTGCTCGATCCAACCCGTACACCCTAGAGTGTCTGGTTCCTCAGCCAGCATCCTATCCAGGAGCCCCTGGAGCTGCTCTCGCTCCGAGGGCTGAACGTCAGCCAGGCCTATCGCTGACGCGGCAGGATTATCTGCTGTCTCCAGCGAGGCTAACTCCAACGCTAGCTTTCTTCTTGTTTCTTGAATGAGGAGCTGGTTCCTCGCTGGGTCGAGAATGGCCCTAAATCCTCTGATGAAATTGACACCAAGGTAACAATCTGCTGGTAGACCGGGCAGAATTGCCACCTCGATGTCCTTCGTCACGCCGGCCACCTCAAAGGGCAGTTGGACAAACCCAACTATGGGAGCGTAATGGCCGTTTGCTACCATCGCTCCCTTGTCCTGGCTCGGCGTGACCACGCGTCCACATGCCGTGGCTATTCGCAAGCCAACGGCGCTCATCACTGTGTGTGACGCGCCCAAGTCATATAGTGCAAGTAGAGTGTATCCCCCTACGCACACAGGTAACAATCATCTAGCACCTTTTGAAGTACCCTCCTCTGGGTGGTCCGGAGCCGTCTCTGACACGAGCTCGGTGCTCATAAGCTCGCTGGTGGTCCCTTCGGGGACTTGGATCCCAGACTCGGAGGGGAAGGGCGTAGGGATCTCGTCTACGCCCTTCCCTGGTCGTTTCCCGAGCAGTCCGGGCAGAACCTCTTAATCATATTAGGTCTGCCACAGCCATGGCAGCTAAACTCCTTGGCTTTCTTCGGCTCGGTCTTCTCGTCCTTCTTCTTGTCCTTCTTCTCCCCCCGTTTGGGGGAGCGGGACTTAGGACTGTAGGTCCCAGAGCGCGGCTTTGCCTGCCTCTTCGGGCTTGCCTTCCATGGCGGGCTTCTCCTTCTTTCACGATGTCTGTCGCCCGCCATAATGCAGTTGTGCTGCGCGAAGGCCACAAGCACCTGCTTCAGCATCTCTTGTGCTGTGGTGTCAGCTGTCGGTGCCGACCGACCGACCTTCGCGGATGCGACCGCTACTTCAGCCGCGCTCACTTCAGGACTGACCTTCGGCGGCTCTCTTCTCGTAGCTGTCTTCGAACGATAGGCCGCCTCCAGCACTACCGCATGGTTCGGGGAAACGGGCGTTCTGTCACCTCGTTTCCTCTCCAGCGTCAACTCGGCTCTTGCCGCACGGTCTATCAGCTCATCGACCGTGCGATACTCCATCCGAGTGACGATCCTTTTGATTTGTGGGAGCTGATTATCGTGAAGGCTATCCACCATTTGCTCCTCGCTCAGTGGTGGCGATATCTTCATTAGTATCGCCTCCAGGCACGTTATATATGTGCGCGCTGGTTCGCCCGCTTGTTGGAAGCGGCGGCTGGCATCGTCCCTTAGCCGCTCCTGAATGTTTGCCTTAGACCCCTAGCGCGCACGCGCTGCCTAGCAGAACGCTTCCCACGTCTGCCATTTATGCTTGTGACAGCCATACCACATCTCGGCTAAGCCACTCAGCAGCGCGGGTAGTGACGCCAGCATCTCTGGGTTGCTAATCCCTGACGCGTTCTTCGTTTCATTCACCTTGCGGAAGAACGCGTCGATACTGTCGGTCGGCTCTCCTCGCAACGTAATGTTCCACCGACCAACAATCCTACCCACGTCTCAAGGACCCGCCATTCTGGTGTTGCACCATGCACTATTACTTGGTGCATTGGTGCAACTTTCCCCCCTTCTCCAGGCTCCATTTAAGCCGGATCTAGGGGATGGCGGGCACTCAGCAGTCCCTTGCGAATCTTCGCCTTCGCGGGAGCTGCTGTGTAAGGACACGTAGTTGCACGTGAACGTGTCCTGGAATGCTACATGACTCGACGCTTTGCTCTTGCGCTGAGCCTGTGGCGAGAAAGCCGGTCCCGCGGTCTCTCGCTGTGGCTGCCTGGACGGGCCTAGCATGCCTTCTATTCTCGTAGACGACACACTCGGCCTTGGATTCGCGTTTTCTTTCCTGTTTCGCGAATCCTGCGCTTCTGCCTGCATTGTTTGGATGCATCTGACTAACCCTTCGACGGTTTGTGTCAGACTCTTGATGCGCTTCTGCATCACGCGAAATTCTCTCCGTGTTGGTGGCAGGTCGACCTCGTCTGCCATCTCCTCTTCTTGTTCTTCTGTTAGGGACGGACGGTCCGCCTCGTCCTCTAACAGCATAGTCAGCAGATGCGGCTCTTCTCTGTCATAGTCTGCCGATCCGGCCGTTGTGCCTAACCTCTCCTGGCAGGCATAGAGCACGAAGCTTCTCTTTGCTTCTGCTCGCACCGCCTGGACAGCCTCGTCTGACCGTACAACCTCTTCCAAAAAATCGGCTACAGTGAAATTTCCCCGCAGCCAGCTGTTTATTCGGGTCATCTTTTCCCATCGTGACCCATGTAGCCTCAACCTTAGAGCGTGAAGGGTTTTGTCTACCTATTCGTTCTCCATAGTGATGAGCCACTCTTCTACCCTGGAGAAGTCCTCTGTCGCCATGTCTACTTAGGTCGTTTATTCCGCTCGCTTTAATATGAATACTCGAATAGTTGCGATATTGTGGGTACCACACGCAATATATACTTAAACGCTAAATAAATAAATAAATAAATAAATAAACAAGTAAATATACATATACAATTTATTTTTAAGAGGGATTTACCTCGTCCCTCCACCCACGGTATCGCAACTCGCACTGGCGTGGCTGTGGAGAGGTCAGTTCTCCCTGATCTTGTACTTGCTTAAGCCTTGGTGCTACAAGCAAGATAAACTCCAAAAGTTAAAAAAATTGATTAAGTATTTTTAGAACGAGAACGAAAATTAAAAAGAAAATTTTTTCTTTTCCATTCCCGTTGCCACGCCAGGAACACTTATTTTTCCCACGCCTATACTACCTACGCACGCTTGTGTGTGTGTGTGTGTGCGCTCGTTGCGCCCTCTGCGCACGCTTTGGATATCTCGTTCCCTACTGCGCACGCTCTCTCGTGTCGCGCGACCCTATGCCTAAGACCCACGTCTGGGGCGACAGTTGTAACGGGTGTAATTGGTTACGGCCCATTAGCAACGCAGGACCTTCCTCTGTTCCTGCTTTTACTCTCGTGTGTGAGGGGCTTGCCTAAGGCCCCACTACCGGTGTTGCTCCCACCAAGCTCAGCTGCTCAGTTTGTGTGCCAATGCTAGATTGGCACATGCACGGGGCGGCGGTATTCGGGATAGGGTAGCTATAGGGAACTGCTAAATAAAAGAACACGCTTTCTCAATGCTACAAGCTTTTTTTGATAATAATGTAACAAAATACAATAAATATCACAGATAGGCGTCTGGTGAGTGAAGAGCGATTAGTTTTGCCTCACGCGCAATACTAATGCACGAAGTGCGCACTGTGCATGCGCACCCTCTTGACTCCGCGCGGCTACACACACACGTGTAGTCTATGGACGTTAGATATAGAAAGAGCAGTTCTCCCTCTATATTGACGTCTTCTGTAGCTGCTCTAGTTAGAGCGGTTCTCTTAATCGTCTATGCAGTCTATGGTTGAGCGAGAGAGCTCGATCCTCTTGCTCAACTGCGTGCTTGATGCTTGTACGGACTATAGTGGCTTTCTCTTGCTCGTACGCCTATTCTATGACCGTGCAAGAGAGATATTGGTCCTCTCACTCGCACTCGCCCGGACTATACGCAACAGGACTACGCGGTATTATATTAGGTTGCTGCAGATGAAATAGCCGATTCAGTAATAAATTTTTAAACAGCTGCAAATTTTTATAAAGACAATTTATTTTATCAAAATAGGTACCAATAGATGCAACACACTTTTCCCAACGAGATACAAGTACATTTATTCCAGTTTTGTAGAAGTCCGAGTTTCTGGTTCGAAGAAACTCCTCGAAGGCATTTTTGACAGCAGCTTTATTATTAAATCTTATTCCGCTCAAAAGTGATCCAAATTTTTAAAGAAATGGTTATCTGTTGGTAAGAGGTTTGGTGAGTATGGAGGGTGAGAAAGAGTCTGATAACACAACTCGTTTAATTTTCGGACCGTTTTTCTCGATACATGAGGTCGTGCGTTATCATGAAGCAGTATCACTCCATCCCTGTTGACAGGCCTAGGTCGTTGGACTATCAATTTCTGATGCATTTCATCCAGTTAAGCATAGTATTTCTCAGCATTGATGGTTTCGCCAGATTGCAGGAACGAATAGTGGATCACTCTAACTACAGACCACCAAACAGTTACCATTATTGATAACTGTTTCTTTCTTTGGATGAAGGCTTGGTTTTGGCATTAGTCTTGGCGCTTTATCGTCATCTAGCCATAGGGCTGATTGGCGACAATTATTGTATAAAATCCACTTTTCATCACAGGTCACAATTCGGTGCAAGAACGGTTCCTTTTTGTTGCGGGAGAAAAGAGAATTCGAAATCTCCATTCGACACGTCATGTTTTGCTCGGTAAGATCATGCGAAACCCATTTGTCAAGCTTTTTCACTTTTCCAAGTTACTGCAAGTGGCGGCAAACTGCGAATTGTGAACGCCTAATTTTTCGGCAAGATCCCTTATGGTTTAGCGGGGGTCAGACTCCACTAATGCACGCAGCTCGTCGTTATCGATCGATGGTCCTGGGTATCCACGTGGCTGATTTCCAAGGTCCATATCTCCGGATCAAAATTTTTCGAACCACCGCCGAGTGATTTGTTCGCTAACTGTATCAGGCCCAAATGCGCTGTTGATATTCCTCGTTGCTTCCGTTGCGTTGTGCTCTAATTTGAATTCGTATAGTAAAAGTAGCCGTTTTTGATTCACTTCCATGTTCACTTTCTCTTTTTGTTTTTACGATTACTATGAAGTGCAAAATAGAAATGACTACACAAACCAAGGTAGCAGTATTTATACTTAAATATGTCATATCATTTGCGCCGCTTCGTGCCAAAATAATAGACTAAAATTGCAGCCAACTTTATGTCATTGCTATATCGGCCATTTCATCTGTAGCAACCTAATATATGTGCCTAACGCGATCGCACACGCGCCAGGGTAACTAAGTACAATGAGAGACGATTAATCGCGACCTACTCTACTATAATAAGTGGCCACTAACTTTTTCTACTACTGGACTTGGAAAAATCGCGTTCGGTAAAAGAAACTAATAACGGAAAAATCACGTGCGGCTAGCTAAACGGCTCGGATGATAAGGAGACTTAAGGAGAGGGCTCCTCCTTCTCCTCTCGCCTATCGGTTTTCCCGCGTAGCGCTATCGATTCTTGATCGATAGCGCTGCGTTTCAGTACGCCGCGGATTCTCGCGCCTTTTCCCGCGTCACGCCATCGATCGCTTGATCGATGGCGCCGCGTATAGACGCACCGCGAACTCGATCTCGCACTGCATGGCAAGTGGCCTTATCATGATAAGCCACCCGTGCCAATTTATATAATCAGAAAAAATGCTTTAATATTATTAAATTATACTATTTTTTCTAGATTAACAGATAAACAAGGCTTTTGATATGAATAATATTATTCAAATATTTCATTTATCGATGTCTCTGAATCTGGTCCACATACATGTTTTGGTAAGGCATATTATTTGAATGTTTTTGATATTATTTTACAAAAAAAATATTTAAAATCAAAAATAATTTCTGCGCCAGGTGCTGTTCAAAATATAGTGAACCCCGGTACAAAAACTTTTACGAAGACTTAATAAAAATTCAAATGTAAGATTGTATTGTGAAGTGATTCGAGCACGCATGATGTGTTTTACAGTATGTAACTGTAATGTCGGAAGTATTTGTTTTTTCTGCAGCTTTTGGCCTATTTTAAGCCTGAGCACTGAAGCTCATGGGCTTGGGGCGGCCGAAGGAATCACCGAGCGGAATGAATTAATTTTTATAAAATGGCAGGTGTGAAGTTCAGGATTGAGAATGCGACAAGCCACTACAGGCTTGTCTACTCTCGGTATAGGACCTAACAATATGCAAAAAGAGTAAAAGTCGAAGGACACTTTATATTTAGTCCAGCGACTTTTTGGAGGAAAATAGATAGAGAGTAAAAGTTGAATTTATTATTGAAATTAAAATATTTAATGCTGATCTAACTTTTTTATTTGGTGGAAAAAGACCACTTCACTCTCTCTCTCTCTGTCTGACGAGTTGGCGAGTTGACTTGATGCTGTGCTGGGGCGCGGTCGGCTCGTGGTAATCCAGATCGGGCTCTGTCTGCTGGGGATTGCGATGTCCTTCGGTCCGGGGCGCAGTCGGCTCGTTTAGATCCAGCAACTTATTTCTTGTTGAATGGCGGTGTCGATGCTCTTCGGCTGATGGTGGTTGACTCCAACGAACTTCGCGCGTCAGCCGTATTTATGCACATTGGGGGAGAGTTGTCTGCACCAATAGATTTTCCGGAAAATTCGGACCCGGCCCGGGGGCGTGGGCCTTTTTCGGAGATCCTCCTTCGTGGTGGTCGTGAGAGTGCGAGAGAGAGAGGAAGCTTGTTTTCTTCCAAATACTTACAATTTACTTATAACTAGTTTAAACAATTTTTTGACGCTATTTTACATAATTTAATATTATTTAGCGCAAAATTTGGATATAATACAAAAAAAGAACGAAATTTTTACTACAATATTAAAACTATTAGCTATTAATTTAAAATTATTTGTAATACTAACACAACTTATGAATTATTGTGTATAATAATATAATAATAATATTTTAAAAGGTATAATATTTCAAATATTTCTAAATTTTACACGTCATATTTTAAGTTAAACAACCATCTATTATTGTTTTCTTATCATCTAGAACAAAAAATTATAATATAAACCTAGAACTTAAATATTGCATATCATTGTGGTAAATCCATATTTCGATCTTATTATGTATAACGTTTATACTTTTATCAATTAAGTTAAATTATAAATTTTCGAAATACATAATCCCTTTTTTTTATTGCTAAAATACTTGATTTATAGTTATCCTACACAATTAAATATTTTTTTTATTTTTGGATGTCAAAAATAATTATCAATAATACAGTGATTATTTATTTATTTAACGATTATAAAATTTATTTGGTCAAAATGTAAGTCTGAGGTAGTGGACTATAGAATAAAAAGGTTTTAAGCAAACAAACACGGCGCAAGATTTTGATACACATTGTTGTTTATAAAAAGTTATAAAACTATAAAATTTGTAGTTAAAATTCGGCTGTGCATTTTACAATAAGTTGAATTTTGTTTCTATAAATTAAGAATACGAATTTGCAATTTCAAAATAAAATAATATTAACAAGTTTCAAGTATGCGAGTGTTTTTATTTTATTTTATTTTAAATCAGTAACATTTAATTTAGTAATCTTTAAAATAGCGAGGTGCTACCAGATTTAGATCATAATCGTGTATTTTTATAATAATTTAAGTTCTATTGCATTTATTACATTTCTTTTTTAAATTTTTAAAATACTCATTTTATTTTTCACAATAGAAATTCGTATTTTTAAAATATAAGGTCGCGAATTATATAATTATGTATTTAGTTATTTGTTCGCAATAAATAACTCAAACATATATTTATTAAAAATTAGGAAAGTATAATCGCCTAAATTTTATCTATTTTATTTTATTTATTTCGACATCTCTGTTAGTTTGTAGTTTTTAATCTAGTTGTTAATTGTTTTTAATTTAATTTTATTTATTCCTCTGGTGTAATTAATAACTTAAAACTATCGCAAAAAGGAAAGTAAATCGTTATAAATTCTTTTTTAAAATAATGTGTCGCATATTTTTGATTACTATTTTTAACTGTAAATATTTTTATATAATTGTTTGAATTAAATTATAAATAGTAAAAAAAAATATAAACGCTGTAGATTTTAAAATAATTTTAAGAGAAAGGAAAAAAAAAATATAATGCACATCTGAGAATGCAGTTGACCATTAGAAGAAAGCGGTAAGGCGGTTATCCGTATTTCGGGTACATAGCCTTTTTTTTATATAGAGATTCTGCGACTCAAGTGAAAGAGGACTAGAGCAGCATAAAAAAAGGGTCTCCGGGAAATTTATTACTTTTCCGGTGCCTTAGTGTCGCGTACGTGTTCGTCAAGATCAGTTTGCGTTGCATCAAAACTTTCCTTTTCTAAGAAGGATAGGCTATTATTTTAAATTTATTTTGTGTATATTTATTTGTAAAATTGTTAGTTTAACCTAGCGCTCAAAATTAGAGTCCTAGAGTTTTGTAGGCAAGGAAGTTTAGGAGCACACTGATCTTCTTTACCCGTACTTTTAGGATAAGTGCAGGTAATAGAAAACGAAGATCGGTATAGTGTCGTTACCGAACAGTTTCGTGGCTTGTGAGTTTATAGTGTTTGCGGACGTATGCGTGTAGGTGGCGGAAGAAAAAAAAAAAAAAAAAAAAATTGTGTGCATTTAAATGTCGAAACTGTATACCGACATTGCATAACTAATATGGTACATTATAATTTTAAAAATTTAAACATTTAAAAATTTTAATTCGATTCAAATTTTGTGAATTTTATTTAATTACATAAAAATAACTATTTTAGGAGAAAATGAAAGTTTTGAATATTCGCAAGATGTAATTGATGCCTGCGAGTTATTACTACGATATACATCACTTTTAAACAAAATGGATTTTATGTACAGCTGGAACAGTGTTGAGCAAAACAAATCAGCAGAGGAAGGTACGATTTTTATTGAAAACTAATATTATACGATTTGAAAAAAGAGATTAAAAAAAAAATTTGGTTTCAGGCACGGTCTATTGACACCTTTATATAAACTTGATTCAATCTATGCAAATTTCTCAATTTGCATAGTTATCATTCCTGCAGAACCATCTTTAGTACGATTTTTAAAAACGTTGAATGCAGAGTATACCAAAATTCAAGATGCTTTTTATAATATGCTCTGTCAAGTATGGACGGGAAGCAGTTTTTAATTAATTCTATCAGTTGCAATTGTAAAAGAAAAAATTAAAACGTTTGCATCAAGATTGATAAAATGCAATGGATGTAGCAGGCAAATTTGTCAATAAATTGAAGGAGGAAATGACTCATAAATTGTTTGATTTTGTGATTTTGAAATGTGTTATATTCATAAATTTTGTTGAAGTATAGACAAATAATTTAGCCGCTTTAGTATATTAAGCATCTAATAACTGGAAATAATATGAAAATTTCAAAATTTCTATCTATTTTTTTAAAATAGCATTTATTTTAAAGCTTATAAGTTGTCATTTTATATTTATCATTTTTTTAGAATTTTTGTATTTATAAAGAGCATTTTTAAAATGTTAAGTTTGAAATGTTTTTGTTTATTTATACTCAATATGTTGCCAATTATATACGATGTTAATAAATCACTGTGATTAAAATTATATAAGACTCTAAATAATTGTGGAAGACGGCTATACGCTTTCTTCAGTATTATATCATATAATTTTAATTCATAACATAGTTAATATATTTTGTAATATTAATTTATTAAAATAGCCAATTAGATATTTTCAACGTTCAAGAATCAACTTGCGTTTTAGAATCGCTCTAGTCTGTGCGAAAATATGATGGCAGATGTGTTCCGCAATTGCTTGATCTACCTTGTGATGCGCTCCACCTTGTGATGCGCACGTTGCCTCAACTATATTAATGATTTTTTTACAATAAATAATTAATAAATTAATATTATCAACTCGCTGTTTTTAGCTAAGCTACTTTATTGACGTTCTTGATTCCATTGATATTCTCTCGTGTTGTAAACGGAGCTTAATATTACTACGATCAGCTGTGAATGAACTGTCGATTTATTTGAGTTTTGAATAACAAATATGAATATTTACTGTCATTCCAACTATGTGCTAATAAAAATAATTGTTTTTAATTAATTTGGCAACGTGTGCAAATTGAATTAAAAATTATTTTTGTTTGTTTAGAACGTTGCACTATTGACTGATTCTATAGAGATATTTTTGCACCTTGTTAAAGGGACATAATCTCCGTGCGATCAGCTGTTAACAATCATTTAATCCTTAAACTTTATTAATGAATAATTAATAACAATTGGGCTATGATCTTTTTGTAATAATTGTTTATAAACGTTTTTAGAAGATGTGCAAATTTATTTAACAATTATTTTCGTTTATTTAGCGTGTTGCACTATTTCTTGTTTGTATGAGGATAATTCGCACGTTGCAAACGGGACATAAACTTTGTGCAATCAGCTGTTAACAATCACCTGATTCTTAACCATTGTTAATAAATATTTAATAACAATTGGGCTATGTGCTTCTATTAATAATTGTCAATGAACGTTTTTAGAAGCTATGCAATTTTATTTAACAATTATTTTCATTTATTTAGCATGTTGCACTATTCCATGTATGTATAGGGATAACTCGCACCGTGCAAACGGGACATAATCTCCGTGCGATAAGCTGTTAACAATCACCTGATTCTTCACCATTATTAATAAATATTTAATAACAATTGGACTATGTGCTTACTGTAATAATAAATATAAACCGTTTTAAGAAGGTGTACAAATTGATTGAACAATCATTATCGTTTTTTTATCGTGTTGCACTATTCCTCGTTCGTATAGGGATAATTCGCACGTTGTAATCGGGACATTATCTCCGTGCGATTAGCTGTTAACAATCATTTGATCCTTAAACATTATGAATGAATATTTGATAACAATGGGACTATTTGCTTATTGTTATAAATACTAATGAACGGTTTTAGAAGATGTGCCATTTGATTTAACAATTATTTTCGTTTATTTAGCGTGTTGCACTATTCCTTGTTTGTATAGGAATAATTCACACGTTGTAAACGGGACATAATCTATATGCGATCAGCTGTTAACAATCATTTGATTCTTAAACATTAATAAAGAATACTAAATAATAACAATTAAGCTATTCGCTTATTGTAATAATTGTTAATGAACGTTTTTAGAAGATGTGAAAATTGATTTAATAATGATTTTCGTTTATTTGGCATGTTGCACTATTCCTTGTTTGTATAGGGATATTTCGCACGGTTTAAGCGGGTTATAATCTCCGTGCAATCAGCTGCTAACAATCATTCGATTCTCAGACGTTTATAATAAATACTTAATAACAATTAAGCTGTGTGCTTATTGTAATAATTTATTATGATTGTTTTTAGAAAGTGTGCAAATTGATATAACAGTCATTTTTGTTTATTGACCGTGTTCCTCGATTACTTGTTTTTGTAGGGATAATTTGGACGTTGTAGATCGGACATCATTTCTGTACGATCCGCTGTTAACAATCAATTAATTTTTAAACATTAATAAAGAATATTTATTAACAATTGTGCTATCTGCTCTTTGTAATAATTGATTATAAACGTTTTTAGATGTTGTGAAAATTTATTTAACAATTGTTTTTGTTTGTTTAATGTGTTGCCCTATTCTTTGTTTGTATAGTCATAATTCGCATGTTGTTAACGGTACATAATCTCCGTGCGATCAACTGTTAACAATCATTGATTCTTAAACATTGTAACGCCACTGGGGATCAGGGTGGCGTGCGAATGTATGGGGAGAGGCGGGCGGGTTTCTTATTATTACGAGTAACTTAAAACATTCGATTAATATGAACACAAAAGACATGTTTATTTGATATTACTTAATATTAACTATACTGATATACTTAATATTAACTAATTACACAGTAATCGCGTTTTTGCGCGAGCCCAGGGTGCCAGCTACACTCGTGTAGCGCGGTTGCGTGGGCGGCAATTACGTTTGCACGGCTAGCTCACGATTAGAGCGGTCACGAGCACACAAGCCGCGATAAGATAAAAATGGCGCGTAGCACGCGTCGCGGTCGCACACACACAGCCGGGAAGGATGCGGGGACGATTCGTGAAGGGATGCCTCCTGGTAACAGCCACTGTATCTCAGCACGTACCAGATATACTATGACACTCTTAGCTACAAAAAGGGCGATCCGCCGGCTCGTACACGCTCGTCTTTTGCTTTTTTAAACGCGAAATATGCTGACTCGGACGATGGAGGCTAACAATCGCGACAATGGCACCGGACGGAGTGTCGACTGCTCGCTAATATCGTGACTTCTCGCTAAAACGGACCCGAACGAAGTGAACGAGAAGCTATGGCGTGTCACTTTCGCGAGCGCGGATTTTAGATAATCGTTCTGCGCCGGCGCAACGTACGTGTAAAGTACGTTACGTGACGCAGCCTCCACACGCACTAAGCGCTGTCGGCAGTTGACATTACCACGCGCCAGCAGCGCGCGTTTAGGTTATCCGCTCGCGAGAGCCAGTGTTGTTATATTTCTTCTTCGGAGCGGCGAGAATCTACCTCCGATGTCCAGGGAGTCCAGGTAAGTCGACGCGTTCCATAGCTGGTAGGCGTCGACTTATTTGTCTCTTCTCTTTCTTTTCCAGGTGCAGCAGTGCGGCGGATCAACAGCTGGCGAATCGAATGATGAGCGGTGGAGAAACCGAAGCAGCGGTGTCGGTGACAGCGATAGCCTGCTCGCAGCGGCAGCGAGGCAACGCTTTTAGACAATTCCAGGTACGTAATTACTTGCACTTAAATGCGGTGCTTATGTGTCTTTGCTTGCCTCCTAACCTCCTCTTTCACTTTCTTATGATGTTGTGTGGCAGCTTGTACTTTCCTTCCAAGGTGCAGCTGCTATTATTGCTTCCTTCTTCTTTTAACTACTGTCTGGGAGGTTGCAGGTACGAGAACCACTACCAGGACAAGAAGGAGCTTGAAAAGGAATCCCTGCTGCAGTGTGTGCGAGCACTGCCATCACCCAGCCATGGGCTCCTGAGACTGGCTCCTCGCTGGAGCCTTTACATGAGCTTGAGTCCCGTGTACCTGGGGAAGGTACAGTATGCACAGCCCTGCGTGACTGTTAGTTAGAGTCAAGCGTAGCAGTCCTGCGAGACTGCCAAGATTGTAAACGGGGGTATTGCAGCTACGAGGAGGCTTACAAGCTATGATTTGGCCCCCTCATGTGACTGGTGTAAAAACACCACGTCACAACTCTCCCCCACCAAACTGTGAATATGGGGTAAGTGAAACGACTCCATATTTACTGTTTGATCCTAACTGGAATCAAACTTGATTGCATTCGCCTAGCGCTTGCACTTAGCCTAAGGTGAGCGGTCTCACCTGCAACGGTGTAGGTGTGCGGCAGAACGCGGTTGCGCGGACATCGTCTTCTGCAGCGTGGCTCATCTGCGTCGGTGTTCTAGCAAAAGTGTACGCGGTGTACGTGTGCACGTGGAAATACTAGGCGAACTCGAGTTTAAACGAACAATACTAGTTTGTCGGTTATTTACGCGACTAGCTCGACCCTTGGGCAGAAATATAATAAAAAGAACCGAATAAAATAAAAAAAAAACTATTATCGTTACACAAGTTGTCCTAACGACGCGGTCTCTCATAACCCGATTCAACATTCAATACCACTTATACCAAACGTAATAAAATACTTAATATGAATATACGCATAATTTAAATAAAGAAAGAACATGTAAATAAGATAGCCAATAATTTTAATCATACTGTGCTTATCTGGTGCAGTAGCGGTATTATTCGACAGCCACATTGCTGTTCGATAAATGAAAAAAACAAATTGGTTACCTTGGTGGCCCACTGCCAGTAGGCGGTTATAGTAAACATGCTGAGTTTACTCGTTGCCTCGTCGGAGAGTGGCTCGTAGCAGGATGCGAGTGCGGCATGCAGCTGTGGCTCGTTGGTGGCACGAGCGATTCGCGCCAACGCGGGTAATAATAATAGTAAAAAAAAGAAATAAAAAGGATGGGAGCAAAATACAAGAAATAAAAAAAAATAAATTAAAAAAAATAAAAAAAAAATAGCAAAAATGGAGAAAAAGAAAGAAAATCATACTCTGCTGACTTGGGTGCTTTGCGGCAAACCAAAAAAAAAAAAAAATAAATTAGAAAGAAAATCAAAACAAAAAAAACAGAGGGAGCAAGGGAAACTAAAGAAAAATATAGCATGCAGTATACTGGCGGGATGAGCGGGAAAGGCAATAGGAGTAATTAAGTATACTAATTTGCTAAATATAGATTATATTAATTCTACAATAGAATATACAAAAAAACTAAGCCAAAATAAGCGGTGGTGGTACTATATAAAACAAAAAAAACTTTTAGAAAAAAATAAAAAAAAGGCACGAAAAAAATTCTTAAAGGGAACGCAGCGATACGTAGCGTTTCAAGTCGCCTACGTGGATTTCGGTACGCTTATTCGAGTTGGCATCTTCAACTAGGTAGACGACCGGTGAGAGTACCTTGACGATGGTCGCTGGCCCTACGAATCGCGGTGCTATTTTTGCCACGAATCCTTCTCCGTCAGAGGACAGGTGGTGTTGGTGGTGGCACACAAAATCGCCTACTTAATATTGAAAGTCGCGTCGACGGCGATTGTGGTGCGTGGATTGTTTCGCGGTCGCTTGCTCGATGTTTCGCTTTACTAGATCGTGTACCGCGGGTAAGCGGGTTACGCGTTCGAGCCATTGTTCTGCATCGGGCGGCCGTACAGAGGCGGAATGTTCGAGATGTTTGCGGAGAATCATGCAAGGTTGTGGGTTACGGCCAAAATTGAGAAACGCCGGGGAGAATTTGGTCGATGAATGCACCATACTGTTCAGCGCGAAGGCAAATTCATTAAGATGCATATCCCATTCGCGGTGGTCTTTGCTAAGAAAACTATTAGTCATCGTACGCAAATTTCGATTAACGCGTTCTACGGGGTTGGCCTGTGCATGGTACGGAGGAATGGTAGACTGCGTTACTCCGTACTGCTACAGCCCCTCGGTTACCGTTTTGTTCGCAAATGCAGTCCCATTGTCCGTGAGCAAGACCTTGGGATAGCCCCATCGGTTTATTATTAAGTCGTCGAATGCCTGCATTACACTCTTCGTGTCGGCTTTCCGTTACGCGCGGATTTCGACATAGCGCGTGAAGAGATCCTCGAACACTATTGCATAGCGGTGCCCTCGTTTCGACGGTGGTTTCGGCCCGATCACGTCCGCGGCAACTATCATCTACGGTCCATCAATGTATCGCTCCCCCATTAAGCCGGCTGGTACTTACTACGATACCTTGTGCGCTTGGCACTCTTGGCAAACGCGTACGTAGCGACACGTATCATAGTAGATGCCAGGCCAATAATAGTAGGTGGCGAGCCGCGCATACGTTTTCTCGACACCGAGATGGCCCGCCTATGGTGAATCGTCCGCTTTAAACAATGCTTTAGCGTGGTCGCCCTGTGGTAATACGAGTTTCCACGCGTCGAGATCCGGTTCTAAAGGGTCAACCAGCTGACTCCACCGGTGTACATATAGCAGCTCGTTGTCAATACGCCAATCAGGGAATATGTGCTGGCGGGTGCGAACAGCTAGCAAGCGTCGTTGATACTATTTATCGTCCGTGTGCGCGGACGGAGCTACAGCGGCGGCTTCTACGTTATTTTCGAGCGCACAGGAAAGTGCGTCTGGCACTTGATGCAACGCAACCTTACGATGAACAAATTAGATGGAATATTGCTGCAGCATCGTGTTCCATCACCCTAAGCGGCCTGTGGGGTCCTTCAAATTATGTAACCACAAGAGGCTATGGTGATCGGCAATCACCATAAACTTCTTACCTTGGAGGTAACCTTTTAACCGTTCGACGGCACCGCCAAGCACTCCTTTTCCGTCACGGAATAGTTGCGCTCGGCTTTGGACAGAACACGGCTTACAAAATAGATCGGGTGCTCGTGTCTGTCAACCTCTTGTGTTAGAACGCCTACGATGGCGTAATCACTCGCGTCCGTTTGCAGCGTAAACAGGCGGGTGAGATCCGGGCGAGCTAGCACCAGCGCTTGCGTTAGAGCTTGCTTCATTTGAGCGAAGGCGAGCTGTTGTTCCTCGTTTTAATGCCAACGAATGTCTTTCCGCATTAATTGTGTAAGCGGTGCTTTATATGCTGCCAGGTTATCGATGAAACGCGAATACCATGCTACCATGCCTAAAAATCGCCTCAGCTGGCGGACGTTTGTGGGTGCAGAGTACTCAACAATTGGCTTTATTTTGTCATCGTCAGGCTTCAAGCCTTCTGCGTTCACGACGTAGCCTAAGTAGCGGACCTCAGCGCAGCAGAACTCGGATTTTTGCCGATTTAATTGTAGATTTTTTTCTTTAAATGCCGCGAGCACTTGTTCCAGCCACTGCAAGTGCTCTTGGAACGTAGAAGTGACGATAATCACATCGTCCAAGTAGGGAGAGACGTGCGGTTCCCACTGCGGCTTAATAAGGCGGTCCAGAATTAGCTGAAACGTAGCGGGGGCGTTCGTTAAACCGTACGGCATATGCTTGAATAGATAAAGACCGCGTCCAGGGATGCAGAAAGCGGTGATCTCTTTGCTTGCAGGGTCAAGCGGGACTTGGTGATACGCCTGACTGAGATCGAGCCTAGAGATATAGCGAGCCGATCTAAGCTTGTCTAAAATATCGTCCATGTTGCGGAGGGAATAAGTGGAGCGTTTATATCTCATCGTATGCTACTTGCAGCATTTTCGGCGAACATCTGCGCACATGCTGCCAAATTGGCGCAGCTCCTTGCACGTCGATGGTATGCACTGCTAAGTTGGTTAGTCCTAGCGATGCAGGTGTTGGCGGGATTAAGCAGTCGAGCAGAGCATTTAGCAGCTCGTGCTCGTCGTCGGTTGCCACTACAAGCCCGCCGACGGGCGTATCGGCCGAAAAAGTCGTCGGATCGGACCCGTACGGATAGAACTGGTGCACCACGCCCCGTGGTGTCCACCAGGCATCTGTGCCATAATCGATCTTTAATTTAAACAGCCCCTTGAATTCGATGCCCAGGATGCAATCGTATTGCAATCCATCTGCCACGAAGAAAGCAAGCGTGTGCCTTTCTCCATCGATGGAGACAGTCACATCCAGCACTCCCTGGATTGCCACTGCTCCTCCATTTGCCACGTTAATTGTATTAGCTGCAGGGCTGAGCTTGTCTTGCAACAACTTGCTCAAACCCTTTCCCAGAAACAAATGGACGGCGCCTCGTACAGTAAGCCTCTGAGCGTCAACCGTTGAGCTCAATATTAAAAAATAGCCGTACCTCGCGGAGGTGCGGTTTACCTTGGATCAGCGACGGCGGTAGATCCAAAGGTGCTGATGCCGGAGATTACATTGCGGCGGAAACCTCAACTGCGTCGCGCGGCGGTGACAGGCGTAGCGGCCGACAGTTGACATTACCGCGCGCCAGCAGCGCGCGTTCAGGTTATCCGCTCGCGAGTGCCAGCGTTGTTATATTTCTTCTCCGGAGCGGCGAGAATCTACCTCCGAAGTCCAGGGAGTTAAGGTAAGTCGACGCGTTCCATAGCTGGCAGGCGTCGACTCATTTGTCTCTTCTCTTTCTTTTCCAGGTGCGGCAGTGCGGTGGATCAATAGCTGGCGAATCAAATGATGAACGGTGGAGAAAGCGAAGCGGCGGTGTCGGCGACAGCGATAGTCTGCTCGCAGCGGCAGCAAGGCAACGCTAATAGACAATTCCAGGTATGTAACTACTTGCACTTAAATGCAGTGCTTATGTGTCTTGGCTTGCCTCCTAACCTCCTCTTTCACTTTCTTATGATGTTGTGTGGCAGCTTGTACTTTCCTTCCAAGGTGCAGCTGCTATTATTGCTTCCTTCTTCTTTTAACTACTGTCTGGAAGGTTGCAGGTACGGGAACCACTACAAGGACAGGAACGAGCTTGGAAAGGAATCCCAGCTTCAGTGTGTGCGAGCACTGCCATCGCCTAGCCATAGGCTCCTGAAACTGGCTCCTCGCTAGAGCCTTTACTTGAGCTCGAAGCCCCAGTACCTGGGGAAAGTACAGTATGCACAGCCCTGCGTGGCTGTTAGTTAGGGTCAAGCGTGGCAGTCCTTCGAGACTGCCAAGATTGTTAACGGGGGTATTGCAGCTACGAGGAGGCTTACAAGCTATGCTTTGGCCTCCTCATGTGACTGGTGCAAGAACACCATGTCACAACATTAATAAACAATATTTGATAATAATTGAGTAATGCGCTTGCTGCAATAATTGTGAATGAACGTTTTTAGAAGGTGTGCAATTTGATTTAACAATAATTTTTGTTTATTCAGCGTGTTGCACTATTTCTTGTTTGTATAGGGTTAATTCACACGGTTTAAACGGGTTATAATCTCCGTGCGAGTAGCTGTTAACAATCATGAAATTCTTAAACATTAATGAATATTCAATAACAAAACACATTAAGCTATGTGCTCATTATAATAATTGTTTACTTACGTTTTTAGAAGGTGTGAAAATTGATTTAACAATTATTTCCGTTTATTTAGCATGTTGCGCTATTCCTTGTTTGTATAGGAATAATTCGCACGTTGTAAACGGGTCATAATCTATGTGCGATCAGCTGTTAACAATCATTTGATTCTTAAACACTAATAAAGAATATTTAATAATAACAATTGAGCTATTCGCTTATTGTAATAATTGTTAATGAACCTTTTAGAAGATTTGCAATTTAATTTAATAATTATTATCGTTTTCTTATCGGGTTGCACTCTTTCTGGTTTATGTAGGGATAATTTGCACGTTATAAACGGGACATAATCTCTGTGCGATCAGCTGTTAACAATCCTTTGATTCTTTAACATAAATAATGAATATTTAATTACAATTATGTCTCTATGTAATAATTATTTATGAATGTTATTAGAAGGTGTGCAAATTGATTTAACAGTCATTTTCGTTTATTTAGCGTGTTGAACTATTCCTTGTTTTTATAAGAATAATTCGCACGTAGTAAACGGGACATAATCTATGTGCGATCAGCTGTTAACAATCATTTATTTCTTAAACTTTAATATAAAACATTTAATTATAACAATTGAGCTATGTGCTTATTGTAATAATTGTTAATGAACGTTTTTAGAAGGTGCGCAATTTGATTTAATAATTATTATTGTTTTTTAGCGTGTTGCACTCTTTCTTGTTTGTGTAGGGATAATTTGCACGTTGTAAACGGGACATAATCTTCGTGTTATCTGCACGAGGATATCAGCTAAGTTAACAATCCCTTGATTTTTAAACTTTAATAATGAATATTTGATTACAATTGAGCTATGTCTCATTGTAATATATATTTATGAACGTTTTTAGAAGGTGTGAAAATTAATTTAACATTTATTTTCGTTTATTTAGCGTGTTACACTATTTCTTGTTCGTATAGGGATAATTCGCTCGTTGTAAGCGGGACATAATCTCCGTACAATCAGCTGTTAATAATCATTTGATTTTTAAATATTACTAATGAATATTCAATAACAATTGGACTATGTGCTTATTTTTATAATTGTTGATGAACGTTTTTAGAAGTTGTGCAAATTGATTTAAGAATTATTTTTGTTTATTCAATGTGTTTTGTTATTGAAATTTTGAATGTTATACTTTTTGCCATTTTAACGCAAGCTTGCTGGTAGACATACGTTCGTGCGCATGCGCACATTTAAAAATTTTAGTAGAAATTTTTCTTACACTTTTTTCTCGATAATAATTAATAATTTATGAAATTTTATGAGTGTGCGAATTGAAGTGATCAATAATTAATGATTTAACGTGATGTGCAATCTAAAAGAGGTCATATTTTTTTAGATATATGGTCATTTCCATATATGCATGTGTTTCATTTGTTCTTTTTGTAAAAGAAGATATATGACAAGGGTGCAAATTAAATAGTTGTCATAACGGAAATGCGCAAATTAAAAGACGTGATTTGCCATGGCTTTTTATTGCAAAAGACACTATTAGAAGGCTGGGGTATAGTAGGTTCTTATCGGTTACACTTTAATAAATAAAGTGCTTAAAGTACTATACAAATAATATATGATTAATTCTTGATTACACATTTTTTTTTGTATCATTATTATAAGTTTTTTTAATAAATAGATAAATTGATGAATGCTTAAAGAGTACATTCATTTAATATTAAACCATTTTTAACGAGCAACTTCGACTTATATTTATGTGACATCACCACTGTAATACTATTTAGTAGTACTAATTAACAGTTGATAACTAAAAGAAACTGATATTTAATGTTTATAATTGTAAAAATACTGATGGGATAAGTTTAACTTAAGACTTATTAAAGTTTCAAAACTTTAAAATTGAACAAATCAGATAATAACTAAAGAAAACTAAACTAAATTGCGAAAAACATTTAATTACTGTTATAATCTGTTTATTTGACTCATGTCTTAATGTGAGAGTAATACCATTTAACTGCTGTAAATAACTGAAAAAACTGATATTTACTGTTTATAACTATATAAAATTCTGAGAGAAAAAGTTCCAATTAAAGGTTATAAAAGTTGTTCCACTTTCAAAATTGAATTAATCAGTTACAAACTGAAGAAAACAGAATTGAATTGTATAAAATTGTTAATAACTGTTAAAAAACCGTTCAAAACTAAAAATAACTGTTTGAAATCAAAGAAAACTGTTTATAACTGAAGAAAGCTGTTTAAAATTGAAAAAAACTAATAAAAAAAGTTCCATTCTGAATTTTTCTTCAAATTTGATTACTCAATATATCTATTAATATGTGTAACTGAAGAAAACTGATATTTAGTAATTTCTGCAATCTTAATTTTGACATTTTTGCATTTCTCTGCATTTCTTTCCAGTTATTAACTATTTTGATCAGTTACCTGCATTTATTTTTTCCGTTATGGACTGCACTATTAAATTTGTATTAATACCATGTTTTGTTGTATTGAGAATTAGAAAGACTTTTGATTGCAGTTTATAAAGTTATCGATTTAACGTATCGCATTTGTCGCAGTAGTATTAAGAAGTGAATATTTTTACAAGTATTAAAAAAAAAATTTTTAATTCGGTCAAGATTTTATGTGTAGCACGCAATTTTGATCGTTTTCGCTGACTGCACACCGTAGCAAAGCACGGGTACTTCAATCAATATGATACAAAAACTAATTCTAAAGCAAACATTGTATTTTATGAAATTAATTTTTTTATTGAGATATTGATAATATCAAAATATTCTTACCATCCGTTAATTACCCCTTCTATATTTAACATGGGAACAATTTTGAATACATAATTCTTTCGTAATAATATAGCACAATCAGAATTTCCCAATAAAGTTTTTAATGTTCCTTGCATTATCCAAGATGAGTTGCTTTCACCTGGGTGTACCCTTGCAGTAAGAAAAATTAGTTTTCTTTTCTAAAACAATTATTATTTGTCATTAAAACAATTAAAATATAAGTTGTAAAAGATAATCTGCACAACAACAAAAATTAAAAAATGAATTTTGTAGCTGAATATATAAAACATAGATTTAAGAAATAGAGATTTTCAAGACTTTAGTTGTAAGATGCAGATGTTGCAAAGAATTTTTATTAAAGAGACATGTTTATACATGTATATTCAATTATATGAATGTGGAACATAGAAATTCTTAGAATCGATCGAAACATATACATCGTATTACTTATATTACAAATAATGGAAACTTTATTCTCAAATACCCATAAATAAAAGTAAATATTAATAGAATTTTATGGCTCAATTCGCTAAAGATAAGTATAATCAGAGATAAATAGGGAGATTGCCAGAAACATGGTAGAAATGCAAGTAAACTTTTGCGCGCCAGAAGCTGCTGCCGCCTTAAGGTCTAGCAGCAAACTGACGCGCACACTAGAAAGAGAGGGAACATTTATGCGCATGATAGAAAAAGAGGGAACATTTACGCGCATGATAGGAAAAGAGGGAACTTTCACGCGCATGATAGAAAGAGAGGGAAAGTTTACGCGCATGATAGAAAGAGAAGGAACGTTTACGTGCATGATAGAAAGAAAAGGAACGTTTACGCGCATAATAGAAAGAGAACGAACGTTTACGCTATTTATGTGCGACGCGGTGTTTTGCACCAGTCAAATAAGGAGGCTTAAGCATAGCTTGTAAGCCTCCTCGTAGCTCGCAATACCCCTTACAATCTTGGCAGTCTCGCAGGACTGCCACGCTTAGCCCTAAATAACAGCCACGCAGGCCTGTACACACTCTATACCTCCTTCAGATACAGAGCCTCGGAGCTCAAGTATAGGCTCTAGCGAGGAGCCAGTCCAGGAGCCCATGGCTAGCCGTAGCAGTGCTCGCACACATTGCAGCAGGGTTTCTTTTCCAAGCTCCTTCCTGTCCTTGTCGTTGTCATTACCTGTAACCTCCCAGACAGTAATTAGAAGAAGAAAATGATAGCAGCAGCTGCACCTAAGAAGGGGAGTACAGGCTGCCACATAACACCGTGGGAAAATTAACAAGGGAAGGTTAGGAAGCAAGGAAACACATAAGCACAGCCTCTTCGTGCAAGTGATTACGTACCCGGGAGTATCTAGGAGCGTTGCTTCGCTGCCACTGCTAGCAAGCCACCGCTGTCCTCGGCACCGCCGCCTCGCCTTCTCAGCCGCCTATCGTTCCGATCCGCCTTGCCGTTGATCCGCCGCTATGCCGCACATGTAACAGAGAGAAAAGAGAGAAATCAGTCGACGCCCAGCCGCCATAGAACGCGTCGACTTACCTGGACTCCCTGAACATTGGATGATGATTCTTGCCGATCCAGAGTAAAATAGAAACAACACAAGCACTCGCGAGCGGATAACCTAGACCGCGCTCTGCTGGCGCGAGGTGGTGTCAATTGCAGAAGACGCTGAGCGCACGCGGCGGTCGCGTCGCGTAACGTATTTTACACGCACGTTGCGCCGGCGCAGAACGCTAGTTAAAAATCTGCGCTCGCGAGCGTGCTGCTAAAAGATTTCTCGTCCACTCCATTCGGTTCCATCTTGGAGATTAGTGGCAAAAGAATTAGAGTTTGAAAGATATACGATCGTGTTAAAGGTGGAAAGTTTTTGTACTCGTGAGTGTAGAATATCTGGTAAGTGCCCCAGGTGCAGTAGCTGTTACCCAGAGGTATCCCTTCAACGAATCGTCCCCGTTTCCTACCCGGCTGTGTGTACGACCGCGACGCGTGCTACGCGCCATCTTTGTCGTTTTTCGTAGTCGCACAAAACCGCGCTACACGTATGCAGCTGGCACCCTGGGCTCGCGTAAAATCGCAAATTTAATTATTGCACGTAATATTAAAAGTGAATAAAAGGTGTTCGTTCTGTTTTGTTTTAAATCGGTCTGTTTAACGGTGCTTGTAAATAACCCATCCATTACCCTACATTTTTACGCCACCCTGATCCCCAGTGGCGTTACATATGATAGAAAGAGGGGGAATGTTTACGCTCATGATAGAAAGAGAGGGAACGTTTACGCGCATAATAGAAAAAGAAGAAAAGTTAACACGCACATTTCGTGCAAACGCAGCAAATGTGCGCAGACTCAGAAGAGCGTTTTAATAGATCACGAAAATTGGGACTTTTTTTTACAAAATCAAAACCAATATCATAAAAACTTTCATTCGATATGAAAAGAAACTCCCGACAACAAAATTAAAATAAAACAAAACTTCTATTTGACATAAAAATAAAGAAAAAATGAAATGTTAATGAAAAATTTTAATAATTAAAGAATTCTTTAAAAAGTAAAAAATAAAATATTAATTTTTTAATTAAATACTTAAAAAATAAACTTAAATATAAAATTTATATAAAAAATACACTGACATACGAGGTCTGGCTATTAAATAACGAGACTGCGCGCCTAGAGAGCGCCGTAGAGGGGTGGGGAAAAAAACGAGTAGTGCGTTGGGTATCTAGATATCTTGTCTATGCACGTACCAAAACACGTTCTCGTCACTATTATTGTATTTGTTCAGTAGCAGTTTGAAACGAACGTGTTTTTTTCTCGTGCCAAAAACCATGTGTGACGAAAAACAGGAGCAACGTATCAATCTCAAATTTCTCGTTAAATTAAAAAAAACTCCGACTGAGTGCTGTAAATTGTTGCAAGAGGCCTATGAGGACAATTCTCTATCTTGTGCGCATGTTTTTGAGAGGTGTAAGCGCTTCAGTGAGGGCCAAGTGAGCACTAAAGATGAACAACGCCCAGGTCGCCCAGTCACTTTTTTAACTTCGGAAACAGTGACCAAAATCAACCAAATTGTGCGTGCAGATCGTCAAATGAGCATTCGGATGATTGCTAACGCTGTAAACACCGATAAAGAAACGGTTAGACAAATTTTACACGAGGAATTACACATGACAAAAGTCTGTGCGAAGTTGGTGCTAAAAAACCTGACTCCTGACCAAAAGCTCTTGCGTCAACAGGTCTGCTCAGATTTCCTTGAAAGGTTAAAAAAAGATTCCGGACTGATGAAAAACATTATTACTTGCGACGAAACGTGGATTTTTCAATACGATGTTAAAACAAAGCGGCAATCGATGCATTGGAAGACGCAATCTGAATCGACCAGAATCAAAAAAGCAAGGATGACCAAATCAAAATTCAAGGCAATGTTGATCGTTTTTTTAGACATTAACGGTATTGTGATGACTGAATGGGTTCCAGAGGGTCAGACTGTCAACCAGACTTACTATTTGTCAGTTTTGACAACACTGCGAGAACGAGTTCGTAAGAAACGGCCCGAGTTGTAGAAGAACAACTCGTGGATTTTGCACCAGGACAACGCACCTGCCCATAACGCGCTATCTGTGAAGCAGTATTTGGCCGGTAAGCGCACTCCAGTGCTCGAACACGCGCCGTACTTGCCAGATTTGGCACTGTCCGACTTTATGTTTCCGAAGGTAAAATCTGCTTTGAAAGGGACCCGATTTGAGTCGATGGAAGCGGTAAAGCGGCTTGAGAGTGCTCTAAGGAAATATTCTTTTTTCTTGTTTTTTTTTGTTTTAAGAAGAAAAAAATTTTTTTTATCAAATTATATGTACCAGGCTGTTCAATAAGTTTTGCGGTTCAATGAGAAAAATACAATTTTATGGTTTGAAATACACTTTATTATTCAGTATAGTCTTCGTGAACGTCAATACACTTGTTCCAACAAGATTCAAAATCATGAATTCCATCCCTGAAGTAAGAATCTAGAAGAGCTGCAAAATACGCTTCCACATCTGTTATGACCTCATCATTTGATGAAAAACGCTTTCCACGCATGAATTTTTTTAGGTCTGGAAACAGATGGAAGTCACTAGGGGCCAAATCTGGTAAATATGGTAGATGCTCCAACAATTCGAACTTTCATTCATGGATTTTAGCCATTGTCAAAATGCTCTTGTGACACGGTGCATTGTCCTGATGAAAAAGGATTTTTTTCTTCTGCAAACCGGGTCTTTTTTCACGAATTTTTTCCTTCAGCTGATCTAAAAGGTTACAATAATGTTCAAAATTCATTGTTTCACTACTTTGCAAGCAATCCACAAGAAAAATTTCTTTCGCATCCCAAAAAACTGATCCTAACACATTATTGGCCGATTTCTGGACACGAACTCGTTTCGGAGCCGAAGAACCAGGTTTAAGCCACTCTTTAGCCTCTTGTTTTGATTTAGGATTATGGTGATAGACCTAAGTCTCATCCATAGTGATAAATCGACGCACAAAATCTACTTCAACCTTTCGAAAACGCTCTAAATGTTGCTAAGAAAGTCGCATTCGAATGTGTTTTTGTTTCATTGTTAGCGAATGCGGCACCCATTGTGCACACAGCTTTCTCAAACCCAATACTTTAGTCAAATTATTGCTTACACTGCCCAATAAGATGCCTAGGGCTTCTACTAAATCTCTTTCAGTCACTCGACGATTTTCTAATACGATATCCTGTATTTTTTTTACGATTTCTGGTGTTGTTGCTGTTTTTGGACGTCCTTGACGTGGATCGTCTTTAAGGTTTGTACGACCACGCTTAAATTCAGCAACCCGTCTTTCTACTGTACTAATTGAAGGCGAAGAGTCCTTATACACTTTCAACATACGTTCATAAATTTCCTTTGCTTTTAAACCTTCCAAAAATAAAAATTCAATCACTGCTCGATACTTGATTTTTTTCATTGTAAAAAAATACTGTGATACGTTGATACTAAATGGCTTGCAAACAAAGAATGAATTGACAGATTAAAATAAAATTTCACATACGTTCATGTAAAGAGTATGCCAACATAACAAAAAAGAAATTAGGCTAGTAGCAACACCCTCTCTTATCGAACCGCAAAACTTATTAAACAGCTAAGTAACACATCGTTCAATAAGTCCTGAGACTAAGAACGAAAACAACATTTTTTTTTAAAATCATTTTTATTATTCAATATAATCTCCTTTTAGAGTAATACAATCTTTTCAACACCTTTCCAACATTTCTATAACATGGTTATAGAAGGATTTATCCTTTGCTTCAAAATTGGCTTCAGTTTCCGCAATGACCTCCTCATTCGAGCCAAATTTTTTTCCCCGGAGCATTTTTTTGAGATCAGCAAAGAGCCAGTAGTCGCTGGGAGCAAAATCTGGCGAATACGGGAGGTGGGGAAGCAAATCAAAGCCCAATTCGTTCAATTTTGCCATTGTTTTTATGGACTTGTGGCATGGTGCATTGTCTTGGTGAAAAAGGATTTTTTCTTCTTCATGTGCGGTCGTTTTGCTGCAACCTCCTCCTTTAAACGTACCAACAAGTCAATGTAATAATCACTGTTGATCGATTTACCTTTTTCCAGGTAGTCAATGAAAATCACGCCATGTGTATTCTAAAAAACAGACGCCATGACTTTGCTAGCAGACTGCTGCGTTTTTGGACGTTTTGGGCGGCTTTCGCCAGCCATGCGCCACTCAGATGATTACCGATTCGACTCCGGAGTGAAATGATGTATCCATATTTCATACATGGTCACGTATCGACGCAGGAAATCTTTTTTATTGCGAGTAAATAGCGATAAACAGCTCTCTGAATCGTTGACTCGTTGCTGCTTTTGTTCCACTGAAAGCAATCGCGGCACCCACTTGGAAAAAACCTTTTTTATGCTCAATTTTTCATAAAGGATTGTAAATACGCTTTCAGATGATATCTGTGTTATTTCTGCAATCTCACGGACCTTCACTTTGCGATTTATCATTACAATTTTTTAACACTTCACTTACATTTTCCTGTGTAACGGCTTCCAATGGCCTACCCGAACGTTCCGCATCGTTTGTGTCCGTACGACCACGTTTAAACTCAGCATACCAACGACAAATTATTGGTTTGGATGGAGAGGAGTCCAGGTAATGTTTTTTAAGCCATTGCTGGGCTTCTACGGTGTTTTTACCCATTAAACAATGTTTTATCAACACGCGAAACTCGCTTTTTTCTATTTTTCAAACAAATTACAAAGTAACTTTACTCTAACCTCGATAACGCTGGTGTGTGTGATCCGATTGACGTGAAATTTTTACACGTTTTATGTAAAGGTTCGCACTTTATGGAAACGTGGCCAGTTTGGTACTACTAGCACCATCTCTGGGTTAGTCTCGGGACTTATTGAACGATGTGTTATATATAGTCTGAGCACCCTCAAGGCAGCGCATGATTCTTCTCCTAACTTAATGCAAATTATAAACTAGAAAGGAGAAAAATCCTTTTGGCCAGCAAATATATGTTTTGGAAATTTAAAATATTTGTTTTTGCTTTGGTTCAACTGGCACGGAACTAAAGCGCTTACGCGGACGAGACTCGCTTAGCTACTGGATAACCAAAGATCGAGAGCGCACGACAAATAGTCGAAGAGGAAAACAGTGAATCGGGGATCTCTGAGGCCATGTGTCCCAATTTAGTAGTCTAAATTGTTTAGACTTAGAGCAACTGCTCAAGGCAGAAAAGCCCCGTGTGAGTACTCGGAAGTTGGTGCTCACAACCACCGAATCGGAAATAGCGTAAACGAAGGTAAGCGCCACTTCACTGCGACCTATTATGGCGGAAAGAACGCTAGCTGTTATTAAAGGCTTGGCCGTAGCCCTCAACGGCCGAGAGCTTGAGGAGAACCTGGCTCAGCTCAACTGCGTACAGACGGCAGCAGGTTCGCCCGAGCAGACCGGCTACAAAACTGGCTGCTCGGGAACTACATAGCGACGGAATTTGTCGAAGAGGGAAATGAAGATCCCCAAGCCGCAGTACGCCGCAATGAACTACGTCAGCGCCTGATATACCAGAAGATTTCAGAAGAAAGCACTGACACAGAGAAGCCCTCCTGGGCACTGCACCTCTGTGATTAGAGGGTAAGAACAAACTTTGAGCAGACAGTAGGAGCAGCCCAGCAGCCGGACACGATCGTTGAAACTCCGGCTGCCGAGTCCTCCAGGCTGGACAGCATATCAGCCTACACAGATGTGCCGGTTGACACCGATGATCATCGAGGCAGGCCAGCTAACCCTGACAGCGAAGCTCAGGGCACTATCAGGCAAAATGAGAGCTGAATAACTCTGCTTAGTGCAAAAAATAACCAATTCGAAATGCCAGCCTCATTTGCCGCGATGAAGGCCGATCTCCTCACCCAGGTTCAAGGGTTAATGGCCAAGGTGAGCGAGCTCGAGGCCAAAATAAGCAGTCAAGAAGCGGAGGGTCAGCGAACCACACAAGTACAATTCAGCGACACATACACATGCCACTACGCAGACAAGTCTGTGGCGGGGAGCACACCTCTACGTGCTCGCCCGCAGGCAACCCTCAACCCACATCCAGCACGCCAAGCACCGCATGGTGTGTCTGAGGAGGGGGAGACTGTTCAGAGGCAACTTTCGCATAAAACAGTAACTCGGCCTAGCCCGCGAGCATTGAAGGCCCCAAAATCTTCATCTGGCATACAACGCGCCAATCTTCACGGGATATAGGCCAAATCGTGCGGAAATGGCAAATCCGCTTCTCTGAAGCCAAGAATCAGAGTATTGATGTATTCTTGGCCCCACTTAAAGACTGCAGAGCTCTGGCAAACCTGTCAAAAAAAAAAGTTCTATCGTCGTTATCAGAACTCTTTACTGACATTTCGACGACTTGGTACCGCAACAAAAAGAGCACGTAGTCTTGCTGGGCCGACTTTGAGGCAGCAGCGAGACGCTGGTATGAAACCTCCAGGAGGTTCCAACAGAAACTTGTGTCCGAGTCGAGCAGTCGGACGCAAGGGGTGGATGAGCCGGTTCGGGATTACATCACGTGCCTCATTGCAATAATGCGCAAACTCTCCCCCATGCCCAGCTGAGACCAGCAGCTCGACATGCTGCACCACAATTTACGGCTGGAAATGCAATCGATGGTCCGGCGGATAGAGGTTGACAGCGTCAAGACGCTGCTCAACCTGGCGTAGAAACGGAACAAACTTTAGAGAGCTGCAAAACCTAGCGTCCGCCTCCCCCACCAGAAGCCACACTCTTGCCAGAAATGGCCTATAAGCCGCGGTCCGAGGCACGTAAGCCGAGGAAAAAACATCAGCCATGCACAGATGGGAAGCCGGAGAGGGCAAAGGCCAGCGCTGTCGTTGCAACGCCCCCGGCCCTAGACGCTGCAACTTTTGCAGCAGCGGTCGTCCGCATTTAGAGCGAATAAATTAAGTCTTGGCCGCAGGATTTTGAGTCTGCCAGGACGTCGCCTCAGCCTAATTGCCAAAGCCGGAGGTCCTCCCCAAAGAGTAAAAGTGAGGGTAAGCAAAAGCGAAGCTCACCAGCGCCTAAAGGAAGACGCGACGAGCGCCATAGTGCGCCGTCGGCGTAAAAGGCTCCGCTGGAGCGCTTTACAGAGCCAAGAGGGCCTGTGAAGTACTACACCTGAGGCGAACTTGGGTACATGATACGGACGTGTCCCAAGTGTACGGAAAAAGGGGTCGAAGAGCGGTTGAACGGAAAAATTAACCGACTCGTCTTTGACGGTACCCATAACCAGCTCAGCGTCTCCACTGCTATCAGAGCACGCTACGATCCCTTTCGACATGCGAGAAGCCTTATCCTTCGCAGACTAGGTCACACGCGCGTATAAACTTGAAGACGAGACCCGTTGGTGGCTTCAGGTGGCGGTAGGAGGTTACTCGCGCTATACGATCCAGAAGCATCGAATACGGTCATGCGTCACATTGGCTTGCAAATCGCTAATGCCCTTGATCGTGAGCTTATCCTAGCCGAATTAGGGCGCGTGAAAGTCGCTGATGGCAGACACCTCACGCTGTTGGGACACGTTAAGTTGCGCTCCGCTGTCGCAGAATTAACTCATGACATAAGGATGACCATAATGCCTCAGCTTGATGAGGAATGCTATGTTGAAGTTAATTTTACTGAAGCATTCTGCGCAGTTCTGGACCCCGGCACCGATCGTCTACACTTTAAAGATGCCAACGTAAGTGCTGGCATCAAAGTTGCCAGCATCGCTGCCGGCGTGGGTGCGCTGGCGTCCGCCGGTGTAGCCGACGTAATGGGCATCCAGCGGACTTGGCTTCAAGCTCTGCTTGACGCCGTCTCGCAGAGCGGAGGGTCCACCATTGGATGCACACACGGGCTAGAACATGCGATTGATGTAGGTGACGTCCCGTCCATCAAGCAACGCTACTACCCCATCTCGGACAAGATACAGGAAGAAATGCATCGTCAAGTCCGAGAGATGCTCTAACAGGATGTCATAGAGCCGTCAACTAGTGGCTGGTCTAGTCCAGTGGTAATGGTACGCAAGGGGAACGGCTCATACCGCTTTTGCATCGATTTTCGCAAAGTCAACGCGGTTACGAAGCCAGACGCATATCCCCTGCCGTATATGCAGATTATCTTACGTAAGCTGCCGAAGACGAGGTACATATCTAGCCTCGACCTGAGCAGCGCGTACCATCAGGTACCACTGAAGGTTGAATCGCGACCCATAATGGCGGTTACCGTACCAGGCATGGGACTTTTTCAGTTCAAATGAATGCGATACGGTCTTTCGTATGCTGGTGCTATCTTTCAGCGCGTAATCGACTGTGTCGTCAGTCCAGATTTGGAGCCATACACTTTCTCCTACCTAGATGGCATCATCATCGTAGGAAAGACGTTTGAGGAGCATGAAAAATATCTTGCGCTCGTACTCAAACGTCTAACGGAATCAGGATTAACGGCTAACCGAGAGAAATGCGACCTCTGCAAAACAGAAATGAGATATCTTGGTGTGCTGGTCAATCAGGACAGTATTAAGCCCGATCCAGCCAAGAACAAGCCGGTCAGGGACTATCCGCCACCCAAGAACCTTTAGCAGTTGTGGCGTTTCCTCGGGATGGCATCCTGGTATAGAAAATTTATAAAAGACTATGCCACAGTCGCTGAACCGTTTACTTGCCTCACAAAGAAGAGCCAGAAGTTTGAATGGCTCGAAGAGCAGCAGCGCGCCTTTGAAGTGCTGAAGGCAATGATCATCTTCGCCTCAGTTTTGCAGTGTCCCCGGCCAGGTGGCGGATACGTTATCCACACCGACGCTAGCGACACGGGCGTGGGAGCTGTGCTGCTGCAGATCGTGGAGGACAAGAAAAAAGTGCTAGAGCTTGCTAGCAGGACCCTGAACTCCGCCGAGCGGAATTATAGCGTGACCGAGCGAGAATGTCTGGCAGTTGCATGGACTGTGAAGAAGTTTCGGTCAAACATCGAGGGGCACCACTTTACGGTGATTATCGATCACAGCAGCTTACGCTGGCTGTTTTCGATGAAAAACCCCACCAGCAGACTAGCTAAACAGGCTTTTGAGCTCCAAGCTCACTGCTTTAAAGTTAAGTATCGAAACGGAGCGCTTTACCACGTGCCAGACGCGTTGTCTCGCATGAACGAAGAAAATGAAGCCACTCTTTCCTCTCTCGCCTCGTCAAAAAACACCGCCGACGAGTGGTATCTCGCTTGGGTCCGCAACGTATCTAAGGAACCTAACGAGCACCTCTAGTGGAAGCTCGTTGGGGCGAACCTGTACACACATTGCCTCGCTGACGAAATTAATGGAGTCATCAGCTGTGATAAAGAGTAGAGGCTGGTCGTGCCGAAAGAACAGCGGCAAGCTGTGTTACGTGAGTGCTATGATGATTCAACGGCAGGGCATCTAGTCTTTCAGGACTTATTCATGCGCTGGGTTGAAGCCGTGCTGATCCGAAAAGCGAACGCGAAAACGATTATCCGCGAATTTAATAAGCGAGTCGTCTTACGCTTTGGCTCTCCAGTGGTCTTCCTCTCGGATAACGGCATGGAGTTTAAAAACAAAAGGGTTAATGAATATTTAGAGACGGCGGAAATACACCACACACATTCCCCGCCTCAACATCCGCAAGCCAACCCAGTAGAACGAGTAAACAGGACCCTCAAGACGATGATTGCCTCTTTTATTGCAGACAATCATAACTCATGTGATGAGCATCTCCTTGAGTTCGTCTTAGCCTTGAACTCGGCTGAACAAAGCTCAACTGGCCTGAGCCCTGCGGTTCTCAATTACGGCTGGCAGCTGACGCCCCTTGTGACTGTTAGACGCATACAAGAGCGCGAGGCAACCGACAAGGTCACCGGTGAGAGCAGAGAAGCATGTAGCGCGAGGATGCGAAATCTCCCGCTGCTTTTAGCTCGTGCCGCGAGAAGCTCCCACGAAGCGCAGTCCAGGAAGGCTAACCTCTATGATGATAAGAGAAGGGAGGTACCGTTCAAGGTCGGAGATCACGTCTGGAAGCGGAATCGAGTACTGTTCTCAGCCGCTCGAGGCGTTACGGCCAAATTAACGCCAAAATTTATAGGCCCCTATTGGATAGTGTTGGCTCGGTGCTCAAATTGCTTCAAGCTCGTAAGCGCTCGTAAGCTTGAAGATTTAGTTTATGCGGAACACCTCAAGGCATACTGCGGCGGGCGGGCTCCCGAAGAAGACGACGACGACCCCGCCGAGGTGCACCCAGAGCCCCAACCACCGAGGGAAGAGCAGACGACGCGCAAACCGCCTTTAGCGAGCGCTCCGGCTCCCGCGACAGAGCCTCAGCCGACGAGCGAAGGTTCAGCGACGCCCGTCGGGCCTAAACACAACCCGTCCGAGCCCAACCCCGAGCATAGAAGGAAAAGGCGTAGACCGCGGAAAGACGCGAGCATGCGCGACCCCCAGTCTTGTGGCCAGGGCAGACCGAAAGGTGCGAAAAATCGTGCGTGATATTCCTCCGGTTTGCTCCTAGTGCAAACTGCGATTGATCTCCCGCGCGACACGATAGTGGAGCTACCGTCAACCCGCTGACCTCACACCCCACCGAGCGTCTTTCGACGCCGATATTTTTTTTCTTTTCTTTCTTTTTTCGTGCCTTTTTGTTCCTCTTTGCCTTTTTTTTGGTTGTTCGCTCTCTATTTCGCAGAGTTGGGTAAGCCTGAGCTTTTTCTATTGCAGGATTAACAACAAAAGACCATGGCAATGGAGACCACCCTGGAGGACTTAGAGCAGCTATCGGCCGCCCTTATTAACCTTTAGTTGGGCGAGAAGGTGGACAAATTCGTCCATGCGGTGCTGGCGACCGCCACCAAGAGGGTGCGGGCGCACCAAGAGGTGGCCAGGCGGCAAAAAAAACTGCGGGAGGCCGTCGTCATCCTGAAACTGGATGACGGCCAAGAAGATTAGACGACCCTCCGCCGCATCGGAGTCATAGATTTTCGTGCGCCTGATCTACCTTTTGGGTCCACCACCGATATCCCAGCGCGCCCGCCTGGTCCTAAGCGCCCACAGGCCGACATGAGAGACGCTGCCACCCAGTACGAGGAGTATTGGTGGCAAGAGCTGCCAAGCAATATCACTGCTCGGTGGCTCCGCGTGGAGTTGGAACTCCTGGCGGTCCGTCGATCCACCTGCGAGGCGACCCACCGGGAGAAGCAAGCTCTTGAGGTACTCGATGAGAACCTCCGTGCCGGGCCTCGGGCCACTTTGCACGCAGGCATGTGGCCCCGTCTTGCGAAAGCCCGTAAGGCGCAAACAGCGGTGATCAAGAAGCACCGGCGGTGGAGGCGCGAGGACGCGCGCAACGAGAAGGAGGCCACAGCGCTCCTCGAAGAGGCCCGGCAGCATCTTGAGCACGTGCAAAGGGCCACCCAAGAGGCTCGCGAAGCGGAGCGTGCCGCCCTCGAGAGGGAGCGCCAGGCCACCGAGAAAAAGCGGCCAACCCCATCTACACCGTCAGCGCCTTTATCCAGTGCCGCTCTAGGCACATCGACCGGGACATCAACACCAGCAGCGGCCCCGAAGACCCGCAGGAGATATCCAGCGTGCGGGCACCGTGGGGTGGCTGACCCGAAGAAGTGCCCGCAGAAGGGGCTCCATTGGCGGTGCGCGACCAGACAAGCCCATAAGAATTAAAATAAAGGCAGCTCCATTATCAATTTCTTGTGCTTTCTTTCTTCTTTTCCTTTACCCTTCATTATCTCGATAGCCCAAAACGCGCGGAGCATGGCAGAACCCGCTTATTCGGGATAAGCGATTTCTGGGAGGGGGTGTTACGGAGAGCACTCCGTATTCAGCGCGCATTCGTATTTCGCGCACTTTCGCCGATCGCACAGGTGAAATCATACTTCGGTATCGCGACGGTCTTGGACAGGAAGATACGGTAAGCGCCAGCATCTTAAGATAGGCGTGTATTGGATCACGATATATTTAAATTTAGGCTAAATAAGGTAACTTTTGCCGCGTTTTGCTAGGCTAGTTCAGTGCCGTCATTCCTACTTGCCGGACGCGTCCTTTTTCGCGCGGCCTTAAGCAGTTTTTTTTGTGCAACTCTTTTTTAAGTGTTGGCGTATTACCGGTTTTGCATGATTTGTTCAGGTGTACAATTGCTGACCACAGCACTCCGAGCACCGCCACTTGGCCGCAGGGAGGGGTTTACAAGGCGTCGTGCCCCGTCAAGCACCTCCAACCGGCGAAATCGGCGTCCCGCTCCTGGCGGCATTCTTTCCGCGTGCGCGGCTGGCCAGCCCCCGTAAGTCTTTTTATTGTATATTTCGGCGGGCGTTTCATTCAGATTTGCGTTGGAGTAACCTCCGATGGTTACCCCCTTTTTTTCTCTACAATTCTTTATTTTTATTCGTTTGGCGCTGTTCGTGCGAGTGAGAGAGTGCTCTTTCTCTTACTCTAGTAGGATAAGTGCGTGAGAATTACGTTCTCTTTCTCGCACGCGTAAGGTTAGGCGCGCGAGAGAGCACTTTCTCTTTTACTCCTACGGGCACAGTGTGGGAGAGACGCGTTCTCTCTCGCACTCGCATAGAATAGGGCTCGCGAGAGTGGGAAAATGCTTTCTCTCTCACTGCAGTAGTCACAGTGCAGTAGAGGTACGCTCTCTCTCGCACCCATATAGTACGTGGCGCGCGCGAGTGGGGAGGCCTCTCTCGCCCACTATTAGGATCCGCCACGGGAGAGTTACGAAATCTCTCGCGCACGCGCGTAGATCATAGAGTCCACCGCGCGAGAATTGCGAGCTCTCTCGCTTGATAAAGTCCGTTGCGAGAGAGCTACGGACCCTAGCGCCTAGAGCCTGTTCGCGCAGAGCAGCGTGCATTTACTCTGCTGCTAGTAGTATCTCTTATTATCTGCGTCCCTCGTGTATGTTTCTGTGATTTTTATTTTATTTGTTATTTAATTCTTTCTATTGATTACTTATTTTTCTTATTTTATTGATTTTCTTTTTTTTTAATTTTTTTTTTTGACTTTTTATGACGAGGAGATTTTAGCCTCCCTCCCGAATACCACCCTCTTCGAGATTTCAGCTAGCTGCCGAGGACGACACACGACCGCGCAATGATGATTGCGCGACGTTGTAACGGGTAAGCTGGGTCCGATAGGTGGCTTCTCGTGCCCGGACTCAGGAGCAAAATCGTCCAAGGCTTTAACGGCCGAGAAGGGAGCGCTGCGGGTAGGATTCGCGTCTTTCACGAATTGAGCGTCCCCCAAGGATAATTGCTCCGGTGGTGGTTTACCTTTAAAACTGCCAACCGGTTACAACTTTAAATGTAATCGATACAACAGTTAGAGATAGTTCAGTGTATTTAGGCCTTAGACCACTTTAGAGGCTGGAAAAATGGACTTTTTTGTGATTTTTTTTGTGATCGCATGTAAGGAACGGGGAAAACTTTGGATTTCGGCGATTCGAAGAAAATTAGATTTCGATGAACCCAATCAAAAAGCAAGTGGTCATTTATCTAGTCTGTGTGCATGTCTGCGGAGTAACTCCCACGTCAGCGTTGATTTATTTGTTTATTAACCTTGGCGTAGAGTGAGTGAAAGGTTAGCTCTTACTCAAACATAGTAATTTCCGTGTGTTCACACATACACTAGACTACACGCGTGTAGTCCCCCGGTTGGCCGTGAAAGGACGCGATCAGCCAGCTAATCAGTCTGTGAGAGCAATGGTTGGCTCGTATGCCGTGCTATGTTCACGGACACGCATGCACAATGCATGTTTCGCGTACATCACCCCTTTTTCCTTTCTCACGTGTATACCTAAATTATTATTCTATTTCACTCTTTAACAGTGATCTTTTTACTATTTTTAAACTTACAATTCATTTCATTTTTGATCACTAAATTCTACTTTATTATTCATTACATACTCCGTTATTATCTTCTTTTTTTGTTATTATCGCGTTTTCATTATTATCGCATTATCTTTTTCTCGTTTTATTTATTATTTTTAATTTGCTATAATTATTTCCACTTTATTATTCTTCTTATTTATTTAATTTATTATTTATTTACTAATTACATATATATTTTATTTCATCATTTATCGATATCATTTTACTTGATCGTATTATTCCTCCTTTATTTATTTATTTATTTATTTATTTTTTATTTAATTGTTTATTATTCTTCACTATTTTATTTCACTTATTTTATTTCATTTCATTATTCTTCTTCTTTGTTTCTTTATTAAATTATTTTTTATTCGTCTTTATTTTTTCCTATTATTTATTTATATTATTGATTATTTATTTCTTTATATCATCCTTTTTTTTAATCATTAATATATTACATATATTTTATTTTGTTTTATTTTGCTTAATTTATTTTATTTACTTCTTTTTATTATTTTTTTTTGCGTCATTTATCATTTATCTATTTATTCGCGATTGTTAAACCATTCGACTTACTTTACTTTACTTTAGATTTTCGTCTACTAACACTGATTTCATTCACTTAACACATTATTGACACTCACTCACTCACTCAGAAACTGTTATAAAATAAAACAGACGGTGATCACAGTTTTATCCACTATTATTCATGTCGATATTCCTTTTTCTTCTTTTATTTATTTATTTATAAATCACGTAACAACAAATAATAAAAAAAAGGATTTATATAATCTTTTCTGCCCATAACTGATCTATCCAACCGTGCGAATTTTGGCGGCTTGAACGCGGTGACGTGAAACGAGTCATTATCTCTTGGTATGTACATGCGATAAAGAACAATGATATGCTTAGTTCCAAATTTGTGTTATGTTAACTTTTGTCTTATGTTATAAAATTTTATAAAATTAGGTAATAATTTTTATAATACACAATAATAAATAAGCAAATATAAATTTTAATTTTTAAATTTTTAAATTGATGAGTTTATCAGCCTACATTTTTGTTATTTGAGCTTTATTTACTCCTTCGCGGAGTTATTTAGCTAAACAATTGGAGTATATTACAATGAATGAACAATGAGAGTAAGTTATTATCACATCAAACATTTAAATTACAGTTTTTTAAATATTGTACAAAAATTTTGCATAACGACGGTTTCGCATCATATACTAACAATCTAGACAAGATAGTAGATACACATTTTCTTTCTCAAGGTTTCTTATTAACGTAATTCTTTGCTCATCATGTAGTGGACATTGCAATAAAATATGATTTAAATAAAATATGATTTTAATAGTAGTTGCTCAAATCCACAGGAGCATGACACATTATTTATTATTTCAAGTCTCTGTAGGGACGCTGCTAAATGGTTATGATTTGCGCGGCTACGGTTAACAAGAGTTATTGTGTCACTACTGAGGTTAAGATTATGAAACCATGGTTTGAATTTGTGGTTCTAAAAATATTATAAATATTCTCGACCTTTATACTGTCTTTGAATCTTGGCTATGTTAGCAGACTTCTTTATGGCGGTTTCTTTGAATACATGGTGAAAATCTGTACAAGACAGATAACACATCGTTCTATAAGTCCCGAGACTAACAACAAAAACAATATTTATTTTCAAAAATCATTTTTAGTCATCAATGTTATCTTCTTTTAGAGTAATACAATCTTTCCAACGCCTTACCAACATTTCTATACAATGTTTATGAAAGCATTTATCCTTTACTTCAAAATAGGCTTCAGTTTCGGCAATGACCTCCTCATTCGAGCCAAATTTTTTCCCTGGAGCATTTTTTTGAGATCAGAAAAGAGCCAGTAGTCGCCGGGGATTGAATCTGGCGAATATGGAGGGTGGTGAAGCAAATCAAAGCCCAATTCGTTCAATTTTGCCATTGTTTTCATTGACTTGTGGCATGGTGCATTCTCTTGGTGAAAAAGGATTTTTTTCTTCTTTATGTGCGGTCGTTTTGCTGCGATCTCTTCCTTTAAACGTACCAACAAGTCAATATAATAATCACTGTTGATCGATTTACCTTTTTCCAGGTAGTCAATGAAAATCACGCCATGTGTATCCAAAAAAAGAGACGCCATGACTTTGCCAGCAGACTGCTGCGTTTTTGGACGCTTTGGGCGGCTTTCGCCAGCCATGCACCACTCAGATGATTGCCGATTCGACTCCGGAGTGAAATGATGTATCCATGTTTCATACATGGTCACGTATCGACGCAGGAAATCCTTTTTATTGCGAGTAAATAGCGATAAACAGCTCTCTGAATCGTCGACTCGCTGCTGTTTTTGTTCCACTGAAAGCAATCGCGGCACCCACTTGGAAAAAACATTTTTCATGCTCAATTTTTCATGAAGGATTGTAAATACGCTTCCAGATGATATCTGTGTGATTTCTGCAATCTTACGGACCTTCACTTTGCGATTTTTCATTACAATTTTTAACACTTCACTCACATTTTCCTGTGTAACGGCTTCCAATAGCCTACCCAAACGTTTCGCATCGTTTGTGTCCGTACGACTACGTTTAAACTCAGCATACCAACGACAAATTATCGGTTTGGATGGAGAGGAGTCCGGGTAATGTTTTTCAAGCCATTGCTGGGCTTCTACGGTGTTTTTACCCATGAAACAATGTTTTATCAACACGCGAAACTCGCTTTTTTCCATTTTTCAAACAAATTACAAAGTAACTTTACTCTAACCTCGATAACGCTGCTGTGTGTGATCCGATTGACGTGAAATTTTTCCACGTTTTATGTAAAGGTTCGCACTCTATGGAAACGTGGCCAGTTTGGTACTACTCGCACCATCTCTGGGTTAGTCTCGGGGCTTATTGAACGATGTGTTACATTATTTTATCATGAGATCGTTTGGTTGCTTCTTCCGGTAGAGAGTCTGCAATCTCATCACCAGTGATTCCCTTATGCAAAGGGATCCAATATAATTTTACTTGTGTGCTATAAGAATTTGATTTTCTAAACTGCAAAATTTTCTTTTTTATTTGAATGATCTGTTTATTTACCTTGAAATTTACATTTACAGAATTGATTTTTTGCAAGACGCTAAGGGAGTCACTAGATATGAAAATGTTTTGATTTATATTTTTAAGAGCTATATCTAATGCATCATTTAAGGCAATAGTTTTTGCTGTAAATATTGAGGCACGTTTATGTATAGAACGTAAAAGTTAAAAATTTAACTCAGTACATACGCAAGCAGTGCCTACAGAGGATACGTTTTGAACTTTGTTTCCATCTGTAAATATTGCTAAGGATTTTTCAGTATTAATAAGATCTGTTATAATACCATTAACTTCTTCAGAACAGCACATATTTTCGATTTTATTACCTACATTACTATTAAATTCAATATTTGAAGTAATTATTTCGTGGTTATATTTGTATAAATTATAATTATCTTGAGAATTACAGGGTGCGTACGGTATTTGAGGACATGCATAAATGTGACTATAACTTCGTGAATTTTTTTTTATTTTTTTTCCTTTTCAGATAAAAAATGGCGGACTACAACATCACTCAAGAAATAAAGAGACATGCTGTCATCGTCGCTATATGTGCGAACCATACAGATTTAGAGATCTCTTATTTTCTTAATTGCGCCCGTTCATTCGTGCAAAAGGTTCGCCGTGAATTCGAAGCATCAGGAGGCGATACAGAATCGGTTGCAAAAAGCAAAAAGCACGAACAACGTTCTGACACTGTCCGGTCTGCAGAATTTTTAGGGCAAGTGCAAGCGATCATAGATGAGGACCCTTCAAAATCAATGAGGGTCCTTGCGAGTGAGCTTCATGTTTCTGAGCGCCTTATTCGTAGAGTTGTCCACGAAGACCTCCGGTATAAGTTTTACGTGATGCGCAGAGGACAGTTCATGTCGGAACGAACACGGGAACAGAGAATCCTCCGATCAAAACGTCTTTTAAACAAAATTAAACACCCTGAGACGCCCAAAATGTTATGGTTTTTTTTCAACGAGAAAAAATTTCGACCAAGATCAAAAGACCAATTGCAGAAATGACAGATGGCTATGTTTAAATCCTACAGAGGTTCCTGTTGTTATGCACACAAAATTTCCAGCCACTGTTATGGTTTTAGGTGTTGTCAGCAACGAAGGACATGTTATGCCACCACACTTTTTTACTCAAGGACTTCGAGTGAACTCTGCTGCATACATCGAGGTTTTGGAGACGGTAGTGAAACCCTGGATAGACAATGTAAGCGGAGGCAGACCATACATTTTTCAACAAGACTCTGCTCCTTCACATAAATCGATGGCGACACAAGATTGGATAGCCGAAAATTTTCATGACCGCATAACACCGAACCTATGGCCACCTAGCTCCCCAGACCTTAATTCTTTGGATTAGTACGTATGGGGCGTAGTTGAGCATGAGACCAATAAGCGTCCTCATAACACCACTTCTTTGCTGAAGACTGCTATTAATGCCGTTATGGTCAATATGAACAAGGAGCATTTGATTCGGGCATGTAATCGTTTCCGGATCCGGATCAAATAGGTTATTGCTGCTAATGGCGATTTTATTGAATAACTGTATAGCCATATATTAATTTAACGTTGTATAAAAAATTACTTAAATTTCATTAAATTTTATTAAAATTACAAGCTAATTAATTTTACTCTCAAGTTGTCCTCAAATACCGTACGCACCCTGTAATTAAGTCTTTAAATTATTCAAGCTTGAATATACGAGGGCGGTCCGATAAGTACTTAGCCTCACCGCCCAATGGCATCACTATCGCAAGAGAAATTCACTATCGTGTAGTACATTCTTGTAGACGGCTACTGTTTAATTTCAGCCGAATCAGACTCGTAGTTTTGTTTTGAGCACATGTGGAAGCGGGCGTGTCCACGGATTTTAGAAAAATGGAGAAAGAGGAATATTGGTGGGTGATTCGATTCTTGTTTTTGGAAGGGAAATCGCGCAGCGAAATCAAAGAGCGCCTGAATGCTGTGTACAATGACTCTGCTGCTACGATGGCGGCTGTAAGATATTGGTTAAACGAGTTTCAACGTGGTCGCACGTCGGTTTTTGATGAGCCACGACCAGGTGCCCCAAAAACGGCTACCACGGAGGATGACGTTACAAAAATCCACGATCTCGTATTGACAGACGGCCGATTAAAGGTGCGCAAGGTAGCTGAGACAATGGGCATCTTAAAAGACCGCGTGGATCATATCCTGCATGCAATTTTGGGCATGAGAAAGCTGTCGGCGCGATGGGTACCGCGTATGCTCACTCCGAACAGCAAGTGCAGCCGTGAGATCACTTCAGAGCAGTGTTTAAAGCTGTTTAAGCGCAATCCGAAGGAGTTTCTACCTCGTTTAGTGACCGCCGATGAAAATGAGTCCACTGGTACACACCAGAGACCAAGGAACAATCGAAACAGTGGACTTCACCGGGCGAGCTTGCTCCGAAGAAGGCGAAGACTGTCCTATCGGCTGGAAAGGTGATGGCCACCGTTTTCTAGGATTCACAAGGTGTGATCTGCATCGACTACCTAGAGAAGGGCAAACTGGTCACAGGGCTCTACTTTTCTGAATTATTGGGTCGATTCGATGCCAAATTGCAGAAAAAAAGGCCCTATTTGGCAAAGAAAAAAGTGTTCTTCCACCATGACAACGCATCAGCTCACACCTCCACCGTCACCACGGCAAAATTGGTCGAATTGGGCTATGAACTGCTACCCCATCCACCGTATTCTCCAGATTTGGCCTCGTGCGACTTCTTTTTGTTTTCAATCTTGAAAAAGTCACTCGCCGGGCCAAAATTAGAGTCGAATGAGGAGGCCATCGCCACCGTGGACGCCTACTTTGCATATCTCGAGAAAACGTATTTTTCAGACGGGTTAAAGAAGTTGGAGCATTGCTGGGTCAACTGTATCGAGCTAAGAGGAGACTATGTTGAGAAATAAATCGCTTTTTTTGTAAAATTTTTGTTTTTCTTTTATGAGATAAGTACTTATCGGACCACCCTCGTACTTTTAAAAATAATACGATCTCGTTTTTTAATTTTTTACGCGTTTAAATGCACTTTATAATTTCATAATATATTGGTAATCTTGAGTTAAGCATAATTTTAGATAGATAGCGCTGACATAAGCATTTGCTTCTTTCGTAAAGATATTTTAATTTTGATTTAGCTATTAAAACATTAGTAGGAGAGCTAAATCAATAACCTAATGCATATCTAACAGCTACGTATTGTATCCATTCAATATTTTCTATTTGTCGTTTTCCGCACGAAAAAAATATAAAACTTGCATAATCAATTAATGACCTTCTATGGCTTTTATATTAAATTAGAAGGATTTCTGGGTCTACACCCTACCATGTACTTTTTAGAAATTTAATTATATTTATTGCTTTTAAACGCTTATTTTTAACGTAAGCTACATGTCTTTGAAACGATAATTTACAATCTAAGATAACACAAAGGTATTTTGTTGCTTCAGTTGATGTTATAAATATTACGCTAATTTTAATTTTAGTTTACCCTGGCTGAATTTGCAAATGATTAAAATGTATAAGAGAGGTTTTATAAGGTGCGAGTTCTAGACAAAATTTTCTTTTGACAGTATTAATAGATTTTTTTATGAAATTCGTACACGAGACAAGAGATTTTCTTTTAAAAAGTAACGCAACATCGTCAGCGAACATTGATACAATAGTATTAGGTTGCTGCAGATGAAATGGCCGATTTAGCAATGACATAAAGTTGGCTGCAATTTTAGTGTATGATGTTGGCACGAGGCGGCGTAAATGATATGACATATTGAAGTATAAATATTGCTACCTTGGTTTATGAAGCCATTTCTGTTTTGCACTTCATAGTGATCGTAAAAACAAAAAGAGAAAGTGAACGTGGAAGTGGATAAAAAACGGCTACTTTTACTATACGAATTTAAATTAGAGCACAACGTAACGGAAACAACGAGGAATATCAACAGCGCATTTGGGCTTGATACAGTTAGCGAACAAACCACTCGGCGGTGGTTCGAAAAATTCCGATCTGGAGATATGGACCTTGGAAATGAGCCACGTGGACACTCAGGACCATCGATCGATAACGACGAGCTGCGTGCATTAGTGGAGTCTGACCCCCGCCAAACCATAAGGGATCTTGCCGAGAAATTAGGCGTTCACAATTCGCAGTTTGCCACCACTTGCAACAACTTGGAAAAGTGAAAAAGCTTGACAAATGGGTTCCGCATGATCTTACCGAGCAAAACATGACGTGTCAAATAGAGATTTCAAGTTCTCTTCTCTCCCGCAACAAAAAGGAACCGTTCTTGCACCGAATTGTGAGCTGCGATAAAAAGTGGATTTTATACGATAATCGTCGCCGATCGGCCTAATGACTAGATGCTGATGAATCACCAAGACACATGCCGAAACCAAGTCTTTATCAAAAGAAAATAATGATAACTGTTTCGTGGTCTGTAGCTGGAGTTATCCACTATTCGTTCCTGCAACCTGGCGAAACCATCAATGCTGAGAAATACTGTGCTCAACCGGATGAAATGCATCAGAAATTGATAGTCCAACGACCTAGGCTTGTCAACAGGGCTGAAGTGATACTGCTTCATGATATCGCACGACCTCATGTATCGAAAACAACGGTCTAAAAATTCAACGAGTTGTGCTATGAGTCTCTTCCTCACCCTTCATATTCACCAGATCTCTCACCAACAGATTACCATTTCTTTAAATATTTGGATCACTTTTTGACAGGAAAAAGATAATAATAATAATAAAGCTGCTGTCAAAAATGCCTTCGAAGAGTTTCTTCGAACCAGAAACTCGGACTTCTACAAAACTGGAATCAATTTACTTGTATCTCGTTGGGAAAAGTGTGTTGCATCTATTGGCACCTATCTTGATCAAATAAATTGTCTTTATAAAAAGTTACAGCTGTTTAGAAATTTATTACTAAATCGGCCATTTCACTTGCAGCAACCTAATACACCTCTGCCGTGTTTTGTTCTCTCACTTTCTCTCTTCTGTAAATTTACCGCGTTTCACGAGTGCTGTTTAAACGGTCGACATTATGTGTTAGCATGTCGTCCCACTGTGACGTAATCGCGTAGATTATTTTTTTCTATTTATTTATTCGTTAGATTTTGGCGTGCATTTTCGATGATCGGGATGCGTGGTGGGCTACCGGATAGAATTAGTTTCTTTTAGTTTTCTTTGTGATCGAATGAGCGTCGAAATTGTGGGATTTAAACCTGACGTAGTGTGTGTGCATGAGTGAACTAGTGCGAAAAATTATATAATTTGTTTTGCTTTTCTTCATTATTCTGATGTCAATGGTATATATTTAATAGCAGCGTTATTGCAGTGATTAAGCATAAATTTTTCTATTAATTTATTAATATTCCCTCTATTTCTCTCTAGTTTACATGTCACCGATGGGCCACGCGACCAGTTTCTCATGAGACTTCCTCTGGAAAAAAGTTTAATAAATTGAATTTAAAAATGAAAAATAAATTTGATGATAATTTTTACTACCTGGCGCTCAACAACCCGCGTTAAATGAAATTGTAATTACCCATTTTTGTGGTGTATGGGTTTATAACGTCATAAATTTATATTTTTTTCTATTTTTCCTTCTTACGCTAGAGCCAACTACTAAGGTGGCAAAATAGGAAAACTTTAACTACGGAAGGCTCTTAATCATTTTTGGAGTGAAATAGACATTTTATTCAGCTGCTTGTTTTTAGAATGAAAATCTTTTCTTTTTAATACATATCGGATATATTTCTTTTGCTGATGCCAATTTTATGTAATATTAAAATTTTTTTTTCTTAAGACAAATGAAATTTTTACTTTGGTCTGTTTTTCAAAAATTTAACCAAATACTGTAAGGTTACTGTATCGTTTGAATTCAGATAGAGTTACGTCTTCTAGATGACTATGATGCCCAGCTTCTAGGGCACTATTGGTAATCACAAGCAGTAGCTTGTTCACGCTAATTCGTACTTCAATTAATAAAAAGTCAGGGACACATGTGTATAAGCCATTTTGATTTAAAGAATGTGATTTTGAAATAAACTTCGCCCAAAATGACTTAATTAAGTAGATAATAACTCCACCACCGCTTTTTCCCAATCTATTATTTCGGAATATTTTCTAATCTCTAAGAGTGAGAAATTCATTTAAAATTAAAGAGTTAATCCATATTTCGGATAATCAGATATGCTGAATTTATTAGCTGCAAAGAAGTGCTTAAAAGCATATGGAAGACAACATATTATGCGTTAACATGTCAACTGAAGCATCAAGTTAGTTTATTTCTATTTAGGCCCTTTTTTATTTTTTGATCACATGTGCATATCCCACAATGTACCCTCTGTGAATTACATTTGTAAGTAAGGTATCCGAAATTCAGGCATTTAACATTTAACATTTTAGGCATTTAGCATCTAACATTTCAGGTACTTTATTCTAATATGATCTAAAAATTTATGAGAAGTACTCGTATAGTTCTGGTACACTCTACCAAGAGTTTGAAGCAAAGACATTACATTCCTAGGAATCTTCATGATCTTCCTAGTCATAGGTCTTCCTACTAGTGCAGGTAATATACTATATATATATATATATATATATATACACACATATATACACATATAATAGTATAGATGACCTTGGAATATGAATATTCCATGCCATCTAAATGAGACTCTAAAAATTTTTTGTGAATTGCATCTTTGATCTTATTCGATTCAAGGCCATACAGAAAAATTCTTAAGTTAAACTTAGAATGACTTATAATTTCTTAGCCAACATCTGAGTCCCTTAGTTTCTTCTGTTTTTTTTTTCTAAATCTATTGATTTTGCATTGACACAAACTGTATTTCCTTCAGTTTTTGAAGTTTAATAAACTTCGAGACTCTCTTTAGAGGGAACATTGGTTAATATTATGACTATCTTAGTATCATGAAAAGTTTTGAATTTATTAGTTTTAGAGGAAATCGGGACAATAGTAAAATTTAAAGTTTTCTCTTTAAGCAAATGTGATCTTTGCGCATGCGATATAAGTGCCACAGAAATTCTAGATCATCGCAGTAATTCTCAAGGCACTCGTCCTAGAATTCCTGCCTCACAAGTGGCGTGATACTAAGAATCTGTGCCTGTTCTTTCCCTGGAGCTATTTTTTGATTTTAAGGGAGGCGTGAATGCCGCTCTTGAAGTGGGCCCAGCGCTATCTTGTATCCTGTGCCCTCTGCTCCTGTGCCTCTTCTTCCGCCAATAGTGGCGGCTCCTGTGTGACATTGCCCCTCATGTAACGCTGATGGTTCCTACTGGCTTTCTTCTGGGAGAGCAGCGTCTTCTCCAAGAGCTGGATTTGGTTGCCTTAGTGCGACCACTAAAGGCGGCGTTGGGATCTGGGGTGCAGGCAGGTGTTCCTTGAATGTGCTGGCTTCTTCGTCATGGGAGTCGGTAGATCCCCAGGAGGCTATTACACCATTGGAGGTTGGTAACCCTAGGCTATTCAGATTGCATGTTACTAACTCGTAGTGACGTTCTCTTAAGACGTTTCTCCTATTTTCCTTAGGCAAGACAAGTTTTCAGGCGTCCTTATCACTGACTGGCTCTTCAACTTCCTCGCTTTATAGGTGATAATAGAGTCACGCTGTAATTTCGCTCAGCAGATGTCATCATGCTGCTGGCGAACTCCAAGACTTCTTTCTTCCCGTCTATCTGCTGAACAGCGCCTATTTCGGTGTCGTTAGCGTGTGCATGGATTATGAAGTGGCATTTAAAGTACGCTAAAGCACTGCGGCAATAGCAATCAACGCCTTCACTATCTTAAAAGATGTTTGCTTCTCCTCCGTCTATTCATACTTCCGTTCTTTCTTCAGTACCTACGTAAGCAGCTCAACAATGATTGCGGAACTATCGTGTCCGGATCTGAATGGAAACCTTCTTGGATCTTGACCGCCACACCAAGATACTCTCTTCTGTCCAGCAGGAGACGCCGTTCTCTCTATTTACGGTCAATCCGGCGGCTCTTATCGGTTGCAGCACATGCTCGAGTCATTTCAAGGGCTCTCCAGACGTCTTCGAAATAATAATATTATTAAAATTAAAAAAAACACGTGGTTTGAATTCTGGACCGATCATGTTGTAGATCAGCCACTGGGAAATGGTACCTGTCTGGGATAGGCCATATGACATCCTTTTGAACTGGTTAAAGCCTAAGCTAGGCACGGTGAATGCCGTCAAACGCCTTAACTTCTTCTTTAGTGAACTCTGGTGGTATGCGCTGCTCAAATCCAGACTGGCAATATATTTCGCTCTTTGACGTTTGCGCAAAATACCATGCATATAGGGCAAGGAATAATCATTCGGATTTGTTATTGACTATAAAAAAGTCAATGTAGAAGCGGTATTTGCTGTTAGCCTTTTTGTCCATCACCATGGGACTTGACCACTCACTGTTTGATGGCTCAATCACATCAATACCTAGCATCTCTTTGACCTGATGCATTTCTTTCGTAATCTTCTTCAATACAAGATATTACCTTTATTTTATAGGCTGCGTATCTCTTTTGTCGATCTCGTGCATGATCCACGAGGTGTAGCTTAACGATTCTTAAGCGTTGGTCAGAAGATCATCCAAGAGTTTGTTAATTCTTGACCTCTCATCTTCAGTTAGTCTCAACGATGTTATATCTTACGCTTATGATACGTTGCGAACTTCTAACGACATTGGTTGTGTCGCATCTCTGATTTTATTTTGATCAGAACTCGGATTGAGCACTGCTCAGAACTGCCGCATGAAGTTAGTTCCTAAGTAGCAGTCTGACTCTAAGCTAGACTTTATGGTGACTCTTGTAGCGGTGGCGATTAGTAAGCCGTAGCTAACTGCAAGTCTGCAAATTCTAGCACCGTACGTGATATACCAGTATCGATCAGAGCGTAGATACGATACCTACCTACCGTAAGCGGCAATCAACATCGGGTGCTGTCACTCGGCGATATACAGAGAGTCTGTCTTTCTGCCTAATATTTTCGGTTAACATATTGCAGTAGACTTTGTCGTTCCTGTTCCCTGACTACAGTACGAGGATGGTCCCAGACGTACTCGGCCTAACAAAAAAAAACACAACAATTTTTGGTAAAAAACTCTTTATTTCTTAAAATAGTCTTCTTTTAGTTTGATACACTTTTTCCAACGATATCCAATAGTTTTAATACCCTGTTCGTTCCCCCGGTATTGGAAATATCCATTAACTGCCGGCTTCACCTTTTCATTATTGGCAAATCTTTGATTAGTGAGCCATTTTTTCAAGTTTGAAAAAAAAATAAATTGAAGGAGCTAAATCTAGCGAATAGAGAGCATGAGGAAGCAATTCGAACTTTAAGCAGATAGAACTATCTACGCCTTATTTAGAGCCGATTCTTCTTTTCCAGTCAATTGTATGGACTTCTTTTTTGTCTGAAGTATGAAGTGATGGACCCATGTCTTATCAATGGTTATGAATCGACAAAAAATTCACGAAACTATTTTTCTTTTTTCGTAAGCAAACGCGGCACCCATATTGCGCACAGCTTTCTCATTTCTGAATTTTCAGTCAATATGCGATGTACAGCGCTTTTTAAAATGCCTACCATATCTGCTAGCTCGGGTACTTTCAATTGACGGTCATCCAATACTGTTTGTGGAGTTTTTTTATCATTTCTGGTATTGCCGCCTCATACGGTGTCCACTGCGATGTTCATCTCAGCAGCTCGCACAGCTTCGTTCAAACTCTGCTATCCAATATTTTATTGTTGTAAATGAAAATACAGACTTTCCCAGAGTAGAGTCTAGCTTGGCTTGGATATTGGTTAGACTGAGACCCATCAAATGGAAGTATTGGATCGCATAACGATGACCAATATTTTCTGTGTTTACAAATTCACTACAGTCTGTCAAGTAAGAGTGTGGTCGTGTTAATTTATAAAAAAATTTATTTAATGAAACTTTAATATTTATATATACATTGTACACATTACAAACAATGATGCAATTTGGTCAATAATGTGTCCAGTCACCACCAGCGTCGATAATTGCCTGGCATCTCCGAGGCATGCTTTCTACTAATTTGACGGCGTATTCTAGTGGCAAGGATCTCCAGATCCGACGAATTTCGTAAGACAACGGCTTTAAAGTGTATGTGCGTCTTCCACGAAGCTTCCGTTTAATATATGCCCACACATTTTCAATAGGGTTTGCATCGGGCGACTGCGACGGCCAATCCAATGTAACGATGCCAGATTGAGTCTTCCACTGAGTACAGAGCTTGCTGCGGTGTTTAGAATCGTTGTCCTCCTGCAGAATCCAATCTTCATTTTTTGTGATGAACCATCGTTTCGCAGATGGCAGTAAAGCCTTTTTGTAGATTTTTATCATTTTCTCGGCATTTAGGTTGTCAGTAAACAGGTGAAAAGTGCCGAATCCCTGCTTTGAGAAGCAGCCCCAAAGATGCACCTTTTTTCCATGTTTTACGGTCCGCTGAACAAGCCTATTGGTGGAAGTTGACCAGGCTCGCGTGAGGACAGAACGTGCCCATATAGAACATTTATCAGTAAAAATGACATTTTCAAAATCTCTATCAATATTCTCATGCGCCCAAGCGAGTCGCTTTGTCACGTTTTTCAGTCAACAGAGGCTTCTTCATTGTGTTGTGCCATTTCAGATGATAAGCACGAAGATGGGTTCGGATAGTTTCATGGCATTTGCAATTTGCCACGCGCGGCTCGTAATGTGATATTTTTTGAAACTTTTACCTTATGATTGGAATTTGAGAGAGAAAGAGAGAGAGAGAGAGAGAGTGAGATAAGAATGCCTTGTTACAACTAACGTAATATAATATAGCTAACTACTAACTTCAAAATAAATATATTTCATTAATTAAATCTAAATAAATTATAACTTACTTAAATAACTAATATTGTTATAATATACATATATTTAATTAATTAAATCTAAATGAATTATAATTAATTTAAATAACTAATATTGTTATATTTTATTATAGCAATCAAAGTTTAGTTAAATATATAATATTAGTATCTAGTAGATAAGAGGGAGAAGGAGAATAAGAGGAAAATAAAAAATAAAAAACACGGCGAAATACATACTGACGTTACAATTGTAACAGGGCAGAATTTTTGCCTGTTACTTGAGCGTTGATTAGCAACGCAAAACCATTTTTACGGTAAGTAATTAAATAACATAACACCGAAACTAAAATTGCATATACTATACTAGGTTGTTCAAAAAGTTTTGAAAGCGGAAATGAAGATACTTTTTTTTGTTGGTGAAATCACTTTTATTGCTCAGTATAATCTCCCATAAGTTTGATACACTTGGTCCAATGGTCTTCCAACTTGTTTATCCCATCATGGAAGTGACTTTCTGCAAGGCCTGCAAAATACTCCACTATGACGGCTATAACCTCTTCGTTTGACGACAAATGCTTCCCACGAAGGAATTTCTTGGGGTGTGAAAACAGCCAGAAGTCAGAAGGAGCTGAAATAGGCGAATAAGGTGGATGCTGCAACAATTCGTACTTTAATTCGGTTATTTTAGTGATGGGTTTTTGAGCTGTGTGAGCGGGTGCATTGTCTTGATGAAAAATGATTTTTTTCTTGTGCAAACTGGGTCTTTTTTCACTAATTTTTGTTATCCAATTGGTCCAAAAGGTTACAATAATATTCAGAATTTATTGTTTTGCTAGTTTGGAGATAATCCACTAACAAAATCCCTATTGCATCCCAAAAAACTGACGCTAACACCTTCTTCGCTGATTTCTGGACACGAACTCGCTTCGGTGCCGAAGTGTCCGGTTGACACCACTCTTTAGCCTCTTGTTTTGATTCAGGGTCATGATGGTAGACCCAAGTCTCATCCATAGTGATGAATCGACGCAAAAAATCCTTTTTATCCTTTCGAAAACGCTCCAAATGTTGCTCAGAAAGTCGCATTCGAACGTGTTTTTGTTCCATTGTGAGCGAATGCGGCACCCATTGTGCACAGAGCTTTCTGAAAACCAAAACTTTATTTAAAATATGAGTCACACTGCCTAATGAGATGTCTTGGGCCTCTGCTAAATCTCTCTCGGTCAATCGACGATTTTCCAAAACTATATCCTGTACTTTTGCTATGAATGCTGGTGTTGATGCACTTTTTGGACGTCCTGAGCGTGGATCGTCTTCAACGCTTTTCCGACCACGTCTAAACTCTAAAACCCATCGATACATAGTTGGAAATGAAGGAGCAGATTCCTTTAACACTTTCACCATATTTGTATGAATTTCCATTGCTGATAAACCTTCCAAAACAAAGAATTTTATCACTGTACGATATTCGATTTTTTCTATTGTAAAAAAAATACTCTGACACGTCAACTTCAAATGGCTTGTAAACAAACAATGAATTAACAGAGTGGAATGAAACTTTGGGTATGTTTATATCAAAGATAAAATATTAAAATGGCGTAAAAATTTTGGTTCTTCTACTGCTCTATAGATGTCGCTTTTAAAACTTTTTGAACAACCTAGTACTACTTTCTTTTCTCTAATTTTATTCTAAAACATCCTGTCCTTTCCTTCGAGTTCTAATATTAAGTATAAAGAAGATGCTTGAGTCATCCAGTTCAAGCAGTCATCGAATAGCCCAAGTGCTATAGCTTAAAGACACTTATGATATAGTTCAAAGTTGCACTAACATAGTAGATTATGAACTCAAGGTACGTGAGAAGAATAATTTTCAATAGATACAAATGCTTGAAGAATTATGGTGTAGCTCCAAGAACTGCTTACTTAGCTTGTTGAAGGAAAGACAATAGAGGTTTGGGTGGCACGTTTTTATCAACAAACTATTATATTAAGAAAGCACATGCCTATCTAAACGTTATCTCCTATTATATCTGGAGTGCAAAAGATTATTTAAGAGGAAGCTGACGACTGCGCAAGCAGCGGATTTAGAGCAACACCTTTTTCAGGTTTTGAGTAACTTACAAGGTGTGGCAGAAAAGTAATGAGACTAGCAACACTGCAAGCGATCTGGTAACGCTGAGCTGTTGCCCAATCGCTTGCACGTGTATCAGTATCCTCCCATGGCTCAGTGCGAGTTTCAACTCCATCCGTTAACTACGTGACTTTTGTGACTGCTATTAGTAAAGTTGTGTTTTGGTTGTGCGTCACGCAAAATGGAACACTCATGTTAACGCCCCATGTCACACTGCCCTCTCCATTACAGAGCTTTTGACCTCAAAAGGCATTCTTGTAGTTCTCCAGCCCCCCTATTCACCTGACCTCAGTTCCTGTGACTTATTCCTTTTTCCTAAACTGAAAAATGTCCGCAAAGGACGTCATTTCATGACTTTAGAGAACATCCAAAAGAGTGTAACAAACATGCTAAAGACCATACCGGTTGAAGATTTTCAGCGCTGCTACTAAAAGTGAAAACAACGGCCACATCAGTATGTAGCTACCCAAAGGAACTACTTTAAAGAGGATAACATTGATGTTTGAAAAAAATAAAAACTTTGGTGAATAAAAAATCAGTCTCATCACTTTTCTGCCACACCTCGTAGAGCTACAGCTATAAGTTACACAAAGATGGAAAATTTGGCAGCTGGAGAAGAACGGTGCGCACGGCACTTACGTCGGTGGCGTTGTAACCAAGCAAGCCTTGCTGCAACGAGCGCGCCGCTATGAAGAAATGGGATATCGGCGAACTCGACGAAAAAGAAAGCTTCTCTCTGCGCCAAGGAAAGAGTTAGCATCTAGCCATCGTTGTGAGTAGCTAGCGTTTAGTCGTCTTCGTTAGAGTGTTACAGTTGAGCCGCCATTGTACAAAAAAATAGTTCCACCGCCATAACGTTAAGAGCTCATTTGAGGCGTGTCACGCTTGATAATAAAGCAATTGGTTTTAATCATTTATCTAGTCGTCATAGATGCGTTAAAAATTTTACGAGCGAGTATCGAGTCTGATGTTTCTACGAGCGATTGAATTTCAGTATAGCGAGGTGAGTTGCAGTAGGTGCGACGATTTCACCTAATCCCTGTCCGTGCGTGTGGTGTGTGTGTCGTGGGGTTCTTCGAGTTTGAGCTAAGCTCGAGATTCTTAAACAATAGTGTTTTTGAGTCAGTTTTATCAAGAATTACTTATAATTTTTTGTCTGAGACGGAAGTCGAGCCCACGTATAGCCGAGTCACTTAGTTAGTTCCTTTAGTTGAGATTTTTATATTTTCAAGATACTCCAAGCTAGAACTCGAGGTGCTGCGATACTGGCGAGTGCGGTTGGTGTCTATCTTTATCAGGAATTAGTTTTGTACAGAAATTATTATTAAAGCAAATATATTTTTATGTTAAGATTGTGATAAATTTATTTATATGCCGACCTAATTGCCACATGCGTTACACATAATAATAACCGGTGAACTTTGCTTTAAAAAAATTGTCTTCTCAGTTATCCTCCCGAAGCCAGACGTCTCTGTCGTTGAGTCTAACTTCCTTCCCTCAACCTCTATGAATTATCTTCTCCACAATAACGCTTATAAATAGTGAGAGGCAAGATAATTTTCTGCATCCGTACTTAATAAAAGTAAAGCGATGACTGAATTTCGTTTTTTCCGTAAAAAATCTCCAAATTTTTATAAGGACGGAAGTCCATGAAATTTGCTTTTCCATCGGTTATTCAGCGCTGAAATTTGATTTTTTATTAACATATTTATCGATTTTCAATCCACATAGTTTTTAATTTTCAAATTCATTCATGCTGCCATCTACAAGCTGGAGCGGTTTTCGAACATCTAATCTATTATACGCGAGGAAATAGCGTTATTCGCTGTTTATCTTATCTATCTTTGATTAACTCATTAAAACTAATGACTAGCCGAGTTTAGAAAACGCCAAACCAATCAAGCCATCAATTACTTTAGTAGAAAATTGTATATGTGTTTTGTTTGTCGATTCAATTGTTTATTGCAAAATCATTTAAACAAATTACCTAGAAGTTCGAAATTAAAAAAAAATAATTATGCCAATCGAATTTATGAGAAAAATTATGACAATAAGTCCAGTATCATTTTATTGTCTGGCCCTATTCTTTGCAATAAAACGTTATAAACAATAACAATAAATGAAATAGCGTTCTGACACATGAACACGCTATTGCACTTGGGTTTAAACTAACAACGACATAGATTGTTTTAGTCAATAGTGCGTAAGTGTTTTTCGTTTGTTAATTCGTTTGTTTGTGGCAAAATTATTTTAACAAATTGCACCGAAGATTGAAATTCTAGAAAATTATTGTAATTATGTCAATCGATTCGACGGAGAAAATCATAAAAGATAACATACGAGTACTTATATTATTAGAAAAAAATTGAATTTATAGTAAAATTATTATAAAGAAGAGTAAAGGAACAAGAACCAAAGTAAAATAAATTAGGTCCTGGACATCAATTCGAAAGATGTTTTTCTAATTTTCTGAATAAAAGGTATTGGTAGAACAAGTGCCCTCAGCTTTATACCAAATTGAATGAGCTTACTTCTTATGTATTGCTTTATACCAAGCCTTCCAAAATATTTCACTATTCTTCATCAAATAAAAAATTATTATTTATAAGTATTTTCGAGAAGGTTTTTGTGTGTTCATAGTCCACGTGGATAGAGAAGATTAAAAAACAATAGATACACTTTTATATAAAATCTTATTATTCATTTTATTAGTTAATCGTGAAAAGAGAAATATACGCGGGAATATTAGAATTGTCTGCTTTATTTTTAAGAGACATATACTCAAAGTTTAGAGTTTGATTATTTCGAGATTTAAATTTTAGACCTTGATGTGCATTCAAAAATTTAAACTTGCTTAATGCTGCCGAAGTCCTCGCTCTTAAGGAAGTAATTAGTCCTGACTCACAGTCTGCTCTTCAGAGGTTCAGCTCATGATCTCGCCCTTAGGTGATAAAATATGCCATCAACAAAATAGGAAAGATAAGCAAGAATAAATAGGAAGTATTTTCGAAAAGAAGGAAAAGTGGAAGAGAAAGAATGAAGGAAAGAAGATAATAAGAAAATTGGCGGAAGAGAGAAGAAGAGAGAGAAGAGAGAGAAGAGAGGGCCTTTCCACTCTTATCTGTACGCTTTAGTTCCTGAGGCCCGAAAAAGCCTTGATCTGTTTTAAATGACCAATTTTCCTTCTGTAGGTGATCTAATTTCCGCTCAGAGCGGGTGTTGGATTTGGTGACAACGAAAAGATGTCTTCACGTGTATCACTCTCTCTCTCTCTCTTTCATTAAGAATAATTATGCGAATAGTTATGTTATTATATAATATTAAAAAAATAAATTCTTGCTGTAATCATAAAAGTAACTTAAAACTATTATTAATATGAAAGCTATTGTTTATATAAAACTATAAAGCGTAAATATAAAAATAATATAAACATCTTAACATTACTTAAACAATTATAATTATTTTAAATAGAATAAAAATAACAAAAGAATATTACAGTGATAATCATTTTAAATATGCTTAAGGGCTTATATATGTAATATACAGTTGTAGCGGGCAAAATAAAGTGATTTTCTAGCTTTTCTTTCGACATGACAATAAACGTTTATTGAAAAAGTATGAACTCCATTAATTAGTATACGTATTATATACCTAGAACTTCAATTTAATTTTAAAATTTTTTTCATTAAAAAATATTAAAAAATGGCGGAGCTCCAGCTCTCTTTTCCAGGAGCACCTTTTGTCAGCATGTGTATATAAGCCCTTAAACTATAGCGAAACAACTTTATATATAACTAAAAATAATTAAACGCAAATAGAAATTATTTTAAACAATCTAAAATGTAAACTTATTCGTAATGTTATTTGATTTCATAATATAAATTAAAATAGAATTTAAATGTAATTGGCTACTATTATATATTATATAAAATTATATTAAATATATTAAAATGTAACCTCAATCTATTTTGTGTACATACAAATTATTGAAAATACACTCTGACAAAAAAGTATCCGGAAATTTAAAATAAAACGCAAAAATATTAAACTTCTTCAATATTTATTGAATCTCCTTTAAAATATGCTCCATTTGAAGCGATATACATGTGCGAACGTTTTTCCCAATCATGAAAACATTTTTTATAGGCGCTTTCAGGGATGGCCTTCAGCTCCTTCTGCGAATTTTTTTTTATGGCGTCTATGGAGTCAAATCTGGTTCCCCGAAGCGGTAATTTCAGTCTGGAGAAAAGAAAAAAGTCACATGGAGCTAGATCAGGCGAATAAGGTGGCTGGTCGATGGTATTTATCGAGTGTTTGGTCTTAAAATCGTTAATAATCGTGGCTCGATGAGATAGTGCGTTATCGTCATGCAAAATCCACGAATTTTTTTGCCACAAATCCAGCCGTTTACGGCGAATATTTTCACGCAAACGTCTCAAAACAGTTAAGGGGAGAAATCACAGTAGCACACAAAAAAATAGGCATATTTTCGGGAATTAATTTTAGCTGAATAAAAGTATCAATCGAAAATCTGTAAAGTAGGTTTTATAGCAATACTAAAAAAGTACAAAATGTAATTTTTTCAATAAAAAATATTTAAAAATGGCGGCTGCGCAGCATATGCCCCAAGGCGCCTATTTTTAAAAGCGTGTCGATGGCCGAAGACGTAGACTCCTTAATTTTTGATCTGAAAAAAAAACCAAAATTTTTTAGTTTTCGTATAACAACAGCTAGCAAGCTACGTAGGATTTTTTAATGTATTGATTTTTCACAAAATGGTGCATGTTTAAAAATAAAGTTAAATTTTTAACAAAAAAAAACGCCATCAAAACTTCGATAAAAAAACTAAGCCATATAAAATAAAAAATCCTACGTAGCTCCGTGAAAAAAGATATTTCAAAGCTACTGTCAAAATTTCAAGTTGATCGGTAAAGATTTGCTCGAGTTATGTCTTCGGCGAGCTCAAAAAAAGTGGTTTCGAGAAAAACGCGTTTTAAGTCTTAAGTACTGAGAAACCATACCTGAGTGGCGTTACCGCAGAATGAAAAATTTGGGCACTTGGACACTTTTGCCGTGTTCCATCATTTGGTATATTATTTTTAAGACCCTAAAGCACCTTTTAGGCGAAAAAAATTTTTTTCGAAAAATTGAAAATTTTACTGTGATTTCCCCCCTTAAATAGAAGTCCTTATTGACCGTTTGACCTTGCGGAACGAATTCATGATGAACCACACCACGAATATCGAAGAAAACAATAAGCATCGTCTTGATTTTCAAACGACTTTTGCGAGGTTTCTTCGGTTTCGGCTCATTTTTTCCCACCCATTCCGATGATTGTTGGCTCGTTTGTGTGCCGTATTCATAGACCCATGTCTCGTCACCAGTTATGATCCGTCCCATGAACGTGGGATCAGAATTCGCACGATCCAGCATGTCTGCAGCTACCTGCATCCGGTACTGTTTTTGAAGAAAATTCAGCTCCAACGGAACGAGCCGAGCGGCGACGCGCTGCATGCCCAATTGGTTCACCAAAATCAAACGAGCGATTTCACGAGAGATGTTAAGATCACGAGCTATCTCTCTAACACTGGCATGACGATTTTCGAGCACAATTTTCTTGATTTTTTCGACGTTATCATTGGTTGAAGAGGTCGACGGTCATCCTGAACGAGGCAAATCTTCGACGATCTCCCGACCGTTTTTAAAGGCTTTGTACCATTCGTACACTTGGGTTTTCGATAAAACAGAGTCTCCATAAGCCTTTTCCAGCATTCGCAACGAGTCAGCACACGAAATTTCGTTTAAAACACAAAATTTGAGACAAACTCTTTGTTCAATATTTTTTTCCATTGTAACATTCGCAGACTACCACTGAGGTCGACTGGTTTTAACAGCTGTCGTGAACAAACTAGTTGACAGACCGCACTTATGTTTGGCATAGTAATTACGGACAGCCCTACCAACATACAGAAACTTCAAATACTTAAAAATACTCAACGCGGGCAATTCAAATGAGAATTTCCGGATACTTTTGTGTCAGAGTGTATACATGAATGTGAATAATACTTTTTTAAATGCAAACATTGTATATCTTGATATAATTAATTGTAGTATACAATTATTATAAATATTTTGATATCTAACGTAAACCATTCATATATAATTAACTAAATTGTAATGTCGGTGATGACGCTACGGTGCGTTATTTGATGTAACGCAAGTGGTCGCTGCCTTTTAGAGCCTAAGCAATGAAGCTTACGGGCTCGGGACAGCGGAGGAGTTTTAGTTTTACTTTTCTTGGCTTTTCTAAGAAAAAAGTGGTGAATTGCAGGACTAAGCGTGCGTCTAGGCCGAAACTCAGGCCAGCTACGCCGCTCTGGAGTAGGACCTAACAGTTTATTTATCGGATAAAAGAAGTTAGCCGAAACTCAGGCTAACTTTACCTTTTCGGAAAATATTAATAATGAAAAAAAGAAAAAGACTATATAGAAAAAATAAAGACACATAAGGTGGTAGAAAATAAATAGAAAAAAATATATTATGACTCACGATATCTCAATTGGATTAAACTCACTTTTATTTGATTATCGATTTATGGTGGTTGGATCTAATCTCTCTTTCTCTCTCTCTCTCTCTCTCTCTCTCTCTCTCTCCCTTTTTCTCTCTCTCTCTCTCTCTCTCTCTTGGTCTGGTTAATGGCTGATGCGTGTTGACTTCTTGAATACATGAAAAAGAACGGGAGCTCCGGCAAGTCCAGCGAGTGCCGCAAGTTCAGTAGTACAGTAGTCCGGTAGTCCTGGAGTCCGGGAGTACGCTCCCCGCAGGTAGATCTTCTTTCTTTATGCATTCGTATAGCGATGACGTTGTGATATTTTAATTGCTCGAAATTAGTACGGGGTGAACGCTAATGCTCTATCTTCAAGGCGTTCCGTTTGAGTGGGAGAGTGAGAATTAGAGAGGGATATTTCCTTTTTGCATAATTTTTATACATTTTTATTTTCTATTGTTTATAGTAGAAATACATTAAATTAAATTACATGATCGTTTTTTATTTAAAATTTGATGCGTATTACAAAAAAAACGAAGTTTTTGTTGCATTTTTACGCATTAAATCCATATGGATAGCTAAGTAAAAAATAATTATTTAAATAAACGAAAAATGATTGTTACGCAGGACACGGGTGGTATCTGTGGGTAAGTAGAATAATAAATAAAATATAATTTATGATTATAAAACGGTAGAAAAAAAAATAATTGCAAAAATAGTAATTTAAATAATTATTCTTTATAAATTACAATTTTTGCTTAATCTGTAGGTAATTGTTTTGGCCTGTCGGATGAGTACCAGGCTGTTCAATAAGTTTTGCGGTTCGATAAAAGTGGGTGTTGCTGCTAGCCTAAATTTTTTTTTTATTATGTTGGTACACTCTTTATATGAACGTATGTAAAGTTTAATTTCAATCTGTCAATTCATTCTTTGTTTACAAGCGATTTAGTATCGACATGTCACAGTATTTTTTTACAATGGAAAAAATCAAGTATCGTGCAGTGATTGAATTTTTATTTTTGGAAGGTTTAAAAGCAAAGGAAATTTATGAACGAATGTTTAAAGTGTATAAGGACTCTTCGCCTTTAATTAGTACAGTAGAAAGATGGGTTGCTGAATTTAAACGTGGTCGTACAAGCCTTGAAGACGATCCACGTCAAGGACGTCCAAAAACAGCAACAACACCAGAAATCGTAGAAAAAATACAGGATATCGTATTGGAAAATCGTCGAGTGACTGAAAGAGATTTAGTAGAAGCCCTAGGCATCCCATTGGGCTGCGTAAGCAATATTTTGACTAAAGTATTGGGTTTCAGAAAGCTGTGTGCACAATGGGTGCCGCATTTGCTAACAATGGAACAAAAACACATTCGAATGCGACTTTCTCAGCAACATTTAGAGCGTTTTTGAAAGGATAAAGTGGATTTTGTGCGTCGATTCATCACTATGGATGAGGCGTGGGTCTATCACCATGATCCTGAATCAAAACAGGTGGTTAAAGAGTGATGTGAACCTGGTTCTTTGGCTCCAAAACGAGCTCGTGTCCAGAAATCGGCCAAAAAGGTGTTAGCATCAGTTTTTTGGGATGCAAAAGAAATTTTGTTTGTGGATTACTTGCAAACTGGTAGAATAATAAATTCTTAATATTATTGTAACCTTTTAGACCAGCTGAAGAAAAAAAATTTGTGTAAAAAGACCCGGTTTGCAGAAGAAAAAAATTCCTTTTTTATCAGGACCATACACCGTGTCACAAGAGTATTTTGACAATGGCTAAAATCCATGAATAAAAGTTCGAATTGTTGAAACATCTACCGTATTCACCAGATTTGGCCCCTTGCGACTTCCATCTGTTTCCAGACCTAAAAAAATTCATGCGTGGAAAGCGTTTTTCATCAAATGATGAGGTCATAACAGATGTGGAAGCGTATTTTGCAGCCCTTCCAGATTCTCACTTCAAGGATGGAATTCATAAATTGGAATCTTGTTGGAACAAGCGTATTGATGTTCAGGGAGACTGTACTGAATGATAAAGTGTATTTTAAACCGTAAAATTGTCTTTTTCTTATCGAACCGCAAAACTTATTGAACAGTCTGGTATCTCCTTGCATACGTAGGCTAGAGGTCCATGGCCTTGTACCTTACTCCGAAATAAATTTCTTCTTTTTCTATATCTACGAGGGTAGTACCAAAAGTACCCGACCTGACTTATGACTACTGAATAATAAAGTGTATTTCAAACCATAAAATTGTGTTTTTTATATCGAACCGCAAAAGCTATTGAACAGCCTGGTACACTTTGCTATTGTGAATTATTTTGTTTTTAAAATTATATCCGCTAAATGGCATACTCCTTTGTTGATATATTCACGAAGTCTTTCCCGAAAGTTCTCAATACATCTTCGTATTATATCTCTTGGAATGGCCAAGGTCGTTTGATTTATCGCCTTGTGATTTTTTTCTTTGGAGACACTTAAAGGCTCAAGTGTACAAATATCGTCCCACAACACTGCAAGCACTTAAGAAGGCTATTACCCAGGAAGTGGCAGCCATTTTAAGAGAAATGACACGAAGATATATGGAGAACTTTCGGGAAAAACTTCGTCAATATGCCAACAATCCAGGAGGTAATTTAGCGGATGTAATATTTAAAACTAAATAATCCAAAATAGCAAAGTATATATTTTTCACAAATAAAAGTATTTTTTCTTTAACTTTTTTAGGTTTACTGTGACAACCTATTGAAATGAGAGAGGTTTTATTGCCGAACCCAGTATTATTACTTATTTGATTTTATTTATTTTATTAATTTAGCTGTAAATTCATTTTTGTAAATTCTTTGATTTTCTTATTGTTATTAATTTTATTCTATTTTTACATTTACACCTCGAATTTTGTATTTAACAAAGTAAAAAAACGAAGTTCAAAATATAATTTTGTATAATTTACCATCTGTCTACTATCTATTTGGTTTGGCACCAACTTTAAATAGATTAGTAGGTAGCGCATACAATAAAATTCTACAGGGTGCGGCAACATAACTTACCTTTTTCAAAACTTAATAAAACCTATTATATGAATCAGAAAATTTTTAATTGTTTTTTATAATGTAGGCGCATACCTAAAGTTTTGTTTTACATGGTCTTGAAGATCAAATTAGGTAGATGACGTCTCCCATTCTCCACACACTGAGTAAACCGATTTCTGGCGTTTGTCATCACTCTTGCCAGCATAGCAGGCGATATGTTGGCGATTTCTTCCTGGATGCTGGTCTCCAAATCTTGTAGGGTCTTTGGACGGTTTACATAAACAGGGAATTTTGGAAAACCCCATAGAAAAAAATCACAAGGGTCCAAATCGGGAGGGCAGGCCGGCTACTGTTGCTGTGACTTAATTTTTTTGAAAGAACCATGGATTAATAATTACAGCTGAGGAGATTCCACACCACACAGTGACTTTAAGTGAATGCAGAAGCCTTTAATGCAATTCTCGAGGATTGGTGCTAGCCTACTAGCGCATGTTTTGTTTGTTGACAGATCCACACAAATGAAAATGCGCTTCATCACTAAAAATAGCGTCCTCAAGAGCGACTTCGAGAAGAACTTCACACGCGTTTCTCTGAGAATTGAAGTAAGGATGGAAATGAAGACTATCATGAAGAATTCTGCTGACAGAACGATGTCAAGTGGTAATATTAAATCGTCCTCTGCGAGTTCTAACACTCCGCGCTACTAGGGCTTTTCATAAGTCTCCCGTCATCGCCTGGTCACGCAACATCTCCCCCACTCGATTCGCAACACTCTTTATCTAGGTTCTAAACACTGCACGACACGACAAAAAACTTAAAGGACATTTGATAAAGATCTTAGCAAAACGTGGACGCTATCGGTTTCCCAAACAGCAAGCCCTATGCCTGATAAATAGTCTTCAAAAGCCGGCAACCCGTCAAAATCGCGTAAAAGTCTAAACACACGCTTCTCGTCGACGACTTTAAACGGTTATTTCATCTCATAATTATATATCAAATTATATTAAATATAAAACTTGTATTAAACTAAATTATATTTAGTTCTAAGAATAGATGCACTTTATAACCTAATATATTCGAAATAATTTATTGTTATAATTATATTTATCTTACACGTTTAATTTATGTTTAAAAAAATAGTATTCACGGTATTAACAATTGAATATATTTATGATAATTTTTAGCAGCGTAGAATTACATATTGTATTTTATTTACATTAAACTTAGTAATACTAAGTTAATTATATTTAAATAGTTTAAGTTAAATTAATATATATTTAAAATAATTTTAACTGCAAGTAATTGTATCAAGATATATTATGATAACATTGCAAATATCGGGAGTACAAATTATTTCGGTCCGTTTTTTTGCAGTCAAAAATGCATTTATTTCAAAATAAAAACAATTAAAATATTAATAAAATTATCGTCTATCGCTAGTTACTACTTTTTTCCACCTCACAGGCAATTTTCAAATTCCATCACGAAGAAATATCTCGTCTTTTGAGGTGATCCAAGTTGGGAGCCAATTTTCGATTTCTGCGAAAAAAAGTGAATTGATGACCAGCCAGATCCTGCTGCATCCCTCAGAACAACTAGTAATCAGAAGGAGCAATGTCCGGAGAATACGGCGAGTGCGGAAAAATATCCCACTTGAGCGTTCCCAAATATTTTTTCACGACTTTGGCGGCGTGAGGCCGAGCGTTGTTATGCAGAAAAATAACTTTGTCAAGTCTTTCCTTGTATTGCGGCCGTTCTTCTCGCAATGCATGGCTCAAACGAATCAATTGCAGCCTATACTAATCTGCCGTTATATTATCGCCAGGTTATAGCAGCTCTTAGGACACAACACCCTTTCGGTCCAAGCAGATACACAACATGATCTTCAAACCATGAATATTCGGCTTTGGTGTTGATATTGAGATCGATGGCAACGATTGACCGGGCATAGCTTCTTTTTCTTTTAAGGGTTATCGTAGAATATCCATTTTTCATCCCAAGTAACAGTTCTATGTGAAAAAACCTTTCTACGTTGCCTTTGAATCAGCTGTTCGCAACAGAAGGATTGCCTGTCAATGTTTCTCGGTTTCAGTTTATAAGACACCTAATTGCTTTACTTTTGAATCATTCCCATGGATTTTAATCGTACAGAAACTGCTTGTTGAGTCACTCCCAATGATTCTGCAAGCTCCTCTTGCGTTTGACTCGGATCCTCCTCGAGTAATGCCTCCAACTTCTTGTCTTCGAATTTTTTTGGCTGTCCAGAGCGAGGCTTGCCTTCAACGCTGAAATCTCCATTCTTGAAACATCGAAACCATTCCCTACAGGAATTATTAGTTAAAGAATTGTCACTATTAATTTCTACAAGCATTCAATGCGCTTCAGCTGCACTTTTCTTCCAATTAAAACAAAACTAAAACCTCCCGCAAATGCTGCTTAGTTAACACAAAATTGGACATATTTAACACAGTTTAAAACAAGTTTTTTTTTGAAACTTGAAGCGATATAAGCTGAATATTATTGACAGATGTCTAATCTCTGTGAAACTACCGACTTTAGCTGTTACTATTAAATATTCATAATAGCCAGAGCCATCTTTTAAAAACGGGCCGAACTAATTTGTACTCCCAATGGTATTGTTTATATCTACATACATTAACAATAACTGATAATCGCATAGAACTATAAACAATAATATTTATATCGAACTAAGCTACATTTACAATAGTTACACACAAAATAGATTTAGGTTATATTTCAATATATTAAACATGATTTTATACAAAGCGTAATATAAGATAATTACATTTAAATTGTATTTAGGTTTATATTTTAGATCGTTTAAAATAATTTCTATTTGCGTTTAATTATATTTAGTTATATTTGAAGTAGTTTTGCTATAGTTCAAGCATATTTTAAATGATTATCACCTGAATAGTAAAGTGTTGTTCTTATTTTATTTAAAATAATTATTGGGTGTACAACTTTGCTTCCGCCGTTTTGCAATAGATGGCTGTAGCGGTAAGTGGCAGTTAAAATAAATAGATCATAGATGTCATATAATAAGCTTAGGTATTTGTAAACATAACGCCATCAAAATATTAGTCGATTTGTGTCTGCATCATAAAGTTATTCTCGATTAAACATGTCAGCTTACGAGCCAAATTCTCGTCATTTGCAGGAGGTTTTAATTTTCTGCTTTAATATGAAGAAATCTGCGACTTAGGCTCATTGAATGCTCTTAAATACCTATGATGAGGCTGCTATTAGTAAAAGAACGTGTCGAGAGTAATTTCAACTCTTCAAGAACGGCGATTTTAACGTCGAAGACCAGCATGGCGGTTGAACAAAGAAGGTTTTCGAAGATGCAGAATTGGAGGCATTACTCGATCAAGACTCGTGCCAAACGCAACAAGAATTAGCAGGATCATTGGGAGTGACGCAACAAGCCATTTTAAAACGCCTAAGAGTCATAGGAATGATTCAGAAACAAGGAAATTGGGTGCCGTACGAGTTGAAGCCGAGAGATGTTGAACGGCGTTTGTGTGTTTGTGAACAGCTGCTTGCAAGGCAAAGACGGAAGGGATTTCTGCATCGCATTGTGACTAGGGACGAAAAATAGGTTCACTACGATAATCCCAAGCGCAGAAAATCATGGGGATATCCCGGCCATGCTTCCACGTCGACGGCCAAACCGAATAATCACGGTTCCAAGGTCATGCTCAGTATTTGGTGAGACCAGCTCGGCGTAGTGTATTATGAGTTGTTAAAACCGACTGAAACAATCACAGGCGATCGTTATCAAACGCAATTAATGCGTTTGAGCCGAGCATTGAAAAACAAACGGCCGCAATACAACGAGAGACATGATAAAGTGATTTTACAGCATGACTATGCTTGACCCCATGTTGCGAAAGTGGTCAAGACATACTTGGAAACTTTGAAATGGGAAGTCCTACCCCACCCGCCGTATTCTCTAGACGTTGCTCCCTCGGACTATCACTTGTTTCGATCAATGGCACACGGCATGGCTGACCAGTACTTCCGGTCTTATGAAGAAGTAAAAAATTGGATCGATTCGTGGATCTATTTAAAAGATGACCAGTTTTTCTAACGCGGGATTCATATGCTGTCCGAAAGATGGCAGAAAGTAGTGGCCAGCGATGGACAATACTTTGAATCATAAATGTATAACCAGTTTTTTACAATAGAGCCTCGAACTTCGGAAAAAAACGGCGGAAGCAAAGTTGTACACCCAATTTTAGTACGTTCGAGTAATGTTAAGATGTTTGAATATTTACGCTTTATAGTTTCATACAAACAACAGCTTTCATATCAATAATAGTTTAAAGTCACTTTTATGTATACAGCGATATTTCATATTTTTTATATAATAACTATTCGCATGATAATTATAAATGAGAGAGAGAGAGAGAGAAATACACGTAAAGAGGTCGCTTTGCTGTCACTAAACTCAACACCCTTTCTTTACGGAAACTAGACTGCCCACGCAAGAAAAATTAGCTATTCAAGATAGGTCAAGGCCCTTTTAAAACTTGGCTGCTCACCAACCAAAGCATAAAGATAACAGATAAATGGAAAGGCTCTCTTTTTTTTCTTTTCTTTCCTCCTTCGCTAATATTCCTGCATCCTTCTTTTCTTCAATCTCTCCCACTTATCCTCCTTTTTCGAAATACTTCTCTTTCTTCCAGCTTATTTTCTCCCTCTTTCTTCCTGCTTCGTTTGTGGGATATTTTATTACTTAAGGGCAAGGTGATGAGCAGAATCACCGCAAAGCAGACCAAGTCAGGACACGTGTCTTCCTTAACCTCGAGACAGCCGGAATTTTGAAAAAATGAAAAGTTGATTTTTTCCATATATTGGGTTGTTCGATAATTAATGTCGCTTTTTTCTCATAGATGGCGTGAACTGCATATTTCATGTAGTAGCCGTTGCGTGGCGTACATTATTATATACTATTATAAAGGTTAGACTGTACACTATCTTCTGTCAAAAACTGAGCGTCATTAGTAAATAACAAGTTGGTTAAAAATTAAGTTGAAAATGGACAATCAAAGTGAGCATTATCGGCATATTTTATTGTTTTACTTCTGAAAAGGCAAAAATGCGGTGCAAGCTTGGAAGAAATTGTGTGAAGTTTATGGTGAGGACTGCCTCACTAAACGCGTGACGGCGTTGATTTGCTCGCTTTCGTTCTGAAAATTTTATTGTGCAAGATGCACCACATACTGGTCGTCCAACCACTACTAATGACGACAAAATAAAGGCGTCAATCGAAACTAATTGGCATACGATAACTCGAGAGATAGCAAAGAAGCTCGGCATATCGAATTCAACCGTTTACTTGCACTTACAACAGCTTGGTTACGAAAACAAACTGAATGATTGGGTTCCTCACGAATTAGAGGAAATCCACCTCACGAAACGCATTAACATACGTGGCTCTTTGCTGAATCGTAACGAAAACGGCCCATTTCTAAAAAGAATCATAACGGGTGATGAAACATGGATTGTGTACGATAATGTAGTTCAAAAACGATCATGGATCAAGCAAGATAAGTCCCCACGATCGCCATCCAAAGCCAATATTTACCAGAAAAACATTATGCTTTCTATGTGGTGGGATAACAAGGATATAGTCTACTTTGAGCTGCTTCTAAAAAACCAAACTAACACATCGTACAATAAGTCCCGAGACTAACAACGAAAACAACATTTTTTTTCAAAAATCATTTTTATGTATCAATATAATCTCCTTTTAGAGTAATACAATCTTTCCAACACCTTTCCAACATTTCTATACCATGTTTATAGAAGGACTTATCCTTTGCTTTAAAATAGGCTTCAGTTTCAGCAATGACCTCATTCGAGCCAAATTTGTTTCCCTGGAGCATTTTCTTGAGATCAGCAAAGAGCCAGTAGTCGCTGGGGGCTAAATCCGGTGAATACGGGGGGTGGGGAAGCAAACCAAAGCCCAGTTCGTTCAATTTTGCCATTGTTTCCATAGACTTGTGGCATGGTGCATTGTCTTGGTGAAAAAGGATTTTTTTCTTCTTCATGTGCGGTCGTTTTGCTGCGATCTCCTCCTTCAAACGTACCAGCAAGTCAATATAATAATCACTGTTGATCGATTTATCTTTTTCTAGGTAGTCAATTACAATCACGCCATGTGTATCCCAAAAAACAGACACCATAACTTTGCCAACAGACTGCTGCGTTTTTGGACGCTTTGGGCGGCTTGCGCCAGCCATGCGCCACTCAGATGATTGCCGATTCGACTCCGGAGTGAAATGATGTATCCATGTTTCATACATGGTCACGTATCGACGCAGTAAATCCTTTTTATTGCGAGTAAATAGCGATAAACAGCTCTCTAAATTGTCGACTCGTTGCTGTTTTTGTTCCACTGTAAGCAATCGCGGCACCCACTTGGAAAAAACCTTTTTCATGCTCAATTTATTATGAAGGATTGTAAATACGGTTTCAGATGATATCTGTGTCATTTCTGCAATCTCACAGACCTTCACTTTGCGATTTTTTATTACAATTTTTAACACTTCACTCACATTTTCCTGTGTAACGGCTTCCAATGGCCTACCCGAACGTTCCACATCGTTTGCGTCTGTACGACCACGTTTAAACTCAGCATACCAACGACAAATCGTTGGTTTGGATGGAGAGGAGTCCGGGTAATGTTTTTCAAGCCATTGCTAGGCTTCTACGGTGTTTTTATCTATTAAAAAACAATGTTTTATCAACACGCGAAACTCGCTTTTTTCCATTTTTCAAACAAATTACAAAGTGACTTCACTCTAACCTCGATAACTCTGCTGTATGTGATCCGATCGACGTAAAATTTTTACACGTTTCATGTAAAGGTTTGCACTCTATGGAAACGCGGCCAGTTTGGTATTACTAGCACTATCTCTGGGTTAGTTTTGGGACTTATTGAGCGATGTGTAAAAATAACCTTGTAAATAAAGAACAAGGATACGTTTAAGGTCATAGTAAAGTCAGCATCTCAATACCCAATAACTTTTGTCTGAATCATTTTTTTTTTTACATTGCAATTTTTTGAGGTATATAGCTGTCTAAGTTAAAATGGGACACTATGTATATAAATATATATACATATACACATACAGGGTGGGCCATTTTAATTTCTTTACCTAAATATCTCAGAATTTAAGTAAGAAACAAAAAAAAATTTTAGACAAAAGTTGAAGAAGGCATAGGGGGTCATATAACAATGATCTTTAGCTTGACCTTGGAGTTGATCTTTGAGGGAAGGTTTACGTTTTTATTGACCGAAACAACAGTTTTTTTTGAAATTTTCTTTTTCATAGAAGGAAATTAATAAACAACTCAAATTGTTCGCTACTTGTTTAATACAATAAAAAGTACAAAAAAAAATATTTTTTATGACAAAATATCGCGACGGTAATTAATGGCATGCCCCGTAAAGTGACCATCTCCAAAAAAGGTGGCCCGCTGTTGGCCACTCTAGCACCTGCAAAAATGAACAAAAAAAAAAATCAAAAAAATTGTATAAAATATATGAGTTTAGTCGGCATCTGACCAACAATCATCGCTAAAAATCAAGAATTAACAAAATGGCGGGCATTCGAATTTTCTTTTTTCATTATTGAGTTTTTTTTCACTCTTTAAAGTACTCTAAAAATAAAAATAATGCATATATCATCTTGATTGTAGTCCACATTCCGATAAATACTTTAACAATTAAAAAAAAAAAATGGCGATCTATCGTGTAGTTTTTTAGTAATCGTGGCCAACAGTTCGAGAAACGTGGTTTTGAGAAAAACACGTTTAAAGATTTCATTAACGATTAATCTGTGTTAACGTCGGTCCCGTTTTTGTTCCATAGCTTTAAAAAAAATATACATACGACTAAACGGTTTTGAGAATATATTCTACACGTAATTAACTACAAAAAATGTGAAAAAAGAAAAATCGATTTTTTGGTTTAGAAAAAGGTAAACCTCCCCTTAAGGTCAGTTGAATGTCAACTTAATTTTTTTTAATAGAAACCCCTATTTTTTATACTGGAATCGGTAAGATCAAAAAATTTTGCATCAAATTTGTTTCTAACAAAATTTTATTTTGTGACCTCAAAGAGGTCAAAAATCTAGGTCGAATATCATAAGCCGTTTCTTGCAATTACTGCATTACCGTGGCTTTTAGGAAAAATAAACTAATCTATTATTAATCTTAAGCACTATTAATACTCACTCTACTAACCCTAAGCCCAACCTTAACATATTACCACCCCACCCGCCCCGGCAACCCCCTTCACCCCCCACAATTCCCTTTCTCTTAAGATCAACTGTTCTACCAAAAGTTTCATCCTCCAAATCCCTATTTTTGATGCTGGAATCGAAATGAACGAAAAATTCTACATTATTTTTGTCCTAGAGAAAATTTTATTTTGTGGCCTCCAAGAGGTCAAAAATCAAAGTCAAATACCTTGAAAGGCGTTTTCATGCTAACGTAATTTTTAGGAATAATAAAATAAAAATTTCGTACACGTGTTTGAATTCGAATTTTTTAGCGAAAAAAAACAGGTTTTGACTTTAACACTATAATTTATAAAAAATAAAATTTTCATAAACCCCTTATAGGTCCACTAGATAAACATGTTTTGAAAATATTTACATACAAATTAGGCCATTAGGTCACGTGATATTATTGAGAAACTTTCCACCAAAATTCATCTTTTTTTTAAGACGTTTTAGAAGATCAGCTATCACACTGCCATTTTGTTTTTAATTGTCATGAGGAAAACACACACGCTTATTTCCTCTCCAACACCCGTACACCTCATTGATCTCAAATACTATTTATCACTACGCTGCCTACCTAATGTTCTACTTGCTTGTAGGAAGAGGTGAGTAGGACATTTGCGGGTAGAGCTTGCGGTGGGAAGAAAAATAAAGATAAGTGTGAACCTTAAGTCGACTTCAAAGTTGACTTTCACAATTATTTTAAGGCCATCTTCACATTTTGAGATAAAATCCTTTGTTTTCGATTCAGGAATTAACCTCTATTTTCCAAACCGCCAATCTTCCCTTTTACCTACGTGTACCCTGCACATCTTAAATTTTAAACTTACTATCTACCACGACTCTACTTTTTTAAAATTCAATTTGCTAGTAAAATTCATTTAGAAGGGTATTATTCAGTAGATTTCAAGATAGGAAAGACAATAATAAAGGTAAACTTTAATTTGACCTTTTAGCTAACTTCACAGGTTATTTTAAAATCAACTTTATTATTTATAGTAAACTTTATTTTTAATGCTGAAATAGAAAGTAGACTTTGAAAATATTTTAGAAGAAGTTAATTATCTTATCTTTGAAAAGTTGCTTATCGCATAAATGTCTTGAATATCTGATTTTTAATCATGACAATGGTTAAGACATTTCTGATTCGTGTGACTTTTTGTTAAATGACAAAATTAATTATATTTTTTAACATTTTACATTTCGGTCAATCTTAGAAAGTACATTTATATTACAGTTGCAGTCGGGGCTTCATTCTTTTTCTTTTCATAGCTTTTTAAAATTTTAATTATTATTTTATCTTAATTCTGCAAACGTGACTAACAGAACTGAAAATGGCTGACTATTAGCCCAATGATATCATTGATATGATAATGCTTCTAGGGGAAAGTCATAATAATTATCGTGCTACGGCAAGACTACGCTGAACGCTTTCGTAATAGAAGACATCCTGATTATAGAACAATAATCCAGTTAATACAAAGAGCTCGTGGTGGACAGCTGGTCCGTTAACGCAGGCGTCATAAATATGACGAAAATGATGTTTATGTTGTGACTGTTCTTGCAATCATTCATCTTGACCCTCATATTAGCAGTTGCCGAGTTGAAAAAAAAATCGGTATACCTAGAAAAACCTTCTTGAGAATCCTTAAAGTCCGTAGATACCATGCCTATTACATAACTTTAGTTCGAAAGTTACAGTTTAATCATTTTTAACAGCGCATTGTGTTTTGCCAATAGGCTTTGGATATGATAGAAAATTATCCTGATTTTTTCAATTTTGTGTTTTTTTCTAATGAGGCAAAAATTGGAAGTGACGGGGAGCTCAATAGGCATAATTGCCATTATTGGTCCGATGAGAATCCTCACTTGCATAGAACAGTCAATCATCAAAGACGTTGGAGCCTTATAGTATGGTGTGGAATTATAAATGGGTAATTAATTGGTCCTTACTTTCTTGAAGAATATGTTGACAGGAATATCTATTTACAGTTCATTAGAGATCAGTTACCAGTGCTGATAGAAGATGTCGATCCAGAGAAGCGACGAAGAATGTGGTTCCAGCGTGATGGTGCACCAGCACATTTTGCACGGATCGTACGGAATTTCTCGAATGAAAACTACAATGGTAGATGAATTGGACGAGGAGGTCCTAGAAACTGGGCTGCTTGTTTACCTGATATGACATCCCTAGATTTCTTTTTATGGGGCTACATAACTAATGTTATTTTAAAACAACAGCTTACGACAAGATTAAACATTCAAGACCGCATTAGTCGAGCGTGTGCTGCGATCCCAAGGCAAATTCTGCTTAACACGGTGCGCTATTTTAAAAGACGTTTTTTTTGTGCCTTAAAGCAGACGGACGTAACTTCAAGCATTTGCTTCAAGGTTGAATTAGTAATCGTAAAACTAGTGAGAGGCGAGGGGACTCATTTCAATCCAGCACCCCGAATAGTAAGAGGCTAGGGGACTCACTTTAAACCAGCACGCCGAACAGTTAGGCGAGGGGACTCACTTTAATCTAGCACCCCAAATAGTGAGAGACAAGGAGACTCACTTTAATCCAGCACCCGAAAGGAAACAGAACTTACTACGTCCGCGTCGTTGTTTCTAGCAACTGGACCTATTTGTCCAATCCACGAACCATTGTAATTTTTAACCGAGAAATCCCACATGATCCATGTAAAATGTACTGGTGTACCATCATTCTGACAACATAATTATTGTCACTTGTCTAAATCGACATTTTTTATTAGTTCTTGTAACTAATCTCTAACAAACTGTCCATAAATATTCTTATTGACAATTTTATCAAAAATGTACGAACCAATTACATATCCGTTAACAATTCTACATCATACTTATAAGGCTCTGAGGTTGTGGTGATTTACTGTCCTACACCAGTGAGGATTCTCGCCAATAAGGGTAATTATGACTATTGCTTTTTCAGCTACTTTAAGATTCAGTCTTATTAGAGGAAAAGCATGAAATTCAAATAATCAGAATTATTTTTTATTATCTCTAAAGCCTATTTGTAAAACACAATGTGACTGCAACACGATAAAACTTTAACTCATAAACTAAAATTATGTGATGAGGATGTATGTAAGGACTTCAGAAATTCTTAGAAAAGATCTTAGTGGAATAATGGATGGATTTGGCTACTACTTGGTTGCTGATAATATGAGGGTCTAGATGAATGATTACAAGAACAGTCAAAATAGAAGTATTGTTATTGTCGTATTCGTGGTAATAATTTATTCAACCCATCCTCACCAACGGATTGAATTTCGAGTAAAGAGCGTAACAAAGCATTAAATTTGAGATTGATGGAGTGATGTTAGGTCGAAGAAGGTGATTAATTTATTTTTTCTAAAAACCACGGTAATGCAGTGAAAATGCAAGAAACGTTTTTTTAAGATATTCGACCTTCAATTATGACCTCTTGGATGTCATAAAACAAAATTTTGTTTTAAACTAATTTGATGTAGAATTTCTTGCTCTTTCCGATTCCGGCATAAAAAATAGGGCTTTCCGTTTAAAAAAATAAAGTTGATCTTCAACTAACCTTAAAGGCCAATTCCAAGGTCAAGCTAGAGCTCACTGTTATTTGACCCTCTATGCCTTCTTAAGCTTTTGTGAAAAACTTTTTCCCGTACCTTGCTTAAATTTTGAGATATTTAGGTACGGAAATTAAAATGGCCCACCCTGTATATATAGATATATATATGTACTAGATGTACAAGTATAAAATGCGGATTTTAAAAGAAAAAATAACTCGTATAATTTGGTAGAATAATAATAAGTGCCTTATTCAAAGTATGCTCCATCGCTTTTTATACATTTTTTCTATCTTTCGGGCAATTTGTGAACACTACGCCAGTAGAAATCTTCCCCTTTTGTCACGAACCATTCATCGAGCCATTTTGATATCTTGATAGAAATCAAAGCGCTGCTCAGTATGTGCGTGACCTATTGATGCAAACAAGTGGTAATAAGAATGAGCCAAATCTGGTGAGTAAGCCGCATGAGGCTGAACTTTCCAGTTTAGTGCTTTAATGTGTCGCGAACCGGTTTTGCCGCAGGTGATGGAGCATTGTCATAGAAAAAAATTACTTTGTGCTGCCTCTTTCGGTATTCTGGCCTTCTTACAAGCAGCAAACGGTTTAAATCGGTTAATTTTTGTTGGCAACGTGTAGTATTAACCGTTTTTCCAGGTTTCAATAGCTCATAATAGACCACGCCTCTCTGATCCCACCAAATACAGAGCATTGTCTTTCTGCCAAAACAATTTATTCTTGCGGTCGATGTGGATGGTGCTCCTGGGTCTACCTATGATTTCTTGCGTATGGAATTTTTAAAAGAAATCCACTTTCCATCCCCTGTTACTATGCGATACAAAAACGACTTCCTTTTGTACCGAGCGAGCAAAATTTCATATGTGATTTTGCGATTTTTTAGTTGCCTGTCATTCAACTCATGTCATACCCATCTACCGCTCTTTGGAATTTTCCCCATCGCTCGTAGGCGATTGGAAACAGCTTACTGGGAAACTCTTGATTGCGTCGCGAGTTGTTTTTGTGTTTGCTAATCATCTCCGTCCAACAATGCTTGCAAATCCATATCTTCAAATTTTTTTGGCAGTTTTTTATGTTCCTTGTCTCTAATGTCGAAGTCACCTTTTTTGAAACGCTGAAACCATAAGCTTCTCGTAGTAACCAAAAGGATTCAGCAGCAGTTTTCTTCAAATGAAAACAAAAAATTAATTTGTTCGATATAAATTTTGACATATTAAACACAACAATACAACACGATGCACACACATTTTCAGTCTATCACTAATGCGCGTCTGAACTTGTTGATGACATAACAAAATGGCGCAGTGTCAAATCATAACAGCTTAAACTGCATTAGTACACTATCTGTTGTCATAAATCCGCATTTTATACTGGTACACCTGGTATATAAAGGGTGATTTTATTATGAGGTTTGATTTTCAATATGCTTTTTTTTTACAGATCACGCGTGACTCCTATCAAACTGTAATGTAATTTTTATTCAGTGTTGTTTGACAAATCATCATGGAAAGACTTACACCGCAACAACGTATTTAAATTGTTCAGCTGTATTACGAAAATCAGCGTTCTGTGAGAAATGTTTTTCGTGCTCTTAGAACAACTTATGGTGTGCATCATCGACCTACCGAAACTACTATAGCCATAACCATCTGCAAATTTGAAACCCAGCATACATTATTGGATGATACTCGACCAATTAGACCACATCCAGCAAGTAGTGAAGAGAATATAGCGGTTGTAGCTGAGAGTGTGGCTGGAGACCGTGACGAATCGATTCGGCGTCGTTCTCAACAGCTTGGTTTGTCGTACGCAACAACTTGGCGTATTTTACGTAAAAATCTTGGTTTCAAGGCATACAAACTTCAACTCGTGCAAGAATTTAAGCCGGGCGACTGAGGTTTGCGTCGTGTTTTGGTGATTGGGCTCTGAATCAGCTCAATAAAAATCCGCTGTTTTATCGCGAAATTTTGTTGAGTGATGAGGCGCATTTTTGGCTCAATGGATACGTCAAAAGCAGAATTGCCGTATTTGGTCTGATAAACAACCTGAAGAGCTTCAGCAGCTACCACTAAAGCCACAGAAATGCACAGTTTGGTGTGGTTTATAGGCCGGTGGAATCATCGGTCCATATTTCTTTCAAAATGAGTCCGTTAGAACGTAACTGTCAATGGCGACCGCTATCGCACCATGATAACGGATTTTTTGCTACCTGAAATTGAAGCCCGTGGTATCTTTGGTTTCAACAAGACGGCGCTACTTCGCATACAGCGAGAGAAACAATGGACTTAATGAGAAATCATTTTGGTAAGAACCTGATTTTACGTTTTGGATCAGTAAATTGGCCGCCTAGATCGTGTGATATCAGACCTTCAGATTATTTTCTTTGGGGTTACACGAAGTCTCTGGTCTTCAGGGATAAGCAAGCTTCAATCAATGCCTTGCAAGCCAACATTACTCGTTTCATTTGCGAGATACCGGTCGCTATGCTGGAACGCGTCGTCCCACATTGGACCCGCAGGATGGACCATTTACGGCGTAGTCGCGGTCAACATTTAAATGAAATAATCTTTAAAAAGTAAATGTCATAGAATTTTCTTTTGACTCACAATAAAATTTTTACTATAGAATTCAACTTTATGCCTTTTATTTGAGATTAAAAACTAAACCTTATAATAAATCACTCTATATATATATATATATCGCTTATTTGGTAGAAAAAAATTAATTTTGTTGTTTGTAAAAAGTGACACGTCGAAAGAAATTTTTTATGTTATCCCTTTTTTTTTGTTGCTCCGAAATTAATATGTTGCAAATATGGGCGAGTGATTTATCGTTATGTAGGTTTGCTAATCACGATTCTGAAATCAGATTTCGCAACCTCGGTTTGCGTGACCTAAAACGCCCTGAGTCGTGCTTCCATCGATTTTTGCGATCACCGTAAAATTACAGTGTTTTGGGGATTTCTGGGGTTCAAGGGGATTACTGAGGCACGCATTTACAAAATCTAATAACAAATTGGTTATCAGAGTCCCTGAAAACCTCTTGAGTCATATTTTCAGCGATTTGCACGAACACCAACAAAATTGAGACATAGTAGGGCATTTCGGGGCATATTTGGGTGCTTTTGAGACAAGAATTTGTAAAATCTAACAGCAGATTTTTCATCAGCAGCTTCGAAAGCCCCCCAAGTCGCATTTTCGTCAATTTTCGGGACCACCGAATACTTATATCATACAAAAAAGTTTGACACCATATGGCGCTCTTCCGGCGGTGAAGGACAAGGACTTCGGTAGCTTTGATATCAATTTCAAGTTGAAGATCAAACTTCAACCTCTTAACAATTCTAATAAGCTTGAGGAAAATTAGCCAAATAAAGCTTCATTCAAGTCCAAAGTGATCTCACGTGTCTCTCTCAGCTATGCCACAATCAATAAGAGAAAGCTTGATTTTTTCATAATAATCTGTCTTACTGTTCTGTGTCACGAGGCCAAAATGCAAACTAAGGCTTTAGGGCTGTAAAGCAGCAAAGACGCGCGGTGCCAGCCTGTTCGCTCGTAGACAAGAATATAATAATTTAAATCTTTATTGCAGCGCAATATCTCGTACGCTCATGCTCACTCTCTCTCTCTCTTTCTTTCTCTTTCTGTCTTTCTCTCACTCAAAGATTGATCGCAGATTGACTGCTCGGATAAGTATATGCTCGTCGACAAGAGCATGACGGCGACTTGGCCACGGAAAGCCTATAAGAGGCTCAAGTCCGCGTTCACTTACTCACGCACTCTCTCTCTCTCTCTCCCTCTTTCTCACTCATTCACTCTCTCACTCTTGCTTCTTACCCAACTTACAGATGCGCAAATGACCAATCGCGGTTACTTTTTGCTTGCACACCACTCTTTTGCAAAAAAGTTTCGTTAGCCTTGTGCCGGACTCACGAATTACTCGAGGTTCAGCCAAGACGCTCACAAAACATCGACTGCCACGTCTTCTAGCGCGTTCATCTTCCTTCGCGTACAATTTCCCAGTATCCCTTCCTAATTAGCCCCAGTCAATTAGCTGGCATGTAAATATACAGCAATAACTTATATATTGCCAAATTTTATAATATAATAACTTAATAAAACACATAATTGACTCCAGATAGTATTAACAAATTAAAGTATAGAAACGAAGAGAGAAATACTCTGATAAAAGAGTCGAAACTCTGCCGGTTTACTGCCAAGAAATAATATCAATTAAATTCTGAGCCAAATCGTGACTAAATAGCATCAAATTATCTATTGAATTGGTGGCGTATCCAAAAAAAAGTACCTGTATATTTCCTTTTATTATTTGCAATTGTTTTTAAAAAATATTCAAAATAATAGGTATGTAAAAAATTTGTAATTTTACAAAACTAAAAGTGTGACTTGATTCTACAGAAAAAATTATGAAGAAAATATTTCAGACGTTTTTTTGTCAGATTTTAAATTATTAATGTAAATATGGTATAAACAAATGCAAATCGTCAAAATCTAAATTTGTACAGTATTATAGTTGAAAGATTTGAAACCGCGTATAGTGTATCTACGAGGGTAGTCCCAAAAGTACCCGACCTGACTTACGAATACAGGTAGTTTTAAAAAAACAATTGCTGCGATTGATAATACACCCTTTCAACAACTTAATCAAAAAATTCATAACGGTACGTTTATTATTATTTTTTTTACAGACATTCAAAGTGAACGCTCTCAGTGAATTTGTAAATATGGAAAAAATCGGACATCGTTATGTGATACAATACTTTCATTTAAAAGGTCTAAGTCCAACCGATATCAAAGCCGAGTTGGATTCTACTCTGGGGAAGTCTGCTCCTATGTTTACAACGGTCAAATATTGGGTAGCTGAGTTTAAGCGAGGTCGTACGAGCTGCCAAGATAAACACCGCAGTGGTCGACCAAGTGAGGTCACTACGTCAGAAAATGTGAAAAAAATCCACAAAATGGTATTGGATGACCGTCGACTAAAAGTGTGCGAGATAGCAAACATGGCAGGCATTTCATAAAGTACTGTGCATCACATTTTGACCGAAAATTTGGACATGAGAAAGCTGTGCGCAAGATGGGTGCTGCGTTTGCTCACAATGGAGCACAAACAGCAACGTGAGGATGTTTCCATCGAGTGTTTGACAATGTTTCTCAGCAATAAAGCCGAGTTTTTGCGTCGATTCATAACCATGGACGAAACATGGGTCCATCATTTAACACCTGAGACCAAGGAGCAGTCAAAGCAGTGGACTAAAAAGGGAGAACCGGCTCCAAAGAAAGCAAAGACAGTTCAGTCAGCTGGCAAGGTCATGGCATCCGTTTTCTGGGATGCGCGTGGAATAATATTTATTGATTATCTCGAAAAAGGAAAAACAATCAACGGCGCATATTATGCAGCCTTATTGCCGCGTTCGAGTGATAAAATCAAGAAAAATTGGCCCCATCTGACGGAAAAAAAAATGTTGTTTCATCACGACAACGCACCAGTCCACACGTACGTGATTGCGATGGCTAAAATCGGCTAAAATGGTTTAAATTGCTTCTTCACGCACCCTTTTCGCCAGATCTGGCTCCCTCGAAATATTTTCTTCTTCCGAATTTGAAAAAATGGCTCGGCGGCAAAAGATTTGCCAACAATTAAGAGGTGGAGTCTGCGGTTAGTAAGTATTTTGAGGAGCTTGACGGTTCCTACTATAAAGCGGGTATCAAAGCTATTGAACATCGTTGGGAAAAGTGTATCGAACTAAAAGGAGAATATGTTAGAAAATAAAAAACATTTTCGCAATTTTTTTACTGTTTTCTTTGCCGGATCGGGTACTTTTGGGACTGCCCTCGTACGTACACCGTATGTATAAATATACTAAAAGCGGCACCGTATGTATAAATATACTATATCTATATTTACACTGTATAAATACCAGACTGTTCAATAAGTTTTGCGGATCGATAACAGAGGGTGTTGCTACTAGCCTAAATTTTTTTTTGTTATGTTGGTACACTCTTCATATGAACGTATGTAAAGTTTCATTTCAATCTGTCAATTCATTTTTTGTTTACAAGCCATTTAGTATCGACGAGTCACAGTATTTTTTACAATGGAAAAAATCAAATATCGTGCAGTGATTAAATTTTTATTTTTGGAAGGTTTAAAAGCAAAGAATTTATGAACCAATGTTGAAAGTATCTAAGGACTTATCGCCTTTAATTAGTACAGTAGAAAGATAGGTTGCTGGATTTAAATGTGGTCGTACAAGCCTTAAAGATGATCTACGTCAAGAACGTCCAAAAACAGCAACAACACCAGAAATCATAGAAAAAATACAGGATATCGTATCGGAAAATCGTCGAGTGACTGAAAGAGATTTGGGAGGAGCGCTAGGCATCTCAGTGTAAGCAATATTTTGACTTTAGTATTAGGTTTCAGAAAGCTGTGTGCACAATGGGTGCCGCATTCGCTATCAATGGAACAAAAACACATTCGAATGCGAACGTTCGGGTAGGCCATTGGAAGCCGTTACACAGCAAAATGTTAGTGAAGTGTTAAAAATTTTAATGATAAATCGCAAAGTGAAGGTCCGTGAGATTGCAGAAATAACACAGATATCATTTGTAAGCGTATTAACAATCCTTCATAAAAAATTAAGCATGAAAAAGGTTTTTTCCAAGTGGGTGCCGCGATTGCTTTCAGTGGAACAAAAGCAGCAACGAGTCGACGATTCAGAGAGCTGTTTATCGCTATTTACTCGCAATAAAAAGGATTTCCTGCGTCGATACGTAACCATGTATGAAACATGGATACATTATTTCACTCCAGAGTCGAATCGGTAATCATCTGAGTGGCGCATGGCTGGCGAAAGCCGCCCAAAACGTCCAAAAACGCAGCAGTCTGCTAGCAAAGTCATGGCGTCTGTTTTTTGGGATACACATGGCGTGATTTTCATTAACTACCTGGAAAAACGTAAATCGATCAACAGTGATTATTATATTGACTTGTTGGTACGTTTGAAGGAGGAGATCACAGCAAAACGACCGCACATGAAGAAGAAAAAATCCTTTTTCACCAAGACAATGCACCATGCCACAAGTCCATGAAAACAATGGCAAAATTGAACGAATTGGGCTTTGATTTGCTTCCCTACCTCCCGTATTCGCCAGATTAGGCCCCCAGCGACTACTGGCTCTTTGCTGATCTCAAAAAAATACTCCAGGGAAAAAAGTTTGGCTCGAATGAGGAGGTCATTGCGGAAACTGAAGCCAATTTTGAAGCAAAGGATAAATCCTTCTATAAACATGGTATAGAAATGTTGGAAAGGTGTCGGAAAGATTGTATTACTCTAAAAGAAGATTATATTGATTAATAAAAATGATTTTTCAAAAAAAATGTTGTTTTCGTTCTAAGTCTCGGGACTTATTGAACGATGTGTTACTTAGCTGTACAATAAGTTTTGCGGTTTGATAAGAAAGGGTGTTGCTACTAGCCTAACTTCTTTTGTGTTATATTCGTAACTCTTTATATGAACGTATGTGAAATTTGATTTTAATCTGTCAATTCATTCTTTGTTTACAAGCCATTTAGTATCAACGTATCACAGTATTTTTTCACAATGAAAAGAATCAAGTATCGAGCAGTGATTGAATTTTTATTTTTGGAAGGTTTAAAAGCACAGGAAATTTATGAACGAATGTTGAAAGTGTATAAGGACTCTTTGCCTTTAATTAGTACAGTAGAAAGACGGTTTGCTGAATTTAAGCGCGGTCGTACAAACCTTAAAGACGATCCACGTCAAGGACGTCCAAAAATAGCAACAACACCAGAAATCGTAGAAAAAATACAGGATATCGTATTGGAAAATCGTCGAGTGACTGAAAGAGATTTAGTAGAAGCCCTAGGCATCTCATTGGGCAGTGTAAGCAATAATTTGACTGAAGTATTGGGTTTCAGAAAGCTGTGTGCACAATGGGTGCCGCATTTGCTAACAATGGAACAAAAACACATTCGAATGCGACTTTCTCAGCAACATTTAGAGCGTTTTTGAAAGGATAAAGTGGATTTTGTGCGTCGATTCATCCCTATGGATGAGGCTTGGGTCTATCACCATGATCCTGAATCAAAACAGGTGGCTAAAGAGTGATGTGAACCTGGTTCTTTGGCTCCAAAACGAGCTCGTGTCCAGAAATTGGCCAAAAAGGTGTTAGCATCAGTTTTTTGGGATGCAAAAGAAATTTTGTTTGTGGATTACTTGCAAACTGGTAGAATAATAAATTCTAAATATTATTGTAACCTTTTGGACCGGCTGAAGAAAAAAATTCGTGTAAAAAGACCCGGTTTGCAGAAGAAAAAAATTCCTTTTTAATCAGGACAATGCACCGTGTCACAAAATCATTTTGACAATGGCTTAAATCCATGAATTAAAGTTCGAATTGTTAGAGCATCTTCCGTATTCACCAGATTTGGCTCCTAGTGACTCAAATCTGTTTCCAGACCTAAAAAATTCATGCTTGGAAAGCGTTTTTCATCAAATGATGAGGTCATAACAAATGCGGAAGCGTATTTTGCAGCCCTTCCAGATTCTCACTTCAGGGATAGAATTCATAAATTGGAGTCTCGTTGGAACAAGCGTAATGATGTTCAGGGAGACTATACTACATAATAAAGTGTATTTTAAACCATAAAATTGTGTTTTTCTCATCGAACCGCAAAACTTATTGAATAGCCTGATATTGTAGATAAGCTATGTTATAAAAGCAACTTTGTAAAAGTTAATATTTTAAAAGCAGTAAAAGTGTAAGGTTGTGAATATTAAACTCTCCTTATCAAGAATTTTAAATCAACAACGAACAAGTCGACCAAGAGAAGCGTTGGAGAAAAACCAGTCTCTCTAACACTACGAGAAGAAATTACGACAGTGTAGAGCAGCAGGCTCGCGATAATTGAGAGCAAAATAGATAGATAGATAGATACATAATATGTTCATTCGCATTCAAATACAAAAAAAAAACACATTCATAATGAAGAAAATATTACATTAATGATAATACAGTCGGGCTTCAACCTAAATAATACTGATCTAATAATTCGTAAGTCATCTTCGGTAAAAGTGATAGCACAGATACGTCTTATACGAATAATACTAAAAAAATATTGTTACGTCTATCAGTCAAATCACAATAAAAATAAAATTATAAAATACAATAAAATACAATAATGTAAATAGAATACTCTAAAAAAACAAAAAATTTACAAATGTTATTATAATTAATAAACACTCATTCATACAAGTAAACACAGACACATCGACATTCATTTATCGCTTAAATTAATTCATACAATTAAAATCAGTGTAAATGAAACATAGAAAATAAATAAAAAAATCAGCATATAATCAATAAAATTTTATGCGAGTTCGTTAAGATGTCTCTTGACTGCTTTCTTGAACCCACTGAGTGACGAATAATTTCATAGCTTAGCAGGCAGGGAGATAATAAATGCGCACCTTGAACCTGCAACGAGCGTTTTCAAGTCTTAGTGCGCATCAGGGAAACATCAAGTTCTTCTGTCCCTCCCCTAAGAGAGCACTTGGGTACATTTTACGAGAAGAGATTTTGTACAACAGCATTGCCATAAAATAGTGTCTTCTCATATCAGTTCGCAGCCAACCCAGAGAAATCCTATAAAGGGAGACATGATCATACCTCTTGAGACCCTTCACGTATGTGTCACAGAAATTTTGTATGGCTAAAGTCGATTTCTAAGTTCTTAAGAAGCATCCAGCAAGTCCAAAACCCAACAATAATCTGAGGAAAGAGCAGCGATTCAGCCAGTCTCTTGCGTAGTTCTCGAGTAGTCAATTGCCAAAAGAATCTAAGGCTATAGAAGACTCTGTTAACTTTTGTAGTAACGTAATCAATACGTAATTTACATGATAGCTTGGAGTCTAAAATCACCGCAAGACTAGTGACAGTCGAGAAGGGGGTGTGACGCCACCTCCGAGGTAAAAAGAAATCCGTTCTTCATGAAATTCGTTAACGTATTTTTGGCTTCCAAAGTAAATAGCCTTAGTTTTACAAGTGTTGAGCTTTAGGGAAGCATTTGCAGTCCAGTTTGACACAATCTTAGCCGCTCGCTGAATCACCTCTCTAACCTTATTAAAAAAGTCAAAAGAAAACTTTCTCACGTCAATTATGTCACGTATATCGTTTATTTAGAAACAGAATAATAGAGGTCCAAGGACAGACTCTTCTGGTACACCAAGATAAGTGATAAGCCAATAACGACTAATTATATTGTCGGAGAGAGGTAAGAGTTAAACAACTCAAGAGTCGTCTGAAAAACCACCATTTTTTATCAATACTATGTCTAACGTTCTCTGTTAATTTTAGTTAGGCGGTTTGCGTGGAGTAGTAAAGTCGAAAGCTAGTTTGAAATGGGTCAAAAATGTGAGAAACTGTCAGATGCTCCTACAACTGTTCATATGCTAGCTTTTCAAACACCTTTGAGAAAGTACACAAAATCGCGATAGGTCTACAATCTGATGTTGAAGAAAGTGCTTTGCACTTCTTCAAAGGGATGATGTGCACTCTCTTCCATTTGCTAGGAAAAAACCACTGAAAAAGAAGTGATTGAATAGCTCTACAAGGAAGTATCCAATGACCGGAAGTGCATTAATGTTGACAATTAGCATAATGTCGTCAACTTCCTGTAAGAGACTGCAAAAATAACATTATTGATATTAACAATTATTAATAAAAAACCATTTATAGCTGAGCTTTCGATTATTTGTTAATGCTTCACTCCATGATCTCGAGGAGAAACTGAGATACCCACAAAGTGCTAAATAAGATGATTTGGAAGAAAACCATTAAACCCCTCTTCATGCTTAGATAAGAGCCCCAGGATATGTTGCTCCTTCCAAGCCTTATTGTTAGCAAAATTATCAAACAGCCTCAATATTGTGATCAATATTGTAATAGTGAGTTGTCCTCGCATTCTCTGTTCGTTCATCTGTAAGTCTTCGGATGTCTCGAAATTCCTTGATAGCGTCAGATTATTTGTGCGTTAAAGTCAACACTGTATTGCGTCACATTTCTTATGCAAGAAAGCTAACTCTGCATGACCGAAGTGTGTCGACCCGTCTTTGGTTTGTCTGATTTTATAGGAGCAGGCTCATGTAACGTCAATACACGACCTCCGTTTTTTTTGGGTGTCAGCCGATAAGTTTGTTCCCTGCTTTTCCTACCCTCAGTCGCCATTCAGAAAAAAAAAAAAAAAAATACGCGACGGTGATATCGACCGCCCACATCGATCCACACCCTAGTGCTCCACCACAATAAAGCTTTCCTCTACAACCTACGTTACGCACCCTCCAACGACCCAAACCATTGTGAAACCTAGCTTAAGCGTAGACCAAAAGTTTGCAAGTCTCTTAAAATACATGTATTATTTTATATAAAAATAGGTGCAATTGTTAAACTTAATTAAATTGTGGTTTATTTCAAACAATGCAATTGTCCTTTTTTATTTTTATTCTAAATATATATTTTACACTCTGACAAACAAGTATCCGGAAATTCTCATTTAAATTGCCCGTGTTGAGTATTTTTAAGTATTTGAAGTTTCTGTATGTTGGTAGGACTGTCCGTAATTACTATGCCAAACATGAGTGCGGTCTGTCAACTAGTTTGTTCACGACAGCTGTTGAAACCAGTCGACCTCAGTGGTAGTCTGCAAATGTTACAATGGAAAAAAATATTGAACAAAGAGTTTGTCTCAAATTTTGTGTTTTAAACGAAATTTCGTGTGCTGACTCGTTGCGAATGCTGGAAAAGGCTTATAGAGACTCTGTTTTATCGAAAACCCAAGTGCACGAATGGTACAAAGCCTTTAAAAACGGTCGGGAGATCGTCGAAGATTTGCCTCGTTCAGGACGACCGTCGACTTCTTCAACCAACAATAACGTGGAAAAAATCAAGGAAATCGTGCTCGAAAATCGTCATGCCAGTATTAGAGAGATAGCTCGTGATCTCAACATCTCTCGTGAAACCTCTCGTTGGATTTTGGTGAACCAATTGATCATGCAGCACGTCGCCGCTCGGATCGTTCCATTAGAGCTGAATTTTCTTCAAAAACAGTACCGGATGCAGGTAGCTACAGACATGCTGGATCGTGCGAATTCTGATCCCACGTTCATGGGACGGATCATAACTGGTGACGAGACATGGGTCTATGAATACGACACACAAACGAGCCAACAATCATCGGAATGGTAGGAAAAAATGAGCCGAAACCGAAAAAACCTTGCGAAAGTCGTTCAAAAATCAAGACGATGCTTATTGTTTTCTTCGATATTCGTGGTGTGGTTCATCATGAATTCGTTCCGCAAGGTCAAACGGTCAATAAGGACTTCTATTTAACTGTTTTGAGACGTTTGCGTGAAAATATTCGCCGTAAACGGCCGGATTTGTGGCAAAACAATTCGTGGATTTTGCATGACGATAACGCCTCATCTCATCAACCCATGATTATTAACGATTTTAAAACCAAACACTTGATAAACACCATCGACCAGCCACCTTATTCTCCTGATCTAGCTCCGTGTGAATTTTTTCTTTTCTCCAGACTGAAATTACCGCTCCGGGGAACTAGATTTGACTCCATAGACGCCATAAAAAAAAATTCGCAAAAGGAGCTGAAGGCCATCCCTGAACGCGCCTATAAAAAATGTTTCCATGATTGGAAAAAAAGTTGGCACATGTGTATCGCTTCAAATGGAGCATACAGGGTGCGTACGGTATTTGAGGACAACTTGAGAGTAAAATTAATTAGCTTGTATTTTTAATAAAATTTAATGAAATTCTAGGAATTTTTTATACAACGTTAAATCAATATATGGCTATAAATTTATTCAATGAAATCGCCATTAGCAGCAATAACCTCTTTGATCCGGGTCTGGAAACGATTACATGCCCGAATCGAATGCTACTTGTTCATATTGACCATAACGGCATTAATAGCAGTCTTCAGCAAAGAAGTGGTGTTAGGAGGACGCTTATTGGTCTCACGCACAACTACGCCCCATACGTAATAATCCAAAGGATTGAGGTCTCGGGAGCTAGGTGGTCATGGGCTCGGTGTTATATGGTCATGAAAATTTTCGGCCATCCAATCTTGTGTCGCCATCGCTTTATGTGGAGAAGCAGAGTCTTGTTGAAAAATGTACGGTCTGCCTCCGCTTACATTGTCTATCTAGGGTTTCACTATAGTCTCCAAAACCTCGATGTATGCAGCAGAGTTCACTCGAAGTCTTTGAGTAAAAAAGTGTGGTGGCATAACATGTCCTTCGTTGCTGACAACACCTGAAACCATAACAGTGGCTGGAAATTTTGTGTGCATAACAACAGGAACCTCCGTAGGATTTGAACATAGCCATCTGTCATTTCTGCGATTGGTCTTTTGATCTTGGTCAAAATTTTTTTCGTCGGAAAAAAAACCATAACATTTTGGACGCCTCAGGGTGTTTGATTTTGTTTAAAAGACGTTTTGATCGGAGAACTCTCTGTTCCCGTGTTCGTTCCGACATTAACTGTCCTCTGCGCATCACGTAAGACTTATACCGAAGGTTTTCGAGGACAACTCTACGAATAAGGCGCTTAGAAACATGAAGCTCACTCGCAAGGACCCTCATTGATTTTGAAGGATCCTCGTCTATGATCGCTTGCACTTGCTCTAAAAATTCTGCAGATCGGACAGTGTCAGAACGTTGTTCGTGCTTTTTCCGTTTTGCAACCGATTCTGTATCGCCTCCTGATGCTTCCAATTCACGGCGAACCTTTTATGCACGAATGAACGGGCGCAATTAAGAAAATTAGAGATCTCTAAATCTGTATGGTTCGCACTTATAGCGACGATGACAGCATGTCTCTTCATTTCTTCTTTGTTGTAGTCGGCTATTTGTTATCTGAAAAGAAAAAAAAAAAAAAAAAAAAAAATTCGCGAAGTTATAGTCACATTTATGCATGTCCTCAAATACCGTACGCACCCTGTATTTTGAAGGAGATTCAATAAATATTGAAGAAAATTAATATTTTTGCGTTTCATTTTAAATTTCCGGGTACTTTTTTGTCAGAGTGTATATATATATATATATATATATATATATATATATATGTATATCACAGTAATTACTGTAAAATTCTTCTTGTAATATATATATATATATTTATATATATATATATATATATTATAAGAAGAATTTTACAGTAATTACTGCGATAACGTTACACTATTGTAAATCTCATAACAACTTAAAAATAGCAAAAGACCTGACCATGTTCTTTTTCGTTCTTAGAATAAATATCTTTCTATCGTTTTTCCAAAATAGCCCAATTGATAAGTAGGTCAATATGAATTTCAGATAGTAAGAAGGAAATCTCAGTCTAAAGATCACCTCCAGTTACCGACGGTGCTGTAAACGTTATTTATATCAGTAATCCACATTTTTGCAAGGTAGCTTTTTTTGATGATACATTTTCTTTTTAATTTAAATAATTATTCTTTATTCAACTATGCTTGTGTAAATTAATTGTATAAAATGCGACTTAAAACCTCATTTTTTTTTGTAATATGCGCTAAATTTTAAATAAAAGACGATCCTGTAATTCAATTTAACGTATTTTTATTATAAATAATAAGAAATGAACATGTGTAAAAATTATGCAAAAAAGGATCATCTCTCTCTCTAATGCTGACTCTCACACTCAAACGAAACGCTTTCAAGATAAGCAGTAGCGTCCACCCCGCGCTAATTTCGAGCAATCAGATTGGCACAAAGTCATTTTTGCGCTAATTTATGAAAAGGGAAGACCCACCTACGGAGAGCGGACTTCCCGGACTTGACGCACTTGCTGGACTTGCCGTGATTTTTATTATTCCAAAGTCAAGACACATCAACCATCAATGAACCAAGTTCTCGCTGGACTCGTGCACGCAACCAAACCAAAAGATAGATAGATAGATAGATAGATAGATATTTTTATTATACAAAATTGTACAATTACAATTAAAGATATACAAATATTAACAAAAGTAAAATAACAATAAAAAAAAAAAAAAATAACAATAAAAACAATAAAAACCAATACAATAAAATAAAACGAGATAAACTAAATAAGAAAAATAAGAAAATATATATATATTAGATTAAAGTTGCGAATGCAGGAGACCAGTATGCTCTCTCTCAGCAGTAAGGAGAAGAGTAAAAACAGATGATTTAAAAAGTGAAATAGAGTTTATGGTATAGTAAGAAGAGGGAAATCTATTCTAGGAACGGGAAGAAGAAACAAGAAAGGATCTGTCACGAAACTCAGTGGCTGCCGACGGTATGATCAACGGCCTCACATCACCCCGAGCGGACCTATCCGACTGGCTCCACAAGAAATTTTCATACAGATACGAGGGCTCTTGCGTTCTGAATAACTTGAATACTCTATTAAGCATAAAGTATTTTCTCCTCGTAGCCGTAGATAACCAGCCCAGAGAGGACCTAAACTGGGCAATGTGCTTGCGCCTAGATACACCATAGATGTAGCGAATACCAGAGTTAATAACTCTCTGTAACTTGAGATCAAGTTCACTAGAAATGTCATAGTAAACAATACAGCAGTAATCTACAAGAGGGAACAGGAGTGACTCAATTAGATGCTTACGAAGGAAGAAGTTGGTACTCGGCCGAAAGAAGTTCAGCCTGTACAATAGACTGTTTGCTCTGCGACAAATATGAGCAACATGCTCTTTCCAGGTAAGTTGAGAATCAAGATGTACACCAAGGTTGCGCACCGATTGTTCAATGGGTATGAGCGTACTGTTGACATATACTTTCTTGGTGGGCATATCCTGGAGCTTATTAATGTAGTAGTAAGAGCCAAAGACTATAGATTTGGTTTTGCTCACATTCAAGTGCAAATGATTTGTAACAGCCCATTGTAATACTAGATCAGCATGTTTACTGAGAAAATCAACTTTATGCTTCAATTCTGACAGTGGAAATTGGACATAGATCTGCAGATCATCAGCGTATATTAAATGACGAACAGTACGATCAAATAAATGAGAGACGTCATTAATATATATGAGAAATAATAGAGGTCCAAGAACGGACCCTTGTAGCACACCAGTATTAAGTTTCAGAAATGATGACGGTTTGCCATTACGGTCCAGAACCGCCTGCTGTCTATCCGTGAGGTAAGATGCAAACCATCTGATTGCAGACTGTGATAAATCATATTTGATCAATTTTTGCAGTAGGGTGACATGGCAAACCTTGTCAAAGGCCTTGCTGAAATCAAATAGTAGCAGTAATGTTACCCAGCGCTTGTCCATACCTGTCCTGATATCATCTGTGAGTTTAGTTAAAGCAGTCTGTGTACTGTGGCCAGTTTGAAAACCTGTTTGAAAAGGATCTAAAAACTGCCAAATACTAAAATAATTACATAGCTGCTGATGCACGAGTCGTTCCAAGACTTTAGACAGGTACGACAGTAATGATATAGGCCGTATGTCACCCATGACCCTAGGAGAGGCAACTTTATTGATAGTTGTGATAAGTGCTTTCTTCCAGATAACAGGCACGTAGGATTCACGCAGAGAGTCATTGAATAGACGACACAACAGTGGGGCAATAACAGGGAGGGCAGTAGCTATAATCGACTGTGGGATGCCATCGTACCCACGTGCCTGAGAAGAAGAGTGATGCACCGCACCTCTAACATCTTCTACAGTGACTGGATGAAAGTCAAAAAGGGGTTTATAAGTCAGATTGTCATCTAGAGAGTCAAGAAAGGAGTCAATGGTAGGAACCTCTGGGTCAAATGGCTCACTAGCAAAAAAAGAGTTAAGGTCTTCAACAGGAAAAGAATATTGAGAGCTAGTGGGGGTAGGACAGATGCTAAGATGGTGCAGTTGCTTCCATATCTGAGTAGGTTCTGAGAGAGAAGTGAGTCGGTCGTGATAAAACAGCTGTCTAGCGGCTTCAGTCTGTTTGAAGAAGGTGTCACGAACTGTTCTGTATTGTGGAAGATAAGTAGATAGTCTAGTGCGTTTGTATCGTCTGTATAGTCTATCTCTGTCTCGCAAGAGTTCAAGAATAGCGGGAGTAAACCATGGACGATGAGCTTTTCTCTGTTTAACAGTTTTAAGCGGAACAAATGAAACGGTAGCCTATTTTAGATGCTCATATAGACAACAGAGTCGCGTATTAAGAGGAAAGTCACCATCACAGGTAGAGCAGTTCAAGGAGTAGAAGTAATTAATAAGGGCAGTACTGTTTATAGAGGTATAGTCACTAAAAGTAAAGTTTGTAAGTGGCGGTCGTGTGAGTAAGCATTTAACTGTTGCTGTAATTAAGTCATGTCCGTCAATAAATGGAGTATCTGTTTTCCAGTAGTCAAGTACAGTATCGTTTACGTCCACCAGACAAAGATCCAGCCAAGTGTCAGTTGCAGAGGTGTGATGAGTGCTACCATATGGAATAGAATAGAGAGAATGCTCATTGAAGAGTGCTCGCAAAAATTTTGCATCGTCTGTGTTGGATAATTGATCAATATTAAAATCTCCAAGTATGATTTTTGTCCTGTAACTGTGTATGATGGTAGACAGCGTTGGAATGAAATCAGTATTTACTTAAAACGGTGCCTGTATACTACACCAACGAAGAGAGGAGTGGAAGACTTTGTTTTGACCTCGCAAAACAGATATTTCGGCAGACCGGGCTTAGCACTCCAGATATGTGTAGAAGAGCACAAAACACTAGAAGTAAGTGAGCTGTGGATATATAAAGCAATACCACCACCTCTTGTGTTGCGATCATGGCGATGAAGAATGTAATCATCAAGAGACACGAGAGAGTCATTAACAATGAGACCTAGCTTGGTCTCTGTTACAGCTATATGGTGAAAGTAGGAGCGAGACGCCAGAAATAGTCTCACAATCTCAATGTGCGCTCGTAAAGAGTTGGCATTGAAATGGCAAACACGTAGACAACCATTACCAGCCACGGGTCCCGCATCAGATGAGTAGGAAGTAGGAAAAGAAGTAGAGGAAGAAAGAGAAGAAGAAGAAGGAAGAAGAAAAGAGAGAGAGAACATACCTAGTTTGAACAGTTCAGTTGGTGGTGGAGAGAGCATCAGACGTTGGTGGCACTATGTCTCTTAAAAAAGCATTTAAATCCTCATCCGAGGCAATGAGGTGTGGAGTGTCTTCCTTCCTTCTTCTAACGTAAATGCTCCCATTACGTACAAAGAAAAGGAAGCCAAAGCGCTTATCTCTGAACTTCTGTAGTACTCGCAACTTCAACTGATGTAGCGCAGATGGTGAAAATTCATTGACGTTGATTATAGATGGCGTGATCTGTCCGACAGGTTCAGCATTATTGAGTAGAGCTGTGCTGATCTGAGAGATATGGAATTTTCTTCTGCGTATTTTTGTAGCAAGTGCAGTACGAGCTACCACAGCACTTTTGAAAGTGACCAGAAGCGGAGTAGTACGCAACGGTGAGGCGACAACATATGTCGATGTTGCGGAGGTAGATGGTGCACCTTGCAAGGATCCAGAGGTTGAAGCTTGCTGAGACTGTCTGCGCAAAGGGCGGACAGGGAGGATATCATCGCTAGAGATGGTAGGGTCGATGAAGTTGAAAATAGCAGCAGCTGCCAGTTGCAGATCACTAAACTCATGAGGCAGTATGCCGCTGAGAACAATTTCTGACGCGTGCGAGATCCGATCCTCCTGCATCGTAAGATGCGTGATTTTAGCAGACAAAGCTTGACTAGTGGCATCCAACTGTTTCAGTTTTTCTAGTGAGGGTGATGGCCTGGTAGAGTCAGTAGATGCAGTTAGTAAGCTATCCACTTCAGCTTGTAGTTGCAGGTGGTCTTGCTGCAGTTCGTCCATCCGTTGCTCACTCGCATCAATACGCTGGTTCAAGGTTGTCGACAGCTCTTGAATTTTTTTGTCAAGCGAATTGAAACAAGTGACAAGTACATTGACATGAGAGCCCATAGTAGTGACAGAGGTATCAATTTTGTCTATTTTTGCAATCAGTGACGTCAGCAAATCATTAGTTGGTGTCGGTAGGGCAGTAGGAGTTGAAGGCCTGGTACTGCTTGGTGTCTTAGCAACATTATTCATACCACTAACACATCGTTCAATAAGTCCCGAGACTAACAACGAAAACAACATTTTTTTTCAAAAATCATTTTTATTTATCAATATAATCTCCTTTTAGAGTGATACAATCTGTCCAACGCCTTTCCAACATTTCTATACCATGTTTATAGAAGGGTTTATCCTTTGCTTTAAAATAGGCTTCAGTTTCGGCAACGACCTCCTCATTGGAGCCAAATTGATTTCCCTGGAGCATTTTTTTGAGATCAGCAAGGAGCCAGTAGTCGCTGGGGGCTAAATCTGGTGAATACGGGGGGGAGGGAAGCAAATCAAAGCCTAATTTGTTCAATTTTGCCATTGTTTTCATGGACTTGTGGCATAGTGCATTGGTGCAATCGTGGCACCCACTTGGAAAAAACCTTTTTAATGCTCAGTTTTTCATAAAAGATTGTAAATACGTTTCCAGATGATATCTGTGTCATTTCTGCAATCTCACGGACCTTCACTTTGCGTTTTTTCATTACAATTTTTAACACTTTGCTTACATTTTCCTGTGTAACGGCTTCCAATGGCCTACCCGAACGTTCCGCATCGTTTGTGTCCGTACGACCACGTTTAAACTCAGCATACCAACGACAAATCGTTGGTTTGGATGGAGAGGAGTCCGGGTAATGTTTTTCAAGCCATTGCTGGGCTTCTACGGTGTTTTTACCCATTAAAAAACAATGTTTTATCAACACGCGAAACTCGCTTTTTTCCATTTTTCAAACAAATTACAAAGTGACTTTACTCTAACCTCGATAACTCTGCTATCTGTGATCCGATCGACGTAAAATTTTTACACGTCTCATGTAAAGGTTCGTACTCTATGAAAACGTGGCCAGTTTGGTACTACTAGCACTATCTCTGGGATAGTCTCGGGACTTATTGAACGAAGTGTTATTAAAGCCAACCGAGCTAGCACGTAAAAAATTTACTAAAAATAAATAAATATATGCTATAATAGAGAAGGAAAGTCATATTAAGCTTAAATAAGGCAAAAAAAATAAAAAAGAGAAGAAAGAAGAAGAAAAGGGGGGGGGGGGGGGGAAGAAGAAAAAGCATGATAAAATCACACGAGTTATCTAAAATAAAACGACAAATAGAGGTAAAATTAAAATAATTAAATAAGCGACTAAGTAAATTAAAATAAGTAAATAAATAAAAATAGATAAATAAATTAAATGAATAAGAAAGGAAAAAAATAAATAAATTAAGCAAACAAATAATAAATGAGAAAATAAGAGATAAATTAAGACAATATAAATAAGTTAGCTAATAAAAATATAACAACAAATAGGCACGTAAATAATAAATGAATAATATAAATAAAATAAATTAAAAATAAATAAGCAAGAAAGCGAGTAGACAAATAAAGTACAATAGAAACGCGCATTTCCACGCGCTGACGTGTTTTAATGATTCCGATCATTTACGAGGATTTTAACCCGCTAGCCCAAAGTAACAGGAAACAGGCCCTGGAAAATCGCTTGGAAGCTCTGACAGAAGTTATAAGGCTACAAGAAAACGTAATAATCTTTCTCATAAAAGAACAAAATTTTATTAAAGAGAAAAACGAAAATAACGAGAACACGTTACGAATTCTGTGCAAGTACTTTTGCGATTTCTCACTCCAATCCGATCGAGGCGGCTACCTAAATCGGAGAGTGAACAAGCTAGCGGGGATACAAATCAGCACGACGAAAGCGCTGCTAGAGGGGTTCTCACAACTCAAGAACAACGAGGACGTCAACGGTAAACTATCAACAATTTAGTGAGAGCCCTGAAAAATCTACCGATAAAATAAAATTTAAAAAAATATAAATAAAGGGAGGATGAATAATGAACGAATAATAAACACTCATATATTACCGCAGATGATCCCACTGAACTACGAGAAACTAAGCCAGGACAATGTTTATCAGCTGCTCTCTGAATGAACCAACTGGGTAATTTCTCTAGAGAGGCCAGTAGGAAAAGCTCGAGCCACGCTAGAAGAAACCAACGCGATGGTCGACAAGCTGGTAGTCGAACATCTCTCGCAGCGCGGACTAGTGAGAATAAATATTGGGCAGATCTATGGAAATTATTGCAAAGCGGTCAGGTTAATAGAGAAGCAATGGAAGGTTACAAAATCCCTAGGACAGCTTACCGCAAGCTACCTCAAAGACAGGGAGACTACCGAAGGAAAATTCCCTGAAGTTAGGCGAGAACTAGCTAGCTTCCGCGAAAATCTGTCTGTCGTAAACGACCGGGTTGGTAGAACCCGAGATAATATAACGGACCTCACCGCACAATTAGCCTCATTGAAGCCATCCAATGATTAAAATCTTCAACCTTGTAACGCAATTTTTTTCTCTTTTTTTTCTTCCTTTCTTCTTTTAATTATAGATTAATTTTTGGAAATTGTTTTTTCCTCATATTCCCTTTCTCTCTTCCCCAGTGAACATCGACCCCGGCCAGGAGCCCACAGAAAATCAAGGATACTTCTGTGATCAAAAAGTAAGGTGAAATTGTCATTTAAAACTTCCGGGCATTAGGAAGGCAGGTAAATTTTTTTTTCTGGGTTGCCAGGATTGTCTATAACATTAGCCAAGCGTCTGTTCGTCAAAAGGTTTAATTATCTTCGAGTTACACCTGTTTTCGTAAACAACCAAAAGTGAATTTTTCGATTTTTACAATGGGTGATTTTGTTGAGAAAAGAACTTGCATCAAATTTTGTTTGCAGAACAAATATTCTTGTGCAGACACGTTGAAAATGTTGCGGAAGGCCGTTGGTAATCAAACTATGGCACAAAGAAACGTTTATAAGTGGTACAACGAGTTTAAAGCGGGCCGAGAACGCGTTGAAAACGAACCGCGCTCTGGACGACCATCAACGTCTACCGACGAGGGCCACGTCCAAAAAATCAAAGATTTGGTGCTTGAAAATCGTTGATTGACAATTAGAGACCTCGTTGATAGTGTTGGAATATCATTTGGCTCAGCCTAAACCATTTTTAAGGATGTTTTGTGTCTCAAAAGCGTCAAGTCTCGATTGGTGCCAAAATCGCTCAATTTTTTAGAAAAAAAGCGTCGCGTTGATGTGTGTGAAACTTTGCTGTCTGACTATCAGGACCACTTGAAATGCATCATTACTGGAGACGAGACTTGGATTTGCGCATACGACCCTGAAACCACCGACCAATCCAGCGATTATCGTGCAGAAGGTGAAGCAAGAGCGAAAAGACCACGGCAAAGTCGATCGAAAATCAAGGTCATGTTGACAGTTTTCTTTGATTATCGTGGTGTGGTGCACTATGAATTTCTTCCACAGGGCCAAACTGTCAACAAAAAATATTATTTTAGCGTCTGAAACGGCCGGAATTATAGGCGAACAACTCTTGGTTCTTTCATCACGATAATGCACCATATCATACTGCATTGGTTCTTCGCGACTTTTTTGCCAAAAACTCTACTCATATCGTTCCGCAACCACCGTATTTGCCTGATTTGGCTCCATGCGACTTCTGGCTATTCAGCAAACTCAAAAGGCCAATGCAGGGACACCGTTTCGACACGATTGAGGAGATAAAAACCGAATTGAAGAAGGTCTTGAAGGCTATACCAAAAAAAGACTATTCCGACTGTTTCAAGAACTGGAAAAAGCGTTGGCAGAAGTGCGTTTTTTTGGATAGGGATTACTTTAAAGAGGATGAAATTTATTTAGAAGAATAAATAAAGAATTTACATTTTATAAACAAATTCACCTTACTTTTTGATCACAGTAGTACTTCACTTCAGAGTATGTGGAGGCTGGGCAGAAGAAGCTTCCTCCCCTTAAAAAGAACGCCAATTTGTGGCAGCAAAAGCGCTATGTCCGAGCGTTCAAAGAAGCTTGCTAACAACCTTGGGCATCGAAGAAGATTTACGAGGAAAAGTGTGCGGAACGCATCTAGAGATTAGAGGCGTACGCTGCAAAACCAAACGAAACCTCAAAACCTCCCCTGTCATTGGACAAAAGCATTGAGTCCGTGAAGTGTCGCCACGGAGAGTTCCCGGCTCTGCGTACAGTCTGCATACATACGATGGTACAAACCTATAGACTTCTGAAAATGGGGAAGGAAACAAATCCAGAGGATGAGCTGAAATAGAATAAAAAACGTTGAGCCGAACAGGCGATTTGTAATTAGATAATTTCTAACAAAATAAAAAAAAAACACTTTTGCTCAAACAAAGCTAATTATTTACGGCCTCCGCCTATCCCAATTCCCAATTGACCGAAATTTTATCTTCATTCTTTTATTCCTTTTTTTGTTTCTTTTTTTAAATTAACTGCGTTTTAGATTACATTTTTCGTTTTGTTTAACTTATGATAAATTTTTCCTTTATTAACAGAAGTAAAAGTCATAAAATAGCCAAAAAATAGCCACCGGCGCCCTTAATCTCGAATTCAGGGCACAGACAGAGGTACACATAGTAGAGTGCTTCAAGCAAAGCCTGAAACCCAAGAAAGAGAATAGAATGAAGGCAACAAGCAATACTCAGGCATCGTGAAAAACGTGATACTGACTGAAAGACAAATCGCCTCTAAAACTGCTCTTCGCGATCAACAGCGACCTCATAAAAAGGGTTTCTTTTATACTAGCAAAAAAGTCACAAAATCAGAACCGAAAAAATCGAAAGGCACCCGATTACAATTACGAGCAAACAGGTTGACGATACGTTGATTTTGTAACAAGCGAAGACATTCAGAGGAAACCTGTTTCCTAAAAGCAAACACGTGCCAAATTTGCGGAAAACCGGGCTACACTGCCAGTTTCTGCCATAATGACATACTATGTCAAATATGTGAACGAAAGAGACATACGGCGGCGCAGTGTAACAAGAACAGTCGCGTAGTTGACGTCTGTCAGTTATTTAATAGGCCCGGACACTCTGCACTAAATTGCGTTAAGTGCACCAACAATGCACCTGAAACAAAAATACGGTGTTACAAATGCGATATGCCAGGCCATACGGCAGCGGTCTGCCGCGAGCAAAAACCCTCTAACGTGGTCAGTGTACCAACCTGCAGTTACTGCCAAATAAAAGGGCACATAGCCACAGAATGTCGAAAAAGGAAATACAGCCAGCCAAAAAACGAGAGAAGTCTCTCCCAACAGAGCGTCTCCGAAGAGACCTCGCGACCTCAAGCGCGCTCATCGCTGTGAATAGAATTGGAAGATTTTCGAGGGAAATTGATGCCACAGGGACCTGCAAAACTATCGCGTTCAAAAGTCTTAACCTCCTACAAAGCAAACTCCCCCACACCCTTATGATCGACACTGGATTAGAGGTTAGCGTGCTGAAAGCACATGTTTTGCCAGATCACAAATACCTCAAAAACCAGGACGGATATGCCCTCCAAGGCCTAGGAGGCAAGACAGAGGAAGGACTGGGAAAAACAAAGATCAAATTTGGGGTAACTATAGTATATTCGAATTCATAGTGGTGGGCTATAATTTTCCTATTCCTTTCGACGTAGTGCTAGAAGCAAACCTTCTCAAAACTATCCAAATGAGACTGGGCTTTGGAAATAATCTAATGACATTGAATAATAAACACACAAAAGTTATCTGGGACGACGAAGATCGGCCCCATTTGATAAAAAATCTACACAACATCACTAGCAACGTAAAATCTGGTCTACCATTCTTAAAAAATTCTTAATCCTCCTACTGTTGCAGAAGAGAGATTATTAGTCGATTTAGGTTCAGAAATACTAGTACTAATTAGTAAATTAAATAAAATCAAGTCTAATATTGCCCAAAAAAGAAATCGACATATCGGGAAGATATAACTTAAGAAGAATTGGGAAAAGGATCATACCTACCTGAGGAACAGTAGAGATCTTGTTGTTAGGAGGTAAGGTCAAATTTTCAGTGATAAAAGACGACCTATATATCCCAGGGGAAGGTGTACTAGGTTGCGATTTTCTGCGTGAATTCCGAGTGCATCTTGACTATCCTAATCGCCTAATAGTATGTAACGGCGTCACTCGACCATTCGAAATTGGAGCAGCACTCAGCGATACGTACGACAAAGTAAATGTTTCAGAAATAATAGATGACAAAGATCACGACAGCAACGTGGTTACGAGAAACAGTTACCGACCTTCGGAAAATGAAATAGCAACCGATCTAGACTACCACTTCGAGTCATTCGCGGACTTTGGAGACCTTGGGTCTCTAAAAGAACCAGAAGTCAAGGAAAACATTAAAGACTATTTGCGTACCGATCACCTGGACGACAACGAAAAGTCATACTTAGTCGATTTGGTAAAAACCAACAGAGATGTGTTTTTCCTTCCCGATGATGAACTTCCGGGAACATACCTTATTATGCATGGAATCCCCACGACTGACGATAATCCAGTCCATACAAAACATTATCGGTTCCCCCATGCGTTATAAGACGAAATAAACCGGCAGGTGAACGATTTGTTAAAAGCAGGGGTTATAAAGAACTCTAATTCACCCCACAAAGTCCCGGTTTTGGCCGTACTAAAGAAACCAGATGCCCAAGGACGCCTCAGATGGCGCATGGTGCTAGACTTTTGCAGCCTAAATGAAAAAACGATAGGTGATTCTTACCCGTTACCGAACATTGAAGAAATATTCGATCAAGTAGACTCGGCTAAGTATTACACGGTACCCGACCTAGCGTCAGGATTTCACCAAATTGAAATGGATCCGAAACACGCCCACAAAACGGCTCTTAGCACACCATTCGGGCATTACGAATTCGTACGAATGCCGTTTGGGTTGAAAAACGTGCTCGCCACTTTCTAACGACTAATGGACAAACTTCTAAAAGGGCTACACGGCGTGGGTCTTTTTATTCATTTAGACGATATTGTAATTTATTCTAACAGTATTGAAGAACACGACAGAAAAATTAAAGAACTCATGGAAAGACTAAGGGGAGCAAGACTAAAACTGCAAATAGATAAGGGTGAGTTCCTGAAGCGAGAAGTCATCTACCTTAGGCACATGCTCAGCGTAGAGGGACTGCGACCCGATTCTAAGAAACTGGAGGCTGTAAGGAACTTCCCGCGCCCCCAGAACATGAAGAATGTTCGTCAATTTCTACGATTAGCCGGATATTATCGCCGCTTCATCAAGGAATTCGCGTATATCTCCAAACCTTTGATAAAATTACTACAAAATGACACACCTTTTGAATGGAACGAAAAATTAGTAGAGTCATTTAATTCGTTGAAAGAAATCTGCTATAAAGCACCTATATTACAATTCCCAAATTTGACGCAACCTTTTATAATCACAACCGATACCTCCGGGTATCCCGTGGGAGGAGTGTTGTCGCAAGGTAAAATAGGGAAGGACAGACCAATAGCCTATACTTCGCGCATGTTGCGCGGTGCCGAAAGCTACTACAAAGTATACGAGAAAGAAGCGTTAGCCGTAGTGCATAGCGTAACAGCATTTCGATCCTACGTGTACGGACGAAAATTTACCATCATAATGGACCATCAGCCTCTAGCATGGTTCAATACAGCCGATTTAAACACGAGAGTACAAAAATAGAGATTTAAATTGTCTGAATATGATTATCAAATAATCTACAAGCCGGGCATATTGAATGCTAATGCCGATGCGCTGTCACGCAACCCGGTCAAAAAATCCGCCGTTAACGTAGTAACGCGTACACAACAAGAAAGGAATGAACTTGTCCCTGACGAAGCCCAAGAAAGGCCTTTGTTACCCAAATTTATAAAACCAATACCAAGAAGCCAAAAACCAGCCAAAACATCGAAAAAGTCGCCTCGCAACTCAGGAATAACATCAATTACGAAGAGAGCAACAATAGCGACTCCGATGAAGCCGCAGATCCCAACCCATTCGCTCCACCGCTAAGACCATAAGATAGATCAGACGAAGAAACTTCTGATTCAGACGACTCAAATGACAGCGATCAAGAAGTACCAAGCGACCCACCCATCGCAGAAATACGACAACCTATACACATGCGAAACGACAACATAGCCTACTTTGTCGCCTCGAACGGCGACCGTTGCGATGAAGGTGCGAAAATGTTGTTAAAATACAACAAAATAAGCGTTATAAAAGGATTGTTAATAGGCAAAGTACACTAAACCAAACGCAAAAGTCGAAAGTCCTTCTTTGCAATGTGCACACAGGGAGATCGCCCAGAGTCACCCACCCAAATCAGAAGCAACTTGTCTGAAAGCCTAGTCACTCTTAAAAAACTGTTGGAAAATTTAAAACAAAGGACCATTAGCATATGCATGAGCCAATCTATAGAAAATCTTGGGAGGTCTAATATTGTGAGTTTACTTAAGATCACTTTTAAGAACTCGGGCATTAGAATTTTAATCTGCAGCGGAAAACTAAAATACGTCCCTGTCGAAGAACGAAACAAAATCTTCTCAGAACTGCACAAATCATCCATCAGAGGACACCGAGGAGTCTACAAAACCTTTAATCGAATACGTCATTATTATTGGGAGACGTCATACATCACGTATTATTGGAAGAATCTAAAAGGTAACATCCAACGTCGGATCCAACAATGTCTTGACTGTCAATTAAAGAAATTAGTGCGGCTCAAGACAAAACAAGCGATGGTCATTACCGATACACCAGGTACTGTCTTCGACAAAATCGCCATGGACATAGTAGGCCCCCTCAAACCAACAAAGAGGGAATAAATATATTTTGACGATACAAGATCAACTGTCAAAATTTTGCATAGCCGTCCTGCTGGAAAATGTGCTATCCACCAGTATTGCAAACGCATTAATAAGGAAATTTATCTGCATGTTCACAGCGCCCAAATCTATACTCACGGACCAAGGGAAAAACTTCTTGAGCCATCTGATAAATAAGATCGCAAAGCGGTTTCGAATAAAAAAACTTAAGACTACCACTTTTCATCCACAATCCAAGGGATCACTGGAACGATCTCATCACGCGCTCAGCGAGTTTTGAAAACAATATGCCGACTAAAATATGAATGAAATTATTGGATTGAGGTGGCAATGCTAAATTATAACTCTAGCGTGCAGATAAGCACCAAACACACACCCTACGAAGTAGTGTTTGGCAAACTCCCACGACTGCCATCTAGTAATCCATTACAAGCAAGTGATATGTTCCCGACACATAAAGATTACATCACAGAATTAGTCACGAGACTAAATGACATCTGAAAATTGGCTTATGAGAATCTGGCAGGGTCCAAAAAAAGGAACAAAAAATTCTACGACAAGAAAATCAACCTCCAGAATTTCAAAGTGGGTGACCGCGTGTTCCTATTATCAGGACCCAAACTAGGGAAATTTGGCAACCAATACACGGGACCCCATAAAGTATTAGAAATACTCAAGTCCGATAATATAAGAATACGTTATACGAAAAGTGACAAAATAGTACACACGAATAGGTTTCGTAAGTCTCACATAAACCGAGAATTTAAACATAAGCAAAAAAAAACACACGAAAAACAAAGACGAATAATAAATCGCGTCAAAATACACGCAAGTAAATTAAAAGGACAAACAACAAAGAAATAATACATACAAATATATATATACCTAAAATAAATAAACCAAAAAAAAATTTTTTTTTATATACAAAAAAATTATGAGAAATATAAGAAAACTAAAAAAAAAAAACTAAAAAAAAAAGAGAGAGAAAAACAAAACGCGAAATTAATTATCAATTTAGGACGCGCGAATAGAATGGAACGTCACGAAATAGGCAACTTGTGAATACATGCGCACATTTTTACACCTTAACAAAAGGCAGTAGTAATACCTTTCATGTTTCAGATGAACCTGGCAAAAATATTCATCTTCCTATGTTTTCTCGCTCCAGTCTACAGTCTCATTGGTTATGACTGTGGGTCCGGCCACCTTAACATAACCACTGTATCTCTACTAGAGGTAGGCGACTGCGAACTTCTTAACAACCCTGTTAATGTAACCCGTCGTTACATACAATTATTACAAATAGTGAATTATCGCCAAGCCCATGTAATACAATGTAAAGTAGAAATACAACGGATAGTTTATTACTGCCGAATGTCCTCCCATAATTCTATAGTCAACCATGGTCAGGCCGAACATATACACGAAACTAGTAGGCGCGCATGTAAACAAATGTATGAAACAGGAATATTTAAATTCGGAGATAATGCAGTATTTAGCGAAATAAAAATCAATAGTACTGTAACGCACCCAATCATTTACGCGGGTACACTCTCTGAGAATGGGCGATGTTTTGGAAGCGTTTACCGGGACCCTTATGGTGCTTGGAAAAACGTGGTCGTATAAGGCACCATCAGTTCAGCAATAATAGCCATCCTTTTGATGATATAAGCAGTGAAGGCTGTAACAGGAGCCATAGTCAACGGCTTCATCTTTTGCCGTATGTACGGATGTTCTATGCACCTTTTAACCGCACTATATGGGTTTATAACTCGTGTATTTATGACACTGGAGACAGCGGATCCGCCCGTGTGACAATCTGAACGACAACATGACATAGAAATGGGATTCATGGAACCAAACAACGTAACCACGCACCTAGGAAGTAGTCCAATACACCCAGAATGAACAGTTACTAGAACACCAACTCCAGCCTGCTCGATACCAACGACGTCACAACAAGTCCTTTTGTCGAGAAGCTCCTTCAACTACAGCCATTAAAAGAACCACGCCTTACAATACAAATTTTCATCGTTTTCTTTCCGGCTACGTCGATACAATTGCTAGTTGATACTACGATCACCTAGCAACCGTTTTAGCATAAGGCTGTAACGTTGGTACACTACCTCCGTTTTTTTTGTGTGTCAGCCGATAAGTTTGCTCCCTGCCTTTCCTGCCCTCAGTCGCCATTCAGAAAAAAAAAAAAAAAAAAAAAAATACGCGACAGTCATATCGACCGCCCGCATTGATCCACATCCTAGCGCTCCACCACGATAAAGTTTCCCTCCACAACCTACGTGACGCACCCTTCAACGACCTAAACCATTGTAAAACCTAGCTTAAGCGTAGGCCAAGAGTTTGCGAGTCTCTTGAAATACATGTATCCTTTTATATAAAAATAGGTTAAACTTAATTTAATTACGTTTTATTTTAAATAACGCAATTGTCCTTTTTTATTTTAATTCTGAATATATATGTATATATACATATATGATTATATTCATATAATAGAATAAACGATTTATTTAAAAGTATAAGAGATTGAATTTAATAATTCAATACAACAACTTAAAAAATATGACAAATTAATAATACATCTATTCACTTTCAGATCTTGATAAACTGACTTGTTTGTCAAAAACTATGCACGTCATCAAGCGTTGTTGATGTGCATTTTTTGTAATATCTATATGTCAAGATTTCGAACATAACCGTGCGAGATGACATTTTCGCAGGATATAACAGAATATATATATAATTACAAGAAGAATTTTACAGTAATTACTGCGATAACGTTTAACTATTGTAAATCTCATAACAACTTAGAAATAGCAAAAGGCTTGACCAAATTCTTTTTCGCTCTTAGAATAAATATCTTTTTATCGTTTTTTCAAAATAGCCGGATCGATAAGTAGGTCAATATGAATTTCAGATGGTTAGAAGGAAACCTCAGTCTAAAGATCACCTCCAGTTACCGACGGTGCTGTAAACGTTATTAATATCAGTAATCCACATCTTTGCAAGGTAGCTCTTTTCGATGATACATGAGGAAATGAGCGTCTCCGCCGCGATTTAAGACGTCGCGAGATCACAGCGTTTCCGTTCACACGCTAAATGCCAAGTATTATTTTTACGGTACACTCTTGGTAAAAATTTATTTACACAAATTTAATAATTAATTTAAAATAATATCAAAAGCCTGCAACTATACCAAGATTATTAATAATAGTAATACCGTACTTATGCTAATCATAATTTCTTATTGATTTTGAGATATGACGTATTAATTTCACTTTGTAACTTTTCTTTTCAACGATAATTATAATTATTATTTCACTTCCTTCATGTTATATTAATGATTAACGCTAATATATTCTCGCCTATATATATTTTATATGAAAGTAACTTTAATTCTATGGCAGTACCTATCCTTCTTTGCGAGGACAAATTATAGCACTTAATATTTGTATTTATAGCTATTTACCTACTAATTATATTCTATTATTACCCTATTTCTTTTTGCGATATGTTACATTATTTTTATAAACAAAATTTTATAAGAATAATTGCGTTAATCATTATTATACTATTAATTAAATTTTGCAATGTCTTAATTTCAACTTATAATAATAATTGTTAATGCGCATAAATTAACTGTCTAAAATTCCCTAATTTATTCAGTTGAAGTAACGTAGCAACTCAAAAACCTCAATAAATGTTAATTACAGTCTGTCAAGTAAGAGCGTGGTCGATTTTACTGACAGGTAATAAAAGATTTTGTTCTAATTCTTTCACAAGCCAATAATGGAAAGCTTTGTCCTTGATGCATTGTCAACAAAAATTAAGTTGTTGTTGATCTTTCAAAAGAAAATGACGTTAAACGCCATGAGTGCTAAGTACGCGTCGCGCTACGAGGCTGTGTTCCTTTGCATCCACCCGAAAGGTCCCAAAATGTCGCAATCAGCGGCTGCTAAATATATGAGAAAGTCGAAGGCATTTGTACAAAAGTGGATACAGCGATATAAAGTGGCTAAAAATGTCGACGATTTACCAGAACGTGGCTCGATAGAAAAAGTGAACAAAAAAGATAAAAAAAGAATAGTGAATCTGTTTTCGCGGAATCCTGCTTTAACACTGCGGCAAGGACAAGCAAAATTAATAGCAAAAGGTTAAGATATATCCTACGAAACTATCCGAATCCATCTCCGTACTCATCATCTGAAATGGCGCAACACAATGAAGAAGCCTCTGTTGACTGAAAAACATGTGACAAAGCGACTCGATTGGGCGCATGAGAATATTGATAGAGGTTTTTAAAATGTCATTTTTACTAATGAATGTTCTATATGGGCAAGTTTTGTCCTCACGCGAGCCTAGTCAACTTCCACCAATAGACTTGTTCAGCGGACCGTAAAACATGGAATAAAGGTGCATCTTTGGGGCTGCTTCTCAAAGCAGGGATTCGGCACTTTGCACCTCTTTACTGACAACCTAAATGCCGAGAAAATGATGAAAATCTACAAAAAGGCTTTACTGCTATCTGCCAAACGATGATTCATTACAAAAAATGAAGATTAGATTCTGCAGGAGGACAACGATCCTAAACACCGCAGCAAGCTCTGTACTCAGTGAAAGACTCAATCTGGCATCGTTACATTGGATTGGCCGTCGCAGTCGCCCGATGCAAACCCTATTGAAAATGTGTGGGCATATATTAAACGGAAGCTTCGTGGAAGACGCACATACACTTTGAAGCAGTTGTCTTACGTAATTCTTCGGATCTGGCGATCCTTGCCACTAGAATACGCCGTCAAATTAGTAGAAAGCATGCCTCGGAGATGCCAGGCAATTATCGACTCCGGTGGTGACTGGACACATTATTGACCGAATTGCATCATTGTTTGTAACGTGTACAATGTATATATGAATATGAAAGTTTCATCAAATAAATTTTTTTATAAATTAACACGATCACGCTCTTACTTGACAGACTGTAAATAACTCTTGGATTTACGACAGTTCATAGCGATTACCTGCTAATAAATTGAAAATTGTAATCTCTATAGAATAATTATTCAAACTATTGTTTTGAAATTAGTTTTTTTCTCACATACCGTTTTATAATTATAAATTACTTTGCCTTCAAGGATATCGCGCATGTTCTTGGCGGAGACCATTTTTTTTTTATTTAAATAATTATCCTTTATTCAACTATGCTTGTGTAAATTAATTGCGTAAAATGCGACTAAAAACCTAGTTCTTTTTTGTAATATGCGCTAAATTTTAAATAAAAGACGATCATGTAATTCAATTTAACGTATTTTCATTATAAATAATTAGAAATGAACATGTGTAAAAATTATGCAAAAAGGATCATCTCTATCTCTCTAATGCTCTTTTTCCCACTCAAACGAAACGCATTCAAGATGAGCAGTAGCGTCCACCTTGCGCTAATTTCGAGCAATCAAATTGGCACAAAGTCATCTTTGCACGAATTTATAAAAAGGAAAGACTTACCTACGGAGAGCAGACTTCCCGGACTCGACGCACTTGCTGCACTTGCTTTCAATATTTCAAAGTAAAGACACATCAACCATCAAACAACCAAGTTTTCGCTGGACTCGTGCACGCAACCAGACTAAGAGAGAGAGAGAGAGAGAGGAAGAGAGAGAGAGAGACAGAGAGAAAAAGCGAGAGTAAATTCAAACATCAAAAATCCATATTCAAATGAAAAGTGAGTTAAAGCCAACTCTTATATCGTGAATCATAATAATTTTTGGTTTTTCCACCTTATTTCTTCTTTTATCTATATATTATTTTTTCTCTCTTTCTTTATTATTATGTTCCAAAAAGGTAGAGTTAGCCTAAGTTTCGGCTAACAACCTTTATACAAAAATAAATTGTTAGGTCCTCATCCAGAGCGACGAAGCTGTCCTGAGTTTCGGCCCAGACGCAAGCTCAGTCCTGCATTTCACTACCTTTCCCACAGGAAAGCCAAGTGTTAAAGTTTGCAACGTTGGACTCCACCAAATAATTAAAATTTGTCGAATTCGTTTTTTCTCAAAAAAATGGATATAAAATAAACAAAAATGTATAGAAATTGATCATTAACATTAATTTTAGCAAATTAAACCCCTAAAATAGCCCTAAAAAAAATTGAAAATAAATTAACTAAGACAACCATTTTTTTTGATTTGAAAAAAAAAAAGGGATGATAAAAAGTATATAGGACCCCAGAAACCGTATTCAACTGGAAAAAAATTGCCAACCCTTTCCGGAATTAAATTTAAAGGAGGCTGAAAAGTCAAAATTCTCGAAAAAAAATCTAACGGCTTTCATAATACCGTTGGCACGAAAATTGAAAGTGTATATGATTTCTTAGCACATAACAATCCTATAAAAAAATTAGCGTTAAAAAACAGCTCCAGAAATCACCCTTCAGGAGTATAAAAAAACTTAAACATAAAAAAAATCAAACATCTTTCCTAGAAACGCTAGAAAAAAAAAAAAAAAATATCATTTCAAGGTACTTTAGAAATATACAAAAAAATTGGCGTCAACTAAAGCCGACCTGAACGTACCCTCCAAGGAGTTAGAAAGTCACAATTTATTAAAAAAAATATAGTAACTCTCCTAATACCGTTGGCACGAAAATAAAAACTGTAAATAATTTTTTAAAACATAAGAAACCAATAGAACAATCGGCGATAAAAGAACGGCTCCCGAACATACCCTTCAGAGGGATGAAAAGTCAAAGTTTACGGAAAAGGAATCTATAATTTTTCCTAATACCGTTGGCCCAAAAATAAATAGCGTGTATGATTCCTTGACTCATACCAATCCTATAAAAAAATTAGCAAGATAAGAACGGCTCTGAAACTGACACTTCAGGGAGATGAAAAATCAAAAATTACAAAAAAAAAATCTAACAACTTTTCTTATACCGCTAACACAAATATAAGAAGCGTATATGATACCTTGGCACATAACAATCCCATAAAAAATTAGCATGACAGAAACAACTCCGGAACTTATACATCAGGGGCATGAAAAGTCAAAATGTATTGGGTGTACAACTTTGCTTTCGCCGTTTTGCAATAGATGGCTGTAGCGGTAAGTGGCAGTTGAAATAAATAGATCATGTATGTCATACAATAAGCTTAGGTATTTGTAAACATAACGCCATCGAAATATTAGTCAATTTGTGTCTGCATCATAAAGTTATTCTCGATTAAACATGTCAGCTTACGAGCCAAATTCTCGTCATTTGCGGGAGGTTTTAATTTTCTGCTTTAATATGAAGAAATCTGCGACTGAGGCTCATCGAATGCTCTCAAATACCTATGGTGAGGCCGCTAGTAGTGAAAGAACGTGCCGAGAGTAATTTTAACGCTTCAAGAACGGCGATTTTAACGTCAAAGACCAGCATGGCGGTGGAAGAAAGAAGGTTTTCGAAGATGCAGAATTGGAGGCATTATTTGATCAAGACTCGTGTCAAATGCAACAAGAATTGGCAGGATCATTGGGAGCGACGCAACAAGCCATTTCAAAACGCCTAAAAGTCATGGGAATGATTCAGAAACAAGGAAATTGGGTGCCATACGAGTTGAAGCCGAGAGATGTTGAGCGGCGTTTGTGTGTTTGTGAACAGCTGCTTGCAAGGCAAAGACGGAAGAGATTTCTGCATCGCATTGTGACTGGGGACGAAAAATGGGTTCACTGCGATAATCCCAAGCGCAGAAAATCATGGGGATATCCCGGCCAGGCTTCCACGTCGACGGCCAAACCGAATCTTCATGGTTTCAAGATCATGCACAGTAATTGGTGGGACCAGCTCGGCGTAGTGTATTATAAGTTGTTGAAACCGACTGAAACAATCACAGGCGATCGTTATCGAACGCAATTAATGCGTTTGAGCCAAGCATTGAAAGACAAATGGCCGCAATACAACGAGAGGCATGATAAAGTGAATTTACAGCATGACAATGCTCGACCCCATGTTGCGAAAGTGGTCAAGACATACTTGGAAACTTTGAAATGGGAAGTCCTACCCCACCCGCCGTATTCTCCAGACGTTGCTCCCTCGGACTATCACTTGTTTTGATCAATGGCACACAGCCTGGCTGACCAGCACTTCCGGTCTTATGAAGAAGTAAAAAATTGGATCGATTCGTAGATCGATTTTAAAGATGACCAGTTTTTTTAACGCGGAATTCGTATGCTGCCCGAAAGATGGGAGAAAGTAGTGGCCAGCGATGGACAATACTTTAAATCATAAATATATAACCAGTTTTTTACAATAAAGCCTCAAATTTCAGAAAAAAACAGCGGAAGCAAAGTTGTACACCCAATACATAAAAAGAATCTAACAACTTTCCTAATACCGTTGGCACAAAAATAAAAAGCGTACATAATTACTTAGCACATAACAATCCTATAAAAAAATTAGCGTAAAAAAAACGGCTCCCAAAATTACTTTTCAGGAAAACAAAACGTCAGGATTTACGAAAAAAAAATCTGACAACTTTTCTAACACCGTTGGCAAAAAAATAAATAGCGTGCATAATTCTTAGGCACATAACAATCCTATAAAATAATGAGCGTAAAAAAAACGGCTCCGAAACTTACACTTCAGAGGGATGAAAAGTTAAAATTTACAAAAAAAAATCTGACAACTTCTCTAATACCGTTAGCACCATAATAAAAAGCGTATATGATTTGTTAGCACATACTAATCCTATAGAGGAATGAGCGTAAAAAAACGGCTTCGGAACTTACACGTCAGAAAGATGAAAAGTATAAATTCACGTAAAAAAAATCTGACAACTTTCCTAACGCCGTTGGCAAAAAAATTAAAAAAGGTTATGATTTCTTCGTACATAACCATGCTATACAAAAATTAAAACAATAAAAACGACTCTAGAACTTACACTTCATGGGGAAAAAAAGTCAAATCTTATAATAAAAGAATCTAAAAACTTTCCTAATAACGTTGACACAAAAAAAAAGCGTACATAATTCTTTGAAGAAAAACAATCTTATAAAACAATCAGCGTTGAAAAACGGCTCTAGAACTTACACTTCAGAAGGGTGAAAAGTCAAAATTTACGAAAAGAACGTCTGACAACTAGCCTAATTTCGTTAGCACAAAAGTAAAAAGCGTATACGATTGCTTAGCACATAAAAATCCTATAAAAAAAGTAGCGTAATAAAAACAACCCCGTAACTTACACTTCAGGGGATGAAGAGTCAAAAATTACGAGGAAAAAAACCCAACTTTCCTCATACGGCTTACACAAATATAAAATCGTATATGATACCTTAACGCATCACATTCCTATAAAAAAATTAGCGTGAAAGAAAAAACTCCGGAACTTACACTTCAGGGTCATGAAAAATCAAAATGTACAAAAAAAGAATGTAACAACTTTCTTAATACCGTTGGGACAAAAATAAAAAGCGTCCATGATACCTTAGCACATACTAATCCTATGAAGAAATAAGCGTAAAAAAAACGGCTTCAGAACTTACACTTCATGGGGATAAAATGTCAAAAATTATGAAAAAAGAATCTAAAAACTTTCCTAATACCGTTGACACAAAAAAAAAGCGTATATAATTCCTTAGCAAAAAACAACCTGATAAAAAAATCAGCGTTATAAAACGGCTCCAGAACTTACACTTCAGGAGAATAAAAAGTTAAAATTGACAAAAAAAAAGTCTGAAAACTTGCCTCATTTCGTTAGCGCGATAGTGAAAAGCGTATACGATTCCTTAGCATATAAAAACCCTATAAAAATAGTAGCGTAATAAAAACAAATTCGGAACTCACACTTCAGAGGGATGAAAAATCAAAAGTTACTAAATAAATAATCTAACAACTTTCCTAATACCGCTTACACAAATGTAAGGAGCGTATATGATACCTTAGCACATAACAATCCTATAAGAAAATTAGCCCAAAAAAAACAACTCCGGAACTGAGACTTCAGGGTCATGAAAAATAGAAATGTACAGAAAAAGAATCTGACAACTTTCCTAATACCGTTGGCACAAAAAAAAAAAAAGGTACATGATTCCTTGGCACATAACAATCCTACAAAAAAAATTAGCGTAAAAGAAACTGCTCCCAAAATTACACTTCAGGGGAGCGAAAAGTCAAGATTTACCTAAAAAAAATCTGACAACTTTCCTAATACCGTTGGCACAAAAGCAGAAAGCGTAAATGATTCCTTGGCACATAACAATCCTATAAAATAATAAGCGTGAAAAAAACGGCTCCGGAACTTACACTTCAGGGTCATGAAAAATCAAAATGTACGAAAGAAGAATGTAACAACTTTCCTAATACCGTTGGGACAAAAATAAAAAGCGTACATGATTCCTTGGCACGTAACAATCCTATGAAAAAATTAGCGTCAAAGAAACGGCTCCCGAAATTACACTTTAGAGGGATGAAAAGTCAAAATTTACAAAAAAAAAATCTGACAACTTTCCTAAAAACCTTCAGCAAAGAAACAAAAGACGTAAATAACACCTTGACACATTTCAATCGTTTAAAAAAATTAGCGTGGAGAAAACAACTCTGGAACTTACACTTAAGGGAAATAAGAAGTCAAGATTTACGAAAAATATATCTAACAACTTTTATAATATTGCTAACACAAATATAAGAAGCGAATATGATACCTTGGCACACAACAATCCTATAAAAAAATTAACGTGAAAAAAACAACTCCGGAACTTATACTTCAGAAGCATGAAAAATCAAAATGTACGAAAAAAGAATCTGACAACTTTCCTAATACCGTTGGCACAAAAGTAAAAAGCGTACATGATTCCTTGGCACATAACAATCATATAAAAAAATTAGCGTTAAAGTAACGGCTTCGAAAATTACACTTCAGGGAAACGAAAAGTCAAGAATTACGAAAAAAAAATCTGACAACTTTCCTAATACCGTTGGCACAAAAGCAGAAAGCGTACATGATTCCTTGGCACATAACAATCCTATAAAATAATAAGCGATATAAAAAAGAATCTAAAAACTTTCCTAATACCGTTAACACAAAAAAAAAGCGTATATGATTTCTTACCAAAAAACAATCTTATAAAAAAATCAGCGTTATAAAACGGCTTCAGAACTTACACTTAAGGAGAATAAAAAGTTAAAATTTACAAAAAAAAAGTCTGACAACTTGCCTCATTTCGTTAGCTCAATAGTGAAAAGCGTATACGATTCCTTAGCATATAAAAACCCTATAAAAATAGTAGCGTAATAAAAACAACTTCGGAACTCACACTTCAGAGGGATAAAAAGTCAAAAGTTACGAAATAAATAATCTAACAACTTTCCTAATACCGCTTACACAAATGTAAGGAGCGTATATGATACCTTAGCACATAACAATCCTATAAAAAAATTAGTTAAAAAAAAACAACTCCGGAACTTAGACTTCAAGGTCATGAAAAATAGAAATGTACAGAAAAAGAATCTGACAACTTTCCTAATATTGTTGGCACAAAAAAAAAAGGGTACATGATTCCTTGGCACATAACAATCCTATAAAAAAATTAGCGTGAAAGAAACTGCTCCCAAAATTATACTTCAGGGGAGCGAAAAGTCAAGATTTACCAAAAAAAAATCTGACAACTTTCCTAATACCGTTGGCAAAAAAATAAATAGCGTGCATAATTCATAGGCACATAACAATCCTATAAAATAATGAGCGTGAAAAACACGGCTCCGAAACTTACACTTTAGAGGGAAGAAAAGTCAAAATTTACGAGAAAAAAATCTGACAAATTTCCTAATACCGCTAACACAAATATAAGAAGCGAATATGATACCTTGGCACACAACAATCGTTTAAAAAAATTAGCGTGAAACAAACAACTCTGGAACTCACACTTCAGGGGAATAAGAAGTCAAGATTTACGAAAAATATATCTAACAACTTTCCTAATACCGCTAACACAAATATAAGAAGCCAATATGATACCTTAGCACACAACAATTCTATAAAAAAATTAACGTGAAAAAAACAACTCCGGAACTTATACTTCAGAAGCATGAAAAATCAAAATGTACGAAAAAAGAATCTGACAACTTTCCTAATACCGTTGGCACAAAAGTAAAAATCGTACATGATTCCTTGGCACATAACACTCATATAAAAAAATTAGCGTTGGAGAAACAACTCCCAGAATTACACTTCAGGGAAACAAAAGTCAAGATTTACGAAAAAAAAATCTGACAACTTTCCTAATACCGTTGGCACAAAAGCAGAAAGCGTACATGATTCCTTAGCACATAACAATCCTATAAAATAAGAAGCGTGAAAAAAACGGCTCCGGAACTTACACTTCAGGGGGATCAAAAGTAGAAATTGACGAAAAAAAGATCGAACAACTTTTGTAACGCTGTTGGGAAAAAAATTTAAAAGGATAGAATTTCTTGGTACATAACGATGCTATAAAAAAATTAAAGAGATAAAAACGGCTCCAGAACTAACACTTTAGGGGGATAAAAAATCAAAAATTATAAAAAAAGAATCTGAAAACTTTTCTTCTACCGTAGACACATAAAAAGCGTATGATTCCTTGGCAAATACAATCTTATTAAAAAATCACCGTGAAAAAACGGCTTCAGAACTTACATTTCAAGGAGTTGAAAAGTCTAAATTTACGAAAAAAAAGTCAGACAACTTGCCTTATTTCGTTGGCACAAAAGTGAAAAGTGTATACGATTCCTTAGCACATAAAAATCCTATAAAAAAAGTAGCGTAATAAAGACAACTCCAGATCTTACAATTCAGGGGGATGAAAAGTCAAAAATTACAAAAAAGAAATCTAACAACTTTTTTAATACCACTAACACAAATATATTAGGCGTATATGATTCCTTGGCGCATAACAATTCTATAAAAAAATTAGCCTGAAAAAAACAACTTCGTAACTAACACTTTAGAGTCATGAAAAATAGAAATGTACGAAAAAAGAATCTGATAACTTCCCTAATACCGTTGGCACGAAAATAAAAAGCGTACATAATTCTTTAGCACATAACAATTCTATTAAAAAATTAGCGTGAAAGAAACGGCTCCCAAAATTACTTTTCAGAGGAACGAAAAGTCAGGATTTACAAAAAAAAAATCTGACAACTTTCCTAATACCGTTAGCACAATAATAAAAAGCGTATATGATTCCTTAGCACATACTTATCCTATAAAGGAATAAGCGTATAAAAACGGCTCCGGAACTTACACGTCAAAAAGATAAAAAGTATAAATTAACGTAAAAAAAATCTGACAACTTTCCTAACGCCGTTGGCAAAAAAATTAAAAAAGGTTATGATTTCTTCGTACATAACCATGCTATACAAAAATTAAAACAATAAAAACGACTCTAGAACTTACACTTCATGGGGAAAAAAAGTCAAATCTTATAATAAAAGAATCTAAAAACTTTCCTAATAACGTTGACACAAAAAAAAAGCGTACATAATTCTTTGAAGAAAAACAATCTTATAAAACAATCAGCGTTGAAAAACGGCTCTAGAACTTACACTTCAGAAGGGTGAAAAGTCAAAATTTACGAAAAGAACGTCTGACAACTAGCCTAATTTCGTTAGCACAAAAGTAAATAGCGTATACGATTACTTAGCACATAAAAATCCTATAAAAAAAGTAGCGTAATAAAAACAACCCCGGAACTTACACTTCAGAGGGATGAAGAGTTAAAAATTACGAAAAAAAAAACAACTTCTTTAATACGGCTAACACAAATATAAAATCGTATATGATACCTTAACACATCACAATCCTATGAAAAAATTAGCATGAAAGAAAAAACTCCGGAACTTACACTTCAGGGTCATAAAAAATCAAAATGTACAAAAAAAGAATCTAACAACTTTCCTAATACAGTTGGGACAAAAATAGAAAGCGTACATGATTTCTTGGCACCTAACAATCTTATAAAAAAATTAGCGTCAAAGAAACGGCTCTCGAAATTACACTTCAGGGGGATGAAAAGTCAAAATTTACAAAAAAAAAAATCTGACAACTTTCCTAAAAACCTTTAGCAAAAAAACAAAAGACGTAAATAACACCTTGACACATATTAATCGTTTGCAAAAATTAGCGTGGAGAAAACAACTCTGGAACTTACACTTTAGGGAAATGAGAAGCCAAGATTTACGAAAAATAAATCTAACAACTTTCCTAATACCGCTAACACAAATATAAGAAGCAAATATGATACCTTGGCCCACAACAATTTTATAAAAAAATTAGCGTAAAAAAAACAACTCCAGAACTTATGCTTCAGAAGCATGAAAAATTAAAATGTAAGAAAAAAAAATCTGACAACTTTCCTAATACCGTTGGCAAAAAAGTAAAAAGCGTACATGATTCCTTGGCACATAAAAATCCTATAAAGAAATTAGCGTTAAAGAAACGGCTTCCAAAATTACACTTTAGGGAAACGAAAAGTCAAGATTTACGAAAAAAAAATCTGACAACTTTCCTAATACCGTTGGCACAAAAATAAAATGCGTATATAATTTCTTGGCACATGACAATCCCATAAAAAAATTGGCTTAAAAAAACCGGCTCCGGAACTTTTACTTCAAGGCGATGAAAAGTTGAAATTTACAAAAAAGAAATCTGACAACTTTCCTAAAAACCTTTAGCAAAGGAACAAAAGACTTAAATGACACCTTGACACATATCAATCGTTTAGAAAAATTAGCGTGAAAAAAACAACTCTGGAACTTACACCTCAGGGGAATAAGAAGTCAAGATTTACGAAAAATAAATCTTACAACTTTCCTGATACTGCTAACACAAATATAACAAGCGTATATGATACCTTGGCACATAACAATGCTATAAAAAAATTAGCGTAAAAGAAACAACTCCAGAACTTATACTTCAGGAGCATGAAAAATCAAAATGTACGAAAAAAGAATCTGACAACTTTCCTAATACCGTTGGTACAAAAATAAAAAGCGTATATGATTCCTTAGCACATACTAATCCTATAAAGAAATAAGCGTAAAAAAAACGGCTCCGGAACTTACACTTCAGGAAGATAAAAAGTATAAATTGACGTAAAAAAATCTGACAACTTTCTTAACGCCGTTAGCAAAGAAATTAGAAAAGGTTACAGTCTGTCAAGTAAGAGCGTGGTCGTGTTAATTTATAAAAAAATTTATTAAATGAAGCTTTCATATTTATATATACATTGTACACATTACAAACAATGATGCAATTCGGTCAATAATGTGTCCAGTCACCACCGGCGTCGATAATTGCCTGGCATCTCCAAGGCATGCTTTCTACTAATTTGACGGCGTATTCTAGTGGCTAAGATCTCCAGATCCGACGAATTTCGTAAGAAAACTGCTTTAAAGTGTATGTGCGTCTTCCACGAAGCTTTCGTTTAATATATGCCCACACATTTTCAATAGGGTTTGCATCGGGTGACTGCGACGGCAAATCCAATGTAACGATGCCAGTTTGAGTCTTCCACTGAGTACAGAGCTTGCTGCGGTGTTTAGGATCGTTGTCCTCCTGCAGAATCCAATCTTCATTTTTTGTGATAAATTATCGTTTGGCAGATGGCAGTAAAGCCTTTTTGTAGATTTTTATCATTTTCTCGATATTTAGGTTATCAGTAAAGAGGTGCAAAGTGCCGAATCCCTGCTTTGAGAAGCAGCCCCAAAGATGCACCTTTATTCCATGTTTTACGGTCCGCTGAACAAGCCTGTTGGTGGAAGTTGACCAGGCTCGCGTGAGGACAGAACGTGCCCATATAGAATATTTATCAGTAAAAATGACATTTCCAAAATCTCTATCAATATTCTCATGCGCCCAAGCGAGTCGCTTTGTCACATGTTTTTCAGTCAACAAAGGCTTCTTCATTGTGTTGCGCCATTTCAGATGATGAGTACGAAGATGGGTTCTGATAGTTTCGTAGGATATATCTAAACCTTTTGCCATTAATTTTGCTTGTCCTTGCCGCAGTGTTAAAGCAGGATTCAGCGAAAATGGATTCACTATTCTTTTTTTATCTTTTTTATTTACTTTTCCTATCGAGCCACGTTCTGGTAAATCATCGACATTTTTAGCCACTTTATATCGCTGTATCCAAGTGGATTTGTACAGAAGTCTGTACAAATGCCTTCGACTTTCTCATATATTTGGCAGCCGCTGATTGCGACATTTTCGGACCTTTCGGGTGGATGCAAAGGAACACAGCCTCAGAGGAATGAAAAGTCAAAATTTACGAGAAAAAAATCTGACAAATTTCCTAATACCGTTGGCAAAAATAATAATAGCGTGCATGATTCTTAGGCACATAACAATCCTATAAAAAAATTAGCGTTAAAAAAACGGCACCGAAACTTACACTTCAGAGGAATGAAAAGTCAAAATTTACGAGAAAAAAATCTGACAAATTTTCAAATACCGTTAGCACAAAAATAAAAATCGTAAATGATTCCTTAGCACATACTAATCCTATAAAGGAATAAGCGTAAAACAAACGGTTTCGGAACTTACACTTCAGGAAGATGCAAAGTATAAATTGACGAAAAAATAATCTGACAACTTTCCTAACGCCGTTGGCAAAGAAATTACAAAAGGTTATGATTTCTTAATACATAACGATGCTATATAAAATTTGAAGGAATAAAAGCAGCTCCAGAACTTACACTCCATAAGAATTAAAAGTCAAAAATTATGAAAAAAGAATCTAAAAACTTTCTTAATACCGTTGACACAAAAAAAGCGTATATGATTGCTTGGCAGAAAACAATCCTATAAAAAAAATAGCGTTAAAAAACGGCTCTAAAACTTACACTTCAGGGAGGTAAAAAGTCAAAATTTACGAAAAAAACGTCGGACAACTTGCCTCATTTCGTTAGCGCAATAGTAAAAAGCGTATACGATTCCTTAGCATACTAAAACCCTACAAAAAAAGTAGCGTAATAAAAAAAAACTTCAAAACTCACACTTCAGGGGGATGAAAAGTCAAAAATTACGGAAAAAGAAATCTAACAACCTTCCTAATACCGCTAACACAAATATAAGAAGCGTATATGATACCTTGGCACATAACAATCCTATAAAAAATTACCCAAAAAAAAACAACTCCGGAACTTGCACTTCAGGGTCAGGAAAAATAAAAATGTACGGAAAAAGAAGCTGAAAACTTCCCTAATACTATTGGCACAAAAATAAAAGCGTACATGATTTCTTGGCACATAACAATCCTATAAAAAAATTAGCGTAAAAGAAACGGCTCCCAAAATTACACTCCAGGGGAACGAAAAGTCAAGATTTGCGAAAAAAGAATCTGACAACTTTCCTAATACCTTTGGCAAAAAAATTAATAGCGTGCATGATTCTTTGGCACATAACAGTCCTATTAAATAATAAGCGTAAAAAAAACGGCTCTGAAACTTACACTTCAGAGGGATGAAAATTCAAAATTTACTAGAAAAAAAAACAACAACTCTTCTAATACCGTTAGCACAAAAATAAACGCGTATATAATTCTTGATCGCATACTTGGCCTATTAAGAAATAAGCGTAAAAAAAAAGCTCCGGAACTTACACTTTAGAAAGATAAGAAGCATAAATAGACGAAAAAAAAATCTGACAACTTTCCTAACGCCGTTGGCGAAGAAATTAAAAAAGAATATAATTCCTTGGTACATAACGATGCTATATAAAAATTAAAGAGATAAAAACGGCTCCAGAATATTCACTTCATGGGGATAAAATGTCAAAAATTATTAAAAAAGAATCTAAAAACTTTTCTTATACCGTAGACACATGAAAAGCGTATATGATTCCTTGGCAAATACAATCTTAAAAAAATCAGCGTGAAAAAATGGCTCTAGAACTTACACTCCAGGGGGGCTGAAAAGTCAAAATTTACGGAATAAAAGTCAGACAACTTGCCTAATTTCGTTGGCACAAAAGTATTAAGTGTATTCGATTCCTTAGCACATAAAAATCCTATAAAGAAAGTAGCCTTATAAAGACAACTCCGGATCTTACAATTCAGATGGATGAAAAGTCAGAAATTACAAAAAAAAAAATCTAACAACTTTCCTAATACCGCCAACACAAATATAACAGGCGAATATGATATCTTGGCACATAACAATCCTATAAAAAAATTAGCGTGAAAGAAACAACTTCAGAACTTATACTTCAGGAGCATAAAAAATCAAAATGTACGAAAAAAGAATCTGACAACTTTCCTAATAACGTTAGCACAAAAAAAAAAGCGTACATGATTTCTTGGCACATAACAATACCCTAAAAAAATTAGCGTGAAAGAAACGGCTCCCAAAATTACACTTCAGGGGAACGGAAAGTCAAGATTTACGAAAAAAAATCTGACAACTTTTCTAATACCGTTGGCAAAAAAATAAATAGCGTGCATGATTCCTTGGCACATAACAATCCTATAAAATAATAAGCGTGAAAAAAACGGCTCCGAAACTAACACTTCAGAGGGATAAAAAGTCAAAATTTACGAGGAAAAAATCTGACAACTTTTCTTATACCGTTAGCACTAAAATAAAAAGCGTATATAATTTCTTAGCACATACTAATTCTATAAAGGAATAAGCATAAAAAAAACGGCTCCAGAACTAACACTTTAGGAAGATATAAAGTATAAATTGACGAAAAAAGAATCTGACAACTTTCCTAACGCCGTTGGCGAAGAAATTAAAAAAGGTTATGATTTTTTAGTACATAAAGATGCTATACAAAAATTAAAGAAATAAAAACGGCTCCAGAACTTACACTTCATGGGGATAAAATGTCAAAAATTCTAAAAAAAGAATCTAAAAACTTTCCTAATACCGTTGACACAAAAAAAAAGCGTATATGATTCCTTGGCAAAAAACAATCTTATAAAAGAATCAGCGTTAAAAAATGGCTCCAGAACTAACACTTCAGGGGGATGAAAAGTCAAAAATTACGAAAAAAAAATCTAACAACTTTTCAAATACCGCTAACACAAATATAACAAGCGTATATGATACCTTAGCACATAACAATCATATAAAAAAATTAGCCTAAAAAAAAACAACTTCGGAACTTACACTCCAGGGTCATGAAAAATAGAAATGTATGAAAAAAGAATCTGATAACTTTCCTAATACCGTTGGCACAAAAAGAAAAAGCGTACATGATTCCTTGGCACATAACAATCCTATAAAAGAATTAGCGTAAAAGAAACAGCTCCCAAAATTACACTTCAGGGGAACGAAAAGTCAAGATTTACGAAAAAAGAATCTGACAACTTTCCTAAAAACCTTTAGCAAAGAAACAAAAGACGTAAATGACTCCTTGACACATACTAATCGTTTAAAAAAATTAGCATAAAAAAAACATTTCTGGAACTTACACTTCAGGGGAATGAAAAGTCAAGATTTACGAAAAATAAATCTGACAACTATCGTAATACCATTGGCACAAAATGAAATAACGTATAATATTTCTTGACACATAACAAACCTATGAAAAATTCGGCGCGAAAAAAACGGCTCCGGAACTTTTACTTTAGGGGGATGCTAAATCAGAATATACGTAAATAAATCTGACTACTTTTCTTATACCGTTGGCACAATAATAAAATGCGTATATGATTTTTCGGCACATAACAATCCTATAAAAAAATTAGCGTTCAAAAAACGGCTTCGGAACTTACACTTCAAGGGGATGAAAAGTCAAAATTTACGAAAAAAAAATATGACAACTTTTTTAATACCGTTGGCATAGAAATAATATGCGTATAGGATTCTTTGGCACATAACGATCCTATGAAAAATTTGGCGTTGAAAAAACGGCTTCGGAACTTGAACTTTGGGGGGTTACAAAGTCAAAATTTACAAAAAAAATCCGACAACTTCTCTAATACCGTCGGCACAAAAATAAAATGCGTATATAATTTCTTGGCACATAACAATCCTATGAAAAAATGGCGTTGAAAAAACGGCTTTGGAACTTTCACTTTGAGAGAATAAAACGTCAAAATTTACAAAAAAAGATTCTGACAACTTTCCTAATACTATTGACACAAAAATAAAATGCGTATATATTTTTTCTGCACATACAGTCTGTCAAGTAAGAGCGTGGTTGACTTCACCGACAGGTAATAAAAGATTTTGCTCTAATTCTTTTGCAAGCCGATAGAGAAAAACTTTGTCCTTGATGCATTGTTAACGAAAATTCAGTTGTTGTTGATCTTTTATAAGAGAATCACGTTAAACGCCATGAGTGCTAAGTACGCGTCGCACTACGAGGCTGTGTTCCTTTGCATCCACCCAAAGGTCCCAAAATGTCGCAATCAGCGGCTGCTAAACATATGAGAAAGTCGAAGGCATTTGGACAGAAGTGGATACAGCGATAAAAAGTGGCTAAAAATGTCGATGATTTACCAGAACGTGGCTCGATAGGAAAAGTGAACAAAAAAGATGAAAAAAGAATAGTGAATCTGTTTTCGCGGAATCCTGCTTTAACACTGCGGCAAAGACGAGCAAAATTAATGGCAAAAGGTTTAGATATTTCCTACGAAACTATCCGAACCCATCTTCGTACTCATCATCTGAAATGGCGCAACACAATGAAGAAGCCTCTGTTGGCTGAAAAACATGTGACAAAGCAACTCGCTTGGGTGCATGAGAATATTGATAGAGGTTTTTAAAATGTCATTTTTACTAATGAATGTTCTATATGGGCAAGTTTTGTCCTCACGCGAGCCTAGTCAACTTCCACCAATAGACTTGTTCAGCGGACCGTAAAACATGGAATAAAGGTGCATCTTTGGGGCTGCTTCTCAAAGCAGGGATTCGGCACTTTGCACCTCTTTACTGACAACCTAAATGCCGAGAAAATGATAAAAATCTACAAAAAGGCTTTACTGCCATCTGCCAAACGATGGTTCATCAAAAAAAATAAAGATTGGATTCTGCAGGAGGACAACGATCCTAAACACCGCAGCAAGCTCTGTACTCAGTGGTAGACTCAATCTGGCATCGTTACATTGGATTGGCCGTCGCAGTCGCCCGATGCAAACCCTATTGAAAATGTGTGGGCATATGTTAAACATAAGCTTCGTTGAAGATGCACATACACTTTGAAGCAGTTTTCTTACGAAATTCGTCGGATCTGGAGATCCTTGCCACTAGAATACGCCGTCAAATTAGTAGAAAGCATGCCTTCGAGATGCCAGGCAATTATCGACGCCGGTGGTGACTGGGCACATTATTGACCGAATTGCATCATTGTTTGTAATGTGTACAATGTATATATAAATATGAAAGTTCAATCAAATAAATTTTTTTATAAATTAACACGACCACGCTCTTACTTGACAGACTGTAGCGATCCTATAGAAAAAACGGCGTGAAAAAAACGGCTCCGGATTTTACAATTACGGGGATGCAAAGACGAAATTTACGAATAATAAATCAGACTACTCTTTTGATACCGTTGGCACAAAAATAAAAAGCGTATATTTTTTTTTGGCACATGACAATCCCATAAAAAAATTGGCTAAAAAAAACCGGCTCTGGAACTCACACTTCAAGGGGATGAAAAGTCAAAATTCACAAAAAAGAAATCTGACTACTTCTCTAATACCGTCGGCACAAAAATAAAATGCGTATATAATTTCTTGGCTCATATCAATCTTATGAAAAAAATGGTGTTAAAATAACGGCTTCGGAACTTAAACTTCAGGGAGTTGTAAAGTCAAAATTTACAAAAAAAACATCTGACAATTTTTTTAATACTGTTGGCACAAAAATGAAAAGCGTATATGATTTCTTGGCATATGACAATCCAATGAAGAAATTGGCGTGAAATAAATAGATCTGGAACTTACACTTCAGGGAGATAACAAGTCAAAATTTATGAGAAAAGAAATCTGTTAACTTTTTTAATACCGAAGAGAAATAAAATCCGTATAGGATTCTTTGGCACATAACGATCCTATTAAAAAAATTGGCGTTGGAAAAACGGCTTTGGAACTTCTACTTTAGGGGGATGAAAAGTTAAAATTTACGAAAAGAAAATCTGACAATTTTTCTTATACCGTTGGCACAAAAATAAAATGCGTATATGATTTCTTGGCACATAACAATCTTATAAAAAAATCGGCGTTAAAAAATCGGCTCCGGAACTCACACTTCAGGGGGATGAAATGTCAAAATTTACGAAAAAAAAATCTGACAACTTTCCTAATACCGTTGAATTGTAAAATTCACAAGTAATGTTAAACAATAAATCTAGTCTATCAATTGTTTTCTTTATCATAAAACTAAATGGATAAATTATTGATGGTATCTACATTTTATATGTAATTATAATTAACATATAAAAAAAAAGAAAAGGGAAGCAAACTGTTCTCTTCTACTTATTAGGTTCGAATTTAAATTATATACATTGTATAAGCTAAATATTATTCGTGTAATTGAAAACAAGAATTACGTTATTCAGATAATTATTACTTGACATATAACAGTTTAAACATTTTACTTCTTCTCGTTCTAAAGATAAAATATTTAAAAAAAAAATTATCAATTTTTTTTAAATATCACTTTTTAAAAAATTTATATTTTAGGCTGATACTTGGCATGATTTTTTTTTTTATATAAACTAAAAGTTAACAAATTTTCCAAAAAAAAAAAAAAATCGACTCCGAAACATAATAAGATTTCATCGGAACGTCCCAAATGTTGTTTACATACATAGTTAAGTATATCGAAATATTGAGTGCAGAGTAATACACTCAGTCATACCGTTAATACACACGCAAATGTAGCGTTGTGTACGTTACTATTTCTACTTACAGCGAAATGAGTGGAGAGGGAAGCGCTGCCTACAGGCCAGGCTACTAACGCAAGCGCGTGCACGAAACATACAGGTACGCGTTTAGCTGTAGTAGCAGCTTCGCTTGTTTGAATACATCGTGCGTGCTGTTTTCATCAGCGTATCAGAAGACATTAGAAAAACATAAGATCGCGCGCCGAAATACGTATTCTTTACCATTGCGTGTGTATACATATGTATATAACACATCGTTTAATAAGTCCCGAGACTAACAACGAAAACAACATTTTTTTCTAAAATAATTTTTATTCATTAATATAATCTCCTTTTAGAGTGATACAATGTTTCCAACGCCTTTCCAACATATCTATACCATGTTATCAGAAGGATTTATCCTTTGCTTCAAAATAGGCTTCAGTTTCGGCATTGACCTCCTCATTCGAGCCAAATTTTTTTCCCTGGAGCATTTCTTTGATATCAGCAACGAGTCAGTAGTCGCTGGGGGCTAAATCTTGCGAATACGGGGGGTTGGGAAGCAAATCAAAGCCTAATTTGTTCGATTTTGCCATTGTTTTCATGGACTTATGGCATGGTGCATTGTCTTGGTGAAAAAGGATTTTTTTCTTCTTCATGTGCGGTCGTTTTGCTGCGATCTCCTCCTTCAAACGTACCAACAAGTCAATATAATAATCACTGTTGATCGATTAACCTTTTTCCAGGTAGTCAATGAAAATCACGCCATGTGTATCCCAAAAAAGAGACGCCATGACTTTGCCAGCAGACTGCTGCGTTTTTGGACGCTTTAAGCGGCTTTCGCCAGCCATGCGCCACTCAGATGATTGCCGATTCGACTCCGGAGTGAAATGATGTATCCATGTTTTATTCATGGTCACGTATCGACGCAGAAAATCCTTTTTATTGCGAGTAAATAGCGATAAACAGCTCTCTGAATCGTCGACTCGTTGCTGTTTTTGTTGCACTGAAAGCAATCGCGGCATTTACTTGGAAAAAACCTTTTTCATGCTCAATTTTTCATGAAGGATTGTAAATACGCTTCCAGATGATATCTGTATCATTTCTGCAATCTCACGGACCTTTACTTTGCGATTTTTCATTACAATTTTTAACACTTCACTTACATTTTCCTGTGTAACGGCTTCCAATGGCCTACCCGAAGGTTCCGCATCGTTTGTGTCCGTTCGACTACGTTTAAACTCAGCATACCAACGACAAATCGTTGGTTTGGATGGAGAGGAGTCCGGGTAATGTTTTTCAAGCCATTGCTGGGCTTCTACGGTGTTTTCACCCATTAAAAAACAATGTTTTATTAACACGCGAAACTCGCTTTTTTCCATTTTTCAAACAAATCACAAAGTGACTTTACTCTAACCTCGATAACTCTGCTGTCTGTGATCCGATCGACATGAAATTTTTACACGTTTCATGTAAAGGTTCGCACTCTATGGAAACGTTGCCAGTTTGGTACTACTAGCACCATCTCTGAGTTGGTCTCGGGACTTATTGAACGATGTGTTATGTAGACACTCACTTGCCATAAAATTGCTATTTTTTAATGAAACAGTAAATAAAAAAATCACTTTTTTTATTGGAAAATTAATCTTTTATTTATTATAAAAAATAACGTAAAAAGTTATACGTGAATAAAATACTATTACCAAAATAATTTTAATTTTATGAAAATTTTTTTTAATATAAAAAGTATTTATATTTTTAATTATTTATCAGAACAGTTTTCTGAATTGTTAATAAAAATTTTAATATGATTTGGCTTTTCAATTAATAATATTAACAGCTATAACATTTAAAAATATGTCAATTAATTGTTAAGTGATAACTCTTTGACATTGAAAATGCATTTGTCACTTAAATCAATAACTATTTTATATACAATTAAATTATCTTAAAATATTTTTATTTAATACACTTCTGAATATATATATGTATATAAACGATATTATTTAACAAAAATAACTTAATTGTTAGCTATAAAATGTCATTTAAATTATGCATATTAATTAAAAAGACTATAGTTCTTACCTGTGAGATCCAAATGTCTATTTTTACACAAATGATTCTAAGTACTTTAATATAATGCATAATAATTTAACCATATTAAAATTCTTTTAGTAATTTCGTAAGAAAATGTTAAATGTAAAATAATAGAAAAATTTGTTATAGCGTAAAAATAATTTTTATCAACGTACAAGAATATCTTGATTAAATGATTTTAATAAATTGAACTTGAAATAAATTTTAAACATATTAAAAAAAAATGACTATTCCATATTCAAACATAAAAATTTATTATTATCAAATTTTCAAAGATAATTGAATTATATATGAAAAAATTTTTTATTTAAGCGGCAAATACGTCTTCAGTGTTAAAGAGAAATCAGTAAACATGAAATTGACATATTTTATAATGTTTAAAAAGTTGTTTATATTTTTAATTGAAATAGAATATCATATTAAAATTTTAATTAACCATTTCTGGAACTGATCTGACCGATAATAAAAAATTTAAATAGTTTTCATAAAAATAAAAATTCTAACAAAATTGAAAATTATTCTGCAATAGTATTTTATTACTCTCCACGTTATTTGTTACAATAAATAAAAATAAAAATTTTACAATAAGAAAAAGTCATTTCTTTATTTATTTTGTTTCATTAAAAAATTGCCTTCTTATGGCAATTGAGTGTCTATATAAATTTATATATGTACATAGATATATATGTGTACACGCAAGGGCAAAGTATCCGCATTTTGGCGCGCATTCTCATGTATTTCCGATGTCATGTAAAACGTTGACGAAAAAATAGCACGCTCGATGCATCCAAGCAAGCGAAGCTGTCCGCTGCGCACGCGTATGGTTCATAGCGCGCCACGGCGCTTGGAATTATAATTCAAAGATAAAATTTCCAATGTGGCGATACTCGAAAAAAATTCGCGACGCTGCCTATACTATGTACGTATACGAGTGCCTGTATGTTCGTGCGTGCGCTTGTGTGCGTAGCTTGGCCTGTAGGCAGCGCTTCCCTCTCCACTGCGCTTCTCTGTCAGTAGAGATGGTAACACGCGCAAAGTTGTTTGTGTGTGAATTGGCCGTATGACGGAGTGAATTGCTCTTAACTCCATTTCGTTATACTTAACCACGTATGTAAACAACACGTAGAAAAGTATAAAATCACACTGTGAAAAGAGTAATTATAAAAGTAATTTAATTTTTTTAAATTCTAATTGTTATTGAACTAATAAAAAAATTCAATAATATTAAAATATTTTAGAAATTAGTATAACCTCAAACGCTATAAAAAATTACGTCTCTTATCCAAGTGAAGATTTAAATATAATTTTGATTTAGAAAAAACTTTTAAAATTAGCAAATAATAATAGTCCTATTATTTGATTAAAATTTTAAATACAAGTTTGGTGCATGTTTTATAAATTTTAAATTCTGCAATTAATTATTTTTAAAAAAATAGAAATATTTCCAAAAAAAGTACAAACAAAATACAAACGTTAATTAATTATCATTTCTGCGCAATGACTTTATACTCATGTATTATAAATAAAATATCAGTTAATAGAAACGCTTAATTAAAAAGAATATTATACTAAGTAAATCAATAAAAAAAGATTAGTCTTATTTAGAATTAAAAAGTATTGTAACACATCGTTCAATAAGTCCCGAAACTAACCCAGAGATGGTGCTAGTATTACCAAACTAGCCACGTTTCCATAGAGTGCGAACCTTTACATGGAACGTGTAAAAATTTTACGTCGATCGGATCACAGACAGCAGAGTTATCGAGGTTAGAGTATAGTCCCTTTGTAATTTGTTTGAAAAATGGAGAAAAGCGAATTTCGCATGTTGATAAAACATTGTTTTTTAATGGGTAACCACACCATAGAAGCCCAGCAATGGCTTAAACAACATTACTCGGACTCCTCTCCATCCAAACCAACGATTTGTCGTTGGTATGCTGAGTTCAAACGTAGTCGTACGGACACAAACGAAGCGGAACCTTCGGGTAGGCCATTGAAAGCCGTTACACAGGAAAATGTGAGTGAAGTGTTAAAAATTGTAATGAAAAAGCGCAAAGTAGAGATCCGTAAGATTGCAGAAACGACACAGATAACATCTGGAAGCGTATTCACAATCCTTCATGAAAAATTGAGCATGAAAAAGGTTTTTTCCAAGTGGGTGCCGTGATTGCTCCAATGCACCATGCCACAAGTCCATTAAAACAATGGCAAAATTGAACGAATTGGACTTTGATTTGCTTTTCTACCCCCCGTATTCGCCAGACTTAGCCCCCAGCGACTACTGGCTCTTTGCTGATCTCAAAAAAATGCTCCAGGGAACAAAATTTGGCTCGAATAAGGAGGTCATTGCCGAAACTTAAGCCTATTTTGAAGCAAAGGATAAATCCTTCTATAAACATGGTATAGAAATGTTGGAAAGGCGTTAAAAAGATTGTATCATTCTAAAAGGAGATTATATTGATAAATAAAAATAATTTTTGAAAAAAAATGTTGTTTTCGTTGTTAGTCTCGGGACTTATTGAACGATGTGTTACACGAGAAGATACAACGAGTTTAAAGACAAGCTAAACTGTTTTCAAAAATTTAGATTCTAATAACAGTTTTTTTTCAAAAACTTGAATTTTACTTTACATATTGACAAATACGAGAACTTTCTTGTAATATTTAGATTTTAAATAAGATTTAAAATAGGATCATCAATACAACATTTAATAAAAAAAAATTATCAAAAAGTTAGTAAATACGTACTAACGAAAAAAAAATTTTATGAAAAATAATATACCTCAGCAGCATTAGAATACGAAAAAGAAATTTTGAATTATTTAAATCTCCTAAAGGGTAAGATCCGGTCCGTTTGGTCGACGCCAAATTATATACCAAGAAATCGAATGCACTTCTTAATTTTCTGCCAACGGTAAAAAAAAAATTGTCAGATTTTTTTTCGAGAATTTGGTCCTTTCATTACTCTAAAGTGTAAGTTCTGGAGCGCTTATTTCAACGCCAATTTGGTTATAGAATTCTAACTTTACAAGATATCGTATAAACTTTATACTCTTTTGCCAACGGTATTAGGGAAACTGTATGATTTTTTCGTAAATTTGGACCCTTCATCCCCATAAAAAGTGAGTTTAAAAACACTTTTTTTAACGCTTATTATTTTACAGCTTTCTTATGTTCTAATAAATCATATACACTTTTTATTTTTGTGCCAACGGTATTAAAAAAAATTGTCAGATTTCTTTTTCGTAAATTTTGACTTTTCATCCTTCTAAAGTGTAAGTTCCGGACCTGTTTTTTTAACGCCAATTTATTTATAGGATTGTAATGACCCAAAAAATCATATACGCTTTCTATTTTTGTGCCAACGGTATTAGAAATGTTGCAAGATTTTTTTTTTGTGAATTTTGACGTTTTATCCCCCTAAAGCGTGAGTTCTAGAGCCGTTTTTTTGACGCCGATTTTTTTATAGGATTGTTATGTGCCAAGAAATCATATACGCTTTCCATTTTTGTGCCAACGGTATTAGAAAAGTTGTCAGATTTCTTTTACGTAATTTTTGACTTTTCATCCCCTGAAGTGTAAGTTTTGGAGCCGTTTTTATCACGCTGATTTTTTTATAGGATTGTTAAGTGCCAAAAAATCACATACGCTTTTTATTTTCGTGCCGACGGTATTAGGAAAGTTTAAGATTTTTTTTCGTAAATTTCGACTTTTGATTCCCCTGAAGTGTAAGTTCCGGAGCCGTTTTTTTAACGCCGATTTTTTTATGAGATTTTTATGTGCCAAGAAATCATATTCGCTTTCTATTTTTGTGCCAACGGTATTAGGAATGTTGCAAGATTTTTTTTTCGTGAATTTTGACTTTTTATCCCCCTAAAGTGTTAGTTCGAGAGTTTTTTTTTACGCCAATTATTTCATAGGATTGTTATGTGCTAAGTAATCGTATACGCTTTAATTTTTGTGCCAACGGTATTAGGAAAGTTGTCAAATTCTGTATTTGGACATTTTAATTTTTTATCTCCCTGAAGTGTGAGTTCCGGAGTTGTTTTTATCACGCTAATTTTTTTATAGAATTATGTGCTAAGAAATCGTATACGCTTCTTACTTTTGTGCCAACGAAATTAAGAAAGATGTCAAATTCTTTTTTCGTAAACTTTGACTTTGTATCCCCCTGAAGTGTTAGTTCCGAAACCGTTTTTTTAACGCTGATTTTTTTCAAAGATTGTTTTTTGCCAAGGAATCATATACGCTAACTATTTGTGTACCAACGGTATTAGGAAAGTTGTCAGATTTTTTTTTCCTAAATTTTGACTCTTCATTACCCTGAAAAGTACGTTCTGCAGCCGTTTTTTCAACGCCGAATTTTTCATAGAATTGTTATGTACCAAGGAATCGTATACGCTCTTTATTTTTGTGCTCACGGTATTAGGAAAGTTGTCAGTTTTTTTTTTCGTAAATTTTGACTTTTTAACCTCCTGAAGTGTAAGTTTTTGAGCCTTTTCTTAACGCCAATTATTTTCTAGAATTATTCTGTGCTAAGGACCATATACGCATTTTATTTTTGTGCCGACGGTATTAGGAACGTTGACAGATTCTTTTTTCGTAAATTTTGAATTTTTATCCCCCTGAGGTGTATGTTTCAGAGCCGTTTTTCTAACGCTGATTTTTTTATAGGATTGTTATGTTCCAAGAAATCATATACGCTTTTTATTTTTGTGCCAGCGGTATTAGGAAAATTGTCAGATTTTTTTTTCGTAAATTTGAACTTTTTATTTCCCTGGAGTGTAAGTTCCGGAGCCGTTAATTGACACCAATTTTTCTATAGGATTGTTATGTGCCAAAAAAATTATATTTGCTTTCCATTTTTGTGCCAACGGTATTAAAAAAGTTGTCAGATTTTTTTTGTAAATTTTTACTTTTAATCCCCCTGAAGTGTAAGTTCTGGAGCCGTTTATTTTCACGCTAATTCTTCTATAAGATTTTTATGTGCCAAGGAATCATATACGCTTCACATTTTTGTGCCAACGGTATTAGAAAAGTTGTGAGATTTTTTTTTCGTAAATTTTAACTTTTTATCCGCCTCAAGTGTTAGTTCAGGAGTTTTTTTTTGTAACGCCAATAATTTTATAGGATTTTGATGGGCAAGAAATTATATGCGCTTTTTATTCTTGTGCCAACGGTATTAGCAAAATTGTCAGATTTCTTTTCCGTACATTTTGATCTTTTAACCCCCTAAAGTGTAAGTCCCGAAGCCGCTTTTTTCTTGCTAATTTTTTTAAAAGATTGTTATGTACCAAGGACTCGTATACGCTTTTTTTTGTGCTAACAGTATTAGGAAAGTTATCAGCTTTTTTTTTCGAAAATTTTGACTTTTTATCCCCCTGAAGTGTTAGTTCAAGAGTTTTTTTTTACGCCAATTATTTCATAGGATTGTTATGTGCCAAGTAATCGTATACGCTTTAATTTTTGTGCCAACGGTATAAGGAAAATTGTCAAATTCTGTATTTAGACATTTTGATTTTTCATCTCCCTGAAGTGTAAGTTTCGGAGTTGTTTTTATCACGCTAATTTTTTTATAGAAATATGTGCTAAGAAATCGTATACGCTTCTTACTTTTGTGCCAACGAAATTAAGAAAGATGTCAGATTCTCTTTTCGTAAACTTTGACTTTGTATTCCCCTGAAGTGTTAGTTCCAAAACCGTTTTTTTAACGCTGATTTTTTTCAAAGATTGTTTTTTGCCAAGGAATCATATACGCTAACTATTTGTGTACCAACGGTATTAGGAAAGTTGTCAGATTTTTTTTTCCTAAATTCTGACTCTTCATTACCCTGAAGGGTACGTTCCGCAGCCGTTTTTTCGACGCCGAATTTTTCATAGAATTGTTATGTACCAAGGAATCGTATACGCTTTTTATTTTTGTGCTCACGGTATTAGGAAAGTTGTCAGTTTTTTTTTTCGTAAATTTTGACTTCTTAACCTCCTAAAGTGTAAGTTTTTGAGCCTTTTCTTAACGCCAATTATTTTCTAGAATTATTCTGTGCTAAGGACCATATACGCATTTTATTTTTGTGCCGACGGTATTAGGAACGTTGACAGATTCTTTTTTCGTAAATTTTGAATTTTTATCCCCCTGAGGTGTATGTTTCAGAGCCGTTTTTCTAACGCCGATTTTTTTACAGGATTGTTATGTTCCAAGAAATCATATACGCTTTTAATTTTTGTGCCAGCGGTATCAGGAAAATTGTCAAATTTTTTTTCGTAAATTTTAACTTTTTATTTCCCTGGAGTGTAAGTTCCGGAGCCGTTAATTGACACCAATTTTTCTATAGGATTGTTATGTGCCAAAAAAATCATATTTGCTTTTCATTTTTGTGCCAACGGTATTAAAAAAGTTGTCAGATTTTTTTTGTAAATTTTTACTTTTAATCCCCCTGAAGTGTAAGTTCTGGAGCCGTTTATTTTCACGCTAATTCTTCTATAAGATTTTTATGTGCCAAGGAATCATATACGCTTCACATTTTTGTGCCAACGGTATTAGGAAAGTTGTGCGATTTTTTTTTCGTAAATTTTAACTTTTTATCTGCCTCAAGTGTTAGTTCAGGAGTTTTTTTTTGTAACGCCAATAATTTTATAGGATTTTGATGGGCAAGAAATTATATGCGCTTTTTATTCTCGTGCCAACGGTATTAAAAAAGTTGTCGAATTTTTTTTCGTAAATTTTGAATTTTTATCCTCCTAAAGTGTATGTTCCAGAGCCGTTATTTTATCGCCGTCTTTTTTATAGGATTGTTATGTTCCAAGGAATTATATACGCTTTTCATTTTTGTGTCAGCGGTATTAGGAAAATTGTTAGATTTTTTTTCGTAAATTTTGACTTTTCATCCCCCTGAAGTGTAAGTTCCGGAGCCGTTTATTGACGCCAATTTTTCTATAGGATTGTTATGTGCCAAAAAATCATATTCGCCTTTCATTGTTGTGCTAACGGTATTAAAAAAGTTGTTAGATTTTTTTTGTAAATTTTACTTTTAATCCCCCTGAAGTGTAAGTTCCGGAGCCGTTTTTTTTTACGCTCATTCTTTTAGAGGATTTATATGTGCCAAGGATACGTTATTCATTTTAGTTCCAACGGTATTAAGAACGCTGTCAGATTATTTTTTCATAATATTTGACTTTCTATTCCCCTGAAGTGTAAGTTCCAGAGCCGTTTTTTTCACGCTAATTTTTTTATAGGATTGTGATGTGCCAAGGAATCATATACGCTTACTATTTGTGTACCAACGGTATTAGGAAAGTTGTCAGATTTTTTTTTTTAAATTTTGAATTTTTATCCCCCTGTGGTGTATGTACCAAAGCCGTTTTTCTAACTCTAATTTTTGTATAGAATTGTTATGTGCCAAAAAATCATATACGCTTTTTATTTTCGTGCCAACGGTATTAGGGAAGTTGTCAGATTTCTTATTCGTAAATTTTGACTTTTTATTCCCCTGAAGTGTAAGTTCCGGCGCCGTTTTTTTTACGCTAATTTTTTTATAGGATTGTGATTTGCCAAGGAATTATATACGCTCACTATTTGTGTACCAACGGTATAAGGTAAGTTGTCAGATTTTTTTTTCCTAAATTTTGACGCTTCATTACCCTGAAGGGTAGGTTCTACAGCCGGTTTTTTAACGCTAAATTTTTTATAGGATTGTTATGTGCCAAGGAATCGTAAAGGCTCTTTATTTTTGTGCTTACGGTATTAGGAAAGTTGTCAGATTCTTTTTTCGTAAATTTTGAATTTTTATTCCCCTGTGGTGTATGTTTCAAAGCCGTTTTTCTAACGCCAATTTCTTTATAGGATTGCTATGTGCCAAGGAATTATATACGCTTTTTATTTTTGTGCCAACGGTATTAGGAAAGTTGTCAGATTTTTTTTTCGTAAATTTTGACCTTTAATCCCTCTGAAGTGTAAGTTCTGGAGCTGTTTTTTTAACGCCGATTTAATATAAGATTGTTATGTGCCAAGGAATCATATACGGTTTTAATTCTTTGCCAACGGTATTAGGAAAGTTGTCAGATTTTTTTTCCGTAAATTTTGACTTTTCATCCCCCTGAAGTGTAAGTTCCAGAGTTGTTTTTATAAGGCAACTATTTTATAACTTTTTTAAGTTATAAGAAATCCTATACGTTTTTTATTTTTGTGCCAACGGTATTAGGAAAGTTGTCAGATTTTTTTTTCGTACCTTTTGATTTTTCAACTCCTTGAAGTGTAAGTCCCGAAGCCGTTTTTTTCTAGCTAATTTTTTTATAGGGTTGTTATGTACTAAGGAATCATATACGCTTCTTTTTTGTGCCAACGGTATTAGAAAAGTAGCTAGATTTTTTTTACGTGATTTTTGACTTCTCATCCCCCAAACTGTAAGTTCCGGAGACGTTTTTCTAACTCTGATATTTTAATAGAATTGTTATGTGCAAGGAATTTAATATAGTTTTTATTTTCGTGCTCACGGTATTAGAAAAATTTTCGGATTTTTTTTTCGTAAATTGTGACTTTTTATTCCCCTGAAGTGTGAGTTCCGGAGCCGTTTTTTTTACGCTAATTTTTTTATAGGATTGTTATGTTCCAAGGAATTATATACGCTTTTTATTTTTGTGCCAGCGGAATTAGGAAAATTGTTAGATTATTTTTTGTAAATTTTGACTTTTCATCCTCCTGAAGTGTAAGTTCCGAAGCCGTTTATTGACGCCAATTTTTCTATAGGATTGTTATGTGCTAAAAAATCATATTCGCTTTTTATTGTTGTGCTAACGGTATTAAAAAAGTTGTTAGATTTTTTTTGTAAATTTTTACTGTTAATCCCCCTGAAGTGTAAGTTCCGGAGCTTTTTTTTTTACGCTAATTCTTTCAGAGGATTTTAATGTGCCATGCATACGTTATTTATTTTACTTTCAACGATATTAGGAACGCTGTCAGATTTTTTTTTTTGTAATATTTGACTTTTTATTTCCCTGAAGTGTAAGTTCCGGAGCCGTTTTTTTCACGCTAATTTTTTTTATAGGATTGTGATGTGCCAAGGAATCATATACGCTTACTATTTGCGTACTAACGGTATTAAGAAAGTTGTCAGATTCTTTTTTCCTAAATTTTGAATTTTTATACCCCTGTAGTGTATGTTCCAAAGCCGTTTTTCTAACGCCGATTTTTGTATAGGATTGTTATGTGCCAAAAAATCATATACGCTTTTTATTCTCGTGCCAACGGTATTAGGAAAGTTGTCAGATTCTTTTTTCGTAAATTTTGACTTTTTATTCCCCTAAAGTGTAAGTTCCGGAGCCGTTTTGTTAACGCAGACTTTTTTATAAGATTTTTATGTCCTAAGGAATTATATACGCTCTTTATTTTTGTGCTTACGGTATTAGGAAAGTTGTCAGGTTTTTTTTCGTAAATTTTGACTTTTTAACCTTCTGAAGTGTAAGTTTTCAAGCCTTTTCTTAATGCCAATTATTTTCTAGGATTATTTTGTGCTCTCCCTGAACATCAATACCCTTTTTCAACGAGATTCCAATTGATGAATTCTATTCCTGAAGTGAGAATCTGGAAGGACTGCGAAATACGCTTCCACATCTGTTATGACTTTATCATTTGATGAAAAACGCTTTAAATGCATGAATTTTTTTAGGTCTGTAAACAGATGGAAGTCGCTAGGAGCTAAATTTGGTGAATACGGTGGATGCTCCAACAATTCGAACTTCAATTTATGGATTTTAGCCATTGTCAAGATGATCTTGTGACACAGTGCATTGTCCTGATGAAAAAGGATTTTTTTCTTCTGCAAACCGGGTCTTTTTTTACGGATTTTTTCCTTCAGCTGGTCTAAAAGGTTACCAGTTGGCAAGTAATCCACAAACAAAATTCCTTTCGCATCCCAAAAAACTAATGCTAACACCTTCTTGGCCGATTTTCAGACACAAACTCGTTTCGGAGCCCAAAAACTAGGTTCACACAACTCTTTGGCATCTTGTTTTGATTCAGGATCATGGTGATAGACCTGAGTCTCATCTATAGTGATAAATCGACGATCAGAATCCACTTTATCTTTTAAAAAACGCCCTAAATGTTGCTGAGAAAGTCGCATTCGAATGGGTTTTTGTTCCATTGTTAGCGAATGCGGCACCCATTGTGCACACAGCTTTCTGAAACCCAATACTTAAATTAAAATATTGCTCACACTTCCCAATGAGATGCCTAGGGCTCCTACTAAATTTCTTTCAGTCACTCGACGATTTTCCAATACGACATCCTGTATTTTTTCTACGATTTCTGGTGTTGTTGTTGTTTTTGGACGTCCTTGACGTGGATTGTCTTCAAGGCTTAAACGATTACGTTTAAATTCAGCAATCCATCTGTCTACTGTACTAATTGAAAGCGAGGACTGCTTGGTAGCATTGTGAGCGAAGCAACTTTTATTATTATGAAAAAATTGATAAAAAAGAATTTCGCGTGTTGATGAAGCATTGCTTTTTGGTGGAAAAAAATACTGTTAAAGCCAAGGCTTCGCTTGATAAACATTATTCGCACTTTAAAGTGGTTTGCTAAACTTAAGCGAGGGGAAATGTGCGTCGAAGACGATGCACGCAGTGGACGTCTGAAAGAGGCTGTTACCGACGAAAACATAAAAAAAGTTCACAAAATAATTTTTATTGATCATAATGTGCAGTTCACCGAGACAGCTGAGACACTAATGATATCAAAGAAACGTGTTGGACATATCGTGCATAAATAGACTTGCGAAAGCTGTGTGCAAAGTGGGTGCCGCGCGAGCTCACAATCGATCAAAAAGAACAACGTGTTGATTATTCGGAGCAATGCTTATCCATACTCAACCGTAATAAAAAGATGAATTTTTGGTCGATATGTGACAATGGATGAAACATGACTCCATCACTACTCTCCTGAGTCTAATCAACAGTCAGCCGAGTGGACTGCACGCCATGAACCGAATCCTAAGAGTGGAAAGACGCAACAGTTAGTTGGCAATGTTATGACATCAAAATTCTGGGATGCGCATGGTATAATATTCATCGATTACTTTCAAAAGAGCCAGAACATCAATAGCGATTATTGCATAGCATTGTTGGAGTGTTTGAAGGATTAAATCGCGAAAAAGCGGCCCCATTTGAAGAAGAGAGAAGTGCTGTTTCATCAATGTGACAATGTACCGTGTCACAAATAAATAAAAACGATGGCAAAATTGTATGGATTAGGCTACAAATTGCTGCCCCCAGTAATTTTTTTCTGTTTACAGACCTCAAAAGAATGCTCGTTGGAGAAAAATTCAGCGCAATCAAGAAGTAATCGCCAAAACTGTGGCCTATTTTGAGGCTAAAGAGAAATCGAACTATAAAAATGGTATTAAAAAATCAAATGACCGTTATAATCGTTGTATTGCCTTCGAAGGTAACTATATTGAATAATAAAATCGAATGTTATCAAAAAAATGTGCTTAACTATGTTAGCCTACAAACTTTTCAGCTAAATTGTTATTATTAATATGAACTCCATCAGTAGGTATGATGGAGAGCTTATTGATATAGTAATAGGAGCCGTATTTAATGACATCGCTTGGTTTTCGCGACGTCAAAGTAGAGATGATTTGTTTCAGCCCATTTGGATTCAAGCTCAGCATTTATACCAATAAGTTCCACATACTTATCTAGATTGAATAGAGAAGACTGCACATAAATCTGAAGATTATCAGCATATCTTTAATGCCGTGCATGGAGTCGAATGAGTGTGAGACATCATTAATATAGACGAGAAATGGCAATGGTTTGAGCACTGATCCTTGAGGAACACTGGTGTTGAATTTGACAAACGACGAGGAGTTGCCAATACAATCCAACCATGCCTGTCCTCTACTTGAAAGATAAGAAGCAAACTATTTGACGGCCAAGCGAAAGGTCATACTTCAACAATTTACGCAACAGGATGACGTGTCGGACCTTGTCAAGGACCTTACTAAAATCTAACAATAGGAGTAGCGTTACCCAGCATCTATCCATACCAGTTTCGATGACATCAGTAAGTTTAATAAAAGCAGTCGATATACTGTGGCCAGATCAAAAATCTGTTTGGAAAGGATCTATCAGTTTACAAGTACAAAAATAGTAATACAGTTGCTGATTAACGAGATCCTTTAGTACTTTAAGTAGACACGCTGAAAGTACATAAGATTGGCCGAATGCCACTCATATCACGTGAAGAGGTGATTTTGTTCACGGTGTTGATGAGCGCAATTTTCCAAGCAAAGGGCATAAGAAATAGTCGTAAAGAATCAGAGAAAAGATGACATAGCAATGGACCTGTCACTGAAAAGTCAGCAACAATGAGAGACTTTGGAACACCATCAAGCCATGAGTCTGCGAAGATAAGTAATACACAGCACTTCTTACATCTTCAAGAACTACAGGCCAAAAGTCAAATGTAGATTTATGACTCATACTAGTCTTAAGCGTATCGGTAAAAGAATCATTAGTAGGAGCTGCAGGATTGTACGCCACAGTAGGAAAAAATTTATTTTATTCATCTGCTATGAAGTGATCATGAGACCTGATAGGAGTAGAGCGGATCCCGAGATGACGCAGTTCTCGGGACAGCGCAATGAGCCTCTTCTAACGCTTCGGTTTCTTACCTAAGACATTTAAATACAGATGTACACTATACGAGGTATGTTCAGAAAGTAACGGAAATTTTTTAATTTCGCGGGTAAACAGAGTTCGATTGTCAACATTTTTTTTATTATGTTGGTACACATACCCCTGAAGTATGATACGATTTTCAGCTGTATTCATTGTTTACTTTGTCAGTGGAAGCCGCTAAAGTTAGACGTGTTTTTATGAGCTCGGCGATTTTTGTTTGTTAAAAAAAATGGATCAAAGAATTTGTATCAAATTTTGTGTAAAAAATGAAATAAAGTGTAACAAAATGTGAGAAATGTCAACAAAGGCCTATGGTAAGTCCGCTATGAATAAAACAAAGGTTCACGAGTGGTATAAGCGTTTCCAAGATGACCGTGAAGACGTTGAAGATGACGAACGCCCCGGACGGCTCAGTACATCAAGAACCGATTAAAAAGTGAAAAAAGTAAAAGAAATGGTTTTGAACGATCGCCTGATCACAATCAGAGAAGTCGCTAATGATGTTGACATATCGATTGGCTCATGCCATGAAATTTTTTTTAATGTTCTGGGTATGAAACGCGTAGCAGCAAAATTTGTTCCAAAATTGTTAAATTTTGAACAAAAACATCGGCGAATGAAAGTTGCTCAGGAGTCAGTAAATGAAGTCAACAACGATGCAAAATTGCTGTAACGTGTTATAGCAGGTGACGAAACATGGGTTTACGGATATGAGGTCGAAACTAAGTCTTAATCGTCCGAATGAAGGTATTCTGGATCGCCAAAACCGAAAAAGTATTTTTCGATTTTTATGGCATATTGCATCACGAATTCTCGCCACGAGGTCAAACGGTCAATAAGAAGTACGACCTACAAGTTTAACGCCGTTTGCGTAAAGCAATCTAAAAAAACGCCCGGATTTGTGGCAAAACAATTCATCGCTTTTGCACCACGATAATGGACCTGCTCACACTTCATTGCTTGTTTGTGAATTTTCGGCCAAAAACAATATTGTAACGATGCCCCAGCCTCTATATTCGCTAGACATGGCTCTCTGTGACTTATTTCTATTAGGTTGCTGCAGATGAAATGGCCGATTTAGCAATAACATAAAGTTGGCAGCAATTTTAGTGTATTATGTTGGCACAAGGCGGCGCAAATAATATGACATATGGAAGTATAAATACTGCTACCTTGGTTTATGGAGTCATTTCTGTTTAGCACTTCATAGTGATCGTAAAAACAAAAAGAGAAAGTGAACATGAAAGTGGGTCAAAAACGGCTACTTTTACTATACGAATTTAAATTAAAGCACAACGTTACGGAAGCAACGAGGGATATCAACAGCGCATTTGGGCCTGATACAGTTAGCTAACGAACCAGTCGGCGGTGGTTAAAAAAATTTCGATCCGGGGATATGGACCTTGGAAATGAGCCACGTGGACACCCAGGACCATCGATCGATAACGACGAGCTGCGTGCATTAGTGGAGTCTGAACCCCACCAAACCATAAGGGATCTTGCTGAGAAATTAGGCGTTCACAATTCGACAGTTTGCCGCCACTTGCAGCAACTTGGAAGAGTGAAAAAGCTTGACAAATGGGTTCCGCATGATCTTACCGAGCAAAACATGACGTGTCAAATGGAGATTTCAAGTTCTCTTCTCTCCCGCAACAGAAAGGAACCATTCTTGCACTGAATTGTGACCTGTGATAAAAAGTGGATTTCATACGATAATCGTCGCCGATCGGCCCAATGGCTAGATGCCGATGAAGCGCCAATACACATGCCGAAACCAAGCCTTCATCCAAAGAAAATAATGATAACTGTTTGGTGGTCTGTAGCTCGAGTTATCCATTATTCGTTCCTGCAACCTGGCGAAACCATCAATGATGAGAAATACTGAGCTCAACTGGATGAAATTCATCAGAAATTGATAGTCCAACGACGTAGGCTTGTTAACAGGGATGGAGTGATACTGCTTCATGATAACGCACGACCTCATGTATCGAGAAAAACGGTCCGAAAATTCAACGAGTTGTGCTATGAGACTCTTCCTTACCCTCCATATTCACCAGACCTCTCACCAACAGATTGCTATTTCTTTAAACATTTGGATCACTTTTTGACAGGAAAAAGATTAAATAATGAAGCTGCAGTCAAAAATGCCTTCGAGGAGTTTCTTCGAACCAGAAACTCGGACTTCTACAAAACTGAAATAAATGTACTTGTATCTCGTTGGGAAAAGTGTGTTGCATCTATTGGTACCAATTTTGATTAAATAAATTGTCCTCATAAAAAGTTACAGCTGTTTGAAAATTTATTACTTAATGGGCCATTTTATCTGCAGCAACCTAATATTTTCAAAAATAACGAGAGCCCTAAAGGGCCGTCGCTTTACAAGCATAGTAAAGTTTATAGAGCCAATTATAGCAGCTGCTGTCAACTTAAAGCCACCAAATTCATGCATAAATGAGCCACTGAGAACTACTTCTGACGCATGGGACATGCGTTTATGTCGAATTGACAATTGTAAAACTTGCGCAGATAAGGCACGACTAGTAGCATCAAGTTGCTTAAGCTTACCGGAAGTAGGTGAGGAATTAACGACGTCACTAGATGTCAGTACACAGAGTTAATAGTAAACTGTCAACTTTAGTTTTGTGTTGTAGGTGGTCTTGCTGAATCTTGTCAATGCGTTTTTCTCCAACGTTAATACGTTGATTAAAACTCATAGTTCATGCATCTTTGTTTTTTAGCAAGCTGAAGCCTGTAACAAACGCATTCACCTGAGATCCAATGGTTGTGAATAATGTATTGATTTTATAAATTTTAGCCATTAATGTAGTTAACAAATTGTTAGATAGAGTCCATAGAAAGATATAAGTGGTCAGTTTGCTATTATTTAATATTTTTGCCACGTTATTTAGACTGCTGCAAGATCCAACAGAGCTAGTACAAGATTGCACTCCAACAAGATTTGCTTCAGCATGGCAAGGATTACAGATTTTTATCGTCTTGATATTATCATCTCTTACTGTGGTTAGCTTCGAGTATGTTAAATGATAATATTCACGACATTTCATGCATGATTAAGGTTTTGACCCAGCAAAAAATTTTTTAGCACATTAAAAACGAATTATACATATTTAAATAGTATATGTCTGAGCAAAATTAATAAGAAGTTGAGATGACGAATATTATAAAAGATTAGTTGATAATAAATATATTTAACTACCAGGCTGTACAATAAGTTTTGCGGTTCGATAAGAGAGGGTGTTGCTACTGGCCTAAATTATTTTTTGTTATGTTGGTACACTCTTCATATGAACGTATGTGAAGTTTTATTTCAATCTATCAATTCATTCTTTGTTTACAAGCCATTCAGTATCGACGTGTCACAGTATTTTTTTACAATGGAAAAAATCAAGTATCGTGCAGTGATTGAATTTTTATTTTTGAAAGGTCTAAAAGCGAAGGAAATTTATAAACGAATGTTAAAAGTGTATATAGACTCTTTGCCTTCAATTAGTAGAGTAGAAAGATAGGTTGCTGACTTTAAACGTGGTCGTACAAGCCTTGAAGACATTTCATGTCAAGGACGTCTAAAAACAGCAACAACACCAGAAATCGTAAAAAAAAGACAGGATATCGTATTAGAAAATCGTCGAGTGACTGAAAGAGATTTAGTAGAAGCCCTAGGCATCTCATTGGGCAGTGTAAGCAATATTTGACCGAAGTATTGGGTTTCATAAGGCTGTGAGCACAATGGGTGCCGCATTCGCTAACAATGGAACAAAAACACATTCGAATGCGATAGTAGTGATAGAGTCATGTTTCATCCATTGTCACATATCGATCAAAAACTCGTCTTTATTACGGCTGAATATCGATAAGCATTGCTCCGAATAATCAACACGTTGTTCCTTTTCATCGATTGTGAGCTCGCGTGGCACTCACTTTGCACACAGCTTTCGCAAGTACATTTATGCACGATATGTCCAACACGTTTCTTTGATATTAGAGTCTCAGCTGTCTCAATGAACTGCACTTTATGATCAATAAAAATTATTTTCTGAACTTTTTTTATGTTTTCGTCGGTAACAGCCTCTTTCAGACGTCCACTGCGTGCATCGTCTTTGACGCTCATTTTGCCTCGTTTAAATTTAGCAAACCACTTTAGAGTGCGAATAATGTTTATCAAGCGAAGCCTTGACTTTAACAGTATTTTTTTTTACCAAAAAGCAATGCTTCATCAACACACGAAATTCTTTTTTATCAATTTTTTCATAATAATAAAAGTTGCTTTGCTCACACTGCTACCAAGTACTCCTCGCCTTCAATTAGTACAGTAGACAGATGGATTGCTGAATTTAAACGTAATCGTTTAAGCCTTGAAGACAATCCACGTCAAGGACGTCCAAAAACAACAACAACACTAGAAATTGTAGAAAAAATATAGGATGTCGTATTGGAAAATCGTCGAGTGACTGAAAGAGATTTAGTAGGAGCCCTAGGCATCTTATTGGGAAGTGTAAGCAATATGTTGATTTAAGTATTGGGTTTCAGAAAGCTGTGTGCACAATGGGTGCCGCATTCGCTAACAATGGAACAAAAACCCATTTAAATGCGACTTTCTCAGCAACATTTAGGGCGTTTTCGAAAGGATAAAGTGGATTTTGATCGTCGATTCATCACTATGGATGAGACTTAGGTCCATCACCATGATCCTGAATCAAAACAAGAGGCCAAAGAGTGGTGTGAACCTGGTTTTTGGGCTCCGAAACGAGTTTGTGTCCAGAAATCGGCCAAGAAGGTGTTAGCATTAGTTTTTTGGCATGCGAAAAAAATTTTGTTTGTGGATTACTTGCAAACTTCTAAAACAATAAATTCTGAATATTGTTGTAACATTTTAGACCAGCTGAAGGAAAACATTCGTGAAAAAAGACCCGGTTTGCAGAAGAGAAAAATCCTTTTTCATCAGGACAATGCACCGTGTCACAAGAGCATCTTGACAATGGCTAAAATCCATGAATCAAAGTTCGAATTGTTGGAGCATCCATCGTATTCACCAGATTTGGCCCCTGGTGACTTCCATCTGTTACAAGACCTAAAAAAATTCATGAATGAAAAGCGTTTTTCAGCAAATGATGAGGTCATAACAGATGTGGAAGCTTATTTCGCAGTCCTTCAAGATTTGCACTTCAGGGATGGAATTCATAAATTGAAATCTCGTTGGAAAAAGTGTATTGATGTATAGGGAGACTATACTGAATGATAAAGTGTATATCAAACTATAAAATAGTGTTTTTCTTATCGAACCGCAAAACTTATTGAACAGGCTGGTATACATATCATGCCAGATAAGATAACTGAGAGTTTAGTGTAGTCCACAATCAAGAGATGGCAGTCCCAATGCAAAGGGAAAAGAATTGTCTACTGAAGTATGAAACAGGTACTGATAGGCTCTCAGAGATGGCAGCACTAGATGGATAGCTACCTTACCGGTATCGAAGAAAAGTAGTAACACCAATCGTACAGGTATCACTTGGTTCACTTGGTTTACTTATCAGCATAGTAGACGTTAACAAAAAAGATAATCTCTAAAAAAGTTCCGGTAGCAAAAATGCAGTACATCAAGGAGAAAAGCAGCAATCGGCAAAACAGTATAGCAGAGAAGAAAGCTTGCAATGAGTTGCATCCAATAGTCTGCAAGCAAAAATCGCCCTATGGCAAGAACCGGCAGAAAAGAGTTAAAAAAAGAAGTCAAAAATAACAGTGTTAGCTACTCACCAGAGAGATAAAGAAAGAGAAAGAGAAAGAAAAATAGATAGAAAATGTTCCTACTGCACAGATAATTTTGTACAAGGTAAGTATTGGAAGTACAAATTAGTTCGATCCGTTTTCAAAAGATGGCTATGGCTATTATGAATATTCTAAAGTAATAGCTGAAGTCGGTAATTTTAGAGAGACTAAATATCTATCAATAATATTCAGTTTATGTCGCCTCGAGTTTCATAAGAAATCATGTTTTCAACTGTGATAAATATGTCTAATTTTGTGTTAACTAAGCAGCATTTGCGGGAGGTTTTAGTTTTCTGTTTAAATTGAAAAAAATGTGCAGCTGAAGCGCATCGAATGCTTACGGAAGCTTATGGTGACAATGCTCTAACTGATAAATCTTGTAGGAAATGGTTTCGACGTTTCAAGATTGGGGATTTCAGCGTTAAAGACAAGCCTCGTTCTAGACAGCCAAAAAAATTCGAAGACAAAAAGTTGGAGGCATTACTCGATGAAGATCCGAGTCAAACGCAAGAGGAGCTTGCAGAATTATTGGAAGTGACTTAACAAGCAGTTTCTGTTCAATTGAAATCCATGGGAATGATTTAAAAGCAAGGCAATTGGGTGCCTTATAAACTAAAACCAAGAGACATTGACAGGCGATTTTTCTGTTGCTTCAAAGAAAGGGTTTTTTACATAGAATTGTTACTAGGGATGAAAAATGGATATTTTATGATAACCCTAAGAAGAAAAAATACTACGCTATGTCCGGTCAATCGTTGCCATCGACCTCAATATCAACACCAAAGCCAAATATTCCTGGTTCGAAGATCATGTTGTGTATTTGATGGGACCAAAAGGGTCTTGTGTACTATGAGCTGCTACAACCTGGCGATACCATAACGGCCGATCGGTATAGGCTGCAACTGATTTGTTTGAGCCGTGCATTACGAGAAAGACGGCCGAATACATGAAAGACATGACAAAGTTATTTTTCTGCTTGACAACGCTCGGCCTCATGTTACAGAAGTCGTAAAAAGATATTTGGAAACGCTAAAGTGCGATATTTTGTCGCACCCGCCGTATTCTCCGAACATTGTTCCTTCTGATTACTGGTTGTTCCGAGGAATGCTGCACGATCTGGCAGGTCATCGGTTCACTTTTTTCGTAGAATTCGAAAAGCGGCTCCTAACTTGGATCACCTCAAAAAACGAGTCATTTTTTTGAGATGGAATTCGAAAATTGCCTAAGAGGTCGAAAAAAGTAGTAACTAGCGATGGACGATACTTTGATTATTCTTTGAATTCTTTTTATTTTCAAAGAAATGCATTTTTGACAAAAAAAAAACGGACCGAATTAATTTGTACTCTTGATAGAATATATAAGATTTAATACAATAATTAATAAGAATAAACAAAAAAGATTTAATAAATTAATTAACAAGAATAAACAGAAAAATTATAATTAGCATATTTAATAAATAAAAATAAAATAAAATAAATAAGTCTATATAAACCAATATAAAACTATGAAGCTAAATAAACTATGTGAAATTTAATAAGATCAAACTAATGTTATAACTAACATTCGATGTAACAGTATACGTTAAATGATAAAACTGTAATTATATTAAATCAAACAATAATAGAATATTACAATAAAATTTAAATATAAAATAGAAATAAATAAAAATATGAATGAAAATAAGATAATACAGTCTGTCAAGTAAGAGCGTGGTCGACTTCACCGACAGGTAATACAAGATTTTGCTCTAATTCTTTCGCCAACCGATAGAGAAAAGCTTTGTCCTTAATGCATTGTCAACAAAGATTCAGTTGTCGTTGATCTTTTAAAAGAGAATCACGTTAAACGCCATGAGTGCTAAGTACGCGTCGCGCTACGAGGCTGTGTTCCTTTGCATCCACCCGAAAGGTCCCAAAATGTCGCAATCAGCGGCTGCTAAATATATGAGAAAGTCGAAGGCATTTGTACAGAAGTGGATACAGCGATATAAAGTGGCTAAAAATGTCGATGATTTACCAGAACGTGGCTCGATAGGAAAAGTGAACAAAAAAGATGAAAAAAAAATAGTGAATCTGTTTTCGCGGAATCCTGCTTTAACACTGCGGCAAGGACAAGCAAAATTAATGGCAAAAGGTTTAGATATATCCTACGAAACTATCAGAACCGATCTTCGTACTCATCATCTGAAATGGCGCAACACAATGAAGAAGCCTTTGTTGACTGAAAAACATGTGACAAAGCGACTCGCTTGGGCGCATGAGAATATTAATAGAGATTTTAAAAATGTCATTTTTACTGATAAATGTTCTATATGGGCACGTTCTGTCCTCACGCGAGCCTGGTCAACTTCCACCAATAGGCTTGTTCAGCGGACCGTAAAACATGGAATAAGGGTGCATCTTTGGGGCTGCTTCTCAAAGCAGGGATTCGGCACTTTGCACCTCTTTACTGACAACCTAAATGCCGAGAAAATGATAAAAATCTACAAAAAGGCTTTACTGCCATCTGCCAAACGATAGTTCATCACAAAAAATGAAGATTGGATTCTGCAGAAGGACAACGATCCTTAACACCGCAGCAAGCTCTGTACTCAGTGGAAGACTCAATCTGGCATCGTTACATTAGATTGGGCGTCGCAGTCGCCCGATGCAAACCCTATTGAAAATGTGTGGGCATATATTAAACGGAAGCTTCGTGGAAGACGCACATACACTTTGAAGCAGTTGTCTTACAAAATTCGTCGGATCTGGAGACCTTTGCCACTAGAATACGCCGTCAAACTAGTAGAAAGCATGCCTCGGAGATGCCAGGCAATTATCGACGCTGGTGGTGACTGGACACATTATTGACCAAATTGCATCATTGTTTGTAATGTGTACAATGTATATATAAATATAAAAGTTTCATCAAATACATTTTTTTATAAATTAACACGACCACGCTCTTACTTGACAGACTGTAATCGCGCTAGTAGGGTGCCAATGTGCTCTCTTTTATCAGAAAGAAGGAAGGTGAAGATAGAGAATTTGAAGTGGGAAGTAGAATTTATAGAATAGAAAGAAGAAAGTAGACAGTTCCAAAGGCGGAAACTCAGTAGTAGATGACGGAATAGCAAACGGCCTCACATCACCCAGAGTGGGCCTATCCGACTGGCTGCATAAGAAACTGTCAAATAGGTACAGTGGTGCACGATATTTAAATATTTAATGTAGCACTGTAATAATGAAGTATTTTTGCCTATCTGATAAGAATAACTAGTCAAGGGAGATCCTATACGGAGTAATGTGCTCACGCCTAGTTACGCTATAGACATAACGAACACCAGAGTTGATGAGTCTCTGTAGCTTGAGATCAAGCTCACTGGAAATATCACATTAAGCCATGCAGCAGTTATCTACAAGAAGCTATATGAGAGTCTTGATTAAGTGCTCGCGTAGGGCTAAGTTAGTGCTCTGGCGGAAAAAATTGAGTATGTAGAGCAGGGAGTTTGCTTTACGACACATGTAAGTGATATGTTTTTTCCAGCTGAGCTTGGCATCAAGGTAAACACCTAGGTTACGTGCTGATTTCTTAAAAGACACAAAAGTACTATTTATGTGAACTTCTTTAACAGGTATGTCAGTGAGCTTATTGATATAAGAATACAAGCCAAAGATTATTGCTTTTATCTTAGCAACATTAAGATAAAGATGATTTTGATCAGTTCATTATGAGGCAAGTTCAGCATGCCTAATTATGAGTTCGACATACTACTGTGATCAAAAAGTAAGGTGAAATTGTCATTTAAAACTCCCGGGCATTAGGAAGGCAGGTAAATTTTTTTCCTAGGTTAGTAGGACTGTCTATAACATTTGCCAAGTGTCTGTTTGTCAAAAGGTTTAATTATTTTCGAGTAACACGTGTTTTTGTAAACAATCAAAAGTGAATTTTTCGATTTTTGCAATGGGTGATTTTGTTGAGCAAAGAACTTGCATCAAATTTTGTTTGCAGAACGAATATTCTTGTGCGGACACGTTAAAAATATTGCGGAAGGCCTTTGGTGATCAAACTCTGGCACAAAAAAACGTTTATAAGTGGTACAACGAGTTCAAAGCGGGCCAAGAACGCGTTGAAGACGAACCGCGCTCTAGACGACCATCAACGTCTACCGACGAGGGCCACGTCCAAAAAATCAAAGATTTGGTGCTTGAAAATTGTCGATTGACAATTAGAGACCTCGCTGATAGTGTTGGAATATCATTTGGCTCAGCCCAAACCATTTTGAAGGATGTTTTGTGTCTCAAACGCGTCAAGTCTCGATTGGTGCCAAAATCGCTCAATTTTTTGGAAAAAAAGCGTCGCGTTGATGAGTGTGAAACTTTGCTGTCTGACTATCAGGACCACTTGTAATGCATCATTACTGGAGATGAGACTTAAATTTACGCATACGACCTTGATACCACCGACCAATCCAGCGATTATCGTACAAAAGGTGAAGCAAGACCGATAAGACCACGGCAAAGTCGATCGAAAATCAAGGTCATGTTGGCAGTTTTCTTTGATTATCGTGGTATGGTGCACCATGAATTTCTTCCGCCGGGCCAAACTGTCAACAAAAAATATTATTTGAGTTTTATGCGTCGTTTGCGTAAAGCTATTCGTCTGAAACGGCCGGAATTATGGGCGAACAACTCTTGGTTCCTTTATCATAATTATGCACCATGTCATACTGCATCGGTTCTTCGCGACTTTTTTGCCAAAAACTCGACCAATATCATTCCGCAACCACCGTATTTGCCTGATTTGGCTTCATGCGATTTCTGGCTATTCAGCAAACTCAAAAGGCCAATGCAGGGACGCCGTTTTGACACGATTGAGGAGATAAAAACCGAATTGAAGAAGGTCTTGAAGGCTATACCGGAAAAAGACTATTCCGACTGTTTCGAGGACTGGAAAAAGCGTTGGCAAAAGTGCGTTTTATCGGACGGGGACTACTTTGAAGGGGATGTAATTGATTTGGAAAAATAAATAAAGAATTTACAGTTTATAAACAAATTCACCTTACTTTTTGATCACAGCAGTATATTTCAAGGCTAGACAGTGAAAATTGCACGTATCAGCGTAGGTTAAGTGACATATAGTAGAGTCAAACAGCTGGATACATGATTGATGTAAATGAAGAACAGTAATGGTCCAGGCACTGACCCTTGAGGAACACCAGTGTTGAGTTTAAAAGACAGCGATGAAATACCATGTCGATCCAGCACTGCCTACTTTCTATCAGTAAGGTATGAGGCAAACCACCTATTAGTTGATGGTGATAAGTTATAGTTTATTAGTTTTCACAATAAAGTGACATGGCAGACTTTGTTAAAAGCTTTGTTAAAATTAAATAGCTAAAGTAGGGTGACCTAGCGTTTATCCATAACTGTCCAAAAGTCATCCATGAGTTTAATGAGGTGAGTCTGAGTGCTGTGACGGGGTCGGAAACCTGTTTGAAATGGGTCAATAAGTTGACAAGTATGAAGATAATTGTAAAGTTGTTAGGGCACCAGGCGCTCTAAGACTTTAGACAGGTACGACAGAAGAGAAATTGACCGAATATCACCAATGTCTCGAGAGGAGTCAACTTTGTTGATGGTTGTCACGAGTGCTATCATCCAGGCAGAAGGTATGAAGGACTCTCGTAGTGAGTCATTAAATAGGCGACAGAGCAGCGGACTTTACACTAAAGAAGCAGCAACAATTATTGACTTTGAGTCATGTGTAGAGAAGGTATGGTGAGAGCCGGTAGAGGAAGAGCAGATGCCAAGGTTGCGCAGTTTCTTCCATAGGTGACTAGGTTCAGTGAGTCGAGTAAGTCTGTCCTAAAAGAAGAGTAAGCGAGGAGATTCAGTATATTTATGAAAAGCGTCGCGGGCTATTCTGTATTATCGAAGGTCTAATGACAGTCTAGTACATTTGTAACGTCTGTATAGTCTGCCTCTATTATGTAAAAGATCAACAAAAGCAGGAGTAAACCATGGACTGAGAGCTCTCCTCTAGGTGACAACCTTAAGTAGCATAAATGAAAAAATAGTATAATCTAGATGATCATATAAACAGTGAAAGCGAACATCCAGAGGAGAGTCACTCGCATATGTGGGGCAACCCAAGAAGGGAAAATAATTAAGCAGAGCTGCGATGTTTATAGAGCTATAATCTCGATAATTAAAACTTTAAAAAGGCGGTCGTAAGAGTGAGCATTTAACAGTAATTAGGCCTATCATAAAAGGGGTGTTAGTCTTTCAGTAGTCAAGTACAGAGTTATTTGCGTCCACCAGGCAAAGATTAAGCCAAATATCAGTCGTGGGAGTATGATATGTACTGCTATACGGTATAGAAAAGAGAGAGTGCTCATTAATAAATGATTTTAAGAAGTTTGTATCATCGTTGTTGGATAATTAATCAGCGTTGAAGTCACCGAGTAAAATCTCGGTACCATAGTTATGCATAAAGGTAGAGACTGTAGGTATAAAGTCTGTGTTCGCTGACAAAGGCACATTAGGTGAATAAGGCACTGTATACAACACCGACAAAGATAGAAGGGAGGTCCTAAACTTAAGCTCACAGAGTAGATATTCGAGTAAGTCGAGCCCACCACTCCAAACATGTGTGGAAGAGCACAGTAAGGTACATGACGATGAATTATGAACAAATACTGCAAGGTCTCTTCCTCTTATATTACGATCACACTGAAGAAAAGTATAATCTTCAAGAGTCACAAGAGAGTCATCCACAATGGGACCAAGTTAAATCTTTAGATGGCCTGGATGACGCCATATGGCGTATTTTTGAAAAGTTCATTTTTATATACTTTTATACATAAAAAATCGCAGAGAATCCAAATTTACGATCAAAATTGAAGTATTACCTGATCCTCTTTTTCTAACCTTCAAATCAAAGTCATAAATTATCATGTCAAAAAAAAAGTTATCTGCACTTTAATTGTTACATATGGTTTCCGAAGCATTTTTGCCTCCTAAATACGAATCTGTGGTCAGTTTTGCTCTATCATCCTTCAGTATTCAGGAAATCGCTAAAAACCTTTAGAAAAATGAAGACTTTTAAGGAATGATTGGTTCTGCATATGCGACATATGATTTCTGGAGTATTTTGTCTGCTGAAGACGAATCTGTAGTCAGATTTGCTTCATCACCTATCAGTCTTTAGGATCGTTAACATTTTAAGAAAAATGAAGACTATCACATGTAAAGTATAGGCAACTTTTTTTTGTAGACCTGAGTTACGATTTTTATTTTTGATTTGATTGCCATGTACCCTGGTCTACAAGTTTGAAGTTTGATGCTGGTAATCGCAGCTAGGTGGCGACTACCCACTATTTCTTTTTCTATAACTAAAAAAGCTAAAAAAAACATATAATTTCAATTGCGTTGCGGGTCAGAGTAGAACCTAAATATTCTATTTTTTCCTATCATTAGTAAGCAAAAAGGTGTTTTTTAATTGTGCAAGTAGGAGAAAAACAGAACATTTATTTATTTCTAAATACCACCTATCAAGCTTCAATTCTTGGGTGTATTTTTGAATATGTCTATCAGTAGTGGAGAATCTGAGCCAGAGACGGACTATGATTCCGACGATAGTTAAATTGAAATCGACGATGAGGACATCAAATACGTTCCTGGTCATGAAATGTTTTATAAAAATTCTTTTTTTTTTGCATATCAAAACATTTGAATCACGACCTGGTATGCGAAACAATATTCCACTGAATGGAAATGATCCAATTCCCTATTTTGAATTATTCTTTGATAATTACCTTCTCAATCTTATTTGCGAAGGAACGAATCGCTATCAATTCCAAAATCCCGAAGTAGAACGTGCCAAAATGAGTCAATAGTATGATTTGACGAAAGACGAACTATTGAAATTTTTAGCCTTATGCATCCTCATGGGACATGTAAGAAAAGGTAATTTGAAGGATTATTGGAGTACTTCTCCCATCTTATCCACTCCCACATTTTCACAAACAATGACCCGCAATCGTAATTGTCAGATTTTACAATTTTTACATTTACAAAATAACGAGATTCCATCCAATCATCCATTGAAAAAATTAACACCTGTAATCGATCATCTAAAAACAAAGTTTTTTAACGTAATAGATCCAGGACAAAAGTTATGTATTGACGAAAGTCTTGTTTTGTGGAAAGAGAGATTAGCTAACAAGCAATACCTACCTTTGAAGTGCCATCGCTTTGGTATAACGATATACATGCTTCTTGATTATAAGACTGGGTTAATTTTGGATTTCATTATTTATACAGGTACAAGTACTGAATGCAAGAGTTTTGATGTAGGTATTTTAGAAGATATTGTTGCTTGTTTAATGGAAGCCTATTTTGGAAAAGGTCACATAATATGCGTTGGCAATTGGTATTCCTCTACTTCATTGACAGAATTTTTGCACGAAAACGGTATAGGGTTATGTGGTACTATCCGAAAAAAAAGAAGATTACCTTTTTTAGATATGAAGCTCGAGAAAGAAGAAGTACAAAATGCTCATAATATGATTTGGATGGCTCTATAGTGGCAAGATAAAAAAGAAGTATGAATGATTACATCAGTACACGAGTTCGATTTCGTGAAAACAGGAAAAAAAGATTACAAGACTGTAGAGGAAAAAATAAAACCATCATGTATACTCGACTACAATAAGAATATGGAAGGAATAGATCTGATTGACAAACAATTATCCTTCACTGAGACGATCAGAAAGTCAATGAAGTGGTATAGAAAATTATTTTTTCATCTACTTGATATGGCTCTTGTGAATGCGCATGTATTGTACAAAATGAAAAACGACCGATTGTCATTTCCAGAATTTAGGTTACAAATGGTTTTAGAAATTCTCAATTTAAAAAATGAACCCAATATGAAAAATAATCTGAAACCTAGACATCTGATAGAAATACATTCACCTGTTTACAAGAAGAAAAAGAAAAGATGCACCTTATGTTACATGCAAAAATAGAGATCAAAATCTAGAAGCGAATGCAGCGAATTTTCTGTTTCACTATGTATTACTCCATGTTTTTATATTTACCATACCAAAAGTAATTAACCGTAGTAAACTATAAGTCATATTTTGGAAAATATTTTTATCAGAAAATAGAAAAATTAATAGTAAAAGGATCTGAATTTACGTAACGATTCTGGGTAATGCCGAGAGCAAGCATTACGCAAAGAAGTCAGGATTTTTTCGATCGATTTTCAAAAATCTTGAAGGTTTGCTATATTGCATATATGAACACAACTTCAATATTTTATTACAATATGACCTCAAAATTATGATCAGTGACTCCTAAAACCCCCATATACAAAAATTTAAATGTAACAGTCGATTTTCGAAAATTTCTCGCCCGCCATTTTGAATCAGCCATCTTATATTTTTGGAACCCAACCTCGGTTTGGTAATCAGCAACTCGAAGAACCCCCTGGTAATATATTAGAGATAAATATTATAATTACGTTTTCTTTCTGAAAACACTTCAATTTAACGTATGCATTACCATGCGGACCGGCATGACGCCATATGGCGTCATGAAGTGACTTGCCAACGTTTGAAGTTTGTTTGATTCTAACTTGGGGAACTTAGAATACCTTCCTATAGAGACAATAAACTTTCGAATTTTTCAGAATTCCGGCCCTCTAAGGGTTAATCTCTGTCACAGCTATTACATAAAAGTAAGAGCGAGATGTCAGGGAAAGTCTTATCATCTCAATGTGCGTTCGTAGAGAGTTGACATTGAAATGTCAGATCCGAAGACTTTCATCACTAGGACCAGGCCTAACAATAGAAAGAGAAAGAAGTAGCAGGTGGTGAGAGTGATGTAGTAAGAATATGAAGAGGTAAAAAAGAAGAGGGAGTCAAAAAACATAGTTGGTTAGCACAATTCATTTGTTGTTGATCAAGGTCTTGTCTATTCGCTTGATTATGCGTAAAAAAGCGTTGATGTCGTCTTCAGTGGCAATAAGATGCGGAGAGTCGTCCTTTTTCTTGTGGCATAGATGTTTCCATTGCACACAAAAGCCAAAAATGTGTACTGTCTGTCCCTTGATTTCTCTAGTAGGCGTAACCTGAACTGATATGATAAAGACAGTGCAAAGAAATAGAGCTGTCATAACTACACTGAGCGGTTCTGTAGTCATCGAACACACATGCATGTACACAGATACACTTAGATTAATAGTTACGCATTTGAAAAAAAGGTTCAATCTCTTGAATATATTTAAAATATTTTATTTTAATCTGCGCAAATTTCACTTTATTCACGCAATCTATTAATTTCATCAGGATTGCTATATGTCTAAGGCATGATCTTTATAATAGCAGTAAGTATTTAAAAAGACATCGATTAGTAACCAAAAAGTGACTTGAAAAGTTATTTTCAATGGTCATCTTTTATTTTTTTAAATAGACACCATTATTCTCAGCGGCACCACCATTGACTCCGAATTCTGAAAGGGCAGAATATTCTACTTTTATATGTGATCTGACTTAATTTTTAAAGAGATTTTTCAAAAGAATCATTTTCTATCACACCGATACTGATGTAAAATAATCTTATAGAACATGTCACGTCAGTACACGACCTCCGTTATTTTTTCCTGTTTTAGCTGATAAGTTTTCTCCCTGCTTTTCCTGCTCTCGCTTGTGAGTGGGAAAGATGCGAGTCGACCGTATCGATCGCCCGCATCGATCTATAGCCAAGCGCTCCACCATGAGAAAGCCTTCCTCCACAACCTACTTGACGTACTCTCCACTGACCCAAACCTTTGTAAAATCCAACTTAAGCGTGGACCAAGAGTTAACAAATTTTCCCGGAACACAAAAAAATGCTACACGCACTTTTCTCTAGCAAGAAATGCCAGGCCGAACAAGTGCGCGTTAACTAGGCGCTCAAAACAATAAAAATGTCCAATAAATACTCTTCTTTCTACACATAGTTTACCCATTTAAAATGTCTCTTCTTACTTAAACTTTCTCTGCGTAATACACTCCAAAGTTATGCAAAGAATAACGAATATCCTGTAAATTATTTTATTGCAATAATTATCGCGTGATGTAATGGTAACCTTTGCTTACCGATACACCAAACAGGTAACGCCATAAAATAAATAGGTCACTGAGAAAATCTTAGTAAATAAGTTGTGTAACTGTTGTAACTTGACGATATAAATAATATTCAAACAATATAATAACTACAATATTTAACGAAAAGAATAGAAACTGCGATTTCCAAAAATACCACTCAAGGCATATTTTTAGACATAACGTAAAATAATTTTAGTCGAAAAATGTTTTCGATCACAAAATGAAAATTGTTACACAACTGAAACAATAATGCCTTTTTATAAAAATACGAAAAGAAGATATACAAATATAAAAATTACGTACAAAATATACACAGTATATCGGAAAAGTTCCCAAACTTATTTTGTAGCGCTTGTACGAGTGACGCCACCTCTTGGACGACACCTACGCTATGTTGCTACATCCCTCTGGAGTGTCTAAAAATTTTTTCACCAGTATCCGTCCATTAGTTGCCGAGATAGACGTGCTTGAGTGAACGTGTGTTTAGTACCCCGGTGCAAGCTCTGCGATGGATAAGAAATTTGAACATCATGGCGCAATTAAATTCTGCTATAAACTTAAAAAAACTTTCGCGAAAACGAAAAAAATGATCGATTTGGCTTACGGTGAAGGTGTAGTGTCGCGTACAACTGTTTACGCGTAGTTCAGTCAGTTCAAGAAGGGTAGAGAGTCACCAACAAAAATCACGGGTAAATACGATGCTTATCGCTTACTTCGACTCCAAAGGACTGATACACAAAGAATTTGTGCCCCCAAACACCACCATGAATGCTGCGTATTACGTAAAGGTGATTAAACGTCCGAAGCGCCGGATTAATCGCATCAGGCCTGAGTACAAGGAACCGGGATCGTGGAGTTTGCTGGATCACAATGCACCTGCTCATTCTTCGAACATTGTAAAGTGTTATTTAGCCGAAAATCAGATCCCACGCATCAATTACGCCCCATACTCGCCAGATCTGGCTCCAGCTGACTTTTTCCTATTTCCCAAGCTAAAAATAGCCTTGAAAGGACGATTTCTTGAAAATGTACCGAGCATTCAAGCGGTTTGCACTTAGCGTCTCACAGCGATAACTTCAGAGGAGTACCGGAGAGCCTTCGAATTACTCATAAAGCGCTTAAATAAATGTATATCTAGGAAAAGGGACTATGTTGGAAATTAACTGAAATAATTTTCTTTAGATGTAATTTTCGATTTTTTATTTCAAAAGTTCGGGAACTTTTCCGACATACTGTGTAAAATATTATCATTCATTTAAATTGTTTTATATACATTCTCTCAAAAAAGTACCGAGAATTGTTGATTTAAATCTAGCGGGGCAATTTGGGCAGGTAAAATTTTTTTTCTAGGTTGGTACAACTGTCCTTAATGACTATGCCAAGTTTAAGCGAAATCTGTCAACAAATGTGTTTACAGTAGCTGGTTAAGTCAGTCGATGTCAATAGTGCGTGTCGATTTTTTACAATGGGTGATTACGTTGAACAAAGAATTTGTCTAAAATTTTGTGGTGCGAATGAAATTTCGTATGCCGATGCATTGAAAATGTCGCAAAAGGCTTTTGATGATAAAGCACTATCAAAAACTCGTGCGTATGAGTGATACAAAGCCTTCAAGGAAGGTCGTGAAGTCGTCGAAGACTTGCCTCGTTCCGGACGCCCATCAACGGCTTTGACCGCAGATAACGTCAATAAAATTAAGGAAATGGTGCTTGAAAATCGTCATACCAGCTTGAGAGAGATAGCACATGAACTTGAGATATCCCACGAGTCCACACGTACGATTTTAGTTGATATTTTGGGCATGAGAAAAGTGGCCGCAAGACTCGTTCCAAAAGAGCTTAATTTTCTTCAAAAACGCTATCGCGAACAGGTCGTTTCGAACATGCTGGATCGCGCCAATTCCGATCCCGCATTCATGGAATGGATCATAACTGGTAACGAGACGTGGGTGTACGAGTACGATATGCAAACAAGCCAGCAAGCATCGGAATGGGTGGGAAAAATGAGCCGAAACTGAAAAAACAACGCCAAAGCCGCTCAAAAGTAAAGGTGATGCTCATTGTTTTCTTCGATATCCGTGGCGTAGTGCACTACGAATTTAGTCCAGAGGGTCAGACGGTAAACAAAAAGTATAACCTAGGCGTTATGAAACGTTTGCGTAAGCGTATCCGTAAGAAGCGGCCAAATTTGTGGGCGAACAACTCGTGGATTTTGCACAACGATAACGCGCCGTCTCACCAAGATATGATTGTGACCGACTTTCTCGCCAAAAACGCAACCGACACTCCTGAACAACCACCATATTCGTCGAATTTGGCTCCCTGTGACTTCTTCCTCTTCCCAAAACTTAAATTGCCGCTCCGTGGCACCCGTTTGTAGTCGATTAAAGTCATACAAAATTCGGCGCGCGAGCTGATGGCCATCCCGGAAAGCGCCTATGAAAAATGTTTCGATGATTGGAAGTGCTGTTGGCATAGATGTATTAGAGCAAATTGAGCCTATTTTGGAGGCGACCCGATAAATTTTGATTATTAAACTTAAAAATGTTTTAATTTAAAATTCCTGGTACTTTTTTGACAGACAGTATGTTAAATTAAATTTCAAATCTTTTAAATAATTTCAAATTCTAAAGTAAATTTTTAACAGTCACGTATTTTATTTTTCTTTAACAAAATACCAGAATAAAATAATTTTTTTTTTTTTTCTATTTTAGCTATCTTTAACGTGCACACTACTGAATAACGAATCTACACCTTTATATATTATGGAAATTAAAAGTGTTGATAGCAGCTACGACTAGTTTATTTAAAACAATGAACTCCTAAAATATAAGTTGTAGTAAAAAGTAATCCATTATTTTGCCAATAGATCGCTTTACTAGTCTGTATCTCCCGTTGTAAAAGTTCGATCGGGTTACACTAGATGGAGTTGGAAAGATAAGATTTCGTACTAAAAAAGCTTCTGTTACAGTTTTGTGATTGCTTGACTCAGTATTTTTTAGCATGCGTCAAAGATGGACACCAACAAAGAGAAAATACGCCATATTTTACAGTTTTTCTTCGATAAAGGCGAAAATGCAAGCCAGGCAGCTGAAAATATGAATAGTGTTTATGATCCTGATACTGTAACAGCCAATCACGCGCAATTTGGTTTTCGTCGATTCCATTCCGGTAATTTTGACGTCAAAGATGCACCACGGTCTGGAAGGCCAATTGTCGAAAACGTCGATAAAATAATAGATATCGTCGAGTCCGACCGTCACGTAAGCACTGTTTTGATTGCCCAGGAGCTAAACATTGCACAAAAAACCGTTTGGAACCACTTAAATAAGGCTGGATATAAAAAGTAGTTCGATGTATGGGTGCCACACGAGTTATCGCAAAGAAACCTCATGGACCGAATTTCCATCTGCGAATTGCTGCTGAACCGCAACAATTTCGATCCATTTCTGAAGCGGATAGTTACTGGTGATGAAAAGTGGGTCACTTACGACAACGTTCAGCGACAACGGTCGTGGTCAAATTGTGGTGAGCCGGCGCAAACGGTGGCTAAGCCAGGATTGACAGTCAGGAAGGTTTTGCTACGTGTTTGGTGGGACTGGCAGGAAATCATCTACTATGAGTTGCTCCCCTACGGCCGAACTCTTAATTTGGACCTGTACTATCAACAATTGGACCGTCTGAAAGAAGAAATCGCCCAGAAGCGGCCAGCTTTGGCCAATAGGAGAGGAATTGTGTTCCATCAGGACAACGCCAGGCCGCATACATCGATAGTGACTCGCCAGAAGCTCCGGGAGCTTGGTTGGGAAGTTCTTATGCAACCACCTTATAGTCTGGACCTAGCACTAAGTGATTACCACCTGTTCCTGTCTATGACGAATGATTTTGCAGGTGAAAAATTCGCCTCAAGAGAAGATTGTGAAAATCGACTGTCCCAGTTTTTTGACAATAGGGACAAGGGTTTTTACGAGAGAGGCATTATAAAATTACCTCCAAAATAGCAACAAGTTATTGAACAAAACGGTGCATATTTGACCTAAATCGTATCATTCTATCTATGCTAAATAAAACCTTCTATTTATTGCAAAAATAATGGATTTCTTTTTACTACACCTAATACATGTATATTTATGTAAAAATAGCTGCTATCTTTAAACTTAATTTAATTATGCTTTTACTTTAAATGAAGCAACTGCCTTTCTATTTTAAAAAATATATACTATCACAAACATATATAAAAAGAATTTTACAGAAATATCCGCGATAATGTTTCACTACAGCAAATCTCCTAATAACTTGAAATTGCAAATAGCCTGACTATAATCTTTTTCGTTCTTAAAATATTAAAATAAAATGACAATATTATCACGATTTTTCTATCTTTTCGTCAAAATAAAAAGATAAAGCATCACGTAATAATTTTTGTTGCCTTTCTTTGTTTGTGTTTAAACAGTTTCATTTATAAACAGTTTGAATAATTTAAAATTATAAACGAATCATTTTTTTTTTTTATAATCAAGATAATCGTTTAATACTGAACAAAAATTACTAAAGATTAATCCAGTTAAGTAAGTACAAGCGTTAAATTGCAAGCTTAGTATTGTGATATTTTTACACAATTGATATTTTAGATAATTAATAAAATACGAGCATTAAAATATTCATCTATCTATATACACATTAGAAATTTGTATATAAGGAAGTTGTGGGATAGCTTCTCCCATGTGCTTAAATACGGCGCAAAATTTTCAACAAGCAGCAGAGCTCAGACAGCACTTGAGGGAGTTACTACTCCGGATCACTACAAGCCATTACTACAACGAGCAGACTTCAAACAGCTACGAGAAAACTATTACAATAACCCACAGGATTTCGCTAGTCGACCAGTAGCTCCAACAGCCGCACATATTAACATATATACGTACATTTTTATTTTTTTTGTAAACTGTTCTTTTAAGAACAACCGAACTATTCAAACTTTAAATACTAAGAAGAAGACGACGAGGAGTCAATAACAACAGAGAGAGAGAGAGAGAAAGAGAAAGAGAAAGAGAGAGAGAGAGAGAGGGGATTTGACCATTCCACTAATTTACGCATCCAATAAAGACTGAATGATTTAAACTTCTATTTTTCTTTACTCTTCTATTCTTTTTTACTCTTCTATTCTTTAACCACCCAAAGGTAGACTTAGCCTGAGTTTTAACAAGCTACAATTTACCTTAAATAACATTGGTTAGGTCCTCCTCCAGAGCGGCGTAGCTGGCTTGAGTTTTGACGTAAACGTCCGCTCAGTCCCGTAACTTACCTCCTTTTCCTTATTTAAAAGAAAAGAAAAAAGCTCTAGTTCTCCTTTACCACTCCGAGTCCGTAAGCTTCACTGCTTACGCTTTAAAGGCAGGATCTCGACAGCGTTGCTTCGAGTCAACGTACCGTAGCGTCGCTCCAACGTTACACATATCATTTTTCGCAGGCCTGTAGACGTCGATGTTGACAATATGTCGAATAATACTTTAACGTTGAGTTTCTTGCTCTTCTACAATCCGAAGTTGAAGATCCAGCGATAAAAATTATTTGTCAGTTATCTTATAATATTAAACCATTACTGCCTGAATCTGATAAGTCAGAGTTATTTTACCAGTAATCTCTATGTACTTTTCTTTTATTGAAAGCTGATAGAATCAAGATTCCTATGAAGTATCAAGATCAGATAGAGGTATCACAATTATTCAATTTCGTAGCTTCGATAAAAAGGTTCTTCATGCCAAAAGAAAAGAAAGTTTCAAAAATTTAAACGGGGAAACTCTCATAAACTTGTTTCTGTGAAGCAGTCAATAGATATCCATTTATGATCACTTCGTTGTATTCTTTCTCACAATCCACCAATTTAAAAATATGATTATTTTCTAGTTTCTTATATTTCTCATAGCTATTTTTATTAAGTCATAGCTATCGTATATTTTTTCAAACAGGACTCTCGGTCATAAGTCATCAAGACTACCATCATCATCATAAGACGAAGAGTTACCCGAATCACTAGAATAATGCATATGATATGGATTGGGTATGCATATGAAGTCATTATGTTGATCATAAGCACTATGATATTTGAACTCGATGTCAGATTTTCCGCACCTTTTCCTCTTTCTGAACTTTGATGCCATTTTCGACTTTTTGGACAAGATAAATACAATGGTTTAGTTGCGCGAGATTTTTTAGTATCGCGTCGTGAATTGATGTAAGCGGGAAAATTATTAAAAGAAGTTATAAAGAAAATATGAATCACGAAATGTTAAGAAATCATATCAAAAGTAAGAGAAGAACTAGAGTATAGACTTGATTATTTTACACTAACGAACTGGAGAAAGCAATCGAAAGAGAAACAAAGTAGAATCTCGAAATCTTTGGCCATCCCGCGGTCAGTGTTGGGAACATCTTTAGGATGGCAAATCGACGATACATATATTGCATTTCAAACCACGTAAACTTCTTTATTTCGACAAATCGTACAACTCTAGAAAACTGCACATACATTTTCATCTGACTTTATTGCTCCCTTTTAAATTTTGACCGCAATCTTCGATCCATTATCTTGAATTTCCAAATTCTGATGAAGAATTCTTGATCAGCAATCCCGAAAACCCGTGTGTATACATTTTAGGCTAGATTGATTGCTTCTTTAGCGTTTTTGACCGCCATATTAGAACCACTATTTTAAAATTATGATGGTAGATTCGTAATTAGTGATCCTGAAAACCCCCAAAAGTACTTTTTTAATCGAATTCGATGGGTACAAAAGTGCATACATTGAAGATACTAGCCATGATTTTCATATCACGTATTGTCCATGATATTCGCTATTTTGAATCTGCCATATAGAACTACCTATTTTCAAATAATACCTTTAAAAAATTCTATTAATTTATACACCAATGTATCGCCTCTAAAGCTATTTTAGTAACGTTTTTCATGAGTTGAATCAATCACAAGAAAAAAAAATCGGAATTTTTTGATATTTTTTCAAGTTCTGTTGGCTGTAACTTTCTTTTCCGCAAATAAAATTCAATTCGGATGGCGGCAATCAAAGAAGCGACCCCTTGGTTGTCAGTCTCAGAATTGAGTAAAGATTTTCTCAATTTCAGGCAGTAATGTCTTAACGGAATACTAGCCTGTTGAATTCAAAGAAAGTATAAGAGCTTCAGGTGTCATCTAAAGAGCTTTTCAGAAAATCAATCAGACCATATCTGATTGTAAAATTTACAGCTCTTTTAGAAGCTTGGGTGAAAAATATGGGGTCTATTTAAAAAATTAAAATTATAAATGTTTTTGAAAATGGCCATCAAGTTCAAATTTCAGGTCTTTACTCTATTTCTTTTCAAAATACTTACTAATTTTGTAGAGATCATTTGGTGGATATCTAGTTACCTTAATAACATTTTTATGTGCGTATATTAAAATAAAGCATCTTATACGTATTTTGGGTGTCCCATTTTTAAAATAATCGAGGTCTGTCCGAAAAGTATCCGACCTGCTTTTATATCTTTGCGCCAGAGTGTTCGAGTGACCTCTCCGAAGCCTTAACGTCAACAGTAAAGCCTAACGAACTTATCGGTTGCTCACCAGTACCTACAGGACGTATAGTTTATGCGCAGCGTGTATTTGTTTACAATACCTTTTTTGCGTTCGTCGGATTTAGCTATTGTTAAAAACGACTGAAAGATCTGATCAACGAATTTGCATCAAACTTTGCTTCCAACTCGGCTTGAAAAGGTTATTGCTGGTGATGAATCGTGGGCTTCTGATTATGATCCTGAAACAAAACAAAAATCTTCACAGTGGAAGCTCTCGTCCGAATTACAGCCAAAAGAAGCACAACAAAGTCGGAGCAATATCAAGTCAATGCTGATTGTTTTTTTTTTTTATTATGAAGGTGTTATGCACCACAAATATGCATCGACAGCTCAGACGATTAATAAGGAATATTAAGTTAAAATTCTGAAACGATTACGTGATGCGATGAGAAGAAATCGAGCGCCTTTTTTGTCAAGCGGGGACTGGCTTCTCCATCACGATAATGCGCCAGTGCATTCATCGAATCTTGTGTAGCGGATTTTAACGAAACACAATATCCTACTGCTTCGCCAATCTTCCGTAAAGTCTCGACATAACCCCTTGTGACATATGGTTGTTCCCGAATTTGAAAAAAACCGCTTAAAAGACACCGGTTCGACGACAAAAAGACGATTGTAAATAATGCGACGAGGACACTGAAGACTATCCCAAAAACTGACTTTCAGGACTACTTCAGAAAGTGAAAACACCGCTAGGAGCGCGTTATTCAATCAAGTGGGGACTACTTTGAAGAATGCCATTTGCCCGATGACGAAAAATAACACCATCGCTGAGATATGAAGGTAGGTCGGATACTCTTTGGACAGACTTCGTACGCAATATCTCTGAACTGAAGAATAAAAGAGGAAACATTCTTGAATAGAAGTTGTAGGGTTCTAAAGGAGACAACTCATGGCGACTTTGACCGTTACCTTGACTATGACCATACATGGCCTTTCAATTATTAAGTCAATTTTTTCAAACGCGAACCCCTATTTTTGACTCCGGAAATAATAGAAGCGTAAAATTTTACGTTTAGATATGACCTTCAATATGATATTGATCAAGACCAACCACGTCCCACCAGATCATAATAATTGATGAACCGAGAAATCTCAAAATTAGAGTCTCCTACAAAAGAGTTTCGGACAGATTTTGTTAAAAAAGATACCGAACATGCGGCTTCACCATGACTTCGACCATGATCTTCTAAGTCTTTACAAGATCAAACTAATTTAATTTTGTTTTTTGAAAGGCATGTCCCAATATAAAAATCGGCCAGTCAAGACAAGATCACTCAAGGATCCGGTCAGTTAAGGCAAGATTAGAGATTATTGCTCAATGATGTTCAAAAGTTGCTCTATTAACTTTAGGTCAGATCTTATAACCGAGGAGGCACCTCTACAGGATCTCTTCTAGCTATTTGTTGATTATTAAATCTCTAATTGGGATAGGTTCTCACACATAAACTAAAATGATGAAAGGTGCCATCTTATTGCAGCCACATTCTATTTCTGGTATTAAAACCAACCTCTTTGAGCTAATTCGGTAATTGAACTCTAATTAATTAATATCTAAATAATTAAGTTATTTTGTGTATTTACTGAACTTTTAAAAACATAAGGACCAACTAAATATCTATTAACTGTGCCACACCACTCATTTATACTCCAGCGATATTGGCGGTTAACCTCTTGCATGCAATTTTTTGAGGATTTACTAGAGACCAATAATGACAATTATAACGATTCGAAATACCAGTACTATGAGAAGTAGACTTATCATTAAGCTTAACGTTTCTAAAGAAATCTTCATCGTTGATGATTTGCTGCGTTGCCCATTGGCAAAACGTTACTCTTTCTTCCTTTAATAATCGGCAGCAGATAAGACCTGGTTTAACATGTGATAGGGATGATACTTTACGTTTCTTAAGAATCTGCTTGCTGTCGATCTAGAAATCCTTGAATCACGTTGAATATTACGTACATTGAATATTACGAGGATCCAAATGCATCATAGCTAATACCGCAACAAATTATGAATTATTTTCATAATCTTCTTTATTCTGTTTTCGCCATCTTCAAGAAAAATTTTCCACTCAGCCCCGCAATTTGACAAGAAGAATGTCAACGATATCATTGGCTGCATATTCAGGCATATCTCAATGGTTACTATGAAAACAATCACGATTACGTTAGAAGCCTATAAAGACTATCTCGCATAATGAATATCGACAAAAATTATACTTTGTTGTTGACTTGAAACGAATTCCCACATTTAGAAAGAGAATACTTTATTATTGACTGAAAACAAATTCCCACATGTAGGAGAAACTTAATTTTCGATAAATGCCAATAAAAACTATCTCCCTCACAATTCGACAAAGTTGTCGACAGAAAAAGTAACAGGGGAGTGGTTCTACAATGAAAAATTATTTTTCATTTGTAAGTCGCTAGCCCGCTCAACACTCTTCTTGTTTAGTACAGAAGTCAGATCTTCTATTTTTACTGGACTTACAGCAGTAGCTTTAAGCTTCTCCAAATTTTAGTATTTTATGGCTCTTTCCCATTAAGCGGGCCGGCTTCTCCTCCTGCCCTACTGCACGATGCTTTTAAATCTCGATGTCTCATATAAAAATGGCCTTAAAAATAGCGAGAATAGCGGTGGGTATAAAACCACCTTATAAATGGGTAATCAACATAAGCTTTTCAATTTTGATTAGTAAATTTAATTATAAAAGAAATTATTGTTTGTTTGTTAAGTATTGTTTTTGTAAACCTATTTGCCTAAAAAGTTCGGAATCGGAAAAGATAAATTTTGGTTTTTAAAACACGATAATGTACTATGGCACAATGCATTGGTTCATCGAGATCAGTCAAAAATTCAATATATTTCATTTTACAATCATTATATTTATCTGATTCAGCAATAAATAGATTCGCTCTTTGAGAACCATTCAACAAAAGGATATTTTAAACAGTTTTAATGAATGGACAAAATAATAGTATATACGAGAGCGGTCCGATAAGTAATTAGCCTCACCGCCTGATGGCGCCACTATCGCAAAAAAAATTCACTATCGTGTAGTACATTCTCGTAGACGGCTACTGTCAAAATTTTAGCTGAATCGGAATCGTAGTTCTGTTTTGACTGCGTGTGGAAGTGGGCGTGTCCGCGGATTTTAGAACAATGGAGAAAGAGCAATATCGGTCGGTGATTCGATTGTTGTTTTTGGAAGGGAAATCACGCAGCGAAATCAAAGAGCGCTTGGATGCTGTGTAGAGTGACTCTGCTCCTGCGATAGTGGCTGTAAAAAATTGGTTTAACGAGTTTCAACGTGGTCGCACGTCGGTTTTTGATGAGCCATGCCTAGGTGCATCGAAAACGGCTACCACGGAGAATAACGTTACAAAAATCTACGATCTCGTATTGGCAGATAGCCGATTAAAGGTGCGTGGGATAGCTGAGACAGTTGGTATCTCAAAAGACCGCGTGGGTCATATCCTGCATGCAATTTTGGGCATGAAAAAGCTGTCGGCACAATGGGTACCGCGTTTGCTGACTCCAGACAACAAGCGCAACCGTAAGGCCACTACAGAGCAGTGTTTGACGCTGTTTAAGTGCAATCCGAAGGAGTTTCTGCGCTGCTTCATGACCGTTGATAAAACATGGGTCCAAGAAACAATCGAAACAGTAGACTTCACCCGGCGAACGTGCTCTGAAGAAGGTGAAAACTGTCCTATCGGCCGGAAAGGTGATGGTCACTGTTTTCTGGGATTCACAAGGTATGACCTGCATCGACAACCTTGAGAAGGGCAAAACGGTCATTGAGCTCTACTATGCCGAATTATTGGGCCGATTCGACGCCGAATTGCAGAAAAGAAGGCCCTATTTAGCTAAGAAAAAAGTGCTCTTTTACCATGACAATGCACCGGCTCACACCTTCGCCGTCACCACGGCCAAATTGATCGAATTGGGCTACGAACTGCTATCCCATTCACCATTTTCTCCAGATTTGGCCCCGTGTAACTTCTTTTTGTTTCCAAACTTCAAAAAGTCACTCGCCGGGCAGAAATATGCACTTTTCCAAAATTTTCATTTTTCTTTTGTAGGCTAAGTACTCGTACTTATCGGACCGCTCTCGTATGTATTGTATCAAAAATGGATTTAAAGGTGATAAAATTAATTTGGAAGAATGAAGAAGAGTTTTTTGTAATATTAACAACTTTACCTTATCGTTTGGATATAGCAATACACTCTAGATAACAAAAGAAAATTTAGAGCCGTGTGGTGGCTGGTTTGGTAGAGTGCTGTAGTCTAGATTCGAAGGATCAAGAATCATCATCGATTTCTGCTTCTGCCGATTAACATAGTCGTAAGTATTACTATTCTTCACATGCTTTAAAGCAAGCCATTAAAGATAGTAAAAGAGTTAATTTTCAAGCATAAAGGAAATCTATGAATCGGTAAAATGATGTTGCTAACAAAATAATTTTTTACGATTAGTTAAATTCATTTAAAAAATAATGTAAATTTCAAAAATATTTAAAAGTTAATTTAAAATAATCTACTTAACAGTAATAGTTGTTCAGGTAATTTACATAAAATATTAGATTGAATAAGATATCATTTGTAAAAAAAAATAATATAATTCAAATCTTTTATGATAAACATTTTTTAAAATTTTTATTAATCAATAGAAACACCTACTTTTATAGGATTATTAGTCGTATTTGGTGCAGTAATTGTTATTAGAGGATTTTCATTACCATTAAGTGTTTCACACAATTTTTCAATTCGACAGTATACTTTAGCAGGGTCGATTGTACATGACCACATCCATAGACTTGTTAAAAGTTGACTATACGTATAAGGGAAGTGATATGCTAAATAACAAATATCATTTGAATGTGGAAAATGTAAGCTGAAGGAAGTCGTAAGATAATTCTTGCCTTTACCAGATCTGTGATAAAAATTTCGATAGTAACAAATATCAGTTCCACATCTTACCCAAGATGCGTGTCCTTTTATGGCTTCAATTACACTGAATAAAATAGGCTTCATACCAAAATTAAACTGAGAATTAGTCTTTTCACAATTGATTATATTAAAGGTATATAATCTTTCAGCTTTCATATTTGAAATTTCAAAATAAAACCATTGATGTTGAGAGTCACTATTTACATCAGGAGTGAGTATTAATTCGTATTCATTCGGTCCAATCTGAATTGAAATAATTTTGTTAGGTTAAGAATAATAAAATAAAATCTTTTATTATATATTTTATTATTTATATTTTATAGCTTAATATTTTATATTTTATATTTTATAGCTATCCTTAATAAGATAATGTTATGCCGCTCATAATATTACAAAATATTTTTTTTATTGTAGTATATGAATGTAACCTCACACCGCCAAAGTTAATTCTGAAATAATTCTGAAATAGTACATAAATCAACTGGATCCTTTTAAAATGAATTTCTTAAAATAATTTATTGTTTTAGTTTTTTAGAATTAATTCTTAAATTGTTACAGAATTTCTTCAGTAAAAAAATTTTTAAAAAATTTATATTGTCACGAGGTACTTACAATTACACTTACAAACTCGAGTGAGCTGGCTATTTTAACGTATTTGGCACAAAAAGTTTAAATATTGGAATAATTGTCGTAGGTTTAAATAATTAAATTCTCATCCTTAGAATGATCATTCCATTTAAATGAAATTTGTTTTAAATCACTACGTTAAATGAAAAAAGAAGTTTAAATGTCTTGACTGTTTCATAGTTTAAGGCATATGTTAAGAGAACAGTTTTTACCAATTATTTTATTATTTCTATTGCCAATATTTCGCGCTCGAAGAATTCAGATTAAATCACATGGTACCAACATTGCTTGGCTAATATAATCCACTAATATAATGAATTGTACGCGTCCGTTTGTGCCAGCGATCGAACACGGCCCGCACATATTATGCGTGTTCGAGTAACAACCCTCTAACCGCCTAATCGTGGAAAGATTGCGTATCACGACGTTACTCGAAAATATGAACTCTTTTCTTAACTCTAAATCATCTATTGATTTTTTTTCAAGCTCGCTAAAATATTTTTCTATTGGCCACCGTTTACTCGATTAGCGTAAAATAGTCGGCCCGGCATACCAGCAATGATTTACATTGTTATATACATGTATACAGCTCATTTATTTCCCGGCCAACACGTCGAGTCCTGCGCGGGATTTAGTAACGAAGGTACCCATCGCCACTCGCCGCTTCTCGATAACTCACGGATTTTGCCTAATCTATTCGTGACTTTATCCCCTGATTAATTGTGTAGGGATCGCCCCAAAAAATACGCGTGTTTACTTTAAATTCTAGGTCGTTCTCAATCGCATCTGCTAATCTTGCGCCTAATAATACCGCCTGCAATTCAAAACGCGGGACTGATAAAGGTTTTAATGGTGCAATCTTTGGTTTTGTTGGAACGAGAGATACGTGCGTGGATGTATTTTCCAATACAAACCTTTAGTACCCAACAGTTGCATAAGCTTTTAAACTTGTCTCGCAAAATACGTGCAATTCGGTCTTGTTGCATCGCGTCCTGAAAAGCGCATAACACCGCGGTATTCGAAGATCTTTCGTGTTGGTTAAACATTTCAACTACGACTTCCGACCTGCGGGTTCTTTCGTCGCGCAAGCGATCGTCCCACCCGATTTCGCTACGCCATATTTTCTGTATTAACCCATTAAGACTCATGCAAAACCTAGACCGAAGTCCCAAACGGGACTTGACTAAAAATAAAATAACTATGTTTCATTTTTTAATTTGATTATTTATTGCAAATTTGTTTTAAAGAAATAGTACAAAGGACAGAATTTTGAAAAACTAATAGCGGCAATCGATTCTACGAAAAAAATTATGTAAAAATTTATCTATGATAATTTTTCGTCCAAGCCTTTATTTTGCAATAAAATTGTTATAAACGATTTGGAGTCACCGGAACTCGTTTACTATAGTCCATGCTTATACTACTGCCATTAACAAAAACTAACTACTCCAAACGAGAATTCACTAAAAAATAAAATACCCAAGTCTTTTTGTTATTTTAATTCAATTGCATATTGAAAAATTGTTTAAACAAATTATTATGAAACTCTGAATTTCGAAAACCTAATAGCGGCAATTAATTTTATAGAAAAATCACAAAAAAAGCTTCATAAAATTTTTTTGTCCAAGCAACTTATTTTGCAATAAATTGTTATAAACAATTTGAATTCACCGGAACCTATTCCGGCCCATGCTTGCGCTATTTCGAATAATAAATAGCTAGCGAAGAGAATAAAATTATTGTCAACGCATTCATTGAATTTAATATCCTCTTCAACGACCAGATTGGGTAGATCACGAATCCTTAACATATGTATTGTCAAATATCAATATTCAATATTTACGCTTAACGTTTATTGTACGTCAATGTCGATAAAATATACATACGTAAATTATTTTATGTAAATATGTAATGTATATTGATGATATATGATAGAGCTCAGTAGATCACTGTAGTTCAGTATATCAAAGTAGTTCAGTATATCAAAGTAGTTCAGTATATCAAAGTAGTTCAGTATATCAATGTATATTCGTATATGCACTGCGATGTGCCCTTGTCTACTTATAGACGAAAGGCAGTGAATTTTATTGCGAATGACAATTATAATACGCCACCTATGACCTGGAAGTACAGTCTGTCAAGTAAGAGCGTGGTCGTGTTAATTTATAAAAAAATTTATTTGATGAAACTTTCATATTTATATATACATTGTACACATTACAAACAATGATGCAATTCAGTCAATAATGTGTCCAGTCACCACCGGCGTCGATAATTGCCTGGCATCTCCGAGGCATGCTTTCTACTAATTTGACGGCGTATTCTAGTGGCAAGGATTTCCAGATCCGACGAATTTCGTAAGACAACTGCTTCAAAGTGTATGTGCGTCTTCCACAAAGCTTCCGTTTAATAAATGCCCACACATTTTCAATAGGGTTTGCATCGCGCGACTGCGACGGTCAATCCAATGTAACGATGCCAGATTGAGTCTTCCACTGAGTACAGAGCTTGCTGCGGTGTTTAGGATCGTTGTCCTCCTGCAGAATCCAATCTTCATTTTTTGTGATGAACCATCGTTTGGCAGATGGCAGTAAAGCCTTTTTGTAGATTTTTATCATTTTCTCGGCATTTAGGTTGTCAGTAAAGAGGTGCAAAGTGCCGAATCCCTGCTTTGAGAAGCAGCCAAAAAGATGCACCTTTTTTCCATGTTTTACGGTCCGCTGAACAAGCCTATTAGTGGAAGTTGACCAGGCTCGCGTGAGGACAGAACGTGCCCATATAGAACATTCATCAGTAAAAATGACATTTTCAAAATCTCTATCAATATTCTCATGCGCCCAAGCGAGTCGCTTTGTCACATGTTTTTCAGTCAACAGAGGCTTCTTCATTGTGTTGCGCCATTTCAGATGATGAGTACGAAGATGGGTTCGGATAGTTTCGTAGGATATATCTAAACCTTTTGCCATTAATTTTGCTTGTCCTTGCCGCAGTGTTAAAGCAGGATTCCGCGAAAACAGATTCACTATTCTTTTTTCATCTTTTTTGTTCACTTTTCCTATCGAGCCACGTTCTGGTAAATCATCGACATTTTTGGCCACTTTATATCGCTGTATCCACTTCTGTACAAATGCCTCTGACTTTCCCATATATTTAGCAGCCGCTGATTGCGACATTTTGGGACCTTTCAGGTGGATGCAAAGAAACACAGCCTCGTAGCGCGACGCGTACTTAGCACTCATGGCGTTTAACGTGATTCTCTTTCAAAAGATCGACGACAACTGAATCTTTGTTAACAATGGATCAAGGACAAAACTTTCCTTTATTGGCTCGCGAAGAAAGTAGAGCAAAATCTTCCATTAACTGTCGGTGAAGTCGACCACGCTCATACTTGACAAACTGTAGTAGTGACATTCCACTATAACAATGCTATAAAGATCTTAGTTTTTCGAAATTGCATAACTTTTATACATAATTTTTTGCGTGCAATGGATTACCGCTATTAGCTTTTCGTAATACCAACTTTTGTACTAATTTGTTTATACTATTCTGTAATAAACAATTACTTTAAAAAACAGAAAAACGAGGGTATTTTATTTTTTAATAAAATCCCGTTTGGCGTAGTTAGTTTTACGTTATTTGCAATAGCGTAAGCATGGGCCATAACGGATTCCGGTGACTCCAAATTGTTTATTACAATTTTATTGCACAATGAAGGCTTCGAAAAAAAAATGTCATAGATAATTTTCTTTATAATTATTCTTGTAGAATTGATTGCCGCTATTTGTTTTTGAAAATTCGGAGTCTCGTACAAATTTGCTTAAACAATTTTGCAATAATTAATCAAATTGAAAAATAGAAAAACACGGATATTTTATTTTTAGTGAAGTCCCGTTTGGCATGGTTAGTTTTATCCCATATAGCCTGAGTTTCGCATAGACCTTAATGAGGTAATTTGTTAAAGAGTTGTTTTTGCTTTAAGGGGTTACCCCCACTTGCGACTTTGAAAAATCGATTTTTTGTTAATTGCATTTTTTAAAGTATAAGTATCTGAGAATATGACCTGAAAATTTTAAGTCGATCCGAACAAAATTGACTGAGATATGAGCGTTGAAATAGAAGAATCCGTTGTGTAAACAACCGGCTACTTTAAACTTTAAACCCGTTTTTCTCGAAATAGCATTTCTGAAGTCGGTGACCAAGATTACTCAAACATTAATTAACCGATCTTCTTAAAATTTTGCAGACTTATTGAATACATAAAAATGTAGTCTTTCATCGTTTGATTATTTGTTTAAAAAAAAAATGGCTGTTTTATAGCCAAAAAACGGCCGTTTTTTTTCGTTGAAATCAAACCATTAACTTTGACTGTCCGCCATTTTGTAAAAAATAAATATTTTTTTTATTCCTTTGATTAAAGACTAGTTTATACTTATATTCAACTCAATCTATCTACATTTTTCTAATCAGATGATCCATTTCACCGCAATGTTGGTCACTGCAAACCGTATAAATAAAAACACTATTTCATTGGCGGCCATTTGCCACTTAACAATGTAATATTTTGCAATAAAAAAATTACTTAAAGTTCTTTAAGATGTATTCTTCAAGACGATATAATAATCGGTTAAAAAAATTTTGTAGTTTTCTTTAAAAAAATTCATGAAAAAGGCCTTTTTTGTTGAGCTACAACTGGGGGTAACCCCTTAACTGTATAAGGTGAGAGAAATCCTAGGGTCAAACGCGGACATTGCGATTCTTAAATACTCGTGCTTTGTCGGTTTATTTCATTATTTAATATTTCATGCAGAACTTTTGCTAAATTGACGTCAAATCAAAGCGCATCCAAGCGAGTTTCTCACAGCAATCCAAAAACCTTCTCTCCTTCTTGGTCGCACAATCGCATTTTCTATTGACAGTTTAAATAAGTTGTTTTTCGTACTTGCTCAAGTGCGTCTGCGTTATTATACGCCTACCTATGCATTTCAAAATTTGCTGTCGTGTTTATTTCTATAATATCGCGAATCAGGTCTCTCGCTTGTATTACCATGTCCACGCTGTCCAAGCAGTTTTTATGAACATTTTCAATGCTACCAATTTTTTTCCGCATTTTTATTTTTTATTAATACTGCGCTACTTGGGGATAATTTTGCTCCAAAAATTAAAATATTCATAAGGTTTATTTCGGCTGCTTGATTTTGATCATGATCGCGCCACAAAAATTTTTGAGCATCGCAATCTTTTTTTTCAATAATTCTAACTCCTAAAAACATGTCTTTAATGTCCCCTTCTATCGCAATTTTATTTTTGCGGAAATGTTTTAAAACGCCTGGTAACGTCTGCAACCAATCCGGGCTTAAATCTAATTTATCGTTTAGGCATATACCATTTGTCTCTATGGCTGCTTTAAATACAAGTCCAAGTTTGCTCGGTTTTAGCATATTTCGTACCGCGAAATATGGCAAAAACGAACTACGCACACCTATTATTCTACTATAAATTTTTCCTGTGTATTCGCACTCAATAAACCTATTAATTTCTTTATAATGTAAAGATACGAAATTGATATTTTTATTCAAACGTTTTTCTAGTAAATAAAGTTGTTTACGCACTGTCTCATATCCGTCGATAAAAGGTGCGCGATTTGGTCTTCATTAAGAAGCGCAAAAATAAACGCTCAGTCTTTTGGTCCAGATATTCGCAAGAATACGATTTTCAATAACGTTTTAGTGTCTGCAAGTCATAATTAACTGGCCAACGTTGTTGCGACGTTTATTTTTGCGCGGCTTTCATTATTTCGCGAGTGATTTATGCTTGCTGCGCGCCTCTTATCATGGGCGTATTTATGTAGCGATTTGTAATAGTGTCTTTTACACTTAGCACAATTCACGCGATCGCAATTATTTCGCGCGTGACTGTTATTGAGGCAATTAAAACACAGCTTTAATCCTTTTACGAGGGCCCATCGGTGATCTAAATGATCTTTAGCAAGGCCTGAGCATTCACTTAAATTGTGATTACTTTTATTACAATAAAGACACGCTTTTTGATTTTAACCACTCGCTCACTTATTACTGTATACTGATCTCGGATGCCCTGGTATGGTGACGTCAAAAATATTACTTGCAACGACCATTTCGGCTTCCCTATATAAAAAATTCTGCGAATTTTCTACGCTGACGTAATGGTTATAACACATCGTTCAATAAGTCCCGAGACTAACCCAGAGATCGTGCTAGTAGTGCTAAACTGGCCACGTTTCCATAGAGTGCAAACCTTTACATGAAACGTGTAAAAATTTCACGTCGATCGGATCACAGACAGCAGAGTTATCGAGGTTAGAGTAAGGTCACCTTGTAATTTGTTTGAAAAATGCAAAAAAGCGAGTTTCGCGTGTTGATAAAATATTGTTTTTTAATGTGTAAAAATACCGTAAAAGCCCAGCAATGGCTTGAAAAACATTACCCGGACTCCTCTCCATCCAAACCAACGATTTGTCGTTGGTATGCTAAGTTTAAACGTGGTCGTACGGACACAAACGATGCGGAACGTTCGGGTAGGCCATTGGAAGCCATTACACAAGAAAATGTGAGTAAAGTGTTCAAAATTGTAATGAAAAATCGCAAAGTGAAGGTTCGTGAAATTGCAGAAATGACACAGATATCATCTGGAAGCGTATTAACAGTCCTTCATAAAAAATTGAGCATGAAGAAGGTTTTTTCCAAATGGGTGCCGCGATTGCTTTCAGTGGAACAAAAACCGCAATGAGTCGACGATTCAGAGAGCTGTTTATCGCTATTTACTCGCAATAAAAAGGATTTCCTGCGTCGATACGTGACCATGGATGAAACATGGATACATCATTTCACTCCGGAGTCGAATCGGCAATCATCTGAGTGGCGCATGGCTGGCGAAAGCCGCCAAAAGCGTCCAAAAACGTAGCAGTCTGCTGGCAAAGTCATGGCGTCTGTTTTTTGGGATACACATGGCGTGATTTTCATTGACTACCTAGAAAAAAGTAAATCGATCATCAGTGATTATTATATTGACTTGTTGGTACGTTTGAAGGAGGAGATCGCAGCAAAACGACCGCACATGAAGAAGAAAAAAATCCTTTTTCACCAAGACAATGCACCATACCATAAGTCCATGAAAACAATGGCAAAATTAAACGAATTGGGCTTTGATTTGCTTCCCCACCCCCCGTATTCTCCAGATTTAGCCCCTAGCGACTACTGGCTCTCTGCTGATCTCAAAAAAATGCTCCAGGGAAAAAAATTTGGCTCGAATGAGGAGGTCATTGCCGAAACTGAAGCCTATTTTAAAGCAAAGGATAAATCTTTTTATAAACATGGTATAGGAATGTTGGAAAGGCGTTGGAAAGATTTTATTACTTCAAAAAGAGATTATATTAATGAATAAAAATGATTTTTGAAAAAAAATGTTTTTCTCGTTGTTAGTCTCGGGACTTATTGAACGATGTGTTGTGCATATTTTAATGTGGAGGGCATTTTATTGCCTATCATCTAGGCTTAATTCACGTCGTGCAAGTAACCCGTCTCTTTTAAAGCGCATGAGGATTCAACGGCTCCTCTTATTTTCGCCGCGAACTAAGTCAAATTTATTCATTTAGATTCTAAATCGGTCAAATCGCGTGATTCAGATATAATATTTTCGGAGATTACTTTCTTATTACCGTATTAAAGCTCTAAGGTATTCATAATTGGGTTGGCATTTTGGCGCATGTAGTTAGAAGCGGTCTAACTGACTTGCGCGGATTTCCTTTTAAAACTTTAAGGGGTTACCCCCACTTGTAGCTCAACAAAAAGGCCTTTTTTCATGAATTGTTTTAAAGAAAACTACAAAACTTTTTTAAACGATTATTATATCATCTTAAAGAATACATATTGAAGAACTTTCAGTAATTTTTTTATTGCAAAATATTACATTGTTAAGTGGCAAATAGCCGCCAATGAAATAGTGTTTTTATTCATACGGTTTGCGGTGACCAACATTGTGGCAAAGTGGATTATCTGAAACAAAAAATGTGGATAGATTGAGTTAAATATAAGTATAAACTAGTTTTTAATCCAAGGATTTAACAAAATATTTATTTTTTACAAAATGGCGGACAGTCAAAGTTAATGGTTTGATTTTAACGAAAAAAACGGCTGTTTTTTGGCTATAAAATAGTCATTTTTTTTTAAACAAAAAATCGAACGATTAAAGACTACATTTTTATGTATTAAATAAGCATGCAAAATTTCAAGAAGATCAGTTTATTAGTGTTTGAGTAATCTTGGTCACCGATTTCAGAAATGCCATTTCGAGAAAAACGCGTTTAAAGTTTTAATTTCAGTTTATTCTTTCAGTTAATTCTTCTCTTCCAACGCTCATATCTCAGTTAATTTTGTTCGGATCGACTTGAAATTTCCAGGTCATATTCTCAGATACTTATACTTTAAAAAATGCAATTAACAAAAAATCGATTTTTTCAAAGTCGCAAGTGGGGGTAACCCCTTAAGCAGCTGCGAAATATTTTCTCTATTAGAATAACTGCCGAGTTCGGTAGATAAAAGCTCGCAAGGCGTAATGCATAACCGCCAAAATCAGATGATTCGCGAATTGCAAGCGAAGTTATTTCTATTGCCTCGGTAATGCGCTTTATCAGTTTACGCCTTTCGTACGCATACGAACTATTTACAAAATATCGAGTGCTACTTAACAGCTCAGATGTGCCTTGTAGACAATCTACGAGGCTCGCCCTTGTAGTTTGATAAAACTACTCTTTGGCGATTTCTGAGGGTCCAGGTTCTTCGCGAAACTCGTTGAACCCGTACGCTGGTCGTTCGAGCTGCTTTAACGCATTGTTATTTGTCGGCGTTGTAGTTGGCGGCTTCTGCCCCGCGTGAGTCTGAAATGCTTGCAGTTATCCTTGTGCACACCCTCAAGGTGCAGAAGAGAGTTGCCACGGTTGCTTCACAACGTCAGCTGCTAACTCTTCACCGCTAAATTTTACGTTGTTGGCAGATAACTGTGTACGTCAGCCTGCCTTGATGTTAATGCCTCACCAACATGCACGGGTTCATCGACACTGCTGTCGCTGTTGGCCGCTGTTGCTCGCAAGCTTCACACAATCGCATCCGTCCTTGACATGGCATTTGCGGAAGAGAAGAAAACTGCTTCAGGCGCTCGTGTTTGTCTTTGACGACGCGCTTGATGCAGTGAAGGAGGCTGCTACCACTGGATAAAATCGCCGGCTGGCTCTTCGACTGAACTGCTGCCGCCTTTGGCCATTGCTGCTCGTAGGCATCCACCTGCCTCGATGTTGATGGCTCGTCGAACTGTGGCGACGGTATAACTGCTGTTGGTTGTTTTGCAAGTTGCGAGGGCGCTTAGTGACAGGCTAAGTGCGCGCCTCCTTCTCCCCTTGTTGGCATCGTAAGAAAGATGTTCTTTATTTTTGAAGCTTCGCAGTTGATTTTTAAAAGCTCTACCCGGACAATTCTAGCCCTGAAACAGTAGTTTTAAACAATCTGAACGACATAATGAAGCCTGATAATAAATTAAAATATGGATACACAAGTTGATCTTGTTCTTAAAAATTGTCAGGACATTGCGACTCGTGCCCAGAGCCAAAACTCTTTATTATCAAAAATCAGAGAAGGCCAGCCTTAGCTTGTAAAACTGAATAATGGCCTGAGAGAGAATAGTCAATCTTGAGGATAGTGTTGCCTCCATTATTGATCGAAAACTTAAATTTTAAGCAAAATATTGTAGAGAATATTAAATCACAACAAAATAATCTTTCAACATATATTAACAATAAATTTGATTACATCCAGAAAAATTTTAACAATTGGTGTGGTAACTGTGATGCAGACTCTACGATCTGACACAAATAGATGCTAAAATTGAAGCTGATACCGAAACTGATAACTTATTAGACAATAGGAAAAATGAGATGATTTTTGCAAATTAGAAATTTGTAAGTACGACTAATTGTAAGTTTAGTAAATACTTCGACGCATGTAAAAAGGGTAAGTGCTTTGCCGAGTCTAGTAGAATCATTATCTCGAGCGCGATTGACTGCTCAGCGGCTAATATTGCTCTCCGAGATTCTGCTTTTGCCGTTCTCGGCACAGTGCTACGTTCTATTTTATCAAATAATATATTATCGGCAGAAACTATTTCTCGGGGCAAGATCGGAGATAGTTCGAGGAGTGTCTCTTCCTTGCTAATTACACTTTTCAGTGGTGACATTGTACCAAAAATCATGGCAGCGAAACATAAGATAACCGAGTTTAACACACTCGATCTTGATCCTTCCCTTCTTGGAGACGGTGGCACCACCTTGACAAACTCAGTTTTTAATAATGAATACCTGGACAAAAATCTATATAATCAATCTAAGCAATTTAAACTCTTAACCAAATATCTTGGTTTGAAGTACGTGTGGCATTGACGAGGTAGTTCTCTCGTCAGGAGAAGAGATGGTGACAGTGTGTATTCCGTATCTTCGTTAGCTAAGTTGCATATTCTACACTTCTCCTTGAGTATTATTAGTGACAATAACAAGAAAATTAATATGATTATTTCACTAACCCTAACGGAGCTAAAAAATACTCTGGTTGAGACAAACAACAGTACCAATGTAGATGAGGCTAATTACAATCATGATAAAAATTAAAGTGCATCTACAAAAAAAAATAAACAAAAGAAAGTTAAAGTTGCAAGCAAAAGTACTAAACAGTGACTAGTGAATGGTACCAATGAAGAGTCTTAGGGAGCTAAAAGGGAGCTTTGAGCGAGTTTTCTTAATGTCAATTCACTGCAAGCTCGCACAAATCAAATCCGACAATTTCTATTATGTGATTACTCATACGATCTTTTCGGTGTGGCTGAAACTTGGCTAGACTCGTGCATATGAGATGACATTATTTAGAATAAAAATTCTAAACTTTATAGACATGATCTAAATGTTAATAGGGAAGGAGTTGCTCATCATCAAAATCAATTTTAAATGTGAAGTGCTTTCCATCTCTGACACCGATTACAAGAATAAACCGGGGATCTCGGAATTTATTTTTTGCTCTATTCATGATGGCAACTCCTCGCCTATTCTCGCGTCAGTCTTATACAGGGTGCGTACGGTATTTGAGGACAACTTGAGAGTGAAATTAATTAGCTTGTATTTTTAATAAAACTTAATGAAATTTTAGGAATTTTTTATACAATGTTGAATTAATATATGGCTATAAAGTTATTTAATAAAATCGCCATTAGCAGCAATAACCTCTTCGATCCGGGTCCGGAAACGATAACATGCCCGAATCTAATGCTCCTTGTTCATATTGACCATAACGGCATTAATAGCAGTCTTCAGCGAAGAAGTGGTGTTATGAGGACGCTTATTGGTCTCACGCACAACTACGCCCCATACGTAATAATCCAAAGAATTAAGGTCTGGGGAGCTAGGTGGCCATAGGTTCGGTGTTATGAGGTCATGAAAATTTTCGGCCATCCAATCTTGTGTCGACATCGTTTTATGTAAAGGAGCAGAGCCTTGTTGAAAAATGTATGGTCTGCCTCCGCTTACATTGTCTATCCAGGGTTTCACTACCGTCTCGAAAACCTTGATGTATGCAGCAGAGTTCACTCGAAGTCCTTGAGTAAAAAAGTGTGGTGGCATAACATGTCCTTCGTTGCTGACAACACCTAAAACCATAACAGTGGCTGACAATTTTGTGTGCATAACAACAGGAACCTCCGTAGGATTTGAACATAGCCATCTGTCATTTCTGCGATTGGTCTTTTGATCTTGGACAAAATTTTTTTCGTCGGAAAAAACCAACGGGCGCAATTAAGAAAATTAGAGATCTCTAAATCTGTATGGTTCGCACATATAGCGACGATGACAGCATGTCTCTTCATTTCTTAAGTGATGTTGTAGTCCGCCATTTCTTATCTGAAAAGAAAAAAAAATAGAAAAAAAAAATTCGCGAAGTTATAGTCACATTTATGCATGTCCTCAAATAGCGTACGCACCCTGTATTGACCACCTAAAGTGGCATCCTCAAAAAATCTCAATCTTATTAACAATCTGCGCATGTTTTGTTTCAATTATAGCTGCAAAATTATTAAAGGTGATCTGAATGCTGACCTTCTTAAAGAAAATGATGAAATTTGTGCGTAAATTATCTGTTAAGCTCTCATTGCAATTTGTCCAGCAGGTTCCCACGCATTACACGCCTATGTCTCGCACATGGATTGACGTGATTTTCGTTGACGATAACAACATCACTAAATATCATAACATTTCGACGCCTTATCAGTGGTCATAACATTATTACAGTTAAGATTTTTTATAATAGTTTTAATTTTACCCCGAATACCATTTCATACCGATACTACAAAAATATCTCTTCTGGAAACCTATTTTATTTTCTATCCCGTTGTGGACGCTATTTTTTGACGTAAATTCTAACTTTGATAAAGCGCTGAGTCGACTCTGCTACAATCGAATGGCAGGAATTGACGAACTAGCTTCCATTAAGACATTCACTTCCAAGAATGGGAGATTTCCTTGGATTGGTGCAGAGTTGGCTCAACTTTACAGAAAACGAGACGCACTTTACCGTCGTCACAAATCCTCTATTGATGCGTCGCTTATGGACGAATTTTTAATGTTAAGAAGACAAGCAGATGAACAGATCGAGACTGCGAGGACAGCCTACTACCGTAATCGAGTATCTGACGGTCACCTGATGAACTGAATAGACACTTCACGGGTATACACATGTGTATGTCTCATCGCATGACGATGGCAAATAACGTGATAAAATTAATAATAATTTTACTTTGATAATGTAAATGATATCATCTTAGCGATTTCTCATTTTCATCGTAGGCACGGGGGGCCGATGGCATTCCGCGGAGTGTCATTTTTAAAGCATTACTGGTTATCGGTGAATTTTTAGTGGACTTATTCAACTTCTCCTTCATAAATAGCAGTTCCCCTGCCTTCTGGAAGAAGATGAAGATCATTCCACTTAAGAGATGTAAAGTGCCTTCTCCTCCTTCAGACTTTCGGCCCATTGCACAGCTGTGCTTTATTTCTAAGGTGTTAGAGAGGTTAGCCTAAGTTCAGTTCCAGGAGCATTTGGCTATCTCTCGTATTCTCGATCTCTTATAAACTGCGCTCAGACCATATTTCTCAATGCCCTTGCTTAAACTTATTGACGACATCAGACTTAGTATTGACAAGAAACTTGTAACGTTACCCTTACTCTTTGACTTTAGTAAGGCTTTTGATTCAATACAACCTGTTTGACTATTAGAAAAATTAAAGTTTATAAGGTTTTCCAGGTCGGCTTTACTGTGACTCAACTCGTACTTGTCTAAAAGATCTCAATCTGCTTATACGTCCTCCACCGGCAATTCATCCTGGCTTAGTGCTGATCTGGGTGTTCCACAGGGTTCCGTACTTGGGCCACTCTTATTCTGTTTATACATTAACGATCTACGTGACCTACTTAACTCAAGAAGTGTCCAGCATGTCCAGCATATATGTATGCAAATGATCTGTGAATTTATACTCACTGCCTTTCTAAGTGTCTGAATAGGGGCATAGCAGCGCTTCATCTAGCAGCCGAAGTGGTGATGGACTGAGCTGGGGTCGCTGCTTTTAGGCTCAATGCAGAAAAAACAAAGGCTATCTCCTATAATAGTTTAAAATTTGTTAATGATTTTTATGTAAATCATCCTTAAATTGAGCTGGGAAGTGGTGTTAGCATTCTATTTTCTGCCACTGTCTTATGCCTTGGAATAGTTAAAGATTTTAGGTTATCGAGGAAACTTCACGTCGATCTGTTTACAAAAAAGTCGAACAAGACTCAATAAAGTTTACGTTTTTCCTAAAGGTACACCTCCCAAGAACTGCGTAAAACGCTAGTGGAAGCACTGTTGTTCCCTTATCTAAACTATTGTTCAGTAGTTCTGCTGGGTGATTTGCAAGAATTACGTAATCGACTGCAGATGCTACGAAATTCCTGTGTTAGATACATAAGGCCTTGCAAGGGATAATCATGTCTCTCCTCACAGTCTCCATTTTAATTAAGTGCATACATTAAAGGAATGTATGGGAGGTGAATGACTGCGTTTGAGTGCAAATGGGTTCTCTTCTATTTCTGTTCACTGGTAGATATTTTTAAACTTTATATTGATAATCGTAATTTTAACTCTTTCTGTGATATTGCTTTTATATTTTGAATTTTGACTTACTAATTAATTATTGTATAGTGTTAAGCTTGACTGTAATATTACACGTGCAATATTTTTATCTTTACTTTTATTTTTAACAAGTATTATGTAAAGTGTTACCTGCTAAATACTTTATTTATACAAATAACATTATCTATTTATCTATCCTCGACCTCGATTTCTACGCTTTGGATTATCATAGTGTATCAACTTTTCACTGCCAGTCACGATACGGTGCAAAAAACCTTTTCTTTTACTGCCGTTGAAGCAGTAGTTCACACGTGAGAAAACGCCGTTCGACGTCTCTCAGCTTCAATTCATACGGCACCCAATGTGATGGCTTCTGGATCATTTCTAACACTTTCAAACATTTTGAAACTGTTGACTCATCTACTTGTAATATTTTTCCAAGTTCTGATAAATTTTTTCGATGCGACAGAACATTCTTTATTTTTAAGTTCAAAATCATTATTTTTGAAGCGTTGAAACCAGTCCCTGCATGTCGTATCCAATAGAGCATTGTCACCGTAAGTCTCAACAAGAATTCTGTGTGCTTCAGATGCAGATTACTTTTAAATAAAATAGTGCAATGAAATTCCGCAAATAACTTTATTCGGCACAAAAGTAGACATTTTCAGAACTAATAAAAAATTACTTTGTTTACAGTAAAATGAACTACCATACACTGAAGTTTAAGGTTACATACAGTACTTACTTGCAGGTGCATCACCATTCAAAATACCATGCACGGAGTACTGCTACCGACATCTTTAGAAGAACAGCAAGAACTTATTTAAGGTCCTAATAGAATTTGTTATTCTTAACATATAATTTTTACATTGTTTTCACATTACTAATTTGAAACATATCGCTGTTTTCATAATATCTTTAATACATTTCATTTTATTCTTTTGAACGAAAGTTGTAAAGTGTACAAAGCGCGTTTATTGTGTTCAAGTGACCTTCGACTGCCTTGTATTTGTTTAGTCGCATTCTTCCTTTCGTCTACTTCCTCTATGAATTTTTGCTTACAGTCTGTCAAGTATGAGCATGGTCGACTTCACTGACAGGCAATGAAGGATTTTGCTCTAATTCCTTCGCAAGCCGATGAAGTAAAGCTTTGTTCTTGATGCATTGGCAACAAAAATTCAGTTGTCGTTAATTTTTTTTAAGAGAATCACGTTAAACGCCATGAGTGCTAAGTACGCGTCATGCTACGAGGCTGTGTTCCTTTGCATCCACCCGAAAGGTCCCAAATTGTCGCAATCAGTGGCTGCTAAATATATGAGAAAGTCGAAGGCATTTGTACAGAAGTGGATACAGCGATATAAAGTGGCTAAAAATGTCGATGATTTACCAGAACGTGGCTCGATAGGAAAAGTGAACAAAAAAGATAAAAAAGAATAGTGAATCTGTTTTCGCGGAATCCTGCTTTAACACTGCGGCAAGGACAAGCAAAATTAATGGCAAAAGGTTTAGATATATCCTACGAAACTATCCGAACCCATCTTCGTACTCATCATCTGAAATGGCGCAACACAATGAAGAAGCCTCTGTTGACTGAAAAACATGTGACAAAGCGACTCGCTTGGGCGCATGAGAATATTGATAGAGATTTTGAAAATGTCATTTTTACTGATGAATGTTCTATATGGGCACGTTCTGTCCTCACGCGAGCCTGTTCAACTTCCACCAATAGGCTTGTTCAGCGGACCGTAAAACATGGAATAAAGGTGCATCTTTGGGGCTGCTTCTCAAAGCAGGGATTCGGCACTTTGCACCTCTTTACTGACAACCTAAATGCTGAGAAAATAATAAAAATCTACAAAAAGGCTTTACTGCCATCTGCCAAACGATGGTTTATCATAAAAAATAAAGATTAGATTCTGCAGGAGGACAACGATCCTAAACACCGCAGCAAGCTCTGTACTCAGTGGAAGACTCAATCTGGCATCGTTACATTGGATTGGTCGTTACAGTCGCCCGATGCAAACCCTATTGAAAATGTGTGGGCATATATTAAACGGAAGCTTTGTAGAAGACGCACATACACTTTGAAGCAGTTGTCTTACGAAATTCGTCGGATCTGGAGATCCTTGCCACTAGAATACGCCGTCAAATTAGTAGAAAGCATGCCTCGGAGATGCCAGGCAATTATCAACGCCGGTGGTGACTGGACACATTATTGACCCAATTGCATCATTGTTTGTAATGTGTTCAATGTATATATAAATATGAAAGTTTCATCAAATAAATTTTTTTATAAATTAACACGACCACGCTCTTACTTGACAGACTTTATATCTATAAAGCAACGATGGGCCTCTAACTTTTTCTAGTTTTATGAATTAATATTCGTATTTTTAAATATTTAAATACAGTTTCTTGATATCCAAATTTTCTCTTATACATTTGAGTATTTAGTTTACAATATATATATACACCAGATGTACAAGTATGAAATTCGGATTTCAAAAGAAAAAATAACACGTTAAATTTGGTAGAATAATTAAAAGGGCTTTATTCAAAGTATGTTCCATCGCTTTTTATACATTTTTCGCATCCAAATACACTTTTAATTCCCTGTTACTATTCGATGCAAAAATGAGTTCTTTTTGTACCGAGCGAGCAAAATTTCACATGTGATTTTTCGATTTTTCAGTTGCCTGTCATTCAACTCATGTGGTACCCATCTACCGCTTTTCTGAATTATCCCCATCGCTCGCAAGCGATTGGAAACAGCTGGTTTGGAAACTCCTAATTGCTTCGCGAGTTGTTATTGTGTTGGCAAATCATCTTCGTCCAACAATGCTTGCAAACCCATATCTTCCAATTTTTTTGGCGGTTTTCCACGTTCCTTGTCTGCAACGTCGAAATCACGTTTTTTGAAACGCTAAAACCATCGTTTACACGTATCTTGCGATAAAGCATGTTTACCATAAGCTTCTTGTAGTAATCGAAAGCATTTAGCAGCAGTTTTCTTCAAATGAAAACAAAAAAATAATGCTGTCCACGAATGCTCTTTGTTCGGTATAAATTTCGACATATTTAGCACAACAATACAACATAATGCACACACTTTTTCAGTCTGTCACTAATGCACGTCTGAACTCGTTGATGACACAACAGAATGGCGCAGTGTCAAATCATAACAGCTTAAACTGCATTGGTACACCATCTGTTGTCTAAAATCCGCATTTTATACTTGTACACGTGGTATGTATATAAATATATATATATATATATATATACCACGTGTACAAGTATATATATATATATATTGTCACGGAGAACACTCCGTGCTCCGCGCCTCGTCGTATTTCGCGCGCTTCCGCGGTCAGCAAGTCGAGCTAAGAATACGTAACGCGACAGTCGCGGACGAGAAGATACGGTACGCGACTAGAGATAGGATAGTCGAGTGCCGTATAAGGAAGCTAGGCAAGGCTAGGCTAGGTAACCCAGCCGCTTCCTGCCTTTAGCAAGTTCTTCTCGAGTCTCCGATAGAGACACGTGCTCACGTATTTCGGTTTTTCCTAAAATTTTTGCAACTATAGCCACCATCTTAGACGCGAGCTCGTTCTTCGCTCCTGCATCGCGCCAACCGTTTTTTTCCGTGTGCAGAGTTTTTTTTTTGTATTTTGGCGCGCACTAGCTACGCGTGTAGCCAAGTGGAAGTTCACCGACCAACGGCACGCGAGTCTTCGCCACCAGCAACCAGGAGTGTACCTGCGAAGCAACGCGGAGCCAGCCAAGAGTAAGTCTATTGTAACTTTAATTTTGCGCGCGTAAGTCCTATTTCGCTTTCATTTGTGTAGGTGTAACCTCCGCCGGTTACTCCATTCTTTAGCTAATTCGTTTTTTCGAGGTTCGTGCGAGTGAGAGAGCGTCATCTCTCTCACTCTCGTATAGTCAGTGCGAGAGAGTTGCGGTCTTTCTTGCACCCGTATAAGAATAAGCGCGCGTGAGTGAGAGAGCGGTATCTCTCTCACTCTAGTGGCAGCAGTGCGGGAGAGTCGCTTTCTCTCTTGCACTCGCAGCATATACGGCGCGCGCGTGAGTGGGAGAGGCCTTTCTCTCCCGCCCGAGTAAGATCAGTGCGAGAGAGTTGCGTTCTTTCTCGCACTAGCGTAAGGCTAGGCGCGCAAGAGTGCGAGAGCGCTTTCTCTCTCACTCCTACGGCGCAGTACGGGAGACTCGTTGTCTCTCTCGTACTCGCAGTAGACGTGGCGCGCCGGAGTGGAAGAGTGCTTTCTCTGTCGCTCCAACGGGCTCCGTGCGAGAGAGTGATCTTCTCTTTCGCACCAGTACGTTAAGCGGCGCGCGCGAGTGAGGGAGGCCTTTCTCTCTCACTCCTAGAGGCGTAGTGCAAGAGATGTTTTTTTTCTCTCGCACTCATATCGTGCGTTGCGCGCGGGAGCCTTCTCTACGCGGTATATCTAGCCTTATCACCTGTGCTTCTCGTGCGTGCTTTTTATAATTTCTTTTTATTGTTTCTTTTGTGATTTTGTCGTTATTTATTAAATTTATTAAATTATTTTATTTATTATAAACCGCTTTTCTTCCTTTTTTTTGACTTTTTCATTTCCTTTCTGTTCTTATAAATTGTTACTGATCTTCTTTGTACTTTTATAATTGTTTTTCAATTAGGGTAAAATATTTAAATTTTATTTTTCATATTTATAGATCTTTTTATTTAATTTATCTAATTTTTTTTTTCATTTTTGATTATTTTTTTTGGATTTTTATTATTTGTGCGGCAAGGAGCTTCCAGCTCTCCTCCCGAATACCGCCCTCTCCGAGATTTCAACTAGCCAGGCGAGGACGACACACGAGCCGCGCAACGACGATTGCGCGGCGTTGCAACGGGTAAGTTGGGTCCAAAGAACGGCTTCTTATGCCCGGCCCAGGAGCAAAGTCATCCGAGACTTTAGCTACCTAAAAGGGGGCGCAACGGGCATATTCGCACCTTTTGCGAATTGCGCGTCTCCCGAGGCTAATTGCTCCAGTGGCAGTTAACCTTTAAACTGCCACCCCGTTACAATATATATATATCAGGTGTTTATATAATATTAAAAAACGTTATTTATAAAAAGCTGACGTTGCTATTATTAGTAAATAGGATCAAACTAACCGGAAGTAGGTTTTTTCAAATCAAATATGCATATTTTTATGGTGAATTTAGTTTCTGGGTAGAAGAATAAACATTTTTTATTAAAAGTTTTTCAAAAAAATGCATCATAAGTCTTTTAAATAACCTTTAAAATCTCGAATATGAAAATTTTTATACAGTAATAACTTAATAACCCAAGAACCTGATAACCCAAAAGCTAATAATGTCTTTATGGGTAAATGGGGTATGCTCTATCGATTGGCGATAAAATCAACTTCTGGTATGGACCGGAAATGGGCCAAACTGACCCGAAGTTGGTTTTTTTCAAAAAGAAAATGCATATTTTTAAGGTGGATTCAGATTTCTGCGTAAAGAAATACAAAACTTCTTTACGTATTTAAAAATATGCATTATAAGTTACTTGCAGTTTGACAAATTCAAATGTTAATTAGGGGTAAAAAGTTGAACTTTATAAAAAATTTTCCGAGCAAAAGTTAAAACTTTAACTGCAAATGAGAGCGCCCGAGCGTCCAGACAGGAAGAAGACACTGTATATGAAACATCATACCGAATGTAAACTTTTCACTGTGAATTTAGTAGTCGTCACTGCAGTCATATTTAAAGTTAAAAGTACGTACACTTCAGACACTTCTTTATTCGGAATTAATTATTCTGTTTGCGAATAAATTTAATACTGTTTATAAATAAAATTGATAGGCTCATACTGTTTATAAATGATAATATAAAAATAACGAAAGTAATTAAACTTAACGTTGCACAAAGTTTTCGCTTCCATTCTCACTGAAGTGCAGAAATATTTACCTTTTTATTTACATTGGATAAACAAAGATAAAACTGAAAAGCTAAACATTTCCAAGAAAAAATTTTTACAATAACACAAAAATACTTTTGAAATAGTTTAACTAACTTAAAAGATCGGATCAAGAAACATCGATGCCGAAAGGAATAACTACATGAATTTCATAATTATCTTCTTAACAATATTTATAACATTAAACAAAATAACATATTAGAAGAAATATCATAAATTACAACTTAATTAATAATGCTCGAAATGAGCTCTAGCTTGTAAAAAACAGGTTTGAACTCTTATTTGGAAATTGTTCACTGCTCGTCGAATTTAAGATGTCTCAACTGATTGAATTAATTGTAGGATTCTTTCTATCATATTTGTCCTTGTTGTTGGACAGTCACGGTATATTAAGTCTTTAACTCTTTCCCACAAATAATAATCTAATAAAGGCAGATCTGGTGATTTAGGTGGCCAATTAACTGTTTAGTGCTTTCCTATCCATCTGTTTAAAATGGCTCGAGATATAAGCGATGTATGTGCAGGACATCCATCCTGCTGGAACCACATGTTCAAACGCAAATAAAAACAAATATCTTCTAATAAATTTGGCAAATCTGTTTCCAGAAGTTGGACGTAGCGATGTCTGTTTACCATAGGTTGCCGTCAAAAAAACAATTGGACCTATAATTTTGTCATCAATAATACCGCATCACGCATTTACTTTCCAAATATGTTGGTTATCTATTGTCCTTAACCTGTGAGGATTTTGTAGTGCCCAGTATTTACAGATGCATCAATCTTAAACGTACATTCGTCTGTTCATAAAATTCTTTGATAAAAACCTGCTGGTTGACCACGGCACCAATTATAAAATTGAAGACGTTTGGCTAATGTCATGATTGTTAAGATTATGGTGTAATTGCATTCTATAGGGATAAAACTTATTGTCTTTTAAAATGTTACGGATAATACAATAATTTATACCAGAATCAATTTTTCTGCTTCTCAAAAAATCATGTAGAGCAATAATCGACGATGCTACAATATCTGCCGATCTTACATCTCTAATACGTCTTTTAATTTTTCGTCCTTTATTGAGATGAGGTTGCACAATCCGATTATTTTTTACTCGATTAGAAAGTCGAGAAAAGACTTCTCTCGAGTGTGGAAACTGATCAGGAAATCGTACCCTGCATAATGTCTCAGCAGCAGAAAAAGACCCAGCTTCAAATAAAATTTGAAGCATATCGCATCCTTCTTCATTAGAATACACCTTTTCTCAAAGAGAAAAACTTAAATTTTATCAGGATGAAAACTTATTTCAATGTAATGATAAATAATAAACCTTAATAATGTTCTTAACTTACTTTCATGGTATATGAAGTAATAAATATGCTAGAAATGTTGATAAGTGAGATCTAAAGGAACATACAGATTTAACGGCATTTAGAATAAACACTGGAAGAGTCATCAAATTTTGATTAGCAACAAAATTTGGTGACAATAGTTGAATTCTTACCTGAGAATTAATTTTAGTACATATTGTATTTATTAATCATTAAAAAATACGGATTTTTATTTTTACCTACCCCCTATGAATTGTGCGGTAACAACACCTGATCGATAATATCCAACCTTCGGCCCTAGGTACTACTGTACTAATGTACTATTTTAAACTATTAAGCTCCCGACTTTTAGAAAAACCTTATACCTAGGTATAATGTCAAATGAATAAGAAATTTTACTACTCAAATCTGACATTATGTTTTTAATCATTCTTAAAGAAAAACAAGCTTCCAATACAATCAGAATTGAAATTTATTTCGAGGTATAAATCGAATCTATAACGTTAAAAAGTGAATGTGTTCATAAACTGCTATCGGCCAATCTTTAATTTTTGACCTCTATTTTACATTTGAATTTGTCAAACCGGAAGTTACTTATAATGCATATTTTTTAATTTGTAAAGAAGTTTTGTATTTCTTCACGCAGAATCTGAGTCCACCATAAAAATATGCATTTTCCATTCGAAAAAACCAACTTTCGGTCAGTTTGGCCCACTTCCGGTCTATACCGGAAGTTGATTTTACCACCAATCGATAGAGCATACCCTATTTACCTATAATCCCAATATAAATTTTTTATAAATAACGTTATTTAATGTTTTATAAAGGGTGGACGAGTGGTTTTAAACACCCGGAATATATATAAATATATATGCCATACGCAGCCGACAGCAAGAGGCTCACACACTCGTAGCTCTCCGAAGGATATGTATCAGAGGCACAAAAAGAGGGGGGGGGGGGGGGGAGATCGCCCTCAGCCGGCTACGGCAATTATACCGAGTGCTTCTTACGTGCAAATCTTGCGTTAAATGTCACGCATTGTTTAAACAGCCTTGAGATAGATGAATTCGATTCAATAGGACAAAAAATTAGGTCTGCAACGAAGTTCCCACTATTTGTCAATAGGTGGCTCCAATAGTAAGTGCCTGTCGATTCCGACATCAAAAACGTCATTATGCAAGTCTAGACATATGGTAAACAAATCGCTTTGACACATTAATGATTTTGTTTTGGCGTCATATACTTTTGATTGTGTGAAAATGTTTCATTTTATGCCAAGTAATCGTCATTTCTGGGTAGTGCTGCTTTTCTTTTTTCATTCAAAGAAAACAGCGGCTGAAGCACATAGGGAGCTCCAAAACGTTTACAGAGATGCTGCTCTACGTGAAATATACCGCGATTGGTTCCGTCGCTTTAAAGACGGTGATTTTGATAGGAAGACCAAAAACCTTCGGGGACGATGAATTGGAAGCATTGCTCGACGAGGATCTATGTCACATAAAAAATAAGCTTGCTTCAGTATTAGGAGTTATCCGTTAAGCCGTTTTCAAGCAGTTGCATGCATTAGGAATAATTCAAAAGCAGGGAACTTAGGTTCCTTATGATTTGAAGCCAAGGGACGTTGAGTTTCGTTTTTTCGCTTGTGAACAAATGCTCCAGCGGCAAGAAAGAAAGGATTTTCTTCATTGCATTGTGATAAATGATAAATGGATTCATTACAGCAATAACTTTGAAAATATATCCTTTGGAAAAATATATTATGAGTAAAAGTTGTAGGGTTTCAAGAGGGACATCTAATGGTGACCTTTACTGTGACCTTGACAATGACCTTCAAGGTCATTTGAAGGTCAAGTTAGTTTTTTCAAATAGACACCCATACTTTTGACCACGGAAATAGAAAGAGAGGAAAAATTCACATCCGAAAACAACGATGACCTTTACCATGACCTTTAAGTTCATTCAAAGAGTGGAAAATTTTACAATGGCTTATGATCTTGACCTTGACCTTAAGGTCAAAGAAATATTAAAGTCTTAATAATTATTGACGAACATCTGCTTTCATGCCGAAATTAATGAGTGCGAAAAAAGTGACGTTGAATTATGAACTTGGCTAGTTTAGTTTAGGGAACGACTCCTGCTCAGTTAAAGAAATGCCATTATGTTCCAGCTGCTGAATCCTCTTTCCTTTCAACCCCCGTTCTGTACCTTTACTCTCTCCTACATAAAAACGAACCATGGCATCATAATCAGTGCTAAGAAAAAATTGGATTTTTTTTTCGTTATAAGGTCCATACGAAAAAATGTAGTCTTAATTCCAATAATTGTAATCTTTGTAATCAAGAGTGTTTGAATTATTTTATCTGTGGACTTACAATTTTTTTCCGTCATGGCTGATTATACGCCACAGGAAATAGTTAATATGATTAAGGTTCTTGGCGAGAGTCAAGACAATTACAGAGCTGCAGAAAGGCGTTATGCAGAAAAATATCCAGACACTCGATATTCAGATAGTAAAGCTATTGAGCAATTAGTAATAGAGCTAAACAAGGTAATCTGAAATAAAAAAAGGCGCAAAACTGGCTCTAGAGGGCATATTGTACGAGGTGTGTTGGCTTCGGTTACTGATGATCCCCATATTTCCTCTAGGCAAATTATTTGAACGCATGGAGTTCCAAAAACAACTACTGACCGCATTTTGAAAAATTTGAAATTCCATTCATACCATGTCCGCCTCTCTCATGGTCTTAAGATCAGAGATTACCAGCGGCGTTTAAATTTTTGTAGACGGGCATTTAATAGAATGCGCCAAGATCCTTCCTATTTCGAGAAATTCTGATTTACAGACGAGGCGAAATTTGACAATATGGGAGGTGACAATCTCCATATAGCCCATTACTATTCTCAAGTAAACCCTCATTGGGAAAGGGATTATCGTGTCCAGAAACGGTGGTCATTGAATGTATGGGGAGTTATAATAGGAAATAATGTGATAGGTCCATTTTTTCATAATAATAATTTGAATAGTTCTTTCTATTTGAATGTTCTCCAGAATAAAGTATCACAATTATTAAAGAACGTCCTATTAGCCTTGAGACAAATCATGTGATTTCAACAAGATAGGGCACCAGTACACCGTACACTACCAGTTAAGGCATTCTTGGTTACTACATGTCCTAATCATTGGATTGGCATTGGCAGCCAAGTACATGAATGGCAGGCCAGATCACCAGATCTCACACCGATGAATTTTTTTCTATGGGGTGTTGTAAAAGAGCAAGTATTTGCGCAAGCTTCAACAACCACAGAGGACATGAAAAAAAGAATAAAGAGAGTTTTCGAATCTATCACGGTCAAAACATTAGAGAGAATCCGTCTGAGTTTTCTTCAAAGAATAAATATGTGCATTTAAGAAAATTAATATAAGGGGTTATATGCAGTAAGAATTTTCAAAAAATTGATTTTTTTTTTTTTTTTTTGCATTTTCGGAACGTACATATATTTAAGTATATTCTCTAAAAATTTAAAGCCAATCCGATAAATATTTTCAGAGATATACCTGAATTTGCAAGGCCACGTCAGAGTGTTAGAAAGCAGGTAGAGTAAGAACCGGAGTAGCAGCTGCACTCACTGCACGCGCTACCTGAGGTTCCTTTTTCTATTGTGCTTTTTCGTAGAAGGCGAGTATAATAAGTCTACTAACTACTTCAAGGTCACATTTGATTATTATAACCTAAAATAAAAGTATTTCGTCAGTCTAAAGAGTTCTGCCACGTGGTAAAGTCGTGCGTTCAGTTCAAACTTGTTTTTCGTGATTTTTTTTTTTATATTGAAGTAAATTTTATTTAAAAGTTATAAAAATCCCCCGTAAATGTTCAAGATTACGTAGAAGTACCGAAAAAATACAAATTTTTAAAGTTAAAAAGAGAACACAGGCTTTTACTCCATAGACTACTGAAACGGATAAGAGTAGTTTTAGTGCATCCGCTAAAAAATTCAAAATGCAGAAAGAGATTTAAGTTTTACGGGATCCTTTGATTGAATATAGAATTTTAAATTTACTTACTGTATTTGCTGCGATAAGTGATTATGTGAAATATAACTCTTGTGACGGAAAAATAAAATTTGAAACTGCTTCTCTCCGTGGACTTGGTTTTAAAATCGTTCTAGTGTGTGATAAGTGTAAAAATCGTGTTATAAACTCCAGTCCTTTTGTGAAGCATTCTTACGAAATAAACAGATGATTGATATTTGTGATGAGAATTCTGGGACTAGGATTAAAAAGCGCAGCTAATTTTTGTGGCTTGATGGACATGCCTGCTTTTTTAACGCAAAACACTTATGACTTGATTGTTGACAACATACACTCTTGTGTGAAAGTAGCAGCTAAAAAACTGTTTGAAAAAGCCTGTACCGAGGAAACAGAAGCGACTGCTGGAAACCAAGGTGATGAAAATAATGAAGAATCAACAGTTTCGGGTGACGGAACCTGGAAGAAGCGAGAGTTCAATTCTTTGTATGGAGTGACATCATTGATTGTATATTACACTGGAAAAATCATTGATATAATTGTAAGAAGTTCATACTGTAAGCAGTGTGAAGTTTGGAAACCTAAAAAAGATACTGAAGAGTAAAATGATTGGTATAATAAACACAAAGATGCTTGTTCTGCAAATCACCAGGGCTCTTCAGGTAAAATGGAAGACGATGCGGTTATTAAAATGTTTGAGCGTTTAATAGAAAAATTTAAAGTTTGTTATAGAAACTATATAGGTGATGGCAATTTAAAAACATATTCTGAGATTCTGAAAGCTGCTCATTACGGTGAAGTTGAAGTTGTTAAAAAAAAATGTATCGGGCATGTTCAGAAGAGAATGGGTTCACGACTCCGCGAGTTAGTAAAAAAGAAATACAGAAACAGTTGAAAAAGGCGAAAAAAAATTGCAAAAAAAGTACTTTCAGGAAAAGGTAAACTCACGGCTAAGCTAATAGATAAGCTGACAGTTTACTATGGTTTGTCAAGAAGGAGAAATTGTGATTCTGTGGATAATATGTATAATGCAATTTGGGGAACATATTATCACTATTGTTCGACTGATGAGAAGCCTCAACACGAAATGTGCCCAGGTGGAGAAGGTTTATGGTGTAGTTGGCAGTAAGCGCTAGCAACAGACACATTATCTTCTTACACCCATGATTATCCAACTTTACCGGCTGATGTTGCTAAAGCTATATATCCAATTTATGAAGACCTTAGCAACGTAAAATTATTGGAAAGGTGTGTTGGTGGATTTACACAAAACAATAATAAGAGTTATAATCAGTTAATATGGAAAATAACTCCAAAAATTGTTCCATGTGGCGGTAAAATTGTTGAAATAGCGGCTTACATTGCAGCAACAATGTTTAATAAAGGTACAAAATCATTATTGTACTTTATGAGTGCATTAGAAGTTTATTTAGGCACCGCAGCTCATGCTTATGTCGACAAAGAGGACGCAGAGCGTGTGATGATCTCCGACGCACGAGCGCATGGTAGCACGCAAGAAGGAAGAATGGCTCAATTACAACACCAGCTGGACTTATTAGAAGCTAACGATACTGCAGAAGGTCTCTCTTATGGCCCTGAAATAGATGATACCATGTAAGTTGAAGAAAAAAAAATCTTAACTATGTGTAAATTACTTCTGAAACTTTAAACGCGTTTGTCTTAAAACGGTAATTTCAAAGACGGCGATCTTGATTTCTCAGAAATGGCTAAACCGATCAGTCTCAAATTTTTACACAATCTTGGCAGATATATTCCTCAGGTATTGAACGAAGGAATAAGATTTAAAAAAATTATTACTATTTTTTTTTAACAATTTGGAGCAAAAATTTTAGTCAAAAACGGAAAATTTTTCCAAATAGGCGCCATTTTGTCAAAAATCAAAATTTTGATTATTCCTTCATTCAATACCTGTATAAATCTATCCTCTAAAAGAATCCATTATATTTTAAGATTTCAGATAATCCAAACCGCCAAAATGGAGATCACCGCCAAGCGCCTTTTTTTGGAGGTCGTTCGGGACATCATCTACAGGAGCGGTGTACATTAATATTTGTACATTATCGACGCGCTATTGTATTCTTAAAATTTGGCTCTATTTGCATTACTATCACTTGTAATTGATAAATAAAAACTGATTCGATAAAAAATTTATAAAAAACGTCTTTTTTGAGCCTCGCAACTGCGTATAACCCCTTAAGAGACGTCTTAACTGGCTGAGTTCTAAGAGTCTTCCCTTAAATGGGCGGACTAGTTGTCTTGCCTTGACTGGCTGGGTGCTATGAGTCTTTCCTTGATAGGGCGGCAGTGTTCTCAACGGTAACAAACCGAATTATCGTACCAGGGCCGTAAAATTATAGTACATCAAAAAAAATTATAATACTTTTCTTATTGTAGTTTAAAATAATAAAAAGAATAATCACATTGTTTCATGGTAATTAGATTGATTTCAAATGTTATTTTATTTTTAAAAAATAATAAATTAAACAAATTAAAAAAATAAGCAAATAATTTCAATTCAATATTCACACATTTCAATATTTAATTAAATGTTATGGAATTATTTTATTGCATTATTTTTTTTTTTTTTTTTTTTTTTTATCATTTTTATATTGGGTGTACAACTTTGCTTTCACCGTTTTGCAATAGATGGCTGTAGCGGTAAGTGGTAGTTGAAATAAATAGATCATAGATGTCATACAATAAGCTTAGGTATTTGTAAACATAACGCCATCGAAATATTAGTCAATTTGTGTCTGCATCATAAAGTTATTCTCGATTAAACATGTCAGCTTACGAGCCAAATTCACGTCATTTGCGTAAGGTTTTAATTTTTTGCTTTAATATGAATAAATCTGCAACTGAGGCTCATCGAATGCTCTCAAATACCTATGGTGAGGCCGCTATTAGTGAAAGAACGTGCTGTGAGTGGTTTCAACGCTTCAAGAACGGCGATTTTAACGTCGAAGACCAGCATGGCGGTGGAAGAAAGAAGGTTTTTGAAGATGCAGAATTGGAGGCATTACTTGATCAAGACTCGTGTCAAACGCAACAAAAATTGGCAGGATCATTGGGAGTGACGCAGCAAGCTATTTCAAAACGCCTGAGAGTCATGGGAATGATTCAGAAACAAGGAAATTGGGTGCCGTACGAGTTGAAGCCGAGAGATGTTGAACGGCGTTTGTGTGTTTGTGAACAGCTGCTTGCAAGGCAAAGACGGAAGGGATTTCTGCATCGGATTGTGACTGGGAACAAAAAATGGGTTCACTACGATAATCTTAAGCGCAGAATCATAGGGATATCCCGGCCATGCTTCCACGTCGACGGCCAAACCGAATATTCACGGTTCCAAGGTCATGCTTAGTATTTGGTTGGACCAGCCCGGCGTAGTGTATTATGAGTTATTAAAACCGACTAAAACAATCACAGGCGATCGTTATCGAACGCAATTAATGCGTTTGAGCTGAGCATTGAAAGACAAACGGCCGCAATACAACGAGAGACATGATAAAGTGATTTTACAGCATGACAATGTTCGACCCCATGTTGCGAAAGTGGTCAAGACATACTTGAAAACTTTGAAATGGGAAGTCCTACCCCACCCGCCGTATTTTCCAGACGTTGCTCCTTTGGGCTATCACTTGTTTCGATCAATGGCACACGGCCTGGCTGACCAGCACTTCCGGTCTTATGAAGAAGTAAAAAATTGGATCGATTCAAAAAATGACCAGTTTTTTCAACGCAGGATTCGTATGCTGCCTGAAAGATGGGAGAAAGTAGTGGCCAGCGATGGGCAATACTTTGAATCATAAATGTATAACCAGCTTGTTACAATAAAGCCTCACATTTCGGAAAAAAACGGCGGAAGCAAAGTTGTACACCCAATATAATTATCATCAAGTTTTTTTTATAATAAACCTTTCAATTTTCAATTCATTAAATTAAAAAAAAATACAATAAATAAATAATAATGTATAATAAAAGTTATGATTTGTACCTGCATAGTCGTCAGGTTTTCAAACAATAAATATTATCAAAACTGAAAGTAAACAGAAGTTTAAAGTATCTTAACTTTAGCACAAGATTTAGATTCCACGCTTTATATAATATTCGGTATTTCGACATCATCGTTGTTTGATTCGCAGTCTGATACATTAATTTTTTTTCTTTCTTCAACATTCAAATTTTTATTCATTCTAGCGTATTCCTCTAGGAGTGGTTTCAATGTCGTACAGTCGTTTTTAATGCGCTGTCGTGCCAGAAGAATGCCGTTCACCGTCGAAGTAACTAACTTATTTCAAGTCTTAGATATTGCTAAATTTACCGCGCTAAAAATTCTCTTACACTCGGTATTCAAATGTGGTAGCAAGGTAATATTAAGTGCAAATCTAGCTAAATTTTTGAATGAGTAACCAACTTCGTCCTCTTCTTCAAAAACAGAAAGTTTGTGCCAAAATACATCGGTTTCATCAGAGATATCAATATGGCCGGGCGATTCAAAACTTGAAAGCGGCCGCTATTCATCATCGACCGTTTGATAATCATTTTCTTTGATAATTCGTGGTAACAATTGCATTAATGGTAGTAAAGACGGAGACGTTAAACGAGTTTTTTCGAGCATAGCAATCGAAGGTTCAAATACAGATATTTTTTTTAAAAACCTATCTCAAAAATAAAAACGTTTTAATTCTGTACAACCAACAATTAAAAATTGTTTGCATCTTTTTAGAAAATCTATTTCGAGAATCGCATTATTGTGAGCTTCAATATTTTATAGATAATTCGACACCTTCACACCTCAGTATACATGTTGCAGATGTAACATTTTTTTGGAATTAGCAGGATCGATTTCGTGCAATAGAGTGCGATTTATGTAATCCCGATCCATATAAGTTTTTTACAACTCAAAGTACGAAGAACTGATCGTTTCGTACATAGTTGCGATGACGGTCTTATCTGATTGAAAGTACGCATTCAATCGGGTGAATTTCAGCAGAATGTACTCAAGAAACAAATAAGAAAGTTTAATCAACGGATCATTTAACGAGGTTAAAATGTGTTCTACCGCCAACAGTCGTTCGGCATATCGCTTGTCTATAAAATATAGTTAAGGCGTCCCATTGCTTGAGCAACCGCGAAACCACCGCCTCCAATGATAACCAGCAAGTTTGCGATGGGTAAAGCATTTTATGAATTTTTAAGTCAAGGAAAGTTTGAAACTTTTCTAAATGAAATTGTCGCTTAGCGCTTGCTTTAAAGAAATTTCAAATATTCCTTGCTGAATCCTCACAAGTTCGCCGTGAAACTTTGCATGCTTTACTTGCACACAGGTGTAGTGAGTGGCATATGTATTTAAAAATTGATATGCCTGGACAGAGAATTTGGAATCGACTCGCTACCGAATTGTTTGCACCAATCATTATTTCACATCCATCTGATCCAAATCCAATTACGTTATCAAAAGGTAGCCCGTATTTTTGGAGAGAAACTTTAATATGATAACGTCGGGTTGACATTGCAACCGCGTTTTAAATTAACGCGCACTGCTTCTCGCTCTTATGAGCCTAAGTCGCGAAACTTATGGGCTCGGGCGGCGGAGGAAGTAGAATCGTAAGAGTTCTTGGATAGCGAAGAAATGCAGGACTGGACAACTGTATAGGCCGACGTTGGCCTGTATGTTGTCCTGAAGAAGGACTTACTTAGTGAATAATGGAGAGAGATAGTTAGCCGATCTTTGCTAATACTATCCCTTTGGGGAAAAAAAAAGAAAGAAAAATAAAAATGTTCAAATAGACTCACTCTTTATTGATGACTTGTAGCTGTGCGAACAGAAAAAAAAATCCTCTCTCTCTCTCTCTCTCTTTTCTCTTCCTTTTTCCTGGTGGAGAGCTGGATGACTTCTAGTTGGCGAAGTCGACGGAAAAATTCTATTTTGAATGATAAGGCGCAAAGAAGTAATTTAAATATAAATAAGAGATATTTTATTTCCAATAGAAAAAAACTCAGAAAATTTGTGCATAAGATTAAAATGTGAAGAATAAAACTTAGAGAATTGAGTCGTGAAAATTATGACTAAAAAAAACTTGAGGGCGGAAGCGCAGAAGAAATCTCGAATGTCCCTCCGCGTGTCGATCCTTGCCTTTTTATGCACTTGTGCAGTGACTTCTCTGGGCCAATCCGATTGCTCGAAACTAGCGCGGGGTGGACGCTACTGCTCTATCTTGAAGGTGTTACAATCGAGTGGGAGAGCGAGAATTAGAGAGAGAGAGAGAATGATTCCTATTTGCATAATTTTTATACATTTTCTTTATCTATTATTTATTGCCGAAATACATTAAATTAAATTACATGATCGTATTTTATTAAAAATTTAATGCGTATTACAAAAAAAAAACGAAGCTTTTGTCGCATTTTTACGCATTAAATCTATACGGGTTACTAAATAAAAAATAATTATTTAAATTAATGAGAAATTATTGTTACCCAGGACACGTGTGGTATCCATGGGTTAGTAAAATAATTATAATATATAATTTATGATTATTGAACAGCAAAAAAAAGAGAAATAATTGAAGAAATAGTAATTTAACAAAATATTCTTTATAAGTTACAATTTCGTTTAATTCGTAGGTAATTGTTTCGGACTGTCGGATAAGTAATTAATCGTTTGATGCTAAATTTTTTTATACTTATTTTTTATACTTATTACTTATTTTTTTATACTTATTATATTTATATTTTTATACTTAGGGGTTTAAAAGCAAATAATTATTGCGCACTAAAAATTATTATCGCAAAACGTACTTGACAATACATTAATGATTAATACAGTGTGGTTTGTAAGGTTTCGTTATAGAAGGAAGTGAAACAGAAAATTAATAATAATAATAAAATAGAAATGGTTATAACAACTAAAATATTGAATGGTATAATTTGTTCTCACGCGGAAGGATAGGGTTAAAGATAATTACAGACAAAAAAATTAATGTATATGTGAAAACATATTACAATAGCATTAATTTTTAATATATTATAATTATTTTTATTAATTTTCTATTTTCTTTTATCGTTATGACAACAATAGAATTACAATAGTGGAATTAATATAGAAGCATTAAAGGTAAATATAGGCGCAGTGTTATTACTAATAATCTGGATGCAATTCCGAGCTCATTGGTATTATTTAAATTAATTATTTTAATTTGTGCAACAGAAAATTTTAAGAAAGAGTGTACCTGTAAAAAAAGAATTTAGCGCTTTGCGTGAGAACGGAAATAATATGATTCCGCGACGTCTCTGATTGCAGCGGAGGCGCTCTTTCTCCTATTGCTTAGAAAAAAGATGATTCGGGAATAAAATAATATAATAATTGAAACATTTCTGCTTAACATAAAAATTTATAACTATCTTTATTAATTAATCTTTAAAAAAAGAAAGAGACATGGTCATGCCGTTGTGTATTATATTTATTTATAATTTTGTTTATATTACGTGATTCCTGTATATATATAAAAAATAATAAAAAAAATTATAAATAATGCGTTACAAACTTAATTTGAATTGGATTTTAACGATTGTAGCAAATTTCTTCTATTTAAATGCATGCATGGGCTTTACTTGAAAATCGCAAGCTCTTGGTCTAAGCTTAGTCTAGGTTCATAACAGTTCGGGTCGGAGGAGAGTGCGTTATGTAGATTGTGGGGAGGGGCTTTATCGTGGTGGAGCACTTGGGTGTGGATCGAGGCGGTCGGTCGATATGTCTTTCTTTTTAACTGTGGGCTGGAAAGACAGGAAGCAGACTTATTGGCGGACACAAAGAAGACAAAAAAAAAACGGAGGTCGTATACCGACGTTACACCCCCATGCTAAAACGGTTGCTAAGTGATCGTAGTATCAGCTAGCAATCGTACTGGTGTAGCCGGAATGAAAACGATGAAAGCTTGTACTATAGGGCATGGTTCTTTTTAATGGCTGTAGGTAAAGAAACTTCTTAATGATAGAACTTGTGACGTTTCTGGTAACGAGCCAGCTGGGGATGGTACTTTGGTGACTGGTGGGCCTGGGTGTGAAGTTACGGTGTCTTGGTTCACGAATCCCACTTCTATGTCGTGCTGCTGTTCAGTGCGCCTAATGGGTAGATTTGCTGTCTCCAGAGTCATAAATAAACGGGTTATAGACCTACAGAGTGCGGCTATGAGGTGTATGGAGCATCCGTACATGCGGTGGAGGAGGAACCCGTGGACTAGACTACTCACTATGGTTTTTATTGCAAGTATCATGAAGACGATGGCTATGATGGCGGAACTGATGGTTCCGAACGTCAACAGTCGGTTCCAGGCGGTAGTCCATACCAAATCCAATTACCAACAGCATCTTCGTTAAGGAGTTTGAATATTGTTCCTTCATTGTCAATAATGGGTTGGTCGTGGATCTCTTTGGCAAAGTCGTTCGATAATGACGGCTATTTGATAGAGAACATAATTCGTTTCTGTAGCTGTTCTAGATATTTTTCCGTGTAAATGCCGCTGGTTGCTAAGGAAGCAGGGTCGATGTATTTCCACGTCATCCGTGTACAGGGCCTCAGGGTTAATGGTGCTTTGCCTTCTACTGGCTTAGGCATAATTTTTAGCCACTCTCCATTTATCTTGTAATACGATGGCAGGATGCCATTGCATGATACCCTGGCGCCATGTTTCTTCAGGATGTGTGTTTTCGGTATCAAATATTGTGTTTGGTTGTTCCATAAAACTTCTAGTTCAGCATAACAATATTTCCCATGTTGGAGCTACACTTCTACTGGTACACATTTGATTATGTGTACCACTTCTCCACCTACGGTTGCCATGTAGCCAGGTCCGTTCATCAAGTTGTAAGCAAACTTATCAGGTGATTGATTGGCTATGTCTAGAGCATTTAGCAACGTCTGTCGTTCAATCTTACATTGTTGTTGTATTACATTATAATACAAGGATTGGACTTGGGATTTTATGTGCTTCTCGACGCATACGAACTTGGAATTCACGTACGTAAAGATGTCCAAATTTTATATCGCCATCCTTCCTGGCTTCGCGAAAGAATATCCTTTCGTGGTTTCCAGGATAAAGAGCTTAGGGTGTTCCGTCTTAACCACTGTGTACCCGCATAAGCTCTCACTGCCTTTGCTGGATAGGGCAAAGGTCACATCGTCTGTGGTAAGGGAATATATAGTTCGTTCATGATTAAAACTACTGTCTGTGATCTTATTTGCAAGTCCTTCGTATAAAAGTCCGTAATGGTCGAATTTACATTGGTCTAGGGGTAAAGCTTCCCAGAAGGTATACCCACCTTCAACGTTGATGCACAAAGTTTCGGAGAGAATGCACGATGTTCCGGGATTTAGATGAATTTTGTTATTATCGAGGTTGATTTGTGCAAATTGCTCTTTCAAGGTGATCTTTAAGAGGCCTTGTACGACCACATCTTCCCAAGCACCATAAGGGTCTCGGTAAACACTTCCGGAGCATCATCCATTCTCAGAGAGTGTACCTGCGTAGATTAATGGGTGCGTTACGGTACTATTGACTTTTATTTCGCTAATTACCGTGCTATCTCCAAACTTAAATATTCCGGTTTCGTGCATTTGTTTATAAGCGCGCCTACTGATTTCGTGTATATATTCGGCTTGACCATGATTAACTATGGAGTTATGGGAGGACATTCCGCAGTAGTAAACTGTCCTCTGTATCTCTACTTTACACTGTATCACATGAGTTTGGCGGTAGTTTATTGTTTGTAATAGTTGTATGTAACGACGGGTTACATTTACATGGTTCATGGGGAATTCGCATTCGCCTACTTTTAGTAGAGATACAGTGGTTATGTTCAGGTGCCGTGATCCGCAGTCGTAACTAATTAGACTATAACTTGGAGCAAAAAGACATAAGAAAATAATTACTTTCGCCAAATCCATCTGAAAAATAAAAGTAATTTAATTCTGTGTTTTTTTTTCACAATTTCCACGGTATGTGCTTGGTGCTTATGTTCTTAAATCTTAATTCGTGGTTAGTGTGTATTTTATATAAAATTTTCATACTCTTTCTCTGTTTGTTTTAATATATTTTTTTCTTTTTTTTTTTATTCCTTTATATTTCGCATTTCTTTATAGCAAGAATGTTATATATTTTTTCTTATATTATTTTTAGGGTTTGTTTTAATGTATACTAAATCTCGTATATATAAAAAAATTTATTGTTTATTAGGAATGATTTTTTTTTATCCACGCTTCTTATTATGCATTTCTTGTTATGTGTATTTATACGCATATATATATATATATATATATAAGGGTTTTCGTTGGTGTTATTATTTTTTTTGATTGTCCTTATGGGCTCTTATTTGTTTATAGTTCATTTTCGCTAATTGTGCTTTTTTTCTTGCGCTTATGTTTATATTCCCGATTTATGTGGGACTTGCGGAGTCTGTTGGCATGGACAATCTTATCTTCCTTTTTGAACTGTATCCTTACGTTATAAGATTTAAGGACCTCTAATACTTTGTGGGGGCCAGAGTAGTGGTCGCCAAACTTGCCGGGTCTAGGACCAAGTAGTAAGAACACAAAATCTCCTACTTTAAAGTTTTGCGGATTTATTCGTTTATCGTACAGTTTCTCATTTCGTAATTTCGATCCGACTAGGTTATCGTAGGCTATGGTTTGGATGCCATTAAGTCGGGTCACTAATTCGGTGAGATAGTCCTTGTATGTTGGCGACATGTCGCTTGCTTTCAAGGGGTCGCTCGATGGTAACCGCGCTAATTTTCCGAATACCACCTCATAAGGCGTGTGTTTCGTGCTTTCTTGCACGCAGGTGTTACAGTTTAGCATAGCTATTTTAATCCACTCGTCCCATTCATTGTCTCTATCGGTGTATTGTTTCAGAAACTCACTAAGTGCATGATGGAATCGTTCGAGGGATCCGTTCGATTGTGGGTGGAAAGCGGTTGTTTTGAGTTTCTTTATTCTAAACCTTTTGGCGATTCTATTCATCGGGTGACTTATGAAATTCTTTCCTTGGTCCGTTAATATTGCCTTAGGTGCTCCAAATAGACAGATGAATTTCTTGATTAGTGCGTCGGCGATAGTAGTGGCCAGGGTATTTTGTAGGGGTACGGCTAAACAAAACTTTGATAGTTGATCTTGTATTGTCAACACGTATTCGTTCCCTTTCTTAGTAACCTTAAGGGGTCCTACTACGTCCATCGCGATTTTGTCGAAAACAGCGCCCGGTGTATCAGTGATTGCCATGGGCTGTTTTGTCTTGAGACGCAATAATTTTTTTAATTGACAGTCGAGTCATTGTTGAATGCGTCGCTGTATGTCATCTTTTAGATTTTTTCAGTAATATTTTTGGCGGATTTAGTTAAACGTCTTAGATACTCCTCTGTGACCTCCGATAGGCGACTTGTGAAGTTCGTAGAAGACTTCTTCCCTCTTGTCGATCGGTACGTATTTTAGTTTTCCAGTGCATATAAAGATTTCGATAGAGGTATCGATGAAAGTGCTTTTAGAAAGGCTTAGGATGTCTGACCATTCTAAATTTTCTATATATTTATTCTTAGCAACGCTAAACGTTCTTTGGGTGAATTTTTTCATTAATTCTTTCAAATTCTCCAAACCTTTCGTCAGATTCTGTTTGATCTGTGTCAAGGAAAGCGGTTGATCCCCTTTTATACATATAGCGTAGAAAGATTTCTTTCCTTTACGCTTCTCGTAATGAACTTCCCCAGCGGTCAGGTTTTCTAAAATGGTTATTTTGCCGTATTCGTGTAGCCTTTTTTCGCCCTCGTCACAAAAATGTCCGTCCGAGCTCACGAAATAGACTATATTATCGTTTCTCGTAAGCAGTGGTTCTTTTAATTCCAATACAAGGCTGCGGCTCGTTACTTCGTTGTCTTCGAGCTCATCGGGTGATTCTGATTCTTCGTCTGACTTGGATATGGGCCTTGTAGGCGTAGGGAAGGGTTTGGATTTCGCAGATTCGTCGGAATCGTAGTCTTCGCTTTCCTCGTAGTCAACCTCTGCCTTGAGTCGCGGTGCCCTTTTGTCTTCGATCAGGGTTACTTTTTGAGTCTTTCTAGGTCGTCTCCTCGGTTTTTTTGGTATTGGTTCCCCGAGTTCGGGTGTCGGGGGCCCTTCTTGGGCTTTATCCGGGGCAGATTCATTCCTTTTTTGTTGTGCACGCGGTAGTACATTAACGGCGGCTTTTTCGATGGGGTTGCGTGATAACGCATCGGCGTTAGCATTCAATTTGCCGGGCTTATGGATTATTTTATAGTTATATTCAGATAATTTGAATCTCTATTTCTGGACTCTAGTGTTAAGGTCGGCTGTTTTAAACCACATTAACGGTTGGTGATCAGTGATTACCGTAAACTCCCGCCCGTATACATATGATCTAAATGCTGTCACGCTGAGTACTACGGCTAACGCCTCCCTCTCATAAACTTCGTTATTGCCTTCGGCGCCACGCAGCATGCGCGAAGTGTTGGCTATCGGCTGGTCCTTTTCAATTTCTCCTTAAGACAGGACTCCTCCTACTGCGTAGCCTGAAGCATCTGTAGTGATTATGAAAGGTCGAGATCAATCAGGAAATCGCAATACGGGTGCATCGCATAGCATTTTTTTCAATAAATTAAATGCTTCTTCCGTTTTCTCGTTCCATTCAAAAGTCATTTCCTTTTTTAGTAGTTTAGTTAGAGGTTTTGATATATACGCGAATCCTTTCATAAATCGCCGATAGTACCCTGCTAGTCCCAAGAATTGGCAAACGTTTTTTACGTTTTTAGGCCGTGGGAAGCCTCTTACGGCCTCCAGCTTTTTAGGATCGGGTCTTAATCCTTTTTCGCTAAGCAAGTGGCCTAAATATACCACTTCGCGTTTTAGGAATTCGCATTTGTCGGTCTGTAATTTTAAGTTAGCTTTTCTTAACCTGTCCATTAGTTCTGTTATCTTTCGGTGGTGTTCATCCAGGTTGTTAGAGTAGATAACGATGTCATCTAGATAGACGAACAACGTTATACCTTGCATCCCTATTAGCAATTTATGCATTAATCTTTGGAAGGTAGCGGGCGCGTTTCTTAACCTAAAGGGCATCCTAACAAATTCGTAATGGCCGAATGGCGTGCTGTAAGCTGTTTTATGTGCGTCTTTCGGGTGCATCTTTATTTGATGAAATCCTGACGCCAGATCAAGCACTGTGTAATATTTGGCTGATCCTACTTGATCAAATATCTCTTCGATATTGGGAAGTGAATACGAGTCGCCTATTGTTTTTTCATTCAAGGCTCGGAAGTCTAATACCATGCGCCATCGGGGGCGGCCTTGGATGTCGGGCTTCTTTGGTACGGCCCAAACCGGCACATTGTGGGGGGAATTTGAGTTTTTTATGACTCCTGCCTTTAACAAATCTTTCACTTGTCGATTTATTTTGTCTTTTATTGCATGCGGGAAGCGATATTGCTTGGTATGGACTGGATTATCGTCAGTCGTGGGGATTTCGTGCATTATAAGATCTGTTCCGGGGAGTTCATCGCCGGGTAAATAAAATATATCCCTGTTTTCTCGTACTAAATTGGTTACGTATGATTTCTCGTTTTCTGATAAGTGGTCTGTCCGCAAATAATCTATAATACTTTGTTTCCTTTCTACATCTTCAGGGAGTCCTGGGTCTCCGAAGTCGACAACAGGGTCCAGATTATAATCTAGATCTGAAGCAGTAGCACCTTCAGAAGTAGAATAGCTGTCTTTAGGAGCTGCACTGCTATTGAAGGCTTCATTATCTAGTTCCTCCGTGATTTTCCAAGATTCTCCGTCATTTTCATCCGTTTTGGAAACTGTGGTCTCAATTTCAAGTAGTTGTATATATTCGTCACACATCATTATGCGGTTGGAGTAATCTATGTATACTTCGCCAACCCGCAAAAAGTCACAGCCTAAAATCCCCTCCCCTGGTATATATACGTCGTTATTTATGAGGCAGAAGGTCGCCGAGCGGCCAAACAGTATGAACTCAATTGTTCCCAGGGTAGGTATGAGGCTCTTGCCGATTCCTTTCAGGTTACATTTGATCGTTGGATCCAAATCTACTTCTAGAGGTATTAAACTTCTTCTAATCAGATTGACTTCCGATCCGGAGTCGATCAATAGCCTTCCTTTCATTCCGCTAGAAGGATTAAGTATGGTAACGAACGGTAGCCTATGCTTTACGCTTGCAGCGATTTTATGTAGGGCTTTGATCATGGTTGTTTGATCTTCATCTTTTCAGCGGATTTTAGCCTTTTAATTGTTTATGGTGATTTAGTCTGCACCAAAGTCTATTTTAGCATTTGTGGCCTCGAAGAAATTCGATCCCAACACTCCGTCGAAAGGAATCGGAAAGCTATTGTGAACTATAATGAATTCAATTACGGTTTCACTAATCCTTATTTTAGCTTTTTCTATTCCTTCCTCTATTTCAGCCCCTAATCCTTGTAATTCAAACCCTCTTTTGGTGTTAAGATACTTAAAATCTGGCAGAGCAAAAGCTTTTAGTACGCTGACCTCTGATCTGGTATCTATCATTAGGGTGTTAGGGAGCTTATTCTGGAGCAGGTTGAGGATCACAAAGGGCACTGTTTTACAGGTTCTTACGGTAGTAATTCTCCCGCAAGGTCCTCTAACTTCATGACTCGAGTTGAGCGCTCTTGAGTTCTCTGGGCCTCCCTGGAGGCGCTCGGTCGTGGGAGGTTCTGTTCGTTTTTCGATTGGTTACTTGAAGGTACTTCTTTCGACACTCGGCAACAGTGTGCCCTTTTATTTTGCAATAACTGCATTCTGGGACAGGTGGTGGATTAGATGCCCTTTGTTGGCGGCAAACCACTGCTGTGTGGCCGAGCATGTTACATTTGAAACATCGTATCTCAGCGCAAGGTGCATCACTTGCTCGGGCAAAGCAATTGAGCGCTGAGTGTCTTGGCTTGTTACACAGCTGGCATGTATCGACTTCGCGGTTATTTCTGTTACATCTTATCGCGGTGTATCCTTTCTGCCTACATATCTGGCATTGGATATGGTTACGGCATACGTTAGCACTATGCCCTGGTTTTCCGCATATTTGGCACAACTTTGCTTTGAGGAGACAAGTTTCTTCAGAATGTCCGGGTTTTTTGCAGAAACCACACGTGACTGGCCTACTGGCGCGAGGTTTCTACCTCGCCTCTTCAGTCTTCTTCTGTTCTGGCCTTTCCACATCTTCACTTGTATAAAACAAACTCTTCCTCTGGCCCTTTTGCCTATCACGAAGGGCATTTCTAGAGGCGATCTGTCGTTCGGCGAGTATCGCGTTCTTCACGATGTCTGATATGTTGTCCGTAGTTCTTATTTTATTTTCTATCTCCAGTTTTAATCCTTGTTTGAAACACTCGATTATGTGGGCTTCCGTTTCTGTTTTGAAAGTGGGGTCGAGGGCACCTGTGCTTACCCTATGAGCTTCATTAATTTGAGCTCCTAAGTCCCTCATGCGATTGGCAAATGCGAAGACGCTCTCGTTATCCCGTTGATATTCGTTGCCTAGTTCCCCTAATAGTTGTTGTTTCGTTTTGTTTAAGGCGTAAATGTCCTTCAAGAAATCTTTGAAGGACTCGATAGTCGGGAACGTGGACCCGAGGATGGCAGCACGTGCTTCCCCTTTTACTTTACTCCGGATCAGCCTTACTAGGTTCATTTCGTCATAAGGATCTAGTATTTCTTTGGCTTCGTTACAACCCTCTAAGAATTCACTCAGCGGAATATTCTACCCATTGAATTCAGGCACCACGCTAAGGGCATCTTTCAGTGAGGCCTGAAAAATGGGCTTTTGGTCGCCTTCACTTCCGGCCTCTCTACCGTCAACGGCTCTGTTAGGTTGTGTCATTGTTGAGCTGTCTTGATCTACGATGTTTAGGTTAATCAGGGGTGGGTGAAATGGTGGAGGGAGAGTAATGTCCTCCTTTGCATCGTCTTCCCTTATTCTTAAGGGAATGCGGGCGGGGGAGTCAAGACTTTGATATTGGGGAGAGCGAGACATGCGTGGTCTACGGAAGAAGGGATCAGTGATTTCTTCCTTGTCCTTTTCTTGGGTCAACGCCTTGGCAACTTGTTTCCTAGTCTGTCTCCTATCGGACATTTGTCGTTCGGTAACCCTTAAGCTATATAGCTCCTCGGCTAATTCATAGAGTTCCTCCTTGAATTTTGTCAAGCGAGGGACGACAGCTTCGTTATTTTTTTCTTCTTCTTTTTCTTTTTATTATTCGACGAGGGGCTGGTTTTGCCCTCTTGCCTCGTTAACTTGGGTTCTGGTAGAAAAAAAAAGAGAAAAAAAAAGAAAAAAAAAGGTAAAAGAAATAAAAAGGAATCTCTATATTTCTGTATATAAATATTAAAGTATAAACAATGAAAAATTTAGTATATATAAAAAAAATGAGAATTAATCGAAAAAAAAAGAATATTGGGTTAAAGCGAAATCTTAGGGATAGGAAGGGGAATGAGGTCGAGAAATAATCAGAGGCATTTAAATAATAAAATTTACGTTTATATAGAATATTTGACTACAACTCTTTTATATATTTTGTCAGGACGTATTGTCTCTGAGGGTCCATCCTGTTTATTTTACTCTCGAGGTTTTCCACGCCGGTCTCCTTGTCTCGGTTTTTCTTTGGAATCTTGTAATTCTGAGTTAGGTTTGATACACAAGTGGAGCAAAGCGCTGGAAATTCTCCGTGAGCGCACCGGAGTTTTTTCATCCTATCGTCGAGAGAAGGCCTCTCTTCGACGGGCTTATCAGTGGCGACTTCCTTTGCCTTGAGTGTTTTTAGCTTCTCTAGTCGTTCTTTTAAACTCTCTTCGTAGTCCTTTCCTGGGATCCACGTTTGCCCAGTGGCCTCTCTGAAAGCCTTTAGGTATCTCCTCCTCTGCCTCTGGTTCGAGTTGGGCTTTAGAGGAGGTAGGCTTTTTAGAGCCGTCTCTAAATCGGGTGTCGTAAAATATCCTGGGTGGTCTTGGATCAGGTTCACTGTGGAAGAAAGAGAAAAAAAGGAGGTAATAGAAAAAAAAAAAAATATACGTAACGTGTTATACATAGAAAAAAAAATAAAAATAGAAAAAAAAGAATTAGTAATAGGAATAAATTAATTAATAATAAAAGTATATAGGAAAAAGAAAAAAAAAAAAAAGTAAAATAAATTTAACAATAAATATGTAAAGAAATAAAGCTTAAGGATGAGAGTGGAAGAAAATGAAGTAATAAAGAAAGCTGATTTATCTTATTACTTCCTAATCTTCGATGTGCAGTTTAGACAAGCGTTTAGTTAGTGCCTCTATATCGTTCCGGTTCCTCGCAATCACGGCGCTTGTTAGCATTAGCGCTCTATCAAACCTGCCCTGGGCTTCGCGATTCCTTTGAAACTGGTTCTCTATAGGGTTTCTGTCCCTAAGGTACCCTTTCATTAGGTTCCCAAGGTATTTCCCGACCTGTACGGTTTTTCTCCACGTCCTATCTGCTCTCAGCTCTAGGGTGCGGCTGGCCTTCTCGTGTTCGTTGACCCGCCGTTGTTGTTCTAGAAGCTCCAAAATCAGGCTGTCCACCACTGCGTTAATTTCTCCCAACTTGGTTTCTCATAAGCCTACTCTGTTGTAGGGGGTGGAGACCAAATGGTGAAGCTGGTCATGGGTCAGTTCCCCGTACTTACAGTCTGTCAAGTAAGAGCGTGGTCGTGTTAATTTATCAAAAAATTTATTTGATGAAACTTTCATATTTATATATACATTGTACACATTACAAACAATGATGCAATTCGGTCAATAATGTGTCCAGTCACCACCGGCGTCGATAATTGCCTGGCATCTCCGAGGCATGCTTTCTACTAATTTGACGGCGTATTCTAGTGGCAAGGATCTCCAGATCCGACAAATTTCGTAAGACAACTGCTTCAAAGTGTACGTGCGTCTTCCACGAAGCTTCCGTTTAATATATGCTTACACATTTTTAATAGGGTTAGCATCGGGCGACTGCGACGGCCAATCCAATGTAACGATGCCAGATTGAGTCTTCCACTGAGTACAGAGCTTGCTGCGGTGTTTAGGATCTTTATCCTCCTGCAGAATCCAATCTTCATTTTTTGTGATAAACCATCGTTTGGCAGATGGCAGTGAAGCCTTTTTGTAGATTTTTATCATTTTCTCGGCATTTAGGTTGTCAGTAAAGAGGTGCAAAGTGCCGAATCCCTGCTTTGAGAAGCAGCCCCAAAGATGCACCTTTATTCCATGTTTTACGGTCTGTTGAACAAGCCTATTGGTGGAAGTTGACCAGGCTCGCGTAAGGACAGAACGTGCCCATATAGAACATTCATCAATAAAAATGACATTTTCAAAATCTCTATCAATATTCTCATGCGCCCAAGCGAGTCGCTTTGTCACATGTTTTACAGTCAACAGAGGCTTCTTCATTGTGTTGCGCCATTTCAGATGATGAGTACGAAGATGGGTTCGGATAGTTTCGTAGGATATATCTAAACCTTTTGCCATTAATTTTGCTTGTCCTTGCCGCAGTGTTAAAGCAGGATTCCGCGAAAACAGATTCACTATTCTTTTTTCATCTTTTTTGTTCATTTTTCCTATCGAGCCACGTTCTGGTAAATCGTCGACATTTTTAGCTCCTTTATATCGCTGTATCCACTTCTGTACAAATGCCTTCGACTTTCTCATATATTTAGCAGCCGCTGATTGCGACATTTTGGGACCTTTCGGGTGGATGCAAAGGAACACAGCCTCGTAGCGCGACGCGTACTTAGCACTCATGGCGTTTAACGTGATTCTCTTTCAAAAGATCAACAACAACTGAATCTTTGTTGACAATGCATCAAGGACAAAGCTTCCCTCTATCGGCTCGCGAAGGAATTAGAGCGAAATTTTTATTACCTGTCGGTGAAGTCGACCACGCTCTTACTTGAGAGACTGTAAGTGGGATCAACTATAGTAACACATTTTTGGAATTTTATTATTCGTCCTTTGGCAAATTTGTTTTCAGGTTTGTCAGTGCTCTGGTTGTCAATGTTTTTATCGTTGATGTCTTTATTTCCCTGAGTCGCGTAAATCCGTCCAACAGTGCTATTTGTATTTATTATTATTGACGGGCTATTGCCTTTATTATGGCTAAAGGGCTCATTTGGTGGTTTGGGTCGTAGCGCAGGCTCCAATAAGTCACGTAGTTCACGTGTTGCTTATTTAAGTAGTAGCCGTGCGCGTCCTCTCCCAAGTAGAGGTTCGTCTCAAACACCTCTATTACCTCGTTCGCGGTCTCGGCAAGGCGTCTATTTAAGACCTCGGGGAGGTGACAGTACACTGCTGAACAGATGCAATTGTCTTTAAGTTCAAGGTACCGATGGTAACTTTCTTGAGACTCGTAGGACCTTACGACACCGGACGAGTATCCACCGTAGTGTATGAAATAGATCCTTGCCTTGTTAGGCAATAGATCAAGCCCGAGGTTTAACGCTTTAATGTAAAGGCGACCGAAAGCTAACCCTGCTAAGTTCATATGTACGTGGAAAACGTTTTGGGTTACTTTCCTGATTTATTCTTATTTAGTTTATTTATCGGTTTATTTATTTTAGTTTTTTTTTGTTGATCGTTTTTATTCGTTCAATTATTTAATTTCCACAGTTTATCATTTATTATTATTTATTTTAACACTTTTTATTTATTTGATTGCTTTAAGTTACTTTAATTTTATATACACAGTATGTCGAAAAAGTTCCTGAACATTTAAAATAAAAATCGAAAATTACATCTAAAGAAATTAATTCCAGTTAACTTTTAACATAGTCCTCTTCCCTAGATATACACTCATTTGAGCGCTCCATGAGTGATCCTCTGAAGTTACATATTGCTGTGAGACGCTCGGTGCAAGCTGCTTGAATGCTCGGTACATCTTTAAAAAATCGTCCTTTCAAGGCCATTTTTAGCTTGGGAAATAGGAAAAAGTCGGCTGGAGCCAGATCTGGCGAGTATGAGGCGTGATTAATGCGTGGGATCTGATTTTCGGAATCTTGACAACATTGGATGCGAGTTTATTTCTGCTCCGGTGTGAGAAAGTGCGGAACAGATCGAGAGCAGACCTCTGCGGTTCATTTTTTTTTTTATAATCAACGCGACACTATCCTTGCTCATGTTCAGTTCGTCTGCTAACATTCTGAGAGACATGTGGCAATCCTGCTTCAGTAGCGCGCGCACGCGAGCCTCGTTTTCGTCGGTAACAGCTGTTGACGGCCGGCCGCTCCTCTCGTCATCTTCTAACGACTCTCTACCCTTCTTGAACCGACTGAACCACGTGTAAACAGTTGTACGCGACACTACACCTTCACCGTAAGCCGAATCGATCATTCTTTTCGTTTTCGCGAAAGTTTTAAGTTTATAGCAGAATTTTATATATAAGCGTATATATAATATTATAGTCGGATCTGGAGATCCTTGCCACTAGAATACGCCGTCAAATTAGTAGAAAGCATGCCTCGGAGATGCCAGGCAATTATCGACGCCGGTGGTGACTGGACACATTATTGACCGAATTGCATCATTGTTTGTAATGTGTACAATGTATATATAAATATGAAAGTTTCATCAAATAAATTTTTTATAAATTAACACGACCACGCTCTTACTTGACAGACTGTAATTGTAACTTAGGTATTCACAGTTGTGTTTTATAGTTATTGTGAAATGATATATCATCCCTTCAACGGAAAAAAAAATTTAAATACTTTTATAAAAAAATAATTTAATAATTTCGTGATTATTTTAGATATAAGGTTAGCCTAATTTAGATTTAATTAGTCTTAGTTTTAGATTTAAGTATTAGTAGATTCCAGAGTTTTAAAAAAATCAATTTTTGTTTTTTTTTACATTTTTCAGTTTCTATATCTTTAATAATCATCTCACAAAATATTGTAATGAAATTCGAAAAAAGAAGTTATAGCAATATAATTGAGCGCACCACTTGCTTCCAGATAGCTACTTACTCGTATAGCATCGGCTGAATGCTGTCTAATGATCATTTTCTCTTTCTAAAACAATTGTTTATAGTTTACGTATAATAATGTTAGCTTTCTTATCCGCGTACTCGTGTGATCTTAGTATTTTTTCATTCGTTTATGTAGAAACATTTGTGTAATATTGAAAATAGATTTAAAAGATCCTTACGTAAAAGGAAAAAAACCTAAAACGAAGAAAACATACATTTGTAATAAAACCTCATAAGTTTTTCGGAAATTAACATACTTCACAGCGTAGTACGTCATTGACTAGTGCATCGGTAAAAAAATTATAATATGGCACTAACTCTTAAGTGAAAATTGAATATGATTTTAATTATTGTATTTTAGACTCTTCACTCGTTTTTTTTTCGGCATTGGCGAGTATGTTGAATTATAAAACGTATTGCAAACGCGGAGATGTCACATTCACTAAAACAGGCGTACGTAATATTGTCTTTAAAATAAATATTGCTGGTGATTCTGGTAATAGGCAAGTAGCTTCTTTCAAAAATTAAAAAAAGGTTTGAAATATACCGTCGTATTGTGTTTGTTTTCGTTTGCTCGGCATGGGTAGGAACGGTTTGGAAATTTTTTGTTGTCTAATGAATTTAAAATCAAGTTTTAATAAAACATTATACTATTAGGTTGCTGCAGATAAAATGGCCGATTTAGCAATGACATAAAGTTGGCTGCAATTTTAGTGTATTATGTTGGCACAAGGCGGCGCAAATGATATGACATACAAGGTCTGGCTATTAAATAACGAGACTGGTTACGAAAAAGAGTTTTATTATAAAAATTATTTTACATTCAAATGCTCCCCTTCAATATACTCCCCTTCTCTCGCCACACACCTTTCCATACGTTTTTTCCATTGATCGAAGCAGTGCTAGAAGTCTTCTTTGGTGAGGGCCTTTAGAAGCTCTGCCGTTTTTTGCTTTACCGCTTCCATCGACTTAAATCGGGTCCCTTTCGAAGCAGATTTTATCTTTGGAAACAAAAAAAAGGTCGCACGGTGCTAAATCTGGCGAGAACGGCGCGTGTTCGAGCACTGGAGTGCGCTTACCGGCCAAATACTGCTTCACAGATAGCGCGTTATGGGCAGGTGCGTTGTCCTGGTGCAAAATCCACGAGTTGTTCTTCTACAACTCGGGCCGTTTCTTACGAACTCGTTCTCGCAGTGTTGCCAAAACTGACAAATAGTAAATCTGGTTGACAGTCTAACCATCTAGAACCCATTGAGTCATCACGATACCGTTAATGTCGAAAAAAACGATCAACATTGCGTTAGATTTTGATTTGGACATCCTTGCTTTTTTGATTCTGGACGATTCAGGCGTCTTCCAATGCATCGATTGCCGCTTTGTTTCAACATCGTTCAAAAAATCCACGTTTCGTCTCAAGTAATAATGTTTTTCATCAGTCCGGAATCTTTTTTTAACCTTTCAAGGAAATCTGAGCAGACCTGTTGAAGCAAGAGCTTTTGGTCAGGAGTCAGGTTTTTTGGCACCAACTTCGCACAGACTTTTGTCATATGTAATTCCTCGTGTAAAATTTGTCTAACCGTTTCTTTATCGGCGTTTACAGCCTCTGCAATCATCCGGATGCTCATTCGACGATCTGCACACACAATTTGGTTTATTTTGGTCACTGTTTCCGGAGTTAAAACAGTGACAGGGCGACCTGGGCGTTGGTCATCTTCAGTGCTCACTCGGCCCTCACTGAAGCGCTTACACCACTCAAAAACACGCGCACGAGATAGAGAATTGTCCCCATAGGCCTCTTGCAACAATTTACAGCACTCAGTCGGAGTTTTTTTCAATTTAACGTGAAATTTGAGATTGATACGTTGCTCCTGTTTTTCGTCACACATGGTTTTCGGCACGAGAAAAAAACGTTCGTTTTAAACCGCTACTGCACAAATACAATAATAGTGACGATAACGTGTTTTAGTACGGGCATAGACAACATATCTAGATACCCAACGCAATACTCGTCTTTTTCCCGACCCCTCTACGGCGCCCTCTAGGCGCGCAGTCTCGTTATTTAATAGCCAGACCTCGTACTGTGCTGAGTACGCTCCCAAAGAAAAAATTTCGCTTGAATACGCGTCGATTACAAAAGTCTCTAGATGCTTGGTTAAATAAAGCAGATTTTGAAAACTGGCTAAGACGGGATTTAGAAAATAGTCACAAAGCGAAATGTCGCTTGTGTGGAATTACATTTGCCGCCGAAATAGGGGTCATCCGAAACCATGCCAAATCCCGTACTGATTCAACAAAAGTTGGATCCTTTTCGAATCAACAGTTTCTAAATACTTTTATAAAATCTAGTACAACAAACATTGATAGTTCTGCGGGTACGGTGGTCAAAAGAGCAGAAATTAAAATGGCAGCATTTATGATTGATCACAACATTTCGTTTAGAGTGATGGACCATTTGTCAAAATTGATAAAAGATTGTTGTGAAGAACGTCCTTGGCGAGAATCGAAAGTCTTATCTTAGTCAAAAGCTGAAAACGACAAAATTCAGTATCCTCGTCGACGAATACGACGATGTTTCTGCTGTGAAATCGATGTGCATTGCAGTCAGGTAAATTTATACCTTGAAGTAAATAATGCTTGCTTTACTCTATGAAATTTTAAATGATGAATTTGAATGCTTTTCTGAATAGATTAAGAAAAATGTATTCTTGTAATTTATAGGTTTTATGATGACGAGGAAGGCCAAATTGTTAGTCGTTTTTGGGAATTATGTCAAGTTTTTAACAAGAAAAGCAACATTGAGTCAGCCACTGCTTAGAAGTTATTTCAATGTATTAAAGTTTCTGTCCAAAAATACGGGCTATCTTTTGATAACGTAATTGGATTTGGATCAGATGGATGTGAAATAATGATGGGTGCAAACAATTTGGTTGCGAGTCGATTCCGAATTCTCTGTCCAGGCATATCAATTTTTAAATACATATGCCACCCACTACACTTGTGTGCAAGTAAAGCATGCAGAGTTTTACCGCGAACTTGTGAGGATTTTGCAAGGAATATTTAAAATTTCTTCAAAGCAAGCGCTAAGTGACAATTTCATTTAGAAAAGTTTCAAACTTTTCTTGACCTAAAAATTCATAAAATGTTTCACCCATCGCAAACTCGCTGGTTGTCATTAGAGGCGGTCGTTTCACGGTTGCTCAAGCAATGGGACGCCTTAACTATATTTTATAGACAAGCGATATGCCGAACGACTGCTGGCGGTAGAACACATTTTAACCTTGTTAAATGATCCGTTGATTAAACTTTTTTATTTGTTTCTTAAGTATATTCTGCCGAAATTCACCCAATGAAATGCGTACTTTCAATCAGATAAGACCGTCATCACAACTATGTACGAAACGATCAGTTCTTTGTACCATGAGTTGTTAAAAACTTATATGGATCTGGATTACATAAATCGCACTCTATTGCACGAAATCAATCCTGCTAATTCCAAAAAAATGTTACATCTGCAACATATATACTGAGGTATGAAGGTGTTGAATGATCTACAAAATATTGAAGCTCGCAATAATGCGAATCTCAAAATAGATTTTCTAAAAGGATGCAATCAATTTTTAATTGTTGGTTGTACAGATTTAAAAAAACGTTCTTATTTTTCAGATAGGGTTTTAAAAAAAATATCTGTATTCAAACCTTCGATTGCTATGCTCGAAAAAACTCGTTTAATGACTCCGTCTCTACTACCATTAACGCCATTGTTACCACGAATAATTAAAGAAAATGATTATCAAACGGTCGATGATGAATGGCGGCAGCTTTCAAGTTTTGAATCGCCCGGCCATATTGATATCTCTGATGAAACTTAATAAGGCAACTGATGGAAATAAAAATGTTGAAGAAAGAAAAAAAATTAATATATCAGACTGCGAATCGGACAACGATGACGTCGAAATACCGAATATTATATAAAGCGTGGAATCTAAATCTTGTGCTAAAGTTAAGATACTTTAAACTTCTGTTTACTTTAAGTTTCAAAAATATTTATTGTTCGAAAACCTGATGATTATGCAGGTACAAATCAAAACTTTTATTATACATTATTATGAATTTATTGTATTCTTTTTTAATTTAATAAATTAAAAATTGGAAGGTTTATTATAAAAAAAGTGTATGATAATTATATAAAAATAAAAAAAAAAAAAAAAAATAAAAAAAAAAAAAAAAAAAAAAAAAAAAAAATAATACTATAAAATAATTCCATAACATTGAATTAAACATTGAAATGTGTGAATATTAAATTAAAATTATTTGCTTATAGTACAGGATCCGTATAGGAAACGACCTGCACCAATCGAGTAAACGAAAAAAATGTGTTTTTTACGGAATAAAATATGTTAACGTAATTAACGGTGATGAGTTGCCTTATGAAATCCTGTCAAGGATATTCTCAATTAATAATGTAACATGTAATTTTTTTTCGATACCTTCACTGATAGAGTAACCAAAAAAATTTAACACTAATTGAATGTATGAAGTCTATAGAATATGCAAACATAGAGTTGCCTACCTTTTTCTTGTCATGGCTATAGGGTGGCTTAGTTTAAACAGGTGAATTAGAAGTGGTACCTTCACCGATCGAGTAACTAAATAAATTATATCTTAAAATAAAGATTATATCTTTGCAAATACGATGGTATAAGGTTGCCTATGAAAAGCCTGTCAAAAATCAGGGTTGTAAGGCGTTGATATTTAAAAATTGAGGCGTATGAAAGTGTGCGAGAAAGAGAGACTCTCCATTCTATCTAGCGCGATAGAGGAAGATGCAGCATAGAAGCTGTTCGCGCCACATCAGCTGCTTGAAATTGTGCGAGAGAGAGAGAGAGCCTATACGTAGTATCAAATGCGATAGAGGAAGATGCAACATTGGAACGAGCCCCCGCCCCTCCTGGCCTATGAAAAAGAGTGCGCATGCTCTGTACGATTGACAGGTCTGTGTATGAATCTCAAGCGTTGTTTTGGAGCAACTTCCCGCCATTCCTATACGAGGGGGGTTTGAAAAGCCCGTGCAAAAATAAAAACTGCTTACGTGTTTGGGGTAAAACTTTTTTATTTTTAGACATAGTCTCCCTTTAGACTTATACACTTCGTCCAACGATGTTCTAGTTTGTTGATCCCTTTCAAATAATAGGATTTGTCCAAGTCTGCAAAATATCCATTAGTGTCTGCAATTATCTCCTCGTTTGAATAAAATCTTTGTCCCGCCAGCCATTTCTTCAAATTGGGGAACAAATAGTAGTCCGAGGGAGCGAAGTCTGGAGAATAGGGGGGATGTGAAACGAGTTAGAATCCTATTTTGATTAATTTCGCGACCATAACTGCTGAGGTGTGTGCTGATGCGTTGTCGTGATGGAAAAGAACTTTCTTGTGGGCCAATCGCGAGCGTTTTTCGTGCAGCTTGGTTTTCAAACGGTCCAATAACGATGAATAATATGCACCTGTACTAGTTTTACCCTTTTCCAGGTCATCCATCACCATATCATGGATTTGATCAATGATTTCTGGAGTCATAACCTCCACAGGCCGTCTAGAACGTTTAACGTCACTTGTACTCATTGGGTCAGTCCGATAATTATAAAACCACTTATAAACTGTTCTAATCAAAGGTGCAGAGTCACCATAATGTTTATCAAGCTTCTCTTTAGTCTCCTGAGGCGTTTTGCCTTTCATAAAGTAATGTTTAATCACCACACGAAGTTCTTTTTCGTCCATTTCTTGAAAATCACTCGACTTTCTTGATTCACACGAATGCCAAACATAAAGAAATAGACCAATATGACTGCAACTTGGTGTGTGTTCATTCAAGAGATGCTACTAACTCAACATGACCTCGATACGCGCGAATGGTGCCATCTCTCGGACTTTGCACGGACTTTTCAAACGCCCCTCGTAGAAGTAATAACGTAATACGGAATACAAAATTTTGCTATAACTTTTTGTACAATTTAAAGTGCTTATAATTGGAGTATATTTTTAGTTGCTATAAGACAACGCTTGAAAATCATACACTGACTTATCAACTGTACAGAACATGCGCACTCTGTTTCACATGCAAGAAGAGACGGGGCTCGTCGCTATAGTGCATCTTACTCTTCCGCATTTGATACTACGTAAAGGCTCTCTCTCTCTCTCTCTCTCGCACAATTTCGAGCAGCTAATGTGGCGCGAGCAGCTGCTATGCTGCATCTTCCTCTATCGCGCTAGATAGAATGGAGAGTCTCTCTTTCTCGCACACTTTCATACGCCTCAATTTTCAAATATCAACGCCTTGCAACCCTGATTTTTGACAGGTTTTTCATAGGCAACCTTATACCATCGTATTAACAAAAATATAATCTTTATTTTGAGATATAATTTATTTAGTTACTTGATCGGTGAAGGTACCATTTCTAATTCACCTATTTAAACTAAGCCACCCTATAGCCTTGACAAGAAAAGGGTAGACAACTCTATGTTTGCATATTCTATGGACTTCATACTTTCAATTAGTGTACAATTTTTTTGGTTACTTTGTCGGTGAAAGTATCGAAAAAAAATTACCTGTTACATTATTAATTAAAAATATCCTTGACAGGATTTCATTAGGCAACTCATCACCGTTACTTTCGTTAAGAAGAGGTCTACCTTTTTCTGAACCAAGAAATCGATTTTTCTTTTTTTACATTTTTTTGTAGTTAATTACGTGTAGAATATATTTCCAAAACCGTTTGGTCGTATATGTATTTTTTTTAAAGCTATGGAACAAAAACAAGACCGATCTTTTTTCTTGAAAATTGAAACCGAGCGACAATTCAAGCGAAGCGTATTTTCCATAAATGTTTTTGAATTGGCCGCCCATGTGCCATGGTAAGCAGAGGTACCATATGACAGACGATTTAATGGAACGCTGTACTGGACGAAACACTCAAAATTCCAACGAGTCTGTGAACGCTTGCGTCTGGAAGCTTGCTCCAAAACATCTCTACTGCGGTGCCAAGACTGTTGAAATTGCTACGTACACGGCTATTGCTTTATTTAATGGAGGCTACACAGCATTATTAAAAATTATGGACGTTTTGAGGATCTCCGTTGGACTTAAAGCCAATAACTTTGCCCGCGAAGCTGACGCGAAACGCGTTACTGTAGCTAAGAGCTCGATGTCCGAAACCGCCAAAGCAGCTGCACTTTCAAAAAATCAGACAAAACAAGCCTACAGGAGCAGTATGAGCATGAGGAAGGACTAATTTATGGTCTGGGAATTGCTGATTAACCGTAAGGTATGTTATTTTGACGTTAACACAGATTAATCGTTAATCAAATCTTTAAACGCGTTTTTCTCGAAACCACGTTTTTCTAACTGCTGGCCACGATTACTAAAAAACTACTCGATGGATCGCCTTTTTTTTTTTTTTTAACTGTTAAAGTATTTATCGAAAAGTGGACTACAATCAAGATGATATATGCATTATTTTTATTTTTAGAGTACTTTAAAGAGTGAAAAAACTCAATAATGAAAAAAAAAATTCAAATGCCCGCCATTTTGTTAATTTTTTATTTTTAGCGATGATTGTAGTTCAGATGCCGACTACACTCATATTTTTTATAAAACTTTTTTGATTTTTAATTTTCGTTAATTTTTGCAGGTGCTAGAGTGGCCAACAGCGGGCCACCTTTTTTGGAGATGGTCACTTTACGGGGCGTGCTATTAATTACCCTCACGATATTTTGTCATAAAAAAAATTTTTTTTGTATTTTTTATTGTATTAAACAAGTAGCAAACAATTTGAGTCGTTTATTAATTTCCTTCTATGAAAAAAAAAATTCTAAAAAAAACTGTTGTTTTGGTCAATAAAAAGTTAAGCCTTCCTTTAACATATTTTATTCCGTAAAAAACACATTTCTTTTGGTTACTCGATTGGTGAAGGTCGTTTCCTATACGTATCTTACACTATTATTTTTAATTTTTTCAATTTATTATTTTTTGAAAATAAAATAACATTCGATATCAATATTATTACCATGAACCGATGTGATTATTCTTTTTATCATTTTAAACTACAATAAGAAAAGTACGAAAACTATAATTTTTTTCGATGTACTATAATTTTACGGCCCTGGTACGTTAATTCGGTTTATTACGGTTAGGAACACTGGACTTGTTTCGTATTTGAAATAGAGCCTCCTGCATTTGTTCAGTCCCTAAATTCACACCTTCCAAAAAATCTTGCAAATCGAAACTTCTGCTGTCCCGAGCCAATAAGCTTTAGTGCTTAGACTCAAAAAGGCAACCGTACAGCCAGTGTTGCATTAGACTAACACAATCAACGTCACCCCGACGTTACGAATTTAAGAATTTATTTCGCATTAATCGTTACGGTACCTCAAGCTTTTTTTTTTGCTTTACGATACTGATTACGGCATGCGCAATGGACGCCTTATTGTCAAGCAAACAATAACTTTAAACTACTAACATTTATTTTCTCGTTGACCTTTAGAGAGCCAGAATAATGCCTATATGCGTCAGAGAATAAACTATTAAAAATACACTTTTTGAAACTAATAATTATAAAAATAAGTGATAATAATTATAAAAAATGATTAACAGTTATTATAAAAATTTATATATTTAATTACATTTTAGAAACTATTGGGTCATTGCATAAGTCATGATACGATCGTACTATCACTGAACATGTTCTGACAAGTTTGCCTTTCGTCTTTTGTTTTCTTTGTTGCTGTATTTCATTGCATAGAACACACTCCTGACTAGTGTGGTTTGCGCGACTAAATAAATAAGTTTGTATTATTAACGTTTTGTCATTTATTTTTTTATAACGTATCACTATTAATGCAATGACCTAATACTTGCGATGCCTTTCGTAGTAGCCGGGATTAGTTCAGTCGGGATGCTACTCCCGATGCCTCACGTAGCAGCCGAAAGAGAAGTAGTCAGGCCGATCGAGACAGAGTTTGGTACGACTTACGCGTAATTGGAGCTTACTACGACTTATCCAGTGGACAAGCCCGGCTCAACTTAAGGTATTACGCCGGCATGAACCACGCTGCGCGCATGCGTGGTTACAAAGTATAGTGAGTTGATTTTTTAATAATTAAACACACAATACTATAAATTAAAGAAAAAAGAATATTTGTATAAATTATTATTTATTTAAGGTGTAAGTTTTACATAACTTTATGCCAAGTACTCGAGAATACCTTTGCAGAACACTTAAGGATACCTGTGCAGGTTCGAAACGCTCTGATTAGTCAGAAACTCAGGTGAAAACAGGTAAGACGGTTTGTGTCCGTGCAGAAGGTTTGTATCCGTACTAAATGTAGTTCCCTTTCCATCCCCCTCACCTCAGGTCCCCTTGCTCCTGGTACTTGAAACGTCACTCCGCAGGATTTACCGCCCTTCCCTCCACGACTACCAAGAGCACACCTGAGCAAGTGAGAAACGCTCTGATTGGTTGCAAACTTAAGTAAAAGCGCTCTAGACTAGTGAGAATAGTGACGTCCCTTTCTCATCGCTCCTTAGAGAGTCGGAATAACTTCAAACCGCATCATGTACGGGGATGATGCCATATGGTGTCATGGACCAATCTTGGTTTTGCTGCTAACTGCTTATCTCTAACTCTCTCTCTCTCTCTTTAACGTTAAAGCGTTGGTGGAATGTTTAAAAGAGAGAGAGAGAGAGAAAAAGAATACGAATCATCGCGAATAAAGTGAGTGAGAACGTAGACAAACATTACTGCGTCTTAGAGGACCAGGATAACGCCATATGGCATGATCAAATCTTGGTTTGGTTCTCATATTTTTTATTACATTTTTAAGTAACGTTAAAAAATTAAAAGAAATGTATTATTACAAATACACTGAGCACAATTTATTTTCATAAATAGCGGTATTACGATACTATTATGTTGATTTAAATGATTTTTCATTCGTTTTGACAGGTTATCTCAATATATTGTTTTCAGGACCTTGAATAAGTTTATGCCGTTTCTTCAAAAATGATAGTAACAGTACTCCATGCATGGGATTTTAAATGGTGACGCACCTGCAAGGAAGTACTATATCTAACCTTAAATTTCAGTGTATAATGGTTCTGAAAATATCTACTTTTGTGCCAAATAAAGTGTATTGGCGAAGAATTTTATTGCACTATTTTATCCAAAAAGAATCTGCAGCTGAAGCACACAGAATTCTTGTTGAGACTTACGGTGACAATGCTCTGTCGGATGCGACATGCGGAGACTGGTTTCGACGCTTCAAAAATAATGATTTTGAACTTGAGGATAAAGAACATTCTGGCGCACCGAAAAAATTTGAAGACAAAGAATTAGAGAAATTGTAAATATATATTAATTATTTGATCAAGACCAATGTCAGACGCTAGAAGATCTTGGAAAGGATTACAAGTAGATTAATCAACAGTTTCGAAACGCTTAGTAGTGTTAGGAATGATCCAGAAGCAAGGACATTGAGTGCCTTATGAATTGAAGCCGAGAGACGTTGAATGGTGTTTTCTCGCGTGCGAACTACTGCTTCAACAGTAAAAAAGAAAAGGTTTTTTGCACCGTATCGTGACTGGCAATAAAAAGTGGATACACTACGTTAATCCGAAGCGTAGAAAATCGTGGGGTAAGCCCAGCTATACATCAGCATCATCTGCAAAACCAAATATCCATGGTTCGAAGCTTCTTTTTTGCATTTGGTGGGATCAGCAAGATGTCATTTATTATGAGCTGCTCAAACCGATTAAGATTATTGACTTGAAATAATGCGTTTGAGTCAAGCCCTAAAAGAAAAAAGGACGCTATACGAACAGAGACACGACAAAGTGATTTTATAACATGACAATGCTCGGCCTCATATTGCAAAACCAGTGAAAATCTACCTGGAAACGCTTTAATAAGAAGTTCTACCCCGCCCGCCGTATTCACCTAACGTAGCCTCTTCCGATTTTCATCTATTCCGTTCGATGGCACGTGGTCTGGCTAAACAGCGCTTCCACTCTCACGGAGATAGTAAAGGATGGATCAATTCTTGGATAACCTCAAAAAAAATATCGTTTTTCCGACGCGGAATTCTTATACTGCCAGGAAGATGAAGGAAAGTGATCTCTAGTGATGACCAATACTTTAAGTGAAATATTTTTGTGCATTATATTTTAAATAAAGCTTCTTTTCTGTAAAAAAAATAGCGAAAACCAATTTAAGGTTCTAATATATTTGTATAAAAAAATAAACAATTTATTTTAAGCACAAAACATTTAATTTAATAATTTAATATAATTATTCAAAAAATGCAATTAATCATTCAATTCTCCGACTCGCTATCAGATTCCAAGACAAGTTGATTTGTTGGTCAAAAACTATGCACGTCATCAAGCGCTGATAATATGCTTTTTTTGTAATATTACATAAAAACGACTTCAATTAAACTTTCTTTTATATGTACATATTTGGCTTTGTATGCAAACTTGAGGCGGAGGTACAGCATTTTTAGTATATCTACTTTATGTTTGTTCAATGATAAAGAGTCAATATGTTCCATATCGTGCACTACGACAATAAATTTTTCACATTACTGGCATTACATAAAACCGAATAAAGCATATCCCAGACAGCACGGAAGCTTCCACTGAAACTTTCAAGGCAATATTCAAATACAAGCTTCCCGTAACCTTCATGTAAGTTAAATGAAACTTCAATAATATTACTTGGAAAAATTCAGAGTAAGCTTTCTACAATCTTAACATAAGATAGCATGAAAGATTCACGAAAGTAAACGTGCAATATTTTGTGCAAGCTTCATGTAAGATTAAATTAATCTTACATTAAACTTTCAAAATATGCAACCGAAATGTTTCCTTGTAAGCTTCCCGGAAGATAACTGTAACCTTTTTCTAATCTTCCCTAATGATATTATAAAGAAATTTCAACGTAATCTTTCAGAAAAGATTGACGTTAGCTTCCACGAAAGTTTCAACGAAAGGTTTTAAGAAACTTTTGTGAAAGCTTGTTGTGAGCTTCCTTAAAAACTGCATGGAATATTGATCGTAATCTTGCAGCAAGGCTATTTTTTATTTTATATGAAGAAAATTAACAAATATTTTTTGTAAGCTTTCCGTGAGATTGCCGTAATAAAACATGAATATTCCAAAAACCAAGTATAAGAACCTTACGTGAAGATTTCTTGAAAGTTGCCGGGAAGTTTCCTGCAACCTTTAAGAAAATACTAGCTGGAAGGTTCCTTGTAAGTCATTAGGAAGGTTACATTAAGCTTATTTTAATCTTCGTTATATTAAATGAAAACGTTAATGTTGAATAAAAACCTTTACATAATTTTTATGAGAAAATTTCAGTAAGCTTTCACAAAAGTTTATCCGGAAGGTTCCAAAAAACTTTTCTATAAGCTTGTTGTAAGCTTCCTTGAAAACTGCATGAAATATTGATCGTAATCTTGCAGCAAGACTATTTATTATCTTATATAAAGAAAATTAACGAATATTTTTTGTAAGCTTCCGTAAGATTCCCGTAATAAAACATGAATGTTTCGATAACCAAGTATAAGAACCTTACGTGAATATTTCTTGAAAGTTTCCGGGAAGCTTCCTGCATCCTTTAAGAATAGACTAGCTGAAAGGTTCATTGTAAGCCATTAGGAAGGTTGCATTAAACTTATTTTAATTCTTTAGGTTAATGTTTAATGGGAACTTTTACATAATCTTTATGGAAACATTTCAGTAAGCTTCCAGAAAAGTTTATTTGGAAGGTTTTAAGAAACTTTTGTATAAGCTTGTTGCAAGCTTATTTAAAAAGTGTATAGAATATTGATCATAATCTTCCGGCAAGGCTATTTGTTATCTTATGTAAAAAAATTTATTTATTTTGGATCAACATACATTGGCAATCAAAATTTATTATGCTTGTAGAGATAATAAAATCTTAAGAATCAAATTATTAATTGAAATACAAAAATTTATTAATTTTTTAATTATTTCTTGATTTTAAAAAATACTTTACACTATAAAAAATATTTAATGTAGAATTAATACAAGTTTGTATGTTTACCATGCAACGAAAGACTCAAATTCAAATCTTAGTTCTACAAGCGTTGCGTAGCGTAATGGTTAAGGCGTCTGCTTCATAATGCGAAGGACCTGGGTTCGACCCCACTGTAGGTCGAAAATATTTCTGCGTTTTTTTCCGTAAAATAATACACAGTAAAATAACATTTGCAACAATGTAAATAGACGATGAAACGTAATTCTGATGTTGAATAATATGTATAATCATAATGAATAATGAAATTCTAAACTATATAAAATATTTCATAAAGGTTACAAGTAATCTTTCAGAAAGATTGGGCAAATGGTTACTGTTATTCTTCATAGAAGACAACTAGCAGTATTTTGTCGCAGACATTTTAACATTACAGCAAGATTCCATGAAAGCTTTCTAAAAGATTGAGAAAAATATTTCAGTAAGCTTAAACAAATCATGACAGAAAGCTTAAAAAAAAGCTTTATGTAACGTACTACTTAATATTGTTGCATTCTTTCTAAAAAGATTGCGAGAAGATGTCACTAGAATCATTTATAAAGGTTACAAGTAATCTTTCAGAAAAATTGGGCAAAAGGTTACAGTAATCATTCATGGAAGACAACTAGCAGTATTTTGTCGCCGACATTTTGACATTCCAGCAAGATTCCATGAAAGCTTTTTAAAAGCTTCTATATTACGGTCTATATTACGGCACATGTGGTTTAACTAAAAATACTCGAATTTCTCTATTAATATTGGGAGAAACAACCGCCAATTCTTTAACTATGAGTTAATTTACAGCTTGCAGAAAATCTTACACGTCTACCATGCATTCTGCTATCTTAACAACCTAACTTTTTATTGTGCTTTGCAAGGTTTATATGTGTAATACCCCCCCCCCCCCCTGCTCTATTCAAAACAACTTATTACATTGCCGCTTGTGGAACTATATTCAATAATACGATCATATAAGTTTAAGCGGTAAGCTAATGTTGCTACAGGAAAGTTATCTCTATCCTCAAAGTCAAAGCAAATATCTACTAGTGCATGCTTCAAAGACCCATTTTGATTCAAGCAATCTATGATAATAAATAGTACATACGACAATAATTTGTTTTTTTTTAGCAATCACTCTAATTTCTTCTTGCCGTTGTAGGAATTTTAAAAGTTGGTATACGTATCATACAAAATAGCGTTTTCATTAGTTTTAATGTTAGAATTTGAATTGCCATATGGGTAGTATTGTAAATTGAGAGAAAGTTTGACATTGTTTATATTGAAATGATCAAAGTGACTAGCGTTTACAGTATACTGATCTTCTCGATTTGTTTAAAAACCCACAATGAGGAAACGTGGCTTTTCCAGTTTATTTGAGGCTTTGACAGTCCAAACATTCTTAGAAGATACGGATAGTAGTGGATATTCATACAATTCCCAAGAGCAAAAACTCATGTTTAAGAGTTTATCCTTAGCCAAGAAATTTAGTAGACGAATTTTACATGTTCATTAAACAGCGTGTTGTAAGTAGTAAGCTATTCGTTTTTTTCATAGATGTAGTAGTAGAATGCATAGCCGATAATACAGCCCGTTTCAAACAAATCTCATTGAAGTTTTCCACGCTTATGCATACTTCTTTCATTTTAGAAAAATTAATTTAGCTGCTAATACTGTACACTTTAAATGATAATTTTTTTTCGTGAAAAATTTCTTCATATTATTGGGGGTACAAATTAGTTCGGTCCGTTTTCAAAAGATGATTCTGGCTATTATAAATATTTAATAGTCACAGCTGAAGTCGGTAGTTTCAGAGAGATTAGACATTTGTCAATAATATTCAGTTTATATAGCTTCGAGTTTCATAAAAAAATCTTGTTTTTAACTGTGCTAAATATGTCCAATTTTGTGTTAACTAAGCAGAATTTGCGGGAGGTTTTAGTTTTCTGTTTTAATCGGAAGAAAAGTGCAGCTGAAGCGCATCGAATGCTTGTAGAAATTAATGGTGACAATTCTCCAACTGATAATTCTTGTAGGGAAGGGTCTCGACGTTTCAAGAATGGAGATTTTAGCATTGAAAGCAAGCCTCGCTCTGGACAGCCGAAAAAATTCGAAAGCAAGCAGTTGGAGGCATTACTCGAGAAAGATCCGAGTCAAACGCAAGAGGAGCTTGCAGAATCATTGGGAGTGACTCAACAAGCAGTTTCTGTACGATTAAAATCCATGGAAATGATTCAAAAGCAAGGCAATTGGGTGTCTTATGAACTGAAACCGAGAAACATCGACAGGCGATTTTTCTGTTGCAAGCAGCTGATTCAAAAGCAACAAAGAAAGGTTTCTTTTTACATAGAATTGCTACTGGGGATGGAAAATAAATATTCTATGATAACCCTAAGAAGAAAAAATACTACGCTACTAGGTGTATGCAAATGAAAGTGCCCTCTGTGTTCCAATAGCTAAATCTACACATGTATGAACTTTTAAACCGTATCGACTGTCATTTTTTATGTTTTTGGCATCTGTCAACAATATCCAATTCATAACATTACAAGTTTCAAACATCAACGCATATTTTTTTGGTATTAAAAATGTCGATTTTTGTGCCACAAAGTGCTCATTTGCGGGAAGCATTAGTTTTCTGCTTTCATTTGAAAAAATCCGTGGCTGAAACTTATTGAATGCTTGTAGAAGCTTACAAGGACCATGCATTTAGTGAATCCAATTGCAAAAAGTGGTTTCGAAAGTTCCGTGATGGTGATTTTGATCTGAGAAACAAAGAACGCGGCCACGCTCCGTCAAAATTAGTGGATACTGAATTGCAAGCATTGTTGGATGAAGACGATGGCCAAACGCAGCAACAGCTCGCAGAACAATTAAATGTTGACCAATCAACCATTTCTCGCTGTTTAAAAGTCATGGGAAAGATTTTAAAAGTCGGTAGATGGGTGCTACACGAGTTGAATAAAAGGCAGCAAGAAAACCGAAAATCCGTTAGTGAAATGCTGCTGGCCAGGCAAAAAAGAAAGGGTTTTGTGCATCGAATCATCACTGGCGATGAAAAATGGATTTATTTCAAAAATCCCAAACGTAAAAAATCATATGTCAGCCCAGGCCAAGCGCCCACATCGACTCCAAGGCCGAATCGCTTCAGAAAGAAGGCCATGCTCTGTATTTTGTGGGATCAGCGTGGCGTTATCTGGTATGACCTCTTAAAAACTGGTGAAACTGTTACTGGTGCACGCTACAATCAACAATTACTTCTTCATAAGACCAGAAGTGCTGGTCAGCCAGACCATGTGCCATTGATCGAAACAAGTGATAGTCCGAGGGAGCAACGTCTGGAGAATACGGCGGGTGGGGTAGGACTTCCCATCTCAAAGTTTCCAAGTATGTCTTCACCACTTTCGCAACATGGGGTCGAGCATTGTCATGCTGTAAAATCACTTTATCATGTCTCTCATTGTATTGCGGCCGTTTGTCTCACAATTCTCGGCTCAAACGCATAAATTTCGTTCGATAATGATTGCCTGTGATTGTTTCAGTCGGTTTTAACAACTCATAATACACTACGCCGAGCTGGTCTAACCAAATACCGATCATGACCTTGGAACCGTGAATATTCGGTTTGGCCGTCGACGTGGAAGCATGGCCGGGATATCCCCATGATTTTCTGCGCTTGGGATTATCGTAGTGAACCCATTTTTCGTCCCCAGTCACAATGCGATGCAGAAATCCGTTCCGTCTTTGCCTTGCAAGCAGCTGTTCACAAACACACAAACGCCGTTCAACATCTCTCGGCTTCAACTCGTACGGCACCCAATTTCCTTGTTTCTGAATCATTCCCATGACTCTCAGGCATTTTGAAATGGCTTGTTGCGTCACTCTCAATGATCCTGCCAATTCTTGTTGCGTTTGATACGAGTCTTGATCAAGTAATGTCTCCAATCCTGCATCTTCGAAAACCTTCTTTCTTCCACCGCCATGCTGGTCTTCGACGTTAAAATCGCCGTTCTTGAAGCGTTGAAACCACTTTCGGCACGTTCTTTCACTAATAGCGGCCTCACCATAGGTATTTGAGAGCATTCGATGAGCCTCGGTCGCAGATTTCTTCATATTAAAGCAGAAAATTAAAACCTCCCGCAAATGACGCGAATTCGGCTCGTAAGCTGACATGTTTAATCGAGAATAACTTTATGATGCAGACACAAATCGACTAATATTTTGATGGCGTTATGTTTACAAATACCTAAGCTTATTGTATGACATCTATGATCTATTTATTTTAACTACCACTTACCGCTACAGCCATCTATTGCAAAACGGCGGAAGCAAAGTTGTACACCCAATATAATAAAATTTATGTGACCCGGGACTTTTTTATAAGATCCCTTAACGGCGGTAAACTACCCCTAAAATCGATATAGCTGTATTTTATTTTTCTATTGTCATATCGTAAAATTAAGTAATAAAGTTAGCTAAAACTTTTTTTTTTTAATACAAGAAATAATGGCGACATTGATTTACCTTTATCTGAAATTACTGGTTGTATAGTATAGCTGTGGGTAGTTGATGAAACTGATTCTGCAGGGCGCTGGATCTGTTTTTCTTCTTTACCAGCTAATTACGAATCTGTTATCATTTTTCAAAAATTCAAATGTATAAAGTTTTTGAGTAAAATATATTTTTACGCGAATTTTCATACGTCATTTTGGATCCGCTATATTGGATGTAAAAATTTGAAAATTCTGACTTTATTTTCGTGATCAGGGATCCAAAAAACCATATTGTACCAATTTTGAGCTTAATATATCGAAAAGAAAAATGTATGGCTTAGAGGAATTGATTTAAGGGTTAATAACCTCTCTTCAAGGGTTGTTTTTAAATAATCCCAACTGACTTTAACTTCATTTTTTAGTTTTGATAGTAACGCAATTATCTACACCACGATATATCAATAGAATAATGAAATAAATCTGTATCGATTTTAGAGGTAGTTTATCCCCGTTAAGGGATTTTATAAAAAAATTCCGGGTCACATGAATTTTATCATATAATTTTATTTATAATTTTTTTTTCAAATCAAACTAATTTCAGAATTTTCGTAGCAAAAAAACTATAAAAAAATATAGTTTTCCATATATAGTGTAACAAATAGGGGTTGCTACTCTCACGAGTAAAAATATTTTACAAATATGTGCACTTAAATAAGAAGTAATATCCATTTGGTTTTATTAAGAAATTCCAAGTAGTTTTTGAGAAATGAAAAAAAATGTGTTCTTGAGGTTAAACTTTAGGGGTGGTTTTCACCTCTTAAATAGGCGTGTGGGCCGATCGAAAGCCATGCGTTTTAAATATTTTTTAATGTTCTACAACATATTAAAATTTTAAGAAAATCGATACAGCTGAAATACCTTCCTTGTTAATGATTCTAGTGTGTCCAATAATATTCCATTTAGTTTAAGTGATATTAAATTTAAAAGACTTGGACGTATTTTTTTAAATAACAGCAAGAAGTCAACACTCGTTATATTTAAATCTTCTTAGGACGTTCACTGGATTTTTAGAAATAAAATGGAAATTTTTCCTACTCAAATATCTATAGCGAATGATTAAACTATTGCTCAAAAAAATTATCTGAAGACTATTGAAGAAGTTTAAATCTAGATATAATAAATAAAAATAGAACTAAATAATGGTGAATTAGATATGATTAAAGATTTTCATTCTATTTCTCAAATAGTAAAAGAAAAATTTGATTTATAACCAGCCATAAAGGCTTAAACTATTGATATTTTTTATCAGAATATCCATAGCATAAAAGAAAGGATATCTGATCTTAGTGCTATTGTTAAGCTCTTCACTCATTATCATATTATATTATGAACAAAAACTTAATTAATCCTTTCGGTTTGGCAGTCCAGTCCGCCGAAGTATCGTCACCGTACGGAAGCATGCAACAGAAATGTGTGGATGCCGGATATACCCGGCGCTCGTACGCAAAAGTCGTCGCATGGATGTTGGATATATCCGGCGCTCGAAGTGAAAGGGTTAAAGATACATGAAATTTTAAAATTGATCTTAATTATTATGTTATAATATACAAATATAAATGTGATAGATCTATTGGGTGTACAACTTTGCTTCCGCCGTTTTTTTCTGAAATTCGAGGCTTTATTGTAAAAAACTGGTTGTACATTTATTATTCAAAGTATTATCCATCGCTGGCTACTACTTTCTCCCATCTTTCGGGCAGCATACGAATCCCGCGTTGAAAAAACTTATCATCTTTTGAATCGATCCACGAATCGATCCAATTTTCTACTTCTTCATAAGACCGGAAGTGCTGGTCAGCCAGGCCGTGTGCCATTGATCGAAACAAGTGATAGTCCGAAGGAGCAACGTCTGGAGAATACGGCGGGTGAGGTAGGACTTCCCATTTCAAAGTTTCCAAATATGTCTTGACCACTTTCGCAACATGGGGTCGAGCATTGTCATGCTGTAAAATCACTTTATCATGTCTCTCGTTGTATTGCGGCCGTTTGTCTTTTAATGCTCGGCTCAAAGGCATTAATTGCGTTCGATAATGCTCGCCTGTGATTGTTTCAGTCGGTTTTAACAACTCATAATACACTACGCCGAGCTGGTCCTACCAAATACTGACCATGACCTTGGAACCGTGAATATTCGGTTTGGCCGTCGATGTGGAAGCATGGCCGGGATATCCCCATGATTTTCTGCGCTTGGGATTATCGTAGTGAACCCATTTTTCGTCCCCAGTCACAATGCGATGCAGAAATCCGTTCCGTCTTTGCCTTGCAAGCAGCTGTTCACAAACACACAAACGCCGTTCAACATCTCTCGGCTTCAACTCGTACGGCACCCAATTTCCTTGTTTCTAAATCATTCCCATGACTCTCAGGCGTTTTGAAATGGCTTGTTGCGTCACTCCCAATGATCCTGCCAATTCTTGTTGCGTTTGACACGAGTCTTGATCAAGTAATGCCTCCAATTCTACATCTTCGAAAACCTTCTTTCTTCCACCGCCATGCTGGTCTTCGACGTTAAAATCGCCGTTCTTAAAGCGTTGAAACCACTTTCAGCACGTTCTTTCACTAATAGCGGCCTTACCATAGGTATTTGAGAGCATTCGATGAGCCTCAGTTGCAGATTTCTTCATATTAAAGCAGAAAATTAAAACCTCCCGCAAATGAGGAGAATTTGGCTTGTAAGCTGACATGTTTAATCGAGAATAACTTTATGATGCAGACACAAATCGACTAATATTTCGATGGCGTTATATTTACAAATACCTAAGCTTATTGTATGACATCTATGATCTATTTATTTCAACTACCACTTACCGCTACAGCTATCTATTGCAAAACGGCGGAAGCAAAGTTGTACACCCAATATTTTAAATAATAATAAGAGTTTAGACGGTGGAGTGTTAATTACTATAAAAGCATTCATAAAGAGTTATAATATTAAAGTAATTGATAACTCTTATTCTCTTTTTCTTTGTATAAATATTGACTTATCACAGTCTATATTATGTCACAGTCTATATATCTCCTTGTTCTTTAAGTGATTATTATGACGTTTTTTAACAAGCAACAAAATTCTTTACTAAATTTTTCTGATATAAACTTGGTCATACTGGGTTACTTCAACATTCCTTAATTCGACTGGCACAAAATTACGATAATAATGCTTCATTAGCAAGAGGATATCATCCATTTATAGACATTAGATCCGCTGCTGTTTCTTATTGAAATTTTTGTGCTAATTATACAATAATTTATTACAATTAAATCATTTAAGGAACGAACGTGTCATTATTCTGGATTTCATTTTTACTAACATTAAGTAAATTTCTGTCTCATTGTGTAATGATTTTATTTTTGATTGCAATGAGTTCAGTTCCTGTGTAATATCTCTTTGAAACTATCAACCTTTTTACTATTATATCATGTTGATTATTTATATAATTTTGAAAGAGCAAATTATATTGTCATTAATGATTCCTTAAATGATTTTCACTGATCTGATTTTAAAAGTGACTTAAAAGATTTAAATTCATTAGTCGATAATTTAACTTACAATATTAATGCATCTATAAAAAAAATCACTATATAAAATTACTACAGGTCAGAACAAGTTTCCTATATGTTTTATAACTGAATTAAAGTCTGCAATTATTGAAAAAAAAAAAAACTTCATCTTTACTTTAAAACTTATGATTCAGAATATTATTGTATATATTTTAGATATCAGCCATCGTTATGTGAAAAATCAATCCTTAGGGATAAGGAAAATTCTAGTAATATTGTTGAAAATAAGCTTACTAAAGATAGTGCCTTTTATCCAAATACGTAAATTTTATAAATATTTCTAGGAAATTACCTTCAACCGTTTATTATAATAATAAATATGCATATTCTCTCTAATACATGGTCAATTTATTTACAGATAAATTTGGTAGTGTATAGACAAACAATGATTTATCTAAGATTGAAATTAGCTTTAATTCTAATACTATATTAAGTACTTTATTGTTCATCTTGGATTAGATTATTAAAAGTGTGAATGCTCTGGATAAGTGTTTTTCGCCCGGCCCGGATAACATTCATCCTCTATTAGTGGAAAATTGTATTGATTTTATAGCAAAGATGCTGTTAGATATCTTTAATTATTCATTGAAGATTGGCGTATTATCGGAGCAATGAAAGATTAGTTACATTACTCCATTGCTTAGATTCAAGATTAGTTACAATACATACCTCCATCGATAAAAGTAGAGATGTTGGAGATGTACGAGTATTAGCTGCGTAACTAAGTTCCCGCTGTTTGTCAATAGATTGCTCCAACAGTAAGTGCTTGTCGATTTCGACAACCAAAACATCATGAAGTGAAATTAGACATATGGTAAAGAAATCGCTTTGACTCGTTAATGATTTTGTTTTGGTGTCATACACAGTATGTCAGAAAAGTTCCCGAACTTATTTTGTAGCGCTTGTATGAGTGGCGCCACTTCTTGGACAACACCGGTACTATGTTGCTACATCCCTCTGGAGTGTCTGAGAATTTTTTCACCAGTATCCGTTCATTAGTTGCCGAGATAGACGTACTTGAGTGAACGTGTGTTTAGTACCCTGGTGCAAGCTCTACGATGAATGAGAAATTTGAACATCGTGGCGCAATTAAATTCTGCTATAAACTTAAAAAAACTTTCGCGAAAACAAAAAAAATGATCGATTCGGCTTACTGTGAAGGTGTAGTGTCGTGTACAACTGTTTACACGTGGTTCAGTCGGTTCAAGAAGGGGAGAGAGTTGTTAGAAGATGACCAGAGAAGCGGTCGGCCGTCAACAGCTGTTACCGGCGAAAACGAGGCTCGCGTGCGCGCGCTACTGAAGCAGGATTGCCATGTGTCTCTGAGAATGTTGGCAGACGAACTGAACATGAGCAAGGATAGCGTCGCGTTGATTTTGAAAAAAAAAATAAACCGCAGGAAGGTCTGCTCTCGATTTGTTCCGCACTCTCTCACACCAGAGCAGAAAGAAACTCGCATCCAATGTTGTCAAGATTTTATCGAGACTTGCGACACCATTCCGGGCTTTCTTACCTCAATTGTGACACGAGACGAGACTTGGTGCTTTTAATACGATCCTTCCACGAAGCGCCAGTCATCCGCTTGGCTTAGTCCGGGCCGTGCGAGGCCTCAAAAAGTGCGCCAACAAAAATCACGGGTAAAGACGATGCTCGTTGCTTACTTCGACTCCAAAGGCCTAATACACAAAGAATTTGTGCCCTAAAACACCACCGTGAATGCTGCGTATTACGTAGAGGTGTTAAAACGTCTGAAGCGCCGGATTAATCGCATCAGGCCCGAGTACAACATTGTGAAGTGTTATCTCGCCGAAAATCAGATCCCACGCATCAATCATGCCTCATACTCACCAGATCCAGCTGCAGCCGACTTTTTTCTATTTCCCAAGCTAAAAATGGTCTTGAAAGGACGATTTTTTGAAGATGTACCGAGCATTCAAGCGGCTTGCACCGAGCGTCTCACAGCGATAACTTCAGGGGAGTACCAGAGAGCCTTCGAATCACTCATGGAGCGCTCAAATGAGTGTTTATCTAGGAAAGGGGACTATGTTGAAAGTTAACTGAAATAAATTTCTTTAGATGTAATTTTCGATTTTTTATTTCAAAAGTTCGGGAACTTTTTCGACATACTGTGTATACTTATGGTTGTGTGAAAATGTCTTATTTTGTGCTGAATAATCGTCATTTGCAGGAAGTGTTGCTTTTCTTTCATTTAAACTAAACGGCGGCTAAAGCATATTAGGAGCTCCAAAACGTTTATGGAGATGCTGCTCTAAGTGAAACATACTGTAATTGGTTCCGTCGCTCGAAAGACGGTGATTTCGATATTGACGTTCGTCCGCGTAAAGGAAGACCAAAAACCTTCGGAGACGCTGAATTGGAGGTATTTTTTGACGAGGATCTATGCCAAACGGAAAATAAGCTTGCTTAAGTATTAGGAGTTACCAGCTAAGCCATTTTCAAGCGATTACATGCGTTGGGAATGATTCAAAAGCAGGGAACTTGGGTTCCTTATGATTTGAAGCCAAGGGACGTTGAGTTTCGTTTTTTCGCTTGTGAACAAATGCTCTAGCGGCAAGAAAGGAAGGGATTTCTTCATTGCATTGTGATAAATGATGATAAAATGAATTCATTACCGCAACCCAAAGAGAAGAAAGTTATATGGGCTGCCTGATCATTCTTCTACGTCGTCGGCTTGGTCCAATATTCACGCTGCGAAAGTTATGCTATGTGTTTAGTGGGACCAGATCGGTGTTATTTATTTTATAAGCTGTTGAAACCTAACGAAACTATCACTGGGCAACGGTATCGAATTCAATTGATGCGATTAAGCCAAACACTACGTGAAAAATGGCCACGATTTGAGCAGAGGCACGAGAAAGTGATTCTACTGCATGACAACGCTCGGCCTCATGTTGCCGGGCCCGTTAAAACCTACTTGGAAATGCTAAAATGGGAAGTCTTACCCCACCTGCCATATTCCCCAGATTGCGCCGTCGAAGTATTACTTATTCTGTTTGACGGCACATGGTCTGACTGATCAACAATTCCGCTAATGTGAAGATATCAAAAATTGGCTTGATTTGTGGATAGCTTCAAAAGACGAACTCTTTTACCGCAACGGTATTCGAGCTCTGCCAGAAAGATAGGAAAAAGTTGTAGCTGGCGATGGGCAATACTTCGATTAATTTATTTGTAACCATTTTTTACAATAAAGTTGCATTTTCATCAAGAGAAACAACGAGAACTTGGTTGCGTACCTAATAGCATATATTAGATACTTTTAATAGTATAAAAAAACTCAAACTCTTGTTATTACAGATTGAAATTGAAGCTTTAAAGTTAATTAACTAATTAAAAGAAGACAAGTTCATACAAGTTATTTGCTTAATGCTATTAAGTGAGCCTAAAGTTAAATGAAGTATTAATATAAAATTAATATTATTCAATAATAGTAACTCTATTAATCAACTAACTCTACTAAAATTTAAAAAAATTTGCATATTGAGTTATAAACTTATTTACATATTATATAAAAATAGATTAAGATTCAAATCTAAACTCACAACCCACACCGAACAACTACTGTTTACTAGGACGCTAAACGTCTTTGAAGGGGTGGATTTTACGTGGAGTAATAATTAAAAGTTTGCCTCTTAGATAATTTTAATAATTTAATTATTTAACAACTTATGGCAGAGTAAATTACTTTGCACAAAATAATATAATAAATATACATATATTGTGGGAGTGTCAAATTAAAATCACCTTCTTCGAGCAAAGTCGGTAATTTATCAAGTTAAATATTGCATACGCTTTCATGAGAATCCAAATGCACCATAGCTAGTACCGCAACTAATCGATTATTTCCATAATTTTCTTCATTCCGTTTGCACCTTTTTTGAGAGAACTTTCCTTCTGGGTCTTGCAATTTGATATTCCGGATTATTGTGGCATTGGAATATTGTCTGTTTAGAAATATATTAGCATACAATATTGATGTTTGATGATGATTGCTTCGACATTTTTCCAACATAAGAAAAATGTCAACGATTTCAATGGCTGTATAGCCAGGCATAACTCAATAGTAACTATGAAAAGAATCGCGAATACATCAGAAGCTAACGAAGACCATCTCCCAAACTAAATGTTGGCAAAAACAATACTTTGTTGTTGGCTTAAAACGAAGAAAAGTAATTTACGATTAATATCGACAAATACTATCTCCCTAGCAATTAATTGTCAGATGAAATTCAAACTTGAACGGCGAAAAATATCCCGCTGTAATATTGTCAACGTAGGTCATTTTTGCTCGAGAAGTGCGATAAAGACTATTTCGCTGCAAAATCTTTGGCAAGGAAAATAGAATTTTAAAAAAATTTTGCCGCGCAAAGGTACAGCGCTGTAAATTTGTAGGGAAGAAAATTTCAGCTCAGGAAGTAAAAAAACTATTTTTCACTTTGTTTTATCACATAATCCATTTTTGTTTATATCAGAAATAGAGGTTTTTATGACAAAAAAAATTAACTTACCCTAAAATGACCTCCAAGATCATGGTCAAAGTCATGGTCAAGCTGAACGTTCAGTGTCTTCCATGGAACCTTATAACTTATGTTTCAAATTATCTTTGTAGGAGTCTTTAATTTTAATATTTTTAGATTTATTGATTATAATGACTTTGTGGATCATGGTTCGGGTTCTGACCAATGTCATGTTCAAGATTATATCTGGACGTAAAATCCTGTTCTTTCCATTTCTGGGGTAAAAAATAGGAGTTCCCATTTAAAAAAATTGACTTGATCTTGAAATGACTTGTATGGCCATGATCAAGGTTATAGACAAGGTCACTATGAATTGCTCTTTTTTGAACCCTAGAACTTTTATTAAAAAATATTTGTCTCCCGTCCTTCAGATAAGATATTTGCTTGTATTTTTTAAAATGGGTCACCCGGTATAAAACGTTAGGTATTGAAATAAAAGAAGAGTCTTTTTATAATATTTGATGTTCTATTTAAAGTAAAAATTTTAAAAATATTAAAGGAAAAATTCATTTTTTTTATTATTATGTATGATATTCCATAATTGCTGTTCGTAACTTTTATAATTGTTTACAATATTTTTTAAGTATACCGAATTCTTGAATAAACATTTATTTTAATATTTAGAGAATTAATTAAAAACAATTTTATAGTAATTGCAATTTCATTAACGTATAACTATTTATTTGTTTTTCGTAAGCGGGAGAAAAATATGTAAGACTTACCTGATATTTTTTTTAGACTGCGTCACCGGACTCATCACATGTCGCACTTTGTGTAGATGCTCGTCCCATCGCTGGTGGTTGGCGTCGACGAAGGTTGCGATGAGAGTTTTTAACGTTCTATTTGAACGTTAACAGAGTTTGCCTGTGGATGATAAGGCGGAGTCATGTCGTGCTTTCTCCATACTTACTCAAGACGTCGGTAAAATGTTTATTGACAAACTTCGACTCGTTATCTGTAAGTAAAAAATCTGGAGTCTCTCATTAGATAGGCACGAACTCATCAAACTTGATATTAAATTAACGTTGTAAAGCTTAGAACTTGCGAAGGTTACGGTACAAAATTGTCGATTAGTTTTGTAATTTGCCGCCGCTGTTCATCTTCGACTTCACTCAGCGAAATCAGTGAATATTATCACCCTATTATCCCCGCTTTTCATCTCAGGCTGGCTCTCTCTAACCTCCATCCCTGGCTCTCCGCAATCTCGTCAAATATAGTTTCGATGTGCATCTTCTGACAGAAATCCATATCGAGTATGACTTCGTGGTCGATTCCGTCGACTACACGAGGCTGCAACATCTTTCGTTTCTCGTCGACTTCGATGAATACTACGATGAACACTTCGAGCAAGCCCATAACTTACATAGCTCGGCCGGTTACAGTTTTCACTATGATGTTATTCAGCTGCCATTACTTGTTGTGTCTCCTCCCCACCTCCACGCTTACAAGAGAAATCATGGCACCCGTGTCGAACAGGCAATGCGGCTGCTTAGAGAAATAGTTAAAAGCAGCTGATTCTCTGCACACACATCAATTTCGTATTCATTTTCATCGTGCTAACAGGACATTGCCAAGTCAAGCTCAATCTCTGTCCCAGCCCTGAACTAGAATAGTCACTTTTGACTTCTCACAGTTCACCGTTCGCCTGTTTTCCGTCGCCTTTGGGCTGTTTGGAGATTCGCTAAATATCACTTGAGATGGCACAGTGATCGTAAAGGTGTTTGTCTCACTGACAAACTCATTAGTAAAACAAATTCAACAGGCTTTTCTCTAACTAATATTCCCTCTCTAATTACACACCTCCTACTCTCTTTATTACCTTTCGGTGTCACCCTTTCAGGTTTGTTCGTAGCGTCGAGCTACAGAGTGTGACCTTACGAGGGAAGAAAAGGTGTAACTCATCAAGTGCTTTTATTCCAGAGGTAAAAACTATACTAAAGCGTATAGAGGTTTTCGTACTAAGTTTGGAAGTAAAAGTGTAGCCAGTCAAAATACTCAGTAGGTAAGAATGAAAAAAATTATATTTGACTTTATTGTATGACCGCATTTTTTAATAAAGTTTTGGAATTTTTTTTTACTTCTTTCTCAGAGTGATTGATAACTTCATCAATTATTATACTCTTGACGATCATCGTCATGATCTTCCTGGTCCTTCATACACAGTTACAACAGAAGATAAGGTTGCTGAGGTCGAAGAACATTTCAAGAATAATCCAACGGATTCAATAAGAAAAGCTGCAGCAGCTTTGAAACTGAATCGAGAGACACTAAGATTAATAATAAAAAATTTCATGAAGTTACATCCTTACAAAATTTTTTCCTTTTACTAAGAAACGTGGATTAGTCAGGAACTATTATTTTATGCAAGATGGCCCTACGCCGCATGGAACTCAAGAGGTATTTAAAGCTATTTACGAAGTTTATGGTAAACGCGTCATCCGTTTAGGATATCCCAAGTTTGCACACGCAGGTATAGAATGGCCCCCTTATTCATTGGACTTAAACCCGTGTGATTTCTTCGTATGGGGCTACCTGAAAGATTACTCTTATGCAGAAAAACCCAAGACCAAAGATGATTTGAGAGAAGCTATGAGAAAAGGAATTTCTAGTATCACTTTAACTAAAATTGAACAAGTTTTTTATAGTTTCCAAAAACGGCTTGATTATTGTGCAAGTTCAGATGGGGATCACTTCGAAAATATAGGGTGCGTACGGTATTTAAGGACATGCATAAATATAACTTCGCGAATTTTTTTTTAAATTTTTCTTCCTTTTCAGATAAGAAATGGCGGACTACAACATCACTCAAGAAATGAAGGGACATTCTGTCATCGTCGCTATATGTGCGAACCATATAGATTAAGAGATCTCTAATTTTCTTAATTGCGCCCGTTCATTCGTGCATAAGGTTCGCCGTGAATTGAAAGCATCAGGAGGCGATACAGAATCGGTTGCAAAACGCAAAAAGCACGAACAACGTTCTGTCACTTTCCGATCTGCAGAATTTTTAGAGCAAGTGCAAGCGATCATAGACCCTTCAAAATCAATGAGGGACCTTGCGAGTGAGCTTCATGTTTCTGAGCGCCTTATTCGTAGAGTTGTCCACGAAGACCTTCGGTATAAGTCTTACGTGATGCGCAAAGGACAGTTCATGTCGGAACGAACACGGGAACAGAGAGTTCTCCGATCAAAACGTCTTTTAAACAAAATTAAACACCCCGAGGCGCCCAAAATGTTATGGTTTTTTTCCGACGAAAAAAATTGTGACCAAGATCAAAAGACCAATCGCAGAAATGACAGATGGCTATGTTCAAATCCTACGGAGGTTCCTGTTGTTATGCACACAAAATTTCTAGCCACTGTTACGGTTTTAGGTGTTGTCAGCAACGAAGGACATGTTATGCCACCACACTTTTTTACTCAAGGACTTCGAGTGAACTCTGCTGCATACATCGAGGTTTTAGAGACGGTAGTGAAACCCTGGATAGACAATGTGAGCGGAGGCAGACCATACATTTTTCAACAAGACTCTGCTCCTTCACATAAAGCGATGGTGACACAAGATTGGATAGCCGAAAATTTTCATGACCACATAACACCGAACCTATGGCCACCTAGCTCCCCAGACCTTAATCCTTTGGATTATTACGTATGGGGCGTAGTTGTGCGTGAGACCAATAAGCGTCCTTATAACACCACTTCTTCGCTGAAGACTGCTATTAATGCCGTTATGTTCAATATGAACAAGGAGCATTTGATTCGGGCATGTAATTATTTCCGGACCCGGATCGAAGAGGTTATTGCTGCTAAAGGCGATTTTATTGAATAACTTTATAGCCATATATTAATTTATCGTTATATAAAAAATTCCTAAAATTTCATTAAATTTTATTAAAAATACAAGCTAATTAATTTTACTCTCAAGTTGTCCTCAAATACCGTACGCACCCTGTATTTACCATTAATAGTTATTCCTTAGCCAGGTTTCGTCATTTTTTTTTAAACGTAATATGTTTGTTGAAAATATTCGATTAAACTGAAACCTATTTTAAATAAAAATGACCACCTCACTGATTTAATATGTATTTTTATTATTTTTTTCTCTGCACTCATCTTAAAATTATACGTGATTGCTTTAGGCAACTTCCATTTGTCACCCTGTATGTACCACCTCTCCAGCCTCAGTTGCCATATAACCGGGTCTATTCATTAGGTTATTAATTGAATCGAACTCATTGGGCGATTAGTCTGCTATGGCTAGGGCGTTTAGCAATGTTTGTATTTCGATCCTGCACTACTGCTGTGAAATTTTATGGTATAGAGATTGAATCTGTGATTTTATATGTTTCTCGACGTACACGAATTTAGAATTCATACACGCGAAGATGTCTAAATTCTCTATCGCCATCTTTCTTGGCTTCGCGAACGAATATTCTTTGATGATTTTTAAGGTAAATAGCTTAGGGTGCTTGGCCTTGACCACTGTTATTGTACCCTGATAAGTTCTGGCTGCACTTGCTGGATAGGGCGAAAGTCACATCGTCTGTGGTGAGGAAATATATGGTTCTTCATAATTAAAACTATTATCTATGATTTACTTAGCTAACCCCTTATATCAGAGTCCATAGTGGTTGATCTTACACTGGTCTAAGGATAGTGTCCCAAAAAGAATAACCACTCTCGAGGTCGATACAGGATGTTTCAAAGAGGGTGTAAAATGTTCCTTTAAGGTTATTTTTAGTAATCTTTGTACAACTACGTTCTTCCAAGCACCATAAAGGTCTCGATAAACACTTCCGGAATATTGTTCATTCTCAGGGAGTGTACCTGCGTAGATGATCGGGTGCATTACGGTACTATTAATTTTTATTTCATTAAGCACCGTACTATCTCTAAACTTAAACATTCTTGTTTCGTGCATCTGGGTACACGCACGCCTACTTACCTCACGTATATATTCGGCCTGACCATGGTTAATTATAGATGTATAAGAGGATATTCCGCAGTAGTATACTGTCCACTATATTTTGACTTTACATTGTATTACATGAGTTTAGCGATAATTTACTATTTGTAACAATTGTACTCGTATCTAAGAACGAGTTACATTCACACGGTTTATGGGAAATTTGCATTCGTCTACTTCTAGTAGAGATACAGTGGTTATGTTCAGGTGTCATGATTCACAATCGTAACCAATAAAACTGCAAATTAAAGCAAAAAGACATAAAAAAATAATTATTTTTGCTAAGTCCATCTGGAAAATGAAGAAAATTAAATTCTGCTTTCTTTTATTCGTAATCTTTCGATTTGTGGTGCCTGTCTTATTTTTAATTCTAATTTGTTGTTTGTATTTATGCTTTTTTTTTATATTTTTTGTTTACATTCTTTTATTATTATTAAATAATTTATTTTTATATTTCTATTGTTTATTTTATATATATCTATATTTTTATTATTGTCTTTTCCTATTATTTTTACGTGTCTTTAAGCCGCTTATTGCTCGCTCTCGCTTTTTGTGTCTTTTTTTCTTCGCTTATGTTTCAATTCTCGGTTTATGAGATTTACGAGGCCTATTTGCATGCACGATCTTGTCACCCTTTTTGTACTGTATCCTCACATTAAAGGATTTAAGGAGCTCTCGTATTTTGAGCAAATCGAAATAGTCGCCAAATTTGCCTGGTTTAAGACCGAGCAACAAGAAATCTCCTACTTTAAAATTCGCTAGGTTTATCTTTCTGTCGTATAGCTTCTTATTCCGTAGTTTTGATCCGACTAGGTTTTCATAAGCAAAGTTTTTGATGCCGTTAAGCCGTTAAGCCGGGTCACTTATTTTATGATATAAACTTTGTATGTGAAAGACATGTCACTTGCTTCTAAGGGGTCGCTCGATAGTAACCGAGCCAATTTTCTAAACACCACCCCATAGGGCGTGTGTTTCGTGCTTTCTAGCACGCTAATATTGTAATTTAGCCTGGCTATCTCAATCCATTTATCCTATTCATTGTGTCTATCAGTATATTGTTTTTGAAACTCATCAAGTACATGATGAGATCTTTTCAGTGTTCAATTCAACTGGGGATAGGAGGCGGTGGTTTTAAGTATCTTGATTCTAAATCTTATAGCAATTCTATTTATGAGGTGACTTAAAAAATTTTTTCCTTGGTCTGTCGATATTGCCTTAGGTGCTCCAAATAGACAGATCGATTTTTTGATTAGTGCGTCGGCGATAGTAGTAATTAGAGTGTTTTGTAGGGATACGGCTATAGAAAACTTCGATAATTGGTCCCATATTGTCATTACGTACTCATTCCCTTTCTTGGTGACCTTAAGGGGCCCTACTATTAGGTTGCTGCAGATAAAATGGCCGATTAAGTAATAAATTTTTAAACAGCTGTAACTTTTTATAAAGACAATTTATTCAATCAAAATAGGTACCAATAGATGCAACACACTTTTCCCAACGAGATACAAGTACATTTATTCCAGTTTTGTAGAAGTCCGAGTTTCTGGTTCGAAGAAACTCTTTGAAGGCATTTTTGACAGCAGCTTCGTTATTAAATCTTTTTCCTGTCAAAAAGTGATCCAAATATTTCAAGAAATAGTAATCTGTTAGTGAGAGGTCTGGTAAATATGAAGGGTCAGGAAGAGTCTCATAGCACAACTTGTTTAATTTTTGGACCGTTGTTCTCGATACATGAGGTCGTGCGTTCTCATGAAGCAGTATCACTCCATCCCTGTTGACAAGCCTAGGTCGTAGGACTATCAATTTCTGATGCATTTCATCCAGTTAAGCACAGTATTTCTCAGCATTGATGGTTCCACCAGGTTGCAGGAACGAATAGTGGATAACTCCAGCTACAGACCACCAAACAGTTACCATTATTTTCTTTGGATGAAGGCTTGGTTTCGGCCTATGTCTTGGCGCTTCATCGGCATCAAGCCATTGGGCCGATCGGCGACGATTATCGTATAAAATCCACTTTTCATCGCAGGTCACAATTCGGTGCAAGAACGTTTCCTTTTTGTTGTGGGAGAAAAGAGAACTTGAAGTCTCCATTCGACACATCATTTTTCAGGAGAATTGAATAAACACGTTGGTCTACGTGGCCCGTCCGTTAAGTGTTAAGGTATCCTGCGGTGAGTTGCCTTAAGAATTTCCTGATCTTTTTTTGTTTTTTGATTAATCTGACCATCTTACAGTAATTCCTATAAATCTGGTCAATTCAATCCATGTTGGGCCGCACTGAGAGAGGTGATCGATCACTAATTTATCGACCACCGCGTTGGTCTCTCTCAATGCAATCCGTGTCTTTCCTACAATTCTTTCTAACGAGAGCACCCTATCGGTTAAGTCCGAAAGTAACCGATATACGTTGTCCTGACTTAGTTGCTCGTAATTCAGTGGGATCATCTGCAGCAATTACTTCTTGTTAATCATCTGCCCTATATTGATTATTGTTTTTATAATTAAATTCAATTTTAAATTAAATATAGCGCGAAGATAAATAATTGTTTTTGGGACAAATATGTCGAAAAAATGGTCGAAAATAAGACCTTTCAAGTAAAATGGTTTTCAAATTTTCAATTTTGCACTTTTTTATCATTTTATAGGTATATCCTTCCTTTTAATACATTCTGTCAAAAAAGTACCGAGAATTGTCGATTTAAATCTGGCAGGGCAATTTAGGCAGGTAAAATTTTCTTTTTAAGGTTGGTACAACTATCCTTAATGACTATGACAAGTTTGGGCGGAGTCTGTCAACGAGTGTGTTAACAGTAGCTGGTTAAGTCAGTCGATGTCAATAGTGCGTGCCGATTTTTTACAATGGGTGATTACGTTTGACAAAGAATTTGTCTGAAATTTTATGTTGCGAATGAAATTTCGTGTGCCAATGCATTGAAAATGTTGCAAAAGGCTTTTGGTGATATAGCACTATCGAGAACCCGTGCAAATGAGTGGTACAAAACCTTCAAGGAGGGTCGGGAAGTCGTCGAAGACTTGCCTCGTTCTAGACGCTCATCGACGGCTTCGACCGCAGATATCGTCGATAAAATTAAGGAAATGGTGCTTGACAACCGTCATACCAGCTTGAGAGAGATAGCACATGAACTTAAGATATCCCACGAGTCCACACATATGATTTTAATTGATATTTTGGGCATGAGAAAGGTGGCCACAAGACTGGTTCCAAAAAAGCTTAATTTTCTTCAAAAACGCTATCGCCAACAGGTCGCTTCGTACATGCTGGATCGCGCCAATTCCGATCTCGCATTCATGGAGTGCATCATAACTGGTGACGAAACGTGGGTGTACGAGTAAGATATGCAAACAAGCTAGCAAGCATCGGAATGGGTGGGAAAAAACGAGCCGAAACCGGAAAAACCACGCCAAAAACGCTCAAAAGTGAAGGTGATGCTTATTGTTTTCTTTGATATCCGTGGCGTGGTGCACTACAAATTCGTTCCAGAGGGTCAGACGGTAAACGAAGAGTTTTACCTAGGCGTTATAAAACGTTTGCGTGAGCGTATCCGTAAGAAGCGGCCAAATTTGTGGGCAAACAACTCATGGATTTTGCACGACGATAACGCGCCGTCTCACCAAGCTACGATTGTGACCGACTTTCTCGCCAAAAACTCAACGAACACGCTTGAACAACCACTAAATTCGCCGGATTCGGCTCCCTGTGACTACTTCCTCTTTCCAAAATTCAAATTGCCGCTCCGTGGCACCCGTTTTCAATCGATTGAAGCCATAAAACAAAATTTAGCGCGCGAGCTAAAGGCCATCCTGGAAAGCGCCTATAAAAAATGTTTCAATGATTGGAAGTGCCGTTGACATACATGTATCGGAGCAAATGGAGCCTAGTTTGAAGGCGACCCAATAAATTTTGATTATTAAACGTAAAAATGTTGTTTTTCATTTTCAAATTACTAGTACTTTTTTGACAGACAGTATATTAGTAAGTGAATGAAACTCATTTCATCTTTTTTAAATCAAAAGAAAAAAAAATGGTAGCTGCAGCACTTTTTGATGTCGCGGGAAACAGGCGTCCGACGACTCTTCGTAACACCACCATTTTGTTAGACATCCAAAAAAAAAAATTTTTTTTCAAGTTCAAAGTAATAAACTCATCTAAATTTCAAAATGATCTGATTATTTTATCCCTTCTAAAAAAATTTTTGAAAAATGCCTATTTTTCACGTTCGAAAAGGTATTTATCCCCTTAATATTTATTATTTTAGTTATAATATTTATACTATTTAAATTATTTATTTATTATTATATTCATTTTATTTGCATTATTTCACGGTCTTATTTATTTTATCTAATTCATTTATTTATCATTTTATTTATTTATCTATTTACTTATTATTTTACTTGTTTTATTTTTTTTTATATTACTGTCATTTTATTTATTTATTATTTCTTCTGTATCATTTATTATTTAATTTTATTATTTATTATATTGTTTATTTATTAATATTATTTTAATCTATTTCTTTATTTATTATTTATTTATTCCAATTTATTTATTTATGTCACTATTTTATTTTATTTTTTAACTATCTATTCGTTAAATATTATTAAAGAAGGAAACAATAGTAGCAGCTGCACCTTGGAAGGGAAGTACAAGCTGCCACACAACATCATAGGAAAGTGGGAGAGGAGGTTAGGAGGCAAGCAAAGAGACATAAGCGCCGCATCTACGTGCAAGTAATTACGTACCTGGAATTGTCTTAGAGCGTTGCCTCGCTGCTGCTGCTAGCAGGCTATCGCTGTCCCCGACACCGCTGCTTTACTTTCTCCACCGCTCATCGTTTGATTCGCCAGCTGTTGATCCGCTGCACTGCCGCACCTGGAAAAGAAAGAGAAGAGACAAATAAGTCGACGCCTACCAGCCATGGAACGCGTCGACTTATCTGGACTCACTGGACATCGGAGGTAGATTCTTGCCGCTCCAGAGGAAGTAGAACAACACTGGCTTTCGCGAGCGGATAACCTAAACGCGTGCTACTGGCGCATGGCAATGTCAACTGCCGACAGCGCTGAGCGCGTGCGGCGGCTGCGCTGCGTAACGTATTTTACCCGTACGTTGCGCTGGCGCAGAATGATTATCTAAAATCAGCGCTCGCGAAAGTGCCACGCAGGAGCTTCTTGTTCACTCCATTTAAGTCCGTTCTAGCGAGAAGTCACGATATTAGCGAGCAGTCGACACTTCGTCCAGTGCCATAGTCGCGATCATTAGCCTTAGTAATTCGACTCCGAATCCGTATATAATATATTAAAAACGAATTGAGCGTGTTAGGGCAGGTAACCCGTTCTCGTTATATTTGAAGCGTGTAGAGAATATTTGGTAAGTGCCAAGGTGCAGTGGCTGTTACCAGTAAGGCATCCCTTCAACGAATCGTCCATGTTTTCTACCCGGCTGTGTGTAGTGCGACCGCGATGCGTGCTACGCGCGATTTTGTTTTTTCGTGTCTTGTATGCCCGTGACCGCTCTAACCGTGAGCTAGCCGTGCGAACGTAATTTCCGCGCACAAAACCGCGTTACACTAGTGTAGCTGGCGCCCTTGGCTTGCGTAAAAATGCGATCATTGTGCATTTAGTTAATATAAAGTTCAAATAAACGTGTTCGTTTTGTTCGTTTTTACATTCGTGATTTTTAACTTACTCTTTGCTAGTAAGCAATCCCCCCGCTTCCCCCCTACATTTGTACGCCAACTTGATCCCCAGTGGCGTTACAAATTGACGCCGACAACGTGGGGCCAACACAAATCTCGCTGATTTATAAAAAATTTTCGGGATCGCGCAATCGTGTGTATAACGGGGGGACAGTGAAAATTTATGTATAATAAAAGCAGAGACAGTGAAGTGTGTAGTATGAAGTGTGTGTATGTTTGGTAGTTGCCGTTGCAAGCGAACACCGCATTCTCGAATTCGCTGTTGGCCGCCATTTTTCGCGCGTCGTAAAACACACGCGGCTGGACGAGGACGAGGAGGGAAGGAAGCCAGTGGGCGGCAATCTTGATAGACCACGCGAGATAGCCGCGCAGTAGCGCTGGCGCTCGCATACGCCACGTCGGAGGTTGGTAAGCTAATTCGAATGTGCGCATGCAGCGGTAAGCTCGGGACTAATTCCGATAATTTCGAAACAAATTGTTTCAAAATGAGTAAGATAAATTTAAGTAAACTTTTAACTCAGTTTTTTTTTAGTGAATATTACAAAATTTTTATAATCTATCGTTTTTTTTTTGATAAAATCAGCATTTTCTTTTTGATAAATAATTTAATTTTTTAAGTTTTTTCGTTGTTTTCACGGCGCTTGGCTTTCTGCCCACCAGTAAAAATTTTCTAGATATTTAATCGAAAATTATCTTGCATGCTAATGATTCAAATGAAAATTTTTTTTGTGTGTAATTGCTTGCGTACTGTCGCTACTATTCCCACCCGCGTGTGTTAGAGCGAGTGTTTATCTGTCGTAAAGCTGGGACGTCAGCTCGATAGCTGCGAGTGAGCGCTCCGCTGGAACGCGTATCAGCGGACGTGCATCTTAACTACTGAGTTTAGCAAGACGCAAGTTAAGTCGTATATTCGACTGACGCTTCGGAGCGGTTAAAATAATCATTTTTTTTTGTCTTATTGTCGCTTTTTTTTTAGTAATTTGAATATTTTCTTTCTTGTGTCTTTTTTCTTTATTGTACCAAAGATAATATTTATTTTTTTTTATTCATATTTTTTTTATTACATAATTTTTTTTTATTTTTATTAATTTGTTTTTTTTTTTTTCTCATATTTCTGTTCTCTCGTGGAACTGTGAATTTTTTTGCCTGCGTTTTTCGCTTCCAGCAGGGTGCGCCGTCGTCGCCACATCGTTTCGTTACACAAAAAATCTCCCGCCGCTCACTCTTACACCACTAAGAAAATTATTTTGTGCTGTTTTTGTTTTGTTTTTTTGCACGCTGACGCCGCACCGCGCTGCAAATGGCAGTGGCGGATATTTAATTGTATTTATGATTATGTTGCATGTTGTGAATTTAAATTATATCTAATTTATAACTATACTTTTTTTTCATTTTGTCGCATGATCTATTTTGTTTAGTATCCTTCGGAATTATTTTCGGTTATTGCACCGTTTGCTTATACAGTGGCTATTTTTCTGCAATCGGACTTCACCTTGCGCGCATTTCTCAGCTACTTTGTCCCGTTAGTTTTTGCATAGCTTGTCGCGGACTGCGACTGTCTTACGCTAGCCTAACCTTCTCCCGCCTAGCACCATACTATAGCGCATTTACCGGCTTAAACACGTTGCATTACGCATCCCGCGTCGACGCATGCGAGCGAATTATTAGTTTTTTTCCAGTTTTCAGCTCCGCTCGAGTTAGTGGATTTGGCTGTAGCAGTCAAGAAGCAGTTCAACTTAAATTTCAGCAACGGTTTGCAAGCTAGTGTGCTTGAGTTGATTTTGTATTCGTGTTGGTTTTTTTTTCGTTTGCGTAGCAGCAGCTGTTTAGGTGGAAGCCAACTCCCTCAGCAGAGCTAACCGAGCACGTACTCGAGCTATTCGTCCCAATTTTGGAATTTGCGTTGAGCTGACTATACTAAGCGTGATATCTGCTCTCTGCGCCGTTACGTCGATCCGTCGAGTGTCGTTGTTGTACGCCAGCGCTTTCGTCGTTGCGACCTTTCTCTTATTTATTTTTCGTAGTCTAATATTTTTCGAATCGACGCCAAATTGAGTGGGATCGCGCCGCCAATCGTGAAATGATCTTGCTGGAACCTGAGATCCTGAGGAGTTCCATTCGGTATGCTATTTACACCGCAACCGATGGACGCGTGTTCAAAAACGCGAGACGATGCGGTTTCAACATCGATTGCGATACCTACGTAGTGCGAGAGTGGCTGGAGAGGTACGAATTCCGTCGCCTGCTAGGAGCTGATGCCGCTCCATGGAACCCCGCGCAGGATAAGCGCGCGACTCACAGCCGTCTTCCACCGCTCGACGCGAAACCAATTATACCGCGCAGTTCAAGCCCGAACTTCGATTCCCCTGCGCGTCTGCAACTGCCTAACGTTTCGGTTTTCTCGCAGCTGGCCGCGCGCGCATGAGATAGCACCTCGTTGGAGACGGCACGGACGCCGCAGGGCGAGCCTGATACCCGCGCACCGCAAGTGCGTATCGTCGATACCGAGTCGGAGAGAGCTCGTACGACGGAGACCCATCCACCGCCCCGTGCGCAGTCCACGCGGTTACACCAGATGGTTTGCCGGCTCGGCAGAGACTTGCCGATGGAATTGACGGACCCCTTAGAGCGTACGTCCCCAAGAGCAACCACCAGCTACCGCGTACCACCCGCGGTAGGCCCTACAGCTGCCCTTGAAGAATTCGACCCGTTCTGGATGTACGTGGTTGAGAGCCAGAAGCCGACGGACGACTGACGGACCGTGGCAACGTATCCGGAGCCAGCCGTGGAGGCTCCGCTAGGACAGCGAAGGCCCTAAGTATAGCACTTCGAAGCAGCGCACGCAACCGCCCCGTTCGGCGATTTAGCTGCGCAGCCGTTGCCACCCGCTTCTCAGCGCGTTACCGTGAATTGGGGAGCGTCCCCGGACAAAGAGGCTTACGCACCGCACCCACAGTCACCAGAGGTTCGACGGCCGAATCGATTAGCATTGCCGCTGCCTTCGCGTCCCACAGAGTATAACCAGCAGCAGCCGCACAGAGCGGAGAGGTACCACGCGCCACTGAGACCTCCGCTTGAAGCTTCAGCGCCTCGGCACGCACAGAGTAGCGGAACGCAGCTTATTTTCGATAACTCGACGTTTCTGCGCGAGAAGCAAACGTGCGATATACTAGAAAAGTGGCTCATTTCCTTTGAGGGGAGGCAAAAGCAAGACCCGGAGGGATTCCTGACCAACCTGAATCAGTGTCGGGAGACACGGCTTGACTCTTGACGATATTATTAAAGCTTTGCCAGCAGGCCTCGATGAAGAGGCCTGGTATTGGTTTCATCGCGAACCAGCCACTGGCAAACTTACGCTGATTTTGTAGACGCGTTTCGGTTGCAGTATTACGCCGACAATCTGCAAGACCGCTTGCGCCAGGAGATCGGCAGGCGGACACAAGGCCCTCAGAATGACCTATCTACGTTCCTTTTTAAATTCCGCAATCTGCTCGATCAAGTGCGACCACCAATGTCGCTGTCCGAGCAATTAGATTGCACGTGCCGCAACCTCCATCCAGCATATAGGCAAGCTGTTTCGCGCGACCGTGTTCGTGATTTTGTAGAGCTGCAGCGTCTGGGAAAGAAGTTCGAAACGAAGAAGTTGCAGGACAAGGCTTATCGTCTTCCTCCTCCACCCGAGGGGTCGTTCTTCCCCAAAGACGCGTACGTGCCGCTGCACCCTGTACGTTCGGCTAAAGCTGCTCCCATAGAAACGGCTTCTCTGATAGATATCGACGACACGAGTTATAGCGCGGACTTCGTCGCTGCCGCAAGCGCTTCGGAGGATCGGCTTTCGCATCAGCAGTCGCAGTTTAAGCTTCCGGCTCCGTCACGAGCTCGAACTCCGCCTAAAAAGCCTCGTCCGCTAGCGATTACGCGCACAGCAGCCTCCAGGTCATCGGCGGGGACGCAGGCCGAAATCCTGCCGCTTCTACAACCCGCAGCGGCAGCGTAATTCTAATTATTACGCGAACAGCAGCACTGCGCCACCGCGCGCAGTAGTTTATGCCGCCAATAAACAGCATGATAATTCGCCGCAAGCTCGTAAGCAGCGAGAGTTGTGTTATCGCTGTCACCAGCTAGGCCATTGGGCTGCCGAATGCCCGAGAGCCTCGAGATGTTATGGATGCGGGCAGCCAAATGTATAACGCAAGGACTGCAATCGATGCAGAGCGACTCCACAAGTGGGAAACGCAACGCAGGGGACTCGTTAGGAGTTCACGGGTCTTCGCGTAGCCGAAAAGTAGCTCCGCTCTGCGGGCAGCTTCATCCTGACCCGCCGCGCCCGCTACCACTGCGCGACATAGCTTAGATTTCTAACGCAACGGAATCTCTCGCATCAGCCCCATTGAATCGGCCGCTATCGCTGATCCAAAGTAAACCGCACCTCCGCGAGGTACGGCTATTCTTTTATTATTGAGTTCAATGGTTTGAGGCTCAGAGGCTTACAGGACGATGGCGTCGTCTATTTGTTCCTGAGAAAGGGTTTGAGTAGGCTGTTGAAAGACAAGCTCAACCCTGTAGTTAGTTTAATTAACGTGGCAGATGGAGCAGTGGCAATTCAAGGAGTGCTGGATGTGACTGTCTCTAACGATGAAGAGAGGCTCACGCTTTCATTCTTCGTGGCAGATAGGTTGCAATACGATTGCACCCAGGGCATCGACTTCAAGAGGCTGTTTAAATTGAAGATCGATTATCTTTTTTTACAATATTGAGCTCAGCAATTTGAAGCTCAGAGGCTTACTGGACGATGGCACCGTCCATTCGTTCCTGGAATAGGGTTTGAGCAAGCTGTTGAAAGACAAGCTCAACCCTGCGGCTAGTATAATTAACGTGGCTAGGTTAGTTTTTTCGCGTAGTATTACATTAGTTGTAAGCACCCGAGTAGGTTAAGATAGTTTTAGGTTAAGTAGTTCTAGTTTTATATTTTGTTTCAGTATTGTAGCCTAACTGTAAGCTTAATAAATAAATTTAGTTTGTAAGTAATAAAATTAAGTTTAAATTAGTTTAGTATGTAAGCTAGTGTGTAAGTTAGATTAAGCGAGCTAGCCTCTATTTCAAAGAAAGTTTTTTGTGGTTTTATCCAGCCCCCCCTGCACTGCCCGCGTTCCCTTCAAGAAATGTTTTTTTGTTGTTTTATGCTATGTTGCCACCGCTTATTTTGTTCGTTTTTTTTTTAAATATTATAGTTTATATTCTGAATATCAGTGTTGCTCATTCACCGCCACCGCCTTATCCCGCTTTTCCCGCCAGTATGCCGCATGTTTTTTTTGGTTTTCCTGCTCCATCTGTGTTCTTTATTTATGTTTTTTTTTCTAATTTGCTTCTCCTTTTTCCGCATTTGATTTTGGTTTTTCCCCAAAGCACCCTAAGCCAGGAGAGCAGTGTTTTTTCTTTTTAATTTTTTTCTATTTTTAATTTCTTGTATTTTGCTCCCATTTTCTTTTTTGTGCTATTATTATTACCGGCGTTGGCGCGAATCGCTCGTGCCAGCAACAAGCCACAGCTGCATGCCGCACTCGCATTCTGCTACGAACCACTCTCCGACGAGGCAACGAGTAAACTCAGCATGTTCACTATAACCGCATACTGGCAGTGGGCCACCAAGGTAACAAATTTGTTTTTTTCATTTATCGAACAGCAATGCAGCTGTCGAATAATATCGCTACTGCACCAGTTAAGCACGGTGTGATTGAAATTATTGGCTATCTTATTTACATATTCTTTCTTTATTTAAATTATGCGTGTATTAATATTAAGTATTTTATTTCTTCTTGGTACGAGTAGTATTAGATGTTGGAGCGGACTATGAGAGACCTCGTCGTTAGGACCAACTTGCGTAACGATAATAGTTTTTTTTAAATTTGTTTTTTTAATGTATTTCTGCCCAAGGGTCGAGCCAGTCGCGTAAATAACTGAAAAGCTAGTATTGTTCGTTAGACCCGAGTTCACCTAGTAATCCCACGTGCACCCGTACACCGCGTGCACTTTAGCTAGAACACCAACGCAGATGAGCCACGCTGCAGAAGATGATGTCCGCGCAACGGCGTTCTGCCGCACGCTACATTGTTACAGGAGAGACCGCTCACCTGAGGCTAAGTGAAAGCGATAGGCGAATGCAATCAAGTTCGATCCCAGTTACGATCAAACAGTGAATATGAAGCCGTTTCACTTCCCTCATATTTACAGTTTAGTGGGGGGAGGGGGGGGTGTGTGACGTTATGTTTTGCACCAGTCACATGAGAAGGCTAAAACACAGCTTGTATGCCTCCTCGTAGCCCACAATACCCTTTACAATCTTGGCAGTCTCGCAGGACTGCAATGCTTAGCCCTAACTAACAGCCACGCAGGGCTGTGCATACCATACTTTCCTCAGGTACATGGGCTTGGAGCTCAAGTAAGGCTCCAGCGAGGAGCCAGTCTCAGAAGCCCATGGCTAGGCAATGGCAGTGCTCGCACACACTGCAGCAGGGATTTCTTTACAAGCTCCTTTCTGTCCTTGTCGTGGTTTCCGTACCTGCAACCTCCCAGAGAGTAGTTAATAGAAGAAGGAAGCAATAGTAGCAGCTGCACCTTGGAAGGGAAGTACAAGCTGCCACACAATATCATAGGAAAATGGGAGAGGAGATTAGGAGGCAGGCAAAGACACATAAGCGCCGCATCTAGGTGCAAGTAATTACGTACCTGGAATTGTCTACGAGCGTTGCCTCGCTGCCGCTGCTAGCAGGCTATCGCTGTCCCCGACACCGCCGCTTAACTTTCTTCACCGCTCATCGTTCGATTCGACAGCTGTTGATCCGCCGCACTGCCGCACCTGGAAAAGAAAGAGAAGAGACAAATGAGTCGACGCCTACCAGCCATGGAACGCGTCGACTTATCTGGACTCCCTGGACATCGGAGGTAGATTCTTGCCGCTCCAGAGGAAGTAGAACAACACTGGCACTCGCGAGCGGATAACCTAAACGCGCGCTACTGGCCACACTGGCGCGTGGCAATGTCAACTGCCGACAGCGCTGAGCGCGTGCGGCGGCTGCACTGCGTAACGTATTTTACCCGTACGTTGCGCCGGCGCAGAATGATTATCTAAGATCAGCGCTCGCGAAAGTGCCACGCAGGAGCTTCTTGTTCACTCCATTCGGGTCCGTTCTAGCGAGAAGTCACGATATTAGCGAGCAGTCGACACTTCGTCCAGTGCCATAGTCGCGATCATTAGCCTTAGTAATTCGACTCCGAATCCGTATATAATATATTGAAAACGAAACGAGCGTGTTAAGGCAGGAAAACCGTTCTCGTTGTATTCGAGGTGTGTAGAGAATATTTGGTAAGTGCCAAGGTGCAGTAGCTGTTACCAGGAGGCATCCTTTCAACGAACCGTTCATGTTTTCTACCCGGCTGTGTGTAGTGCGACCGCGACGCGTGCTACGCGCCATTCTGTCTTTTCGCGTCTTATATGCCCGCGACCGCTTTAACCGTGAGCTAGCCATGCAAACGTAATTTCTGCGCACAAAACCGCGCTACACGAGTGTAGCTGGCGCCCTGGGCTTGCATAAAAACGCGATCATTGTGTATTTAGTTAATATTAAGTTTAAATAAACGCGTTCGTTTTGTTTATTTTAAGTTCGTGATTTTGAACGTACTCTTTGCTAGTAAGCAACCCACCCGCTTCCCCCTACATTTGTACGCTACCCTGATCCCCAGTGGCGTTACAACACATTTCACATTTTTTTATCACATTTCATATTTTTGATGATATTATAATTTTCTGTCAAATTTTTTTAGTCATTTGCGTGCGTAAATATTAATTCTAATTTTTTTGTTTTTTATATTAATTATTTGTTTTTTTCTAGAGAATCGTTTGTATTAGTAATATCCATCATTAACTAAAATTTTATTATATATAACCGTTTAACGATAATTATGCACTATTTTGACAATATTTTTAGATCTACTTGATCATGCAAATTTCGTCGATTTAACGTAGTCCGACGGCAAACGAGAGTGCTGAGTTTTTATAATATTCGCGAATCTTATTGTTTTATTTCAAATTCCTAGTGCTCTAATAATTTTAGTGAAATCTACCATCATTTACGTATATCTGCATGCATAAGCTTAATGATTTTATTTAATTATATTTAAAATTGTTACCATTAAATGAAATATAAAAATTTCGGCCGTAGGCTTATGCGTGACGTAGTAGAAAGTGATGTAACTAGTATGGACAACTCGGCAATATTCATGCTGGCCGACTTGACGATTAAAGAGCTCTCCCTCTATACATTTATATGCCTATATATTTGCTAACAGATGCATTACCGTAGCAAACTAATAACACATCGTTCAATAAGTCCCGAGACTAACAACGAAAACATTTTTTTTCAAAAATCGATTTTATTAATCAATATAATGTCCTTTTAGAGTAATACAATCTTTCCAACGCCTTTTGAACATTTCTATACCATGTTTATAGAAGGATTTATCCTTTGCTTCAAAATAGGCTTCAGTTTCGGCAATGACCTCCTCATTCGAGCCAAATTTTTTTCCCTGGAGCATTTTTTTAAGATCAGCAGAGAGCCAGTGGTTGCTGGGGGCTAAATCTGGCGAATACGAGGGATGGGGAAGCAAATCAAAGCCCAATTCGTTCAATTTTGCCATTGTTTTTATGGACTTGTGGCATGGTGCATTGTCTTGGTAAAAAAGAATTTTTTTCTTCTTCATGTGCGGTCGCTTTGCTGCAATCTCCTCCTCCAAACGTACCAACAAGTCAATATAATACAAACAGCCCAAAAAACAGACGCCATGACTTTGCCAGCAGACTGCTGCGTTTTTGGACGCTTTAGGCGGCTTTCGCCTGCCATGCGCCACTCAGATGATTGCCGATTCGACTCCGGAGTGAAATGATGTATCCATGTTTCATCCATGGTCACGTATCGACGTAGAAAATCCTTATTGCGAGTAAATACCGATAAACAGCTCTCTAAATCATCGACTCGTTGCTGTTTTTGTTCCACTGAAAGCAATCGCGGCACCAACTTGGAAAAAACCTTTTTCATGCTCAATTTTTCATGAAGGATTGTAAATACGCTTCCAGATGATATCTGTGTCATTTCTGCAATCTCACGGACCTTCACTTTGCAATTTTTCATTACAATTTTTAACACTTCACTCACATTTTCCTGTGTAACGGCTTCCAATGGCCTACCCGAACGTTCCGCATCGTTTGTGTCTGTACGACCACGTTTAAACTCAGCATACCAATGACAAATCGTTGGTTTGGATGGAGAGGAGTCCGGGTAATGTTTTTCAAGCCATTGCTGTGCTTCTACGGTGTTTTTACCCATTAAAAAACAATGTTTTATCAACACGCAAAACTCGCTTTTTTCCATTTTTCAAACAAATTACAAAGTAACTTTACTCTAACTTCGATAACTCTGCTGTCTGTGATCCGATCGACGTGAAATTTTCACACGTTTTATTTAAAGGTTCACACCCTATGAAAACGTGGAACTACTAGCACCATCTCTGGGTTAGTCTTGAGACTTATTGAACAATGTGTTAAATGTTTCTAACGCTAAAGGTTCGAGATTTCTGCGTGAATCGTTACAGCCTTTGTCTTTAGATCTGCCTCTACTCGTGGCTAAAGCATTATTTACTATGAAAGTTTATTTATTTATCATGAAATTTTCGTTCCATCTTGTCTCGTTTTATGTCGAAATGCTTTCTAAGGTGTGATTTTAATGGTCGTACGTTTTAACCCTTTGGCCTATAACCACAAGTTTGATTCGTGGTAAAGAATTTGTGCCATAAACGAAAACCACAAGTCTGACTTGTGGTGAAGAATTTATTGTTTCACAATTCCTTTTGCACCTAAATATACATATCATGAAAAGTATAGATTTTGCTCCAGTTCGGGTATACGGCTGAACGGCTGAGTGGCACGGCGCGCAACCGACCTTCTTGTTGACTAAGGCTCGGGCAATCGGGTGATACCATGTAGGCCAAGGGGTCAAGTCTAAGAGACTGTGTTGTTTAATGATTCGCAGGTTCTGCCCTTGAGTTGCGCTATTACACTCCTCAAAAACAGTGGCCCCTGCGCATCTATAATTAGAGTATGGCTATTATTGACGTCTTAAATAAATTCTTTTACAGTCATATTGCTGTTATCAAAAAAAGGTATATGTTGCATACATTGTAGAATGGCCAAGCTCATGTGTGTCGCATTTAAGCATCATCTTAAATCTAAGTGCGAAGTGCAAAAAGGAAGAGAGGTTATTTAAGTAATACGTTTTGTAACGTTACGTTATTTTATTCAAGTAATATAACTTTATTTTATTCAAGTAACGTTACATTATTGTATTCGAGCAACGCTATATTTTTTTAGTAACATTTCTTTGCATTACGTAACGTGACATTATTATTATTTATTTATTATTTATCATTAGAATGTTTTCCCTTTTATTAGTTAAATTTACTTTGCATTATGTCAGGTCACGTTATTTTTTTTTTAATCAAGTTTACTTTGCGTTATCTAACATTTAATTATTTTACTTAAATAACGTTATGTAATATTACGTTACTTTTAAGTTACGTTGCTTTTTTACGTTATGCGATGTTAAGTCGATAAAATAAGAAGCAGCTGCCCACAAGAGATGCTAATTTGTTATGACTGGCTCAAAAAGATTTGGTCTGGATTCCTAACGAATATATTTGTTTCCGAAGAAACTGCCCACTCGCTCATAAGCTAGTTCTCTCAACTTACCTTGTAGATAAAATTAATTATAAAGATTTGGGAAAAATAATTTTTGTCAACAAGTTAGTTTAAGTTTTTCCTTCACGTTTATTCGAGGAAAGGTGGATTAACATTATTGATTTACAATTGATTAACGAATTTTACAATAATAAACGCACACTTATTACAGTAGTTTAGGTGAATGAAAAAATTTATTTAATAGAAATCTCGCCTTGTAATATTGAACGTGCCTTAATATAAGTAGTTTGGAAACCCTTATAGAAGACTCCGACGAAATTCTGGAAGCTTGATGATGGATAAACTGACGGCAAGTTACTCCTGTCATGTCGTAGGTCTAAGGGGCTCGATAGTCGCGTACTCTAAAGAAGTTGGGAAAGCCACGCGTGTCTCTGTTATACGTGGCAGGTCTAAAGAGCTCGCCAGTACTCTGACGTATTATTGGCATAATGATAGTCCTTGTGGATATCGGCGGTTTAGAGGGCTTGCTAGTCGTAAACTCCAATATTACAAAAGGCATTATTATAGTCACGAATCGAGGACTCAAAGAGCTTACCAGTCGCGAACTCTGATTTCTGTAACGCTAAACTCAAACTATTCGGGTTCACTGTGGTAAAATAACTATAGACGTAATTTATGATGTCCTGCGCGGTCGAGTATGGCGTAACGTAGAGAGCACAATCCCACCACCTCAAAGAGTCGCGTGTAAAGAACAAGGTGCGACTGATAGCTGCGTAGTTTACACCCTTAGTTCCCACCGTATGGTCAGATAGTTGATCCATAATATTGATCTTTGTGTCGAATGGCCTGAAATTTTAGCCAATGTGAAGGTGACAGCCGAATTATTTCTTTCTACAATCATTCTCCGTTGAGGTCGTGCGTCAACGGAGCTGTTGGTGAAGTAAAACAGTTGACACAGATGTCAACGCTCAGTGAGGTGCAGGTCTTTAATCGCGCTTGAAGTTAAAGCCGCGATTTTTACACATTACATGAGCGGTGGCTCGCGGTGACGTAATCCCAGCTATGTATGTAGCTCGGTGGCGTTCATGGGACGTCACAAAGGTCATTGAACTGTGCATCTTTAAAGACGTTTGAATTTTTTAAATGGCCTTGTGAAGGTCGTTAAAAAAAATTTGATTATTATTTGAATTTTTAAATGGCTTAATGGTCATTGACCTGTGTATATACATTCTCTCAAGAAAACACCGGAATCGATCATTTAAAATCTCGCATATGGGGATTGTCAAAATCTTTTATGTCGCTAAGTTGGCACAACTCTCCTCTATACTCCGATAAAGTTTGATCGTCATTTATCATTTAGTTTGTTTACAGTACGCTACTTTATTAGTTCATATCAAGTGTGTTTTGCGAGTTTTGAAATGGATAAAAATATTGATTAAGTGACCTTAAAGGTCAATTAAAAAATTTTATTATTCATTTTATTTCAATTAGTTATTAATTAATTTTATAGTGCTTGTTTACACAAGAAATCTTTTTGTCGGCACCTTATCAACTAATAACTGTGGTCCTCTATTCCCTTTCTCCGCTAAGATCAATTGGTTCGGCAGTGATAACGTCATTTGTTCAGTCTTGCTATAACTATTGATATACTACTAATATTTTGTCAAAATTGATCTATCATTAATCTTACACGCCATTCTCTGCCAATGGCATTTTAATCAATTGATTAAGAATATTTTATTTGTTATTTGATTTTTTCAAATGTATTTAATGATATAACAATAAAAAATCTGAAATAAACTGAAAACAATGTGACTGTTTCAATATAGAACCTTTGACTAATAGTTAAGATTTTCTTTTGTTGAATTTAGAAAGAATTATTATTCTAATATAAACGTTCAGTTAGAGTAATGTAAGATCAAAACCATTTTCTTTGGTTGCGTTAATACTATAATTTATTTTAATACAAAATAACAACTTAAACAATTGAATAAGCCTGAAACTAGAAATCATTTTTTTAACACTATCATTTAAAAATAAAATGACTTTTGCTTCTTCTGAGTAAAATTTTATTTTCTTGCAAATTGTATGTATCATTTACTTATAATTTCTGTTGATTTTTAGAGTAATTATTGCAAAATTTTTATAAAACATTTTATTTGCTATACTATCGCATTCATCAACCTTATTTGAATATTTATGAGAATCACTATCGCAACTAAAATCAACTGGATCTAGAAGAATAAGTAACTTATTAAAATCGTCATTATTGTCAACATACTCTATATTTTAAAAGCGTTAGGAAGATTTAGAAGGTACTGAAGCTTTATTGGTGTTGTATTGTTACCATTTAGTCATTTTCGAACAGAATATTTGAAAGAAACAATAATAAATACAAAAATGAAGTAATTTGACTTGAAGTGATGATTTAAAGTTTTATTGAAATTAGTTTTTATCCAAATATTTATATATTCTAGGTGTGTAGAAAACAATAAGGCATAATAAAGTAATAAATTATCTATCACAAAAATGTAATATACATCTAAAAACTAAATATAAATATAGAATAACTATTAATAAACCTGTGTATAATTTTTATATCATAAGTGAATTTTCAAAAAATACCTAAAATATTTAGAATTATGAAAAATTTAAAACTCTTTAAATTTTACAACATTTAATATTATTAAATAATTATTAAATCCACGTACTCAAAAAAATATCAAAAGAGCTATAAAAACTTGTATTTTTTTAATACTTAATATTTTTAGGCCACCATTTTGAATTTGCCATCCGTTGAGTATCATTCGAAGGTATAAACTACCTTATAATATACTACTGTTACGTCTTCACGGAGAAGTAAATTATTTTGCTCATGCATAACTCGTTCAAAATGGACTCATAATTCATTCGAAATGGACTTACCGTACGCAGTCGGTAAAATAGGAATGAAAAACTCACTCAATTAAAGGTTACTAGCCATTTACGTAGAAACCTGCGTGTCGATTCCTCGTGACTCATGAAAGAATAGTGATAAGGATTGATCACTAAAGTTGACAGATATTAAATATATACTAAGAAAACGCTTTTGTTCTTGATGGTTTCACGATATTTTCCCACATTGCTGATACATTTTTCTTTTAAATATTATATATTAATTTGCATCGTTAATTAAACAACGACTAGAATGCTCATTCTATAGCTTATGATATATTCTTCTGAAAAAAAAACAAGGGAGGGGAAGGGGGAAGCAAAACCATAGGAAAATTACAACTAACTTTAAAATAATAATTTCTTGGAATTCTCTTTTATAACAATCCTCATTAATAAAAATGTAATAATTACACGAAACTTTATTTAGAGAGGTTTTAATTAATTACTATAATAAATTGATATTTCAAGATATAAGGCCGCATATTAGTTATAAGATACATTTATTTATATTCGAAGTACAAGTTACTTCGGTCAGTTTTCAAAAGATGGCTCCGACTATTATGAATATTTAATAGTAACAGCTGAAGTTGGTAGTTTCAGTGAGACTAGACATCTGTCAATTATATTCAGTTTATATCGCTTCGAATTTCAAAAAGAACTTGTTTTCAACTGTGTTAAATATGTCCAATTTCTTGTTAACTAAGCAGAATTTGCGGGAGGTTTTAGTTTTCTGTTTTAATAGGAAGAAAAGTGCAGCTGAAGTGCATTGAATGCGTGTGGAAATTAATGGTGACAATTCTCCAACTGATAATTCTTGTAGGGAAGGATTTCGACGTTTCAAGAATGGAGATTTTAGCATTGAAGGCAAGCCTTGCTTTGGACAGCCAAAAAAATTCGAAGACAAGCAGTTGGAGGCATTACTCGAGAAAGATCCAAGTCAAACGCAAGAGGAGCTTGCAGAATCATTGGGAGTGACTCAACAAGCAGTTTCTGTACAATTAAAATCCATGGGAATGATTCAAAAGCATGGCAATTGGGTGTCTTATGAACTGAGACCGAGAAACATTGACAGGCGATTTTGCTGTTGCGAGAAGCTGTTTCAAAGGCAACAAAGAAAGGGTTTTTTACATAGAATTGTTGCCGAGGATGAAAAATGGATATTCTACGATAACCCCAAGAAAAAAAAATACTATGCTATGCCCGGTCAATCGTTGCCATCGACCTCAAAGTCGAATATTCATGGTTCGGAGACCATGTTGTGTATCTGGTGGGACCAAAAGGGTGTTGTGTACTATAAGCTGCTACAACCTGGCGATACCACAACGGCCGATCGGTATAGGCTGCAATTGATTTGATTGAGCCGTGCATTACAAGAAAAACGGCCGAAATACATGGAAAGACATGAAAAAGTTATTTTTCTGCAGGACAACGCTTGGCCTCAGGTCACAAAAGTCGTGAAAAAATATTTGGAAACGCTTAAGTGTAATATTTTGCCGCACCCGCCGTATTCTCCGGAAATTGCTCCTTCTGATTACTGGTAGTTCCGAGAGATGCAGCACGATCTGGCAGGTCATCGGTTTATTTCTTTCGCAGAAATCTAAAATTGGATCCTAACTTGGATTACCTCAAAAGACGAAACATTTTTTCGAGATGGAATTCGTAAATTGCCTGAGAGGTAGGAAAAAGTAGTATCTAGCGATGGACGATACTTTGATCAATCTTCTAATTCTTTTTATTTTTAAACAAATGCATTTTTGACTGCAAGAAGACGGACCAAATTAATTTGTACTCTCAATACATATTGTTTTTTTATGTTAAATTCATGTGTTGTGTTTATTCATTAAAATCCTCGAAGCACGTTACATCTATATTTATTAGAAGCTTGAAATTTACGAAAAAATGTTGTTATTTTGTCTGTTAATAAATTAATATGTAGTATCTTCATGAAATTAGACAATTTTTTGAATGTATATATTCTTATTTATAAAAGATATTCGACAATTGCGTAACAAACATTTATTAGCATCTTTCTAAATTACATCGTACAAAATGATAATTTTAAATAAGATGGAGTCGGATGGTAAAGTACCGCCCGATGCCACTATCGATAAATATTATTAATGTCTTCCAAATATAAAAGTTGGTACAGTAGCGTGTATAGTAGTTTGCTTTGCATTAACCTCAAATCTACCAAACAGTCATTTAAATGAGACGGTCGGCAAGTTTATAGCGCAAATCAAAAACGAAAGTAAAGAACTAATTGAACAGGAAATTTCAAAAGAATCAGTATATGATTGAAGAATTAAGTAAATGGGCTACAGGAAACAATATACGAAGATTACGGTGAAATAGTGGCACTTGAAATTGAAAACAACTTATCAAGACAATTATATAAAGAAATGCAAGAGAAAAATATACTATTAAATAGTTTACTAGCGAAAGAAAGACAGAACATTAAAAATGATAAAACAAATATACAACTTATATCCTACGCTGAAGTCACTGTAAACAATAAAACTAAAAACAAAAAAGGGTAATTAAATAAATTGTAATTAAAAAAATTAACAATAATAATAAAACAAATTTAGAGAAAACAGTGTTACATTAGATGGCAGAGGACAAAACAATACAAACTAAAAAGATCACTAAAAGTAAAAATAATGACACTAAAATAATTAATTGTGTAAATAAAGATAGTGCTAATATAATAGAAAACAAATTAAGCAAAAAACTAAATAGCAGAAGAAATTTTAATAATATAGATAATAAGTGTTAAGTGCTACCCAAGCGGAAATAATCACGTGTATATAAATTTTATTTACAAAAAGTAATTCTTCATAATGATTATTAGCTTTTATTAGGTAATATGAAAATCTTATGATGTGTAAATTTTGGACTCTAATAATAGTCAATAATGTATATTAATGTTTCGAAGTTTTTATCGTCATTTTATAAATTTAATAAATGTTTATAAGATTTTATTAAATTTGTATAGATTTTTATTTTTAGGAAATGTCCATACAAACAAAGATGCAATAAAAGCTAGAATATAAATATAGTTATTGGCTTTTAGAACGGTTACATATTTCTTTTTCATGTAAAAACCAAAAAGCTAATCATTATAATTGATTGTAAGTAGTTGATGAAACCTTTTAATATACTTTTTTAAAACCTTTATAAAAACTTTAGTTAAGTATTTTATATATTTTAGAATTTTATTTTTTATTATGATTATACATATTTTTAACATACGCATTATATTTAATCGTTTATTCGCATTGTCGCACATGTTATTTTACACATTATTTTACGGATAAAAACGCAGAAAAATGTTTGACCTACGATGGGATCGAACCAGGGTCCTTCGCATTATAAAGCAGACGCCCCAACCATTACGCTATGCAACGCTTGTAGAACTAAGATTTAAATTTGAATCATAAGTTGCATGGCAATCCATATACACTTGTATTAATTTAACATGTAAAATTTCTTCTATCGTGTAAAGTATTTTTTTAAATTAAGATATAATTAAAAATTCAATATATGGATGCAGAAAAAGCAATGATTAATCGATTAAAACAAACATGTAGTTATAAATTAACAGATAAATTGCAGGTTTCATAAATTTATAGGTTTTTCGACAAAAATTTGGTTTATATCAATTTAGACCAAATCAGTTATAAGCTATTAATGCTGCTAAATATTTTGGAATTTATTTTTTTATTTTGATGCTAACTGGCGGTGGTAAATCTCTATGCCATCAACTTCCTGCTCTATTGACCTCTGGAAAAACAATTGTAGTCTCACCTTTGAAAATTTTAATTATTGATCAAGTACGAAAACTATCATCTTCAGATGTAAGTTTATATTTTATTATTTATTAGAAATGTAAAATTCAATTTTGTAAATTAAAATTTTAGCATTTTGATATTTAATGTAAAAAATAAGTGAAATTTTTTTTTATGTAAGACAATATTAAAATTATATAATTATTAATTTGTAAATTCACATTAATATAACAATTGATTTATTTTTCAGATCAATGTGGTCAACAGGACAAGGAGCTGTGTAGCTGATTATGTATAAATATTAATATATATATATATATATATATATATATATATATTGTCACGGAGAACACTCCGTTTTCCGCACGTGTTTATATTTCGCGCGATTCCGCGGTTCGCGAGCCGAGTTTAATTTCGGCTACGTTACGGCCCCGGGCGGGAAAATACGGTACACGCCGATAGATAGTATAGTCGTGTGCCGTATAGAAAATATAGGCGAGTTCAGGCTAGGCAAGCTAGCTTCTTCCCGCGTTTCCCAGTAGTTCACTTAGCGCCTTAGGAGTGAACACGCGTTTATGATAAGGAGAGTTTTGCGAATCCGCCATTTTGGGACGCGCTACGTCCCTTCGTTCCCGCGTACTTTTTCGTGGCATTTTTTCGGAGTTTTTTGTGCGCGAAGCCCTCACAGTGCAACGGTTTGGTGCGCATCAGCCACGTGAATCGCCAGGAGAGATCGCCGGCCGACGGCGAAAGCACCCAGCACCGGCGACGAAGAAAGATCCGGCGAAGCCGATCAGGGTGACGGCGCCTTTCTGGGTCGCCCAATCTGCTTCCCCGTCTCCGCGTAGCGAGCGAGGCTGGCCAGCCGAACTGCGTAAGTAGTTTAAAACTACGCCTTTGCGCGCGTGTCTCTTTTTTGCTTGCTGGCGTAGGAGTAACCTCCGCCGGTTACTCCTTCCCTTTCAAAGTTAGTTTTTTAGCGGTTTGTGCGAGTGAGAGAGCGCTATCTCTCTCACTCTCGTATACAGGGCGAGAGAGTTGCGTTCTCTCTCGCACCCATAGAAGCATAAGCGCGCGTGAGTGAGAGAGCGGTATCTCTCTCACTCTAGTGGCAGCAGTGCGGGAGAGTCGCTTTCTCTCTCGCACTCGCGGCGTATACGGCGCGCGCGCGAGTGCGAGAAACCTTCATCTCCCACCCGAGTTAGATCGGCGCGAGAGAGTTGCGTTCTCTCTCGCACTCGCGTAGGGCTAGGCGCGCAAGAGTGGGAGAGCGCTTTCTCTCTCACTCCTACGGCGTAGTACGGGAGATCCGTTGTCTCTCTCGTACTCGCAGTAGAAGCGGCGCGCAAGAGTGGGAGAGCGTTCTCTCTCTCTCGCTCCAACGGGCTCCGTGCGGGAGAGTGTTCTTCTCTCTCGCACCCGTACGTTAGACGGCGCGCGCGAGTGAGAAAGGCCTTTCTCTCTCACTCTCATAGGCGTAGTGCGAGAGGCGTTCTTTCTCTCTCGCACTCATAGAATACGCCGCGCGCGGGAGCCGTTCTCGCGCATTATATCGCGTCTCACCGCCTGCGCTCCTCGTACGCGGCAATCACAATTTATTTTGCTTTCTTTTATCTTTGTAATTATTATTGGTACTTACTTTATTATTTATTATTTCGTTTTTTTCTATTAAATTATTTTATTTATATTTTTGATTTGTTTTCCTGTTTTTTTTCTCTCCTATATTATTTTTCCTGTGTTTTTGTTTTGTTTATGGTGCGAGCTTCTCTCGCTTAAATTATTTAATCTTTTTCTTTCTTTTTATTTCACTTACTTTACTTTTCTTTTCATTTTTATTTATTATTTCTGCGACGAGGAGCTTTCAGCTCTCCTCCCGGATACCGCCCTCTCCGAGATCAACTAGCCAGGTGAGGACGACGCACGAGCCGCGCAACGACGATTGCGCGGCGTTGCAACGGGTAAGTTGGGTCCGTAGACCGGCTTCTCGAGCCTGGACCCAGGAGCAAAGTCGTCCGAGACTTTAGCTTCTAACAAGGGGGCGCAGCGGGCATTTTCGCGCCTTTCGCGGATTGCGCGTTCCCCGAAGCTAATTGCTCCTGTGGCAGGTAACGCTAAATCTGCCACCCCGTTACAATATATATATATACAACATTATAAATATCATGTATTATTTATTTAATAAATAAAATAAAAAATTGTTATTTATAAATTAGCTTTATTAATTTAAAATATGAAAAAATGAATATTTTTGAGGTTATGTAGGATGGCACAAAACATTTATTAACGATGGCATCCTGCCAGCACAATGCTATCAATTGCGATCGCAGACTGCCAGCACGTTGTGCTAAGCAGGCTCTGCTGGCAGTCTGCCGTCCAGATGGCATGGCAGGCGGACATCCCTGTGCCATTGCGCATACTCCACGCCGTGGCGTATGTTGCTGGCAGTGTGCTAACACAATGTTATCAGGGAATTCTTGTGGAAATTGTGCAAAATACGGACATAGTGCAAAAAGTGTAAAAACCTTACTACCTGTTAATTGTGTTCCAGAAATCATGTTGCTCGTCAATGTAAAAGTGATTTTCTTAAATACCCAAACTGTAATTTTATTAATAACAAGTATAACAAAAAATTGAATACGAAACATAGTGCAATTGATAGTGAACAATGTGATACATTAGAAAATGTAATTAAATATATAGATATGACTGACTACCCGACTCAGCCTATCTATCAAAGAATTTTTGGTAAGGTAGAGAATATAATTAATACACAAAAGGTAAATAATACGAGGGTCATTTGAAAAGTCCGTGCAAAGTCCGAATGATGGCACCACCGGCTCGTATCGAGGTCATGTTTAGTTAGTAGCATCTCTTGAATGAACACACACCAAGTTGCAGCCATATTGGTCTATTTCTTTATATACCATAACCTTTCCGGCCGAAGGAACGGTCTTCGCCTTTTTTGGTGCAGATTCCCTCTTGGTAACTCATTGTTTAGATTGTTGTTTAGTCTCAGGAGTATAGTAATGTATCCACGTTTCATCCATAGTGACGAAACGACGCTTAAAGTCCTCCGGATTTTTCTAGAACAGCTGCAAACCATCCTTGCAACACTTCACACGATTCCGTTTTTGGTCAAGCGTGAGCAATCGCGGCACCCATCTTGCGGATAGCTTTCTCATGTCCAAATGTTTATGCAAAATATTATGTACCCGCTCAGTCGAGATGCCCACAGCACTAGCAATCTCACGCACCTTAACTCTTCTGTCATCCATCACCATATAATGGATTTGATCAATGATTTTCTGGAGTCGTAACCTCCACAGGCCGTTCAGAACGTTCAGCGTCACTTGTACTCATTGGGTCAGTCCGATAATTATAAAACCACTTATAAACTGTTCTAATCAAAGGTGCAGAGTCACCATAATGTTTATCAAGCTTCTCTTTAGTCTCCTGAGGCGTTTTGCCTTTCATAAAGTAATGTTTAATCACCACACGAAGTTCTTTTCCGTCCATTTCTTGAAAATCACTCGACTTTCTTGATTCACACGAATGCCAAACATAAAGAAATAGACCAATATGACTGCAACTTGGTGTGTGTTCATTCAAGAGATGCTACTAACTCAACATGACCTCGATACGCGCGAATGGTGCCATCTCTCGGACTTTGCACGGACTTTTCAAACGACCCTCGTAATAAAAGTAGAGTGTTAAGAAGTATCTTAGTAGGTACTGTAACCTCAGTATTTAAATCCAAAGTCAAAAAAAAAAAAAAATAATAAAAGTAAACAATGAGATGAATAAGATGAAAACGAAAATCAAAACGAAAGCAAAAATTTATGATATGTTATATTGCAAAATCTATTACTCAAATAACATACAAACATTTAATTACAGAAGTTAGTTAAATTTAATCTTAATCTATTATTTAATTAAATAATAATTTAAATTTATTTCAATAGTAATTTAAAAAGAAAATGCGTAGGATAAAAGTTATATTATGTAAAATATTATGAAAAAATTACCTAGCAGGAACAAACGTAATGACAAAATTATAAAACAACAAAACTTAACATAACTTACGAATATAAATATAAACGAAAGAATAGAGACGAAAAGGATTCAAAAGCCACGACACATTCAGAGCGTTAAACCAGAATGTCTAAGAAATTTCGAAAATTCTACGAGTTTTTATTGCATGATATGAAACATGCCGAATCAAAGAAAAAAACAAGTAAGAATGAACATATTATTATAAAACTTAAAAAGAATTATTCAATACAATTTATTGTAATTAAAAATCTTAATAAAAATTGAAGATAACAAATTAAGCAAAAAGATGCTCGCACCAAGATTATATTATTTAACGCGTCACAATTAATAACACATTTCACGAGGAATCAACAATGAGAATCATGAAAAAATATTATTTATTATAAAAAAGAATTAAGAGTAAAAGGTTGTAGAAAATCAGTATCTCTAGAAAGTCAAAATTCTGACATTCTATCAAGGTTATTAAATAAACCGAGGCTCAAATAAAAATTGATTCTGCATAAATATATAGATGAATAGAGTTTATAACACACACATATAAAAACTGGTTGTAAAATTAAATATTCCAACATTTACCATAAATAAAAAGTTGAAAAACTTGTTAAGAATTTGTTAAAAATAATAGACATATTTCTTAAAATTATGTAATATATTAATTAATTGTAAATAGAATCTTATAAAATTTGAATATTTAGACTCGATCAAGAATCGACGAGGGTCTATAAAGTCAAGCTCGTTTACGATTAAATTAATTTATTTTAAATGCTTAACCAAGTCGTACCAAATTGAAAAGCTTTAAGCTTCTAGCGATTATTTTAAATGTTAGAGTCTAACTTTATTTAAATAAATTTAAGTGTTATTCTATTTCAAAAATTAAATTTTTTTATTTATTTTATTGTATGATTGAAATTAAAAGACAAGAATTACATAATCTCCAGTCGAAGACACTTTACGAGTTGTAACGTCGGTACGTTACTTTTAGACTGATTTTCAGTCTACACTGCAATTTTTGCCGTTTCGAGCCTAAGCAGTGAAGCTTATGGGCTCGGGGTGGCAGAGGAAATTTGCAAGAGTTTTGAGGAGAGGTGTGAAGTGCGGGATTGAGCAGTTGCGAGAGCCTCTCTTCCCAAATCGGAAGCAGGCTCGAGCCCTACTCTGGACGAGGTCCTAACAAAACGTTTTTTGGATCAGAGTAATCGGCCGCTTTTCGGCCAAAACTCTGTAGGAGGATAAAGTTAGATGTAGAAAGAAAAAAAATAGACAGTAATTTTTAAATTTAAACTTACTTTCTTTATTTAAGGTGTCGGTCTAAGAGGAAGAGTCCTCTCTCTCTCTCTCTCTCTCTAGTTCGCTGCTTCTCTCTCTCCGTTTTCTTTTTCTGCTTCTTCTTCTTTTTCTTCTGCTTCTTCTTCTGCTTCTTCTTCTGCTTCTTCTTCTGGGATTATGCCCAAGGAGTTTGTTTTCTAAGTAGTTGCGTGTCCTCGAGTGCTGCCTGAGGTCTGCTGCTTGTCGAAAATCTTGCGCGATATTTATACGTTTTTTTGAAGTAGCTCCGAACGAATCCTTTTTTCGGGAAATTTCTGGAGAGGGTAAGATTTTCGGGCCCCCTTCTTCTCGGAGGGCCTGTCTGAGAAGGCGTGGAAAGCCTCTGTGAGGGTGTGTCGTCTTGAAGTCGGAGAGAGAGAGATTGAGAGGGGGCTGTCAATTTTTACAAAAATTGTATAACAACTTAAAACTAATATTATTATTAATAGGTTATAAATGTTTATTTTATAGTAATAATCTACGTAAAATTTGAACCAGGCTACGAAAAAGAATCGTCTTCGTAGCTTAATTCTAACAATAATTACAATTAGTTAATTCATTTTTAATATTTTATTTAGTTTTGTTATAAAAAAAAAGATTTTATTGGTCTTGTGATGTTTAAGTTTTCCTATTATGTTAGCACCTATATAATTTCAAAAATTCTCTTTACAAAGAGTTTAAGTTAAATATATGTTTCTATAATTGTCTGTATCTTATTAGAAATAATGATAATTGTCACCTTTTTTATTGAATTAATATAAACTAAATTTGACCAAAATATCATAGTAGTAGTTTGCTATGCGTATTGTATTTTAGCTTTACGTGTAAGGTATAATTTGACATCATTATTACATAAAAGTTATGACAATTATAAAAACGACTTACAGTTTTAATCTTATTGCTTGATTCTGACTATAATTTTTAATTATAATTTTAAAATAATATTTTTTTTTTTAACATAATTAATAAAAAGAATAATTTTAACTAGTAAGTTCTAAAATATAATTCTAAAATAACCTTATAATAATTAATTCTAATATAAATTTGAACCTAAATATACTTTTAGCTTAAGAGTAACAAAAAAATTTTATTCTTATTAGGAGTTTCGGTAATGTTAATTTTACAAAACATTTTGTTTTTATACTAATCTTAAAATTAAATTAATCCTTACTATGTATAATAATATTTTTTTTGTATTTAGGTTTTACATAAAACGTATAATTACATATATTTTTTTATTTCATGCGCGTTTTCTTTCGCATAATTTTTTATTTAAATGTAAAAATCAACTTAAATTCTAATGCGCGTATTAGCTTAAACTTAAACATGTGTTCCTTTTAATAAAAAGATAAAACGATTCCTTTATAATTCAAATTATCTTAAACGTTTATAAATTTTATTAAAGCAAATTAATGCATAGGAAAATTTATTACATGTGTTTTTTTTTATCTTTTTATTTCAAAAGAAAAAATAGAAAATTATCTTGTTATTTTGTTCAATGAAAATGAACATAGTCAGGCCGTGGTAATAATTTGCTATCGTGAAAGATTGTCGTAGATATTTTTTTTGCATAATTCTTTTTATAATTCATATATATTTTTTTTTTATATGTATGCAATTTGAAAGAAAAATCGGCTGTATTATTGTAAAGTAAAATTCAATTAAACTTGAAGATAGTAGTTATGTTATTTTTATGAACGTACATGTTCAATTTTATTTGACAATAATTTGCCTTTTATAATATAAAAAAAATCTAAATTCGTCGTGAATAATACAAGAAGCAGGAGTTCGTAGTATTTTGGTGAAATAAATTGTATAACTATTAGAAACTTATATTTTTTTGAATTTTAAATTATTTATAAAATTTAAATTTTATTTAATAAGAGATTTTATGTAATATTTTGTATGTAATTTTTTATGTTTTTTTCTTTGGGGTTTTAAATAATTATTTTTAAGTTTTATATAAAAATATACCTTGTGAGGTATTTTTGAAAATCGCAATTCTTATACTTTCCATTAAACATTGTACCTTTTATTTTATTTAAATATTATCCAATATATTTCTGGTTTAAGGGGGGGGTATGGTTTTGAGGGTTCAAAAAAAGTGATTTTTTTTTATTGCATATTATGAAAGTATAGTAACTCAAGAATGTTGTCTGTTAATATGAAGTCAATCGGAGCAAAACTCACAAAGATATAGCTTTGGAAGTAGGCGTGTCTCGAACGACTACCTGAGCTGTAACCGCTCAGCGGAAAGGCAGCTGTTTCTCAATCTCTTTTGTTATTGTCCCTAAGCAGTTTACAGAAAGGTCTTAGACAAGGTCGTTGTAACGGTACCTGGTGTTGGTTCATTTTCGAAGCAGACGCGGAGTGTAACCCGGCATTGATGATTCTATGTGAGTAAAATAAAAAATAAATAGCTTACTAAGTTTTATCAGGGTCTTTTCGCTACGAAAAACTTTAAACGCGTTTTTCTCAAATCGATGTTTTTTGAGTCGGTGCACTCTGTAACTCAAAATCTATTCAACCGATCGTTCTCAAATTTTTTACAGTATTTCCTTACATAATTCATGAGGTAACCCTGTTGAGATTTTTTCGTTTTTGATTTTATTTTTTTTATTAATAACAACAATAGTCATGAATTCAGGCCAAAAATCGGTATTTTCACTTTCAAGTCTTGTAAAAAGTTCAAAAATATAAAAAAAATGGAAAAACTCGACAGGGATACCTAGAGGGACATAAAAATTGAAAGAAAAACTTTGGTTATTTCATTTCAGATGATCCAGTGCTGAGGTATGACGTGCATCGCAAAATGTATTTTTTCTGAGGCGCCTGCGAAGAATTGCTGCCATTCGGTCAATTTTCAATATTTTTCAACCAATATTTCACAGAATATAGTTCAATAACTACTCTTTAATGTATAATAATTAGAAATAAATTTACTTTTACCGTACGCCCAAAAAAAAATCTCTAAAAACCTGTTTTTTTCTGCCTTCAAAACCCTACCCCCCCCTTAAAATAGTTACTCAATTTATTTACCGAGGTCTTCTTAGTAATCTTTTTATTGTTTTATTGCGCTACCTGCACAATGTATCGGTAAGTAAAGGTTGCAGTTATAATTTGCGATAATAAAACAATTAAAAAATATTGCATAACATTATAATTGTATTACGCAGGGAAAGTTCGAAAAAAAGAAAATACGTATTTTAGATAGAAAAACTACGGGTAGAAAAAACGGTGTTTATGGGACAGTTTTATGTTTTTCGGCGCCGAGTTGACGTGCACGTGCTTGGCCTAGTGTCCTTTCGTTAGACTCAAGTGCATGTACCATTTTTTTTATCGTTCCGGGAAAACTCGTAAACTCTTGGCCCACGCTTAGGGTCTCTTTCACAACGGTCTGTGTCAATAGCCCGCGCGTTAAGTAAGTTTTGGAGGGAAAAATTTTCATTGGAGGAAAAAATTTACTATAGTTCGACACAAGTGGTCGATGAGATCAAAGCGCTTTCCCGCTAATCGGCAAGGGCAGGAAAGAAAAATAAAGCAGAGAGAATACTTATCGACTTAACACAGGAAAAAAAAACGGAGGTCGTTTACCGACGTTACAAAGTACTGCAGGTGTCTGAGTATTAGTAATATTGTAATTTTAAGATCAATAATTATATGCTAGATCAAATAGTATGTTATATAATTATTGATCTGACCGAGGATTCTTAGGCATATCGGCACTGTGTCACATTGCACTGGGATGTGGTGTCGGTCTATTAAAACAAGATAAAAAAGCCACTTACTAATTCTATTACTGAATAAGTATGTCTAATTTAAAACATATATACAACACATCGTTCAATAAGTCCCGAGACTAACCCAGAGATGGTGCTAGTAGTACCAAATTGGCCACGTTTCAATAGAGTGCGAACCTTTACATGAAACGTGTAAAAATTTCACGTCGATCGGATCACAGACAGCAGAGTTATCGATAAAACATTGTTTTTTAATGGGTAAAAACCCCGTAGAAGCCCAGCAATGACTTGAAAAACATTACCCGGACTCCTCTCCATCCAAACCAACGATTTGTCGTTGGTATGCTGAGTTTAAACCTAGTCGTACGGACACAAACAATGCGGAACCATTGGGTAGGCCATTGGAAGCCGTTACACAGAAAAATGTGAGTGGAGTGTTAAAAATTGTAATGAAAAATCGCAAAGTGAAGGTCCGTGAGATTGCAGAAATGACACAGATATCATGTGGAAGCCTATTTACAATCCTTCATGAAAAATTGAGCATGAAAAAGGTTTTTTCCAAGTGGGTGCCGCGATTGCTTTCAGTGGAACAAAAACAGCAATGAGTCGACGATTCAGAGAGCTGTTTATCGCTATTTACTCGCAATAAAAAGGATTTCCTGCGTCGATACGTGACCATGGATTAAACATGGATACATCATTTTACTCCGGAGTCGAATTGGCAATCATCTGAGTGGCGCATGGCTAGCGAAAGCCGCCCAAAGCGTCCAAAAACGCAGCAGTCTGCTGGCAGAATCATGGCGTCTGTTTTTTGGGATACACATGGAGTACTTTTAGCTTGTTGTTATTGGTTGCAACAGAATGGCGTGTCTGAAATGGGTTAAGGTGTTTTATTTGGTATTTCGGGTGTATTATCTAAGTCTTCTGTGTCGGTATCACTGGTCGTTTCGTAAGTAATCTTATTATTTAGTGTTAGGGGAGTTGGATTCTTTGTGTTACCAGGACATTGTTGTTCTAACTGTGCAATTCGCTGTTCCATAATGTCGTCGTTGAAAGTCTAGTCATCGTAAGGGTCTATAGTGTTTAAATATTCTTGAGATTCGAGATCTACTATGTCTTTTTCAGAGAAATTATTATCTCCGAGGGTGTTGTCCCTGCTCATTAGCAGTTCATCAGAGTTGTGGCCATATCGGTTATATATTCTGTCAGAAATTCTTCCTAGAGACGCGTTGAAATTTCTCCAGTCTCCTATTGTTTCTTTGTTTCTTGAAACCTCGCCACTTAATTCTTTATTTAATGTTTTGGGTCTTAAACCCTTAGATGAACCTTGCGGATTGTCACCATGTTCTTCTTCCTGGTTTTCTTTAGTCCCGATGACCTCTTCGGTTTTACTTCCTGAGTCTGCGGTCAAATTGGTAAATTATCTCCTACCCGGTGGTGCTGCGAGTCAGTATCGAAATCCGATTCTTCAGTGGTTTCTTCCCGCAGCCCGCTTCTCCTAAGGTCAGCGCGCGGTGGCACTGCATATGTGTCCGTGTCGGTATATATTGACTCTGTACACTTCGACATTGATTCTGATCTGACTCTAATCTCGGCCTCCGTAAGTGGATTTGTCGATACTGACCCTTGATCTGATGTTATCTCATCCTTTCTGGTCTCTTCTAACCTAAGCATTTTATTGGGTATATTGACCAGTTTAGTAGGGAACTTCTGAGTACAGGGACAAACAGATGGATTCATAGATAAGGGCTTACAGATACTTCCTGATGCTTTGCAGGCTGTCGCTCTTGAATTGCAGGGATCATTATCTGAGCCTCATTTAGTCTTAGCTCTAGTTCTATGAGCTACGGTACTGTGATCTAGATCGGGAGGTGTTTTAGCGGTCTTTGTACTAGGTAGCCTTCCTCACCCTCAACTTACTGTTGCCAGACCAGGCACGTCCTTGGCAGGGAGGCTTACTGATCCTTGAACCTTTGGCTTTTTTTCTAACCTTAGCTGAAATGCTAGCTTTTTCAATACTAGTATTCTGAGCTGCAGTAATTTATCATTGATCTCTTGCTTAGTGACGTCTATTACTGGATCGCAAGACAGAGCGTCCACATTACTATTTAAACGTCCAGGTTTGTACTTGAAAGTATATAGATAGATACCTGGTGAATTTAAACATCTATCGCATTAGTCGCTGTCCAGGATCAGTTCTATTATGCATCCAGTTCAAAGGTTTATGATCTGCTCGCCAGACGAATTTTCTTCGCAGTAAATATGGTCGAAATTGGTGCATGGCATATAACGCGGCTAAGCATTCTTTTCCTGTAGTACTATAATTTACCTCGGCCTTATTTGGGGTTCTTGATGAATATGCCACAGGATGATCGAATCCGTTCAGTTCCTGGCTTAATACCGCTCCAATTGCGTGGCCAGAGGCGTCAATTGTTATTGTAAATTCCTTCTTAAAGTCCGGATAAATTAAAATAGGGCTTTTACATAAGCGCTTTTTTAGCAACTCAAAATTTCATCCTGTTGTGTTCCCCAGTAACTACACTGCTGGCCTTTTTTTAAAAAGTCGGATAGTGGCTTTGCTATTTTTAAGAAATTTCCTATGAATCTCTGATAGTATACTACCAGGCCCAAGAATTGTCTAATGTTATTTATCGTCGTTGGCTTTAAAAATTTTTTTACTGCCGAAATTTCGTTGGGTTCTGGCTCAACCTCTCCTTCATTGATCACATGCCCTAGGTAGGGAACTTCACGTTGTAAAAATTTATTCTTGTCAGGTTATAGAACCAGTCTAGTGTCTTACTTTTCTATTGTGGTCTTGTAGGTCCCTGGCGTATCATATTATATCATCGAGGTATACCAGCATTTCGGTGTTTTGAAGCCCCTTCGAGACGTTATCCATTAGTCTCTGAAAGATAGCGGGTGCGTTTTTTAACCCATCTGGCATACGCACGTATTGATAGTGTCCATTCAGGGTAGTAAATGCGGTCTTGCATTTGTCTTCCGGTTTCATGGGTATTTGTTGAAATCCACTAGCCAGATCAAAGTGCGTAAAATAACTTGCTCCTCCTAATTTATCTAAAATATCTGCCATATTAGGTAAATGATATGCATCTCTTATAGTCTTCTTATTTAATTCCCTGAAGTCAATAACTATTCGCCAACGAGGGTTACCATGACTATCTGGTTGTTTTGGGATTACCCAGATTGGGAAGGACCAGGGTGAATTCGAAGGTTCTATTATGCCATCCCCTAGTTTTCTTTTATTTAGTCACCTATGACTTCTCTATGTTTTAGGGGGTGTCGATATTGCTTGGTGTGTATGGATACATTATTTTCTATTAGTACCTCGTGCTCTACCTTATCGGTGAAAGGAAGGGGGTCCCCTGGCAATAAGAATACATCGCAGTACTCATGTATTATTTGATTCACGCTTTCCTTTTCTTCTTGATTAAGGTGACCAACTCAAATTGAACTTCGGAGTAGTTGAGCTCGTTCCCATCGCTGATCTATTCGATTGGGAGAAAGTTCCGGCTCAGTATCGGTGTCAGGGTCAAATTCAGGGGTAACATATTCAAAAGGCAGAATTCCTACAGGGTCTATGTTTACGCAGACTTCTTCTTCTTGGGTGTTTATTGCCATCACCCGGCAAGAATCATGGTCATTTCGTACTATTCCCTCCCCTTTATATTATATACTTGGTTGTTGTTGAGTTCTAACTTAGATAAATATCCTTCCTTTAACTCGCTGGGTTTAATACTTATCTAGGGCTCTTGCCTATTTCTCCCAAAAGTATATTCTTATGTTCAAATGTCTCTGGGCTGATGGTCGATTGGTCTAGATCTTCCTGATTTTCTATGAATAATTTACTCATGAACGTTTCAGATAAATCACTGTGCTCCTTGCAAGGGTTACTTGTTTTATATATTTCTCGGGTCTTCTGTTTATGTCGGTCATTCATTGATTGGAAAGGGATGGGATGCACAACATCCCCGCTTATCATAAATGCCTTGTTATGATATGATATAACGGCTTCCTCCTTTTTTAAGTAACCTTGTCCTTTTATCCCATCTTGGTCAATTTTGAATTTATCGGTCACAACACGAAATTTGTCCGGTGAACTCTGTATAGTTAAATAGATAGTACCTTAGGTTTTTATGGTCTTATCCATGATGCCGACTAGTGTGTTCACATCGTCTACATCAATTCTGAGATCAGGATTTAAGGAACTGAGTTTTATTGGGTTAACCGAAGCTCCGTTATCTATCATAAAGATTAACCATGGTCTTCAGCTTTCGCGGATTCGCAGCCTCATTACCGAGGGTTCGTCATCTCCTAAATCTTTTTTTCGAGGTCTTGTACACGTTTTAATTTGCTTAATGGTTTCTGTATTTTGGTTTTGACCTGTAAGACCTGTCCTCGAAGCTCGTCTCTCGTTGTCGGGGACTCTTTCCTCCTTGTATACGGGGTCGGTTCAGGGTTGTATGGGCTTGGACTCATCATCGGGGTCTCCTGACGAGCCCCTATTGAGTTTAAATTACCCTCTGTTGATCTTGCTTCCTGAAGAGCATTACTAGCTGGCCTTCTCCAAGATTCATTAGGCCACGGTTGCCCTGCCGGGACTCGATTCCACGGTCCACTATAATTAGTCCGTGTTCGGTAGTCGCTTTAGGTGTACCTATTGTCATTCATTGTAGCGTAGCTGGTAATTAGAATATTTCGGTCAAGGATAATCATTTATAGGGTTATATTAGGTGTAGTAAAAAGGAATTCATTATTTTTGCATTAAATTGAAGGTTTTATTTAGCATAGATAGAATGATACGATTTAGGTCAAATATGCATCGTTTTGCTCGATAACTTGTTGCCATTTTGAAGGTAATTTCATAATGCCCCTCTCGTAGAAACCCTTGTCCCTATTGTCAAAAAACTGGGACAATCAATTTTCACAATCTTCTCTTGAGGCAAATTTTTCACCTGCAAAATCATTCGTCATAGACAGGAACAGGTGGTAATCACTTGAAGCCAGGACCGGACTATAAGGTAGATGCATAAGAACTTCCTAACCAAGCTCCCAGAGCTTCTAGCGAGTCACTATCGATGTATGCGGCCTGGCGTTGTCCTGATGGAACACAATTCCTCTCCTGTTGGCCAGAGCTGGCCGCTTCTGGGCGATTGCTTCTTTCAGACGGTCAAATTGTTGATAGTACAGGTCCGAATTAAGAGTTCGGCCGTTAGGGAGCAGCTCATAGTAGATGATTTTCTGCCAGTCCTACCAAACACACAGCAATACCTTCCTGACTGTCAATCCTGGCTTGGCCACCGTTTGTGCCGGCTCACCGCGATTTGACCACGACCGTTGTCGCTTGACGTTGTCGTAAGTGACCCACTTTTGATCACCAGTAACTATCCGCTTCAGAAATGGATCGATATTGTTGCGATTCAGCAGCAATTTGCAGATGGAAATTCAGTCCATGAGGTTTCTTTGCGATAACTCGTGTGGCACCCATACATCGAACTTCTTTTTGTATCCAGCCTCATTTAAGTGGTTCTAAACGGTTTTTTGTGCCATGTTTAGCTTCTGGGCAATTGAAACAGTGCTTACGTGACGGTCGGTCTCGACGATTCCCATTATTTTATCGACATTTTCGACAATTGGCATTCCAGAGCGTGGTGCAACTTTGACATCAAAATTACCGGAACGGAATCGACGAAACCAAAATTGCGCGTGATTGGCTGTTACAGTATCAGGGCCATAAACACTATTCACATTTTTAGCTGCCTGGCTTGCGTTTTTGCCTTTATCAAAGAAAAACTGTAAGATATGGCGTATTTTCTCTTTGTTGGTGTCCATCTTTGACGCGTGCTAAAAAAAAAAAAAACTGAGTCAAGCAATCACAAAACTGTATCAGAAGCTTTTTTAGTATGAAATCTTATCTTTCTAACGCCATCTAGTGTAACCTGTTCGCACTTTTACAACGGGAGATACAGACTACTAAAGCCATCTATTGGCAAAATAATGGATTACTTTTTACCAAACCTAATATAAACGTAAATCGTTATTATATTGAGCGTAGTATTTATTCTTATTATTTTGCGGGTACTGCTCCAGGGGTCCACTCGAACGTTTGTGACTTCCTATGGGTGGAAAGTAGTAAGTTGGACGGTAATGTTTTTGTTGAGAATATTTCATCCTACCGTCGTACTGTGTTGGCCCATATCGTCTATTTGAATTGAAGTTATTACTTCTGCTAGACCGGGAGTGCCTGCTACCTTGGTCTTCTGGAAAAGATCTATCGCTTCTACGTTAAATTGAACTTGATAATTTATCGTCCTCTTCATCTTCTTTAATTGGTCTATGACTAGGTTTTTGAACAGGCGTTGTTGAACTGTCTTCCCCTGCACTTGGCCATAGTGCGGCCAGGCTTTCTACAATTATGGCATGATAGTGCGGTATTTTGGCTTGGCCGAGTGCGGCAGCTCGCGGCAGTGTGCCCGGATCGGCAGCACGTTTAGCAAAATAACTAGGCTCGCGCTTCTATTGCTGGATTTGGTTTTTCTTGTTTTTAGATTGTCTGCACTCGCTGGCCACGTGACCTGGTATACTGCATAATTGGCAGACAACTGCGGGTGGTGGCTTAGATCGGCATTGCCCGACTTCATGGGATATTTGGCATTTTTCGCTCGGGTAACATTGATTTGCAGCGTGCCCTGGTTTGTTGCATAATTGGTAGGTGAGGAAGGGTCTTCTTATCTTGTTGTTTTACCGAAAACATTGGCTTGTCGAGTGGTTAGTCTTCTCACAGAATTTTCATTTTTCTGTTTCTCTTTTGCTGCAGTAGGAAATATCATGGGTATCTTCTTTGCAGATTCGGTAAAAATGAATTTGGCGTTTATAGGTGGGTTTTTGGTCTTTGATTGCCCTATGGTGGTTTGCCCTATCTTCTAACATTTTTCGATATCTAACGCATCCTTTATGACCCTGGTGATGTGGATTTTTTTGTCCAATCTTTGCTCTATTTGCGGTTTAAATCCTCTCCAAAAGCATTCTATGATGCTACTTTTGGTGTCTCTTTGAAATTCAGGCGAAATGGTGCCTGTGTTTCCCTTCTGTGCTTCTAGAATTCTGGCAGTTAGATCTCTAAACTAATTGGCAAAAGCTATCACACTCTCTTCATCTGTGATATTCACTGCCTAGTCTTCCTAGGAGCCACTGTACGTTTGGTTTCTTGGCGAAGGTTGTTCTTAAATTGTCTTTGAATTATTCCACGGTAGTTCAAGTACGATTGTTGTGACACCTCCGCGCTTCACCAGATAATCATGTTTTAAGGAGCTTGGTTAGGCTGGCTTCTGCTTCGGGATTGATTAACCCTTTCGCGTCGTCGCAGCCATCCAAGAAATCGTTAAGCGGGATATTGGTGCCGTCATATTCTGGAACGAGCTTTATCGCGTCGTTAAGTGAGATGGTATTGTATGATGGTAATGTCATTGTGGAAATGGTTCGGCCGCTGGGGCTTAAATTTCTTATAGGCGGTCTCAATGTTTGATTGGGATCGTCGACGCTGGAATTATTATCTTTATTGACACTATATTCCGGTAATCCTCGTAGGTTAAGGGCGACTGCTTCTTCATCTTTTAACGTTGAATGTCTTGGTCTTAGCATATCGTTCAGATCATCCGAGTCGTTTTGCAAAGAACCGCGACTTTCCCCGTATGGGTTAAAGGCTTCGACTTCGTTTCTCAATTCCTCGCTGCTCTAGGCTTGTTCTCGAGTTATTCGTACTCGGTTTATAAGTAGGGGTCGATCTTCGTGAGTTTTGATGGTTCGACGCGGCGCGAGAGGGAGTCGAAAAACAACTTAAGCAGCTTGCTCTTGCGAAAGCTTCCAAGAGCTTTCAAACTGTCAGCGTTAACGGGCTGTTTCAAAGGCGGAAAGTACGCATTCCTTATGATTTTTATCTTCTCCTCGAAGGGCAATTTGGTGAATTCTGGTTTTGAGTTCGAATGACCTTTTGCGAGGGAGTTACGGAGGTATTATCGTTTTTAATTTTTTAAATTCGGTTGATAACCATGTTTTCCCGTTTTTCTCCGCGAGTTCTTTATAATGGGACTTTCGCTGTTTTTGCGAATAGTTTTTTATTTTTCTGGTGGTATACCCGGCGCTCTCCACTCAAAAGTGATAAAAGAAAGCAATTTATTTGATCGGATTTGGAATTCAAAAGTTTGTTTATCATATGGTAAATTTCATTGGTATATATACTGGGTTGTTCAAAAAGTTTTGAAAGCGGAAATGAAGATACTTTTTTTAGTTGGTGAAATCACTTTTATTGCTCAGTATAATCTCCCATAAGTTCAATACACTTGGTCCAATGGTCTTCCAACTTGTTTATCCCATCATGGAAGTGCCTTTCTGCAAGGCCTGCAAAATACTCCTCTACGACGGCTATAACCTCTTCGTTTGATAAAAAATGCTTCCCACGAAGGAATTTCTTGGGGTGTGGAAACAGCCAGAAGTCAGAGGGAGCTAAATCAGGCGAATAAGGTGGATGCTGCAACAATTCGTACTTTAATTCGGTTACTTTAGTGATGGTTTTTTGAGCTGTGTGAGCGGGTGCATTGTCTTGATGAAAAATGATTTTTTTCTTGTGCAAACCGGGTCTTTTTTCACTAATTTTTTCATCCAATTGGTCCAAAAGGTTACAATAATATTCAGAATTTATTGTTTTGCCAGTTTGGAGATGATCTACCAACAAAATCCCATTTGCATCCCAAAAAACTGACGCTAATACCGTCTTCGCCGATTTCTGGACACGAACTCGCTTTGGTGCCGAAGTGCCTGGTTAACACCACTCTTTAGCCTCTTGTTTTGATTCAGGGTCATGATGGTAGACCCAAGTCTCATCCATAGTGATAAATCGACGCAAAAAATCCTTTTTATCCTTTCGAAAACGCTCCAAATGTTGCTCAGAAAGTCGCATTCGAACGTGTTTTTGTTTCATTGTGAGCGAATGCGGCACCCATTGTGCATAGAGCTTTCTGAAACCCAAAACTTCATTTGAAATATGACTCACACTGCCTAATGAGATGTCTAGAGCCTCTACTAAATCTCTCTCGGTCAATCGACGATTTTCCAAAACCATATCCTGTACTTTTGCTATGAATGCTGGTGTTGATGCACTTTTTGGACGTCCTGAGGGTGGATCGTCTTCAACGCTTTTTCGACCACGTCTAAACTCTAAAACCCATCGATGCACAGTTGGAAATGAAGGAGCAGATTCCTTTAACACTTTCACCATTTTTGTATGAATTTCCGTTGCTAATAAACCTTCGAAAACAAAGAATTTTATCACTGCACCATATTCGGTTTTTTCCATTGTAAAAAAAATACACTGACACGTCAACTTCAAATGGCTTGTAAACAAACAATGAATCGACAAAGTGGAATGAAACTTTGGGTATGTTTATATGAAAGATGAAATATTAAAATGGCGTAAAAATTTTGGTTCTTCTACTGCTTTATAGATGTCGCTTTCAAAACTTTTTGAACAACCTAGTACAATATATTTTTCTTATATTTTTTGTTAATCGTTATTACTGTTACATTTATATTAAGTGATTTTTTACTATATTTTTCTGATTTTGTCCGTTTGTTTATTTATTATTTTAATTATTCGTTTATTGCTTTATTTTAAATAACTCGTGTGATTTTATCGTGTTTTTCTTTCTTTCCCTCCCTTTTTTTTATTTGCTTTACTTCTGCTTAATATGACTTTTTTTCTTTATTATAATATGTATTTATTTATTTTTAGTAAATGATTGGGTCGTCGCTCGCGAATTAGTCGACTTCGCTCCCTAACGTTTCGATTTTCGTGTAGACGTTCCTTCGGTCTCGGATATAAAATCCTATATGCGACCCTAAAAGCCAGCGAAATTTTGCTGTTTCTGAAAAATTCGGACTTGGTTTTGGTTTAAAATTTGGATGTCTTTCGAGAGATTGGTTAAACGAGCGCGTAATCTCGAATTTTCGTATACCAATCGTTCGATTAGCTGTTCCTTTTGTTGGTCCGCGAATTCAAGTTTTTGCACGCAGTTACTCTTTTCCCGGATCAGCGTATATAAATGTGCCTTAGTGAGTCTTTCTTGAAAAAGCGATATCATTTGTATACAATTTTATATTAGTTTGTTAATAGTTATTTGATTAGTTATATGGTTTATTCGAAAAAGAATATTCATTTACTAAAAATTTATTTGGACATTTATTTATTGTTTAATAGTTTTTCCAGTTGTTTGATTATTTGTTTAGTTATTTATTAAGATAACAAAATAAAATACTATTATTAAATTAAAATAAAATGATTATTTTTTCAGTTATTTATTTAAATCTTGTTGTTAATATTTTGCTTGTTTTGAAAAACTAAATAATTAAATATTTAATTACAACAAGTTTTAATACAATATTATCATGTAACATATATGTGTTTGGATCTAGAAGGAATTTTTTTTTATTTTCAATTTGTTTTTTCCTCATATATTATTCACTTGTGGGGTCTTTTTTTTTTTTTTTTTTTTTGATACTTCTTTTTATATTGTATATTTACTCAATTAATTAATAAATTATTAAATTATTCACTTAGTTATTTATTTATTTATTTAAGGGAGGAGAATATTTATTCGTTTTTTGATTCAATATTCTCTTTGTATCTGTTTATGTATGGGAAAATCACTCAATTTTTATGTTATATTTCAGTCGTTCGTAAGTTTCGTGTCTTCTGCCTGTCCGCAATCATTGTTCGTTAAAGTTTTTGTTTTTGTCGCATTTTTTCCTCGCTTCATTTATTATTTTAATTTTATCATTATTGTTTCTATTTTATTGTTTAACATTATTTCTTTATTCTATTTGTTATTTATTTACATATTTTATTTTTCCTTTTTTTCTTTCTTATCTAATTTCACTTCTTTTTTATTTATTTGCTTATTTTTTCTTTGATTTATTTATCACTTTTCTTTATTTTATTTTATATTATTATTTATTTCTTATTTTTTTCTTTTTATTTGTTTCTTTTATTTCATTATTCATTCATTTATTTCATTTTATTTTATTCATATTATTCGTTTATTACATTTCATTTTATTTACTTTTATTACTTTATTTACTTCTTTTTATTATTTTTTGTATGTATCATTCATCATTTCTTTATTTATTCGTACATTTTTAATTCATTTCTTGCTTTAATTCATTATTTCATAATATCTTACTTTTATCATTTATCTTTTATCACTTTATTTTTTATTATTTTAATTTTTTCGCTTATTTTATTATTTATTTATTGATCTTTTATCATTTCATTCGTTTCATTCATTCGTTTATTATTCATTTACTTCATTTTTTTTTATTTTTTCTTTTCAATTATTCATTATTCTTTTTTATTTCATGTATTACTCATTTACTTATTTCATTTTATTATTCATTATCATTTATTTATTTTGCAATATTTTCTTTTTTATGATTTTTTTAGATTTCACTTTGCACCAGAGTAAGAGGTAATTTAAAGACCGAATGTGCCGTCCGTCCACCGCTTAGCAATGTGGCAGCGATTCCAGAGGAAGCTACAACTAATGTAACATTATGGTCTCTGCGAATTTGGGCTAGAAGCAAATTAAGCAAAAAAGTTTTTCCTGTACCACCCAGGGCATTAAATGGAAAAAAGTCCGCCTTTACCACTTTCAACTCGTCGTAATATTTTGTAATAAATCTCTCTTTGCTCAGGTAGGAGACGCAGCACAGTTTCGCATACGTGAGTGTTTAATTTGGTGGTATCATAGCTTAGCTCTCTTATCAAATCGTCTGACAGCTCGTTTCTACGCCGCGGTGTGGGCATACCAAAATCCAAGGGCGTCCATAGGATTGTGTCCAGGGGGGGGGGGGGGCAGAATGTTACTTACTAGAACTTTCAATTTGCCCGTAGTGTGAATAACTCGACTTTTATTGTGTATTCACACATCTTTTAGTAATAAGCTTTTTCACCACGGCAAGGTAGATGTATAGTAGAGAAAGGTCTTTTTTATTTTTTTTTTTAATTTTTTTTCTTAACTTTCTTTTTTATATGTATATTTTTTTTTTTATTTTGTATTCTTTTTATCTATTTTTCTTATTTTTTCTTTTGGAATCTCAGAAAGCGTTCTCGTTATCTATTGAATCTCATTAATTCGGATTCCGAATAAAAAATCCATTAATGACTCCGAATTTCGGAATCATTAATATATAACTTTTAATTTTCTATTGCCCGGTTTCGGTTTAAATTTTTAATCTTTGGCAGGAATGTCAGGCGAAAATAGAAAAACCAATCTTCTTTCATCTTGGCCGAATTTATCTATAACTTTTTGGATGAAACTGTCTTTGTCTTCGTTGATTTTTTTTCGGTGTACACTAAGCATGCAAAGACCACTAGTTCGAGATTCTGACATTGTGGATCTAACCCATGTTTTGACACGTCTTAGTGTACTAAAAGATCTGTCTATAGTCGCCGTGGTAACTGGCAAAGTTAGCGATTTAATAAGCAGTGTTTTAATATTGGGCAAGAACTCTGCTTTCTTCAACATTGCTTCAGAAGTAGACAGATCAGATGTAGATACGACGTCGTACCATATAAGACCCTCAGGGAGTAAGGCTTCTGTTCCATGCGTTCGTTCAATGTCTTTTAACGACACTTTAAACTGCTCCTGGCTTAGTTATTTTAAGTTGAGATGGACGGAGGCTGAACAGATTGAAAATTTTAGTATTTTCTTCGGAAAATCTTATGTTTAGTGAACTTGTAATCGAATCGATGTAGGGTGAAAATAATGACAATTTGTAATACTTGAGTGGAATTTTCTACTTTTGTAGGTATTTGATTCACGAACAATTCATCTGGCAACCATTTTTGTTTACCTCTTGTAGTTTTCTCAGAATATTGAAAAAACCCAAAGAAAAACAATTTTTTTATCTAAATATTTAAAAAAAACGATGACGCAGGTTCCAGTTTATGACCCACAAGATGAGAGACCTTTTTTATTAGATTCCTCTAGATATTCCAATTGAAAAATCGCGGTTAAAAGTTTTTCGATTTTTATCCCTCTTTTTCGGCTTGTTTTCCTGGACTCCTTTGTTAACGCTCTCTTTTTCCATTCCTTTGTGCGTCCGAACTTGGGAGAAAGTAGGATTACTATTTTTATTTTTTTATTACTATTACTAAAGGTTACTTTTTTTTAATATTACTAAATTACTTAAAACTTAATCACTAAAAACCTATTACTAAAGGATGGTTCTTTAAGGGTAAAGAGGGTCGTGAAAAATTTTGTAGTGACATCAACTTCTGTACCTTTAATGGACCAAAATTTTGGTTTAAATCAATGTATATAATTTATATACATATAAAACTTGTTACACTATAAAATATTCTAAGCACATTTTTGTTTTATCTGAAATTGTGGAAAAAAAACCTGCAATGCCAGGCGGCCAGGGGGGGGAGGGGGGCAAGTGCCGGTTTTGCCCCCCCCCCCTGCTGACGCCCTTGCCAAAATCGGACAATGTCTTTCCAGAAATTGTTATTATTTAGTCCTCAATAAGCCCCAATACCTCATTAAAACAAAGACCATCGTTGACCTGATCCATTCTTTCAAATCTGTGCATGATGTTCTCTGATAACGCAGGTTTCAACTTGTGCCATGGTTGCAGACGATTGGATAAACCGCAAGTGCATATCAATATGGCAAACAGCTGTCTTATTTGCGCCGGTGAGCAACACAGCACGGCCTCTTCTATGGTGGCGTCCCAGTGGTTATCATCTTCCAACAACCCTATCTTCTCACACATCTGCCGATAAGTTGCCAATTCCTGGCCGTCAACTGTTTGTAAATTCAAGAAGTTAGTGGGACCCCTTATTACATTCAGCAACATTCGCAAACAATAACATTCAAAGTTGCTAACGTGTACAGTGTAAATGCGGCCTAGAGCGTCTCCAACCTTGACACCTGGCCAGCCATCGACAGGTGTTCCTTGTAAACGACGTTTCCATTTCTTCCACACCGCATTTCAAGTATAGTAGCGAGGCACGTTAATGTAAAGTAATGTTTTTTTAAACGCGTCACTTTGGCGCAACAGGAAAAATGCAGTTAGTGTCGTTTTAGGTAGAGCTGCCAATTTCTCTCTAAAATTATTTTCAGTAAAGTAAATCCTCTCATTATTGGGTAGATAAATCGCGAGATAAGTGACAGTTGGGTGTCTCTCGTGCAGAGGCAGACCTAAGATCTGCCAGGCTGCTTCGTTACTACTAACATATCGGCCGGCTCTAAATGTTTGCCACTCATCTTTTGGATCAATGTTTACATTCCCTTGCTGGCGGATGTTAAAAATAGCCTGGTTGCTACCTTTATTAATATATTTACAGATATATCTTATCGCCTGCACCGTATTACAAAACTCAACATTTATATGGAAATTGAAAATTTTAGATAGAAGAGGAGAATATGGGACCACCCAACTATTGTCCGCCAATATTTCCTGTGTTCCTCCACGGGTTTTTATAATCGTTATACGTCCACCATCCTCTGGTGCTCTGCGCCTGTACAAAGGGTAACCTTTGTCATTGGTTTAAGTATCTTTTAAAAGCTTCCTCGGATATTTTTTGGTACATTTTTCTTCCTTCATGCACAGCGACGAAGAATTTAATGCACTACAGGGCCCGTAAATCATATTCTTTGTCACCGTATCATAGAGCTTTTGATCGGTTTCTGGCTTTGGTATCTCAGCACATATGATTTCGTCAATTTGGTTCGGACGCAATTTTTCCTTTAACCGCAGCAGTAAGTGCACGTGAGGCAAACCTCGTTTTTGCCACTCGATCGAATACATGAAGCATTGCATGTCACCGAATATGTTACCTTTTGTAAGTAGAGCTAATAACTGCTGTACTTTTATTTTGAATACTCGAGCTGTTAAGTCATGCCTGCCCGTTGAATTTTGCCCAGGCACAAGCTTTTTGGTGATTTATGGGCAGGCGAGGTTACATGTTATTGTAATAAATAAATCAGGCCTCCCATAATTACGTACGTATGTGAATGCATCTTGTGTGTATTCATGTAGGTATTTCGGGCTATTTGCAAATGATGACGGGAGAATCAGCATCTGAACCAAGTTATTTGGATGCAAATCCGCATCATTTATTATTGTATCTTGCAAATGAATATAATTTTTTGCGCGCATTTTTTTTCATTTAAATGAATGAACTTTTAGTGCTCGCTCTCCATCTTTACATACATGTTGACCAAAAACTGATGAAAGAGGAGCCTACACCTAAGCAGTAAATTAAAATCGCTACGACGGACCATCAAGTGATAGGTATAAGAATCTTTGCAGGACACCTTCTTGTTGAGCATTGGGCGTTTGGTAACTGGATTCATCTGAGAAATGTCAATACTGTACCCCTCTTGTTCTTTCCAAAAAATAATTAGGTACTGGAAAGCGTCATAGAATCTGTGTGTATCAGGAACCCTAGTGAGAATGCCATCGTGCGCCTGTACGACGATGTCCCGAGACGTAATTTGTTCACTACTAACTATTAAAGCAGCTAATTCATTTGTGGTTGGGGCATTGAATCATCTCTCATATTGACCACGTGGTACACGGTCTGGGTGGATCACTATTTTGAAATGATCGTCATTGATCATTCTGTTTCTAGCCGTTTTAAATTTATGCACCAAAATATTGTGGTCGTGAAGTAGTCGTTGTAATTTTTGAACTATGTTTCTTTCTACGCCTTGCACATACTCAGTACCCATGAAATAAACTTTTAATAATTGTGGTTGCAAACTGGTCGCAGGACATAAAGGACCGATTTTGTGGGAAACTTGTTCTTCTATTGCAAACGTCGGGCAAAACCCTGGCATTGAGACAATTTTATCTGCACCAAAAGAAGTCATATAAAAGCACATGTTGTATTTTCTTATACTTCCCAGAAAACGGCAAGACTCGTCTTTATGATTAGAGAAAAGCTCTCTCAAAGGTTAAACTGGCTCGTCTATAGAAGGAATGGCTACTTTCCCTCTTGAACAACACATACCTGCTGCTTGATGCTTCTACTTAAGAGCTCCACAACATCTTGAATCTATGCTTATCGCTTCTATTTTTATGAGCTTGCGAGCTGCATAATTAAAAGTCTCATCATACTCAAATGCAGCTTAACTAAACACCGTCCACGTGTTTCTTGTAAGTGTTTGACGTTGCTTTGCTGCCCTTTCAGCAACAGCGCGTTTGCGAGATTCAGCTGCTTTAATTGTTTCCGTGGCTCTTTGGGGTGCCATGTAAGTCGCCTGCTGCTGACGTCGAGCTTGTGAGTTTTCTGGTGTATTTGCAGATTGCTGAGACATAAGATAGTCAGCATGCTGTTGACGCCATGCTTGGGACTGTTATAGTGTCTCCGCAGCTTTATGTGCCGTCACACACACCGCCTGCTCAAGCCTTCGCAGCTCGGCTTGTTGAGACGTCTCATCACGTCTAGCTATTTTCATAGCTCGGGCTATATTAGAGCTTTGCGAAATATTAGACTTACGCTTCCGCGGTATTATTGTGAGTACTAATATGTAAAAAAAAAAAAAAAAAAAAAATAAGCTTTAATTTTGTTTTCAAACAAATTCATATATATATATATATATATATATATATATATATTATTTATTTATATTATTTATATTATTTATATGTATATATATATATATATTTATATATATATATATATATTTATATATATATATATATATAATGTAAAGTTGTTTTCAAACAATACAAGAACAATTCGAATAGCTAACCTATACCTAAAACTAACCGTATTTTCTTAACCTAACAAAATTATAATAATCTAATGAAAACAAAAAAGAATCTATTTAATCTAAAAGTTATATTCTAATATTGAGTCAATTTCTAAACGTAATATTGCTGAAGATAGCTGTAACAAAACAAAATTAAAAGACAACTGTCATCTGCTCTTCACTTGAAAATGGTATCCGCAAGGATGCTGAAACGTAGTGAATAAATATACAATTTACGCGGCCAAAACCGTTATAAAGTGTTTAATTTCAATGTGTAGTGTCCGCGAAAGCTTGAGAAATCATTATAAAAATCTATCTACCTAATACTTACAAAAACTATACTAAAATAACTAAAACTATAATCCTATAATCAAATAGACTGAAATCAATGGTATCGACTTATAGTACGCGCTTAATGGCGCTTCATTCAGGTCAATTATCTCGTGATAACTTTTCAACTATTTGTTTCAATTACTTAGTATAAAAGACAAAGTTCATCGACAAAATAAATATAGATCAATAAACAAATAGCTAGACACCCTACACTTTTGATCGTAGCCAATAGGCCGAGAAGCGATATCGTTACAGCGACCAGCGAGCTCTTTCATGCCCTACAGAATGCTTTTTTATTCGCCAGTTTTGCGGGTTTGTCGACGCCACCTACCGTTAATCATTGGTGTAACGTCAGTGCATGGCCTTCGTTTTATTTTTGTGTTTTGTCAGCCGATAAGTTCTTTACTGTCTTTCCTAACACAATAATCCCCTCTACAACCTACTCGACGCACTCCCCACTGACGTAAACCATTGGGAAACTCAACCAAAGCTAAACAGAGAGTTGAATAGCCACTCTCGTTAAACTCAGTTTTACTACGATGCAATTTTTACAAACAATCGCACGCATGTCATCATAAAATAAAATTCTTCCTTCTAAGTGCGGAAATAACTAGATCGCTAAGTCGGTCAATACAAATTTCATTGACATTCGACATACAAATTCTTGCAAGGTAGTCTTTCTTACAGCGTAATTTGGAACATCGCGCAATAATCTGGAATGTCCTGAATTCATGTAATCCACTCCAAATAATTTTTTTCAAATAAATAAATAATTAATTAAATAAAAATTTTTAAATTAGTAATTAATTAATTAAACGATTAAAAATAAATAATTAATTCAAATTAACTGCAATAGGCCAACGTTCAACTGTTATTAATTCCTCTAGTTTATTTTTTAACTTCAGCGACAATTCAACGATCCTAATTATTACCATTTTACTATTTGATAGAATAAAATAATAGTCCGCGACCAGCTAGATTATTTTATTTTCATAAGCAAAATTATACAAAAAGAAATTGCATTAATAATTACATTTTGTAATCAAAATGATTATTAATAGTAGAAATTTCAATATAAATTTACAATTAAACTAGCCAATATTTACTTAATAACTTTTTTAAAATAAAGATAATCAAACAAGTACTCCTTCAACTGTCCTTAACGAATAATTAGAAATTAATTAAAAAATGATTATTTAAGCTATTATCTTACTTTTATTTCCTTCTCGCTAACCTAAGGATATCATTCGTATCCATAGTAGCAATCTTTCTTCTATGATTTAAATAATCATTTTTTATTTAAAAATCACTATATGAATTAATCACTTAAAATGCAACAAAAAATTTCATTCTTTTTATAAAATGCGTTAAATTTTAAATAGAACACGATTGTACAATTTAAATTAACATAATTTTATTGTAAATATTAAAGAATAAATCTATGTAAAAATTCCACAAAAATGGATCATCTCTCTTCTCTAATTCTCACTCTCCCTCTCTCTAAGCAAGAAGCCCGCCAGAAAGAGGGGGCCCGAAAAACTTGGCCTCTCCCCGAATTTCTCGGCCAAAGAAGGAATTTACTGAGTAGCTTCTCCAACGCATTCAAATACGGCACAAAATGATCACCAAGCAGCAGACCTCAGGCAGCACTCGAGGAACAAGTTACATTACTAAGGAACAAGTTACACTACTGAGGAACAAGTTACGTTACTTAGGAACAAGTTAAACTACTACGCAAAATACCACTAAGGAAACACTGGCAAGCGATCAATCAATTAATCAAGGATTCACTCACTCTGCTACTTTTTGCACTTTCTGTTATTTTTCTGTTATTCGAGCCATCGCGTTTTTCTATAATCAAGTTTCATTAAATCTAAACTTATTTAAATTCACCCAAGTGTTCATTCTTAATTTTCAAGTTCAACTTTAATCAAGATTTCCAAGATTCAATCAAGTTTTAGCAACCTTTCAATTTTCCAACAGAGCGAAGCAAGGAAGAGAGACAGAGGGAGAGAAGATTTTCCTTTTTTTCCACCTACTTCACACTTAATAAAGAGTAAGTTTTTCTAAGATTTTGTATTTTTCTTTTCTACTTTTAAAGAGATAGTATTAGCCAGAATCGGTTAAATATCTCTATCCTCGAAACACTTAGTAGGTCTTTTTCCAGGGCAGCATACAGGCCAACGTCGGCCTATACTGTTGTCCATTCCCAATACTCATGACTTTTTCCTAAAAATCTGGCAAATTTAATTTCTCCGCGGTCCCAAGCCCATAAGTTTCAGTACTTAGGCTTATAAGGGCGAAAAGCAGTCCGCGTTATCTTTCACGCAATTGAAACGTCACCACCGACGTTACAGCGGTAACTAAAAATTCGACGCAGACGGGCAGAAATATACATTCGCATGCATATGCGTAGCTTGTAAATGGAAATTGCACAAAATTTTGAATATTTCAGATGTTTTTTTAATGCAAAAAGCATTAAAAACAGAATAAAAATAGAAAAAAATAAACGTAACTCCAACGGTTTATGCAGCGCATGTCAAGACATCTCTCAGATGGCAGGATTTTTTCCGACTTACTTGATACTTATCGTAAAATTACACAAAATCTTTATAAATTTCAGCCTATATGTTATTTTGATATATAAGCTATATTACTGTAAAGTCTCATTTAAGTCCGTTAAGTAGTTTTTGCATGAAAGAGTAACAAACATCCTCACAAACTTTCGCATTTATAATATTAGTAAGAAGGATATTAATATATATTCGATTTATTTTCGGCCCTAGACTTTTACGTCTAATAGCTCGGGATCTTTTGCTTGTTGCCGGAGCGTGAGTGAGAGATTTTAAGGATTGAGTCACCTCTACTCCACATGGTTGGAGCTGAGAAGCGATTCGGAAAGGTTTTTGATCGCTCACAGTCCACGTAGTTGGACCTAGAGAACGTTCGGATAATATCGAGAAAGGAAAGAAAGAACAGTGAGAAATAGATATTGATTGAGAAGAAAAACTTACTATCGTATATTTGAGATATTTTTAGATACAATAATGTCTCCTACTTGTCTACTGCGCCGGAAGGTATTCGCGGACACCCACCGTCGTCCGGAACTTCCGTTGGGTTTTCTTCTTAGTTGCACGGCCGCTTCGTCTCCGCGTAAGGTCAGCTCTGGAATCTCGGTGATTGGACTCGTCAAAATCTTCTTAGTTGCGATTGTAGCGTCGAAGTGTTGTTGTGGTAGAGTTATAGTGTTGTACTGTTGTATTGTTGTAGAGTTGTAGAGTTGTGAAGTTGTAGAGTTGTAGAGTTGTGAAGTTGTAAAGTTGTGCTGTTGTACTGTTGTGAAGTTGTAGAGTTGTACTGTTGTACTGTTGTGAAGTTGTAGAGTTGTACTGTTGTGAAGTTGTAGAGTTGTGAAGTTGTAGAGTTATGGAGTTGTAGAGATGTACTGTCCTTCTGATGTTCAGTGATGCAGCTCATCACCTCGCCTTCAATGATAAGTCATCCCTCCAGTCAAGCAGAAAAGGAGAGGGTTGAAAGAAAGGGAAGTTTCTTAGTAAGGAGGGAAAAATCAAGAGGGAGTTTAGGATAGAAGAGGGAAGTTGAGGAAAGAATAAAAAAGCAGATCGGAGGGGGAAGTAAGTGCTATTTCACCGTTTCCCTCTTGATTTGTTCCAGTTGGCGAGGGGCCGATTTTGAAAGGGCCCTGACCTACTTTGAGTGGCCAATTTCCTTGACGTAGGCGGTCCGATTTTTCCTTAAAGCGGGGGTATTGGTTCTTCGTTTGGCAATAAGATGTCTCTGTGTGTACATCGCGTTGGATTTACGTTACATTGGAAATATTGTTGTATACATAATATTAATTCGCGTAAACTATTTTTTTATAAAACAATCTAATTAATTATAAACAAATGTATAATCGCTAATTACTTGACATAATTATTTGTAAAATATAATACTTTGCTCGAAATTATGATAAAGAGTTGGAGATGCATCTAAAGGTAATTTAATTAAATATAAAATCGTTCTAAGTATAATTAACGCTACCAATAAAATATAACTTATTCGTACTTGAATTTCAATTTTAAGAACTTAAATATTATATAACTTAAATTAATTCGTTTACAATTATTTTTTGTATAAAATTACTTAAAGTGTATCGTAAGCCTGTTTGATTTGTAACTTAGTTTAATTATAAAATTGTTATTACTAAAATTAGAAGTAGTTGCAGATTTTTATAAATCATTTTAACTATACTTAAATATTAATCATACTACATGTAGACTTGTAAATATGTAAAAAGATAATAATATAGAATTATTTCAAATATTTGTCGTAATTCTTAAATATAATTCATTTGCATTTTGGCCAATAATTATTATAGATACTACAAGGGTTATTACCAGTTCTGTGTAAGTACAATATATTAAGGAATTGCGCATGAACTGTTTGAATATTTGAATTCGACCTAACTTATTTAGGTATAATAAAGTGTAATATATAATTTTATACAAGTGAGAACTAAATATTTTAATATTTCTGATAGTTATTATTATAAAATATTATTCAAATAGATATTTACACGTCGAACGTAGTTTAGTAATACATTGTGCTTATTTTATACTTACGAGGGCAGTCCCAAAAGTACCTGACCCGACAAAGAAAACAGTAAAAAAATTGCGAAAATGTTTTTTATTTTTTAACATATTCTCCTTTCAGTTCGATACACTTTTCCCAACGATGTTCAATAGCTTCAAAACTCGCTTTATAGTAGGAACCGTCAAGCTCCTCAAAATACCTATTAACCGCAGACTAGACTCTTCATTGTTGGCAAATCTTTTGCCGCCGAGCCATTTTTTCAAATTCGGAAAAAGAAAATAATCCAAGGGAGCCAGATCTGGCGAATAGGGTGCGTGAGGAAGCAATTTGAACTTCAACTCATTGATTTTAGCCATCGCAATGACGCACGTGTGGACTGGTGCGTTGTCGTGATGAAACAACACTTTTTTTTTCGTCAGATGGGGCCGTTTTTTCTTGATTTCATCACTCAAACGCTACAATAAGGCTGCATAATATGCGCCGCTGATTGTTTTTCCTTTTTCGAGATAATCAATAAATATTATTCCACGCGCATCCCAGAAAACGAATACCATGATTTTGCCAGCTGACTGAACTGTCTTTGCTTTCTTTGGAGCCGGTTCTCCCTTTTTAGTCCACTTCTTTGACTGCTCCTTGGTCTCAGGTGTTAAATGATGGACCCATGTTTCGTCCATGGTTATGAATCGACGCAAAAACTCGGCTTTATTGCTGAGAAACATTGTCAAACACTCGATGGAAACATCCTCACGTTGCTGTTTGTGCTCCATTGTGAGCAAACGCAGCACCCATCTTGCGCACAGCTTTCTCATGTCCAAATTTTCGGTCAAAATGTGATGCACAGTACTTTATGAAATGCCTGCCATGTTTGCTATCTCGCACACTTTTAGTCGACGGTCATCCAATACCATTTTGTGGATTTTCTTCACATTTTCTGACGTAGTGACCTCACTTGGTCGACCACTGCGGTGTTTATCTTGGCAGCTCGTACGACCTCGCTTAAACTCAGCTACCCAATATTTGACCGTTGTAAACGAAGGAGCAGACTTCCCCAGAGTAGAATCCAACTCGGCTTTGATATCGGTTGGACTTAGACCTTTTAAATGAAAGTATTGTATCACATAACGATGTCCGATTTTTTCCATATTTACAAATTCACTGAGAGCGTTCACTTTGGATGTCTGTAAAAAAAATAATAATGAACGTACCATTATGAATTTTTCACATTAAATTGTTGAAAGGTGGTATTGTCAATCGCAGAAATTGTTTTCTTAAAACTACCTGTATTCATAAGTCAGGTCGGATACTTTTGGGACTACCCTCGTAATATTACAAATATAAGTGAGACGTAGCATGTTGTTTATTAGTTAATCTCAACAACGCTAACATCTCATATCGAGAATGCAAGTTTACTCTTAATGTAGTTTTAAGTATTATAGATTATGGTATGTGTTTATATTAGGAAAAATGTAAAATTATTCTATTATCTAAGCATATTTTCGGTAAGATCTCGACGCAGGGTTGTTTTTTAAACGCGGATATACGCATCTGGTAAATGCGTGAAAAAAGCCAATATTGAGAGGAAGAAAGAAGAAGATAAATATTTATTGTGAACCGACAAAATCGTCAACAGAGGTGGTTATTTCGGCGCGCCATTATTTTAAATACTTTAGATACGGAGCGCTGACTTGCGCGTCAGATATATGGTAGAATAGGCATTACGGATGCTTCGCGTCATTTGTCTCTTTTGATAGCTGTTAATATGTGAACCTTTTTGGGTTCTTCCCTAAAATTCATTGCTAGTAATACTACAAAGCGGAAGAAGCGTTTACCAATGCAAGCATCTACATTATTTCGTTTGTTTTTAAGATACAGAGAAGTTTTGTGTATACAAGTGTTCTTCGGACCGTTAGTTATGTATACGTGATAAAGTAATGGACACAAACATCTGCGCATTTCTCAGTTTTCTTTAAATTTTGTGTGTTTGTTGTGTTTTGCTATACTCCTGCTTTCAACAACTAAAGAAAATAAAAGAAAAGAAAGTAACGGGAAAATAAGGTAATGGTACAAAAAGAAATGAAAAACATTCGGTCAACTTGGGAAGGCTGATGTTACATAACTCTAGACGATAAGTTTAGCGCTATCTGTCGAAACGAAACGACATAACTCATACATTCATTGTTGTAAAAATCGACTGAGTTTAAGTTCTTAGACTTATAATCCAAAAACATATTTGATAAATATTATATTTTTTTCCCTTTTTTTTTCTTTTTTTTTTATTAAATAGATAATTTCCTATTAAATCTTAATGAAATTTTTAAATTTGGATTTAGAAATTAATAAAATTTGTTGAGAGTGAAAGGGGTCTTAGTAATAATTTTAATAATTTAAGAACCTTTTTGTACTAATTATTATTATTATTATCATTTTCACTCTCATGTCACTCGCCAACTTAATATTGAGTGACTAGTTTCTGTCGTTTGTTTGATTGTCTTTTTTGTGATTGTAGTAAAGAGAAGAGATTTAAGTGCACCAAGTGTTTGACTATGTTTGTATTGTGTTATTCTCGTGGCAGTCAAAAATCAAAATTTGTGTGTTCGTCGCGGATGAATCTAAATGCCAAGAGTGTGAGAATGTATCTCCACGAGTGTACGAATGTCACTCTGACTGTCCGAATGTCTCTCTTGTTGTTCGAATTTAAGTTTACTCATAAGCTCGGTTTTGCAAAGGAAAGGGTGTGTAGGTGTGGCAACGGAAGGTAAAAATCTTATTGGTTGCCTTCTTGATGCATTTATGTATGAGAGATGTACTCGTAGCTAAAGTGGACATCTGAGCGTGATGTGTTTTTAAGAAGTTTCGAACAGTTAGAATAGAGGTAATGTCATAAAAAAAGGTTAAGCAATTGGACTGCAGTTGTGTTTTTACGTGTCTAATTGTTTTTAGGAAAAGATAAACGTCTTTGCGGATATCTTTGTCCTTGCACGTTATATAGCAAGTTATCCCTAATAAACTTGTAGAAAGGAAAAATTTGGAAAATACGTCTATCTAAAATCTGTTTTGTCTTATTTAACGAAGCTGTTGTGCATATGTATTTGTTGTGGTCTTATATTTTAAAGCTAAAAAAGTAAATGCGTTCTCAGTTACGTACGTGTTGAAAGCACAATAGAATAATTCCTATAACAGAACGTCTTTTATGATTTACTATAAATTTCAATTCCTAAATGTGTGTTTTACGACTTAACATAATTCAAATGTATATATCACTTTTAGTAAAAATATAAAAATATTCTAAATATATCAATTATTAATTAATGTATAAATTTATCAATTTAATAGAAATATTATTATAATAATAATTATAACTTAATAAGTTTTGTTCCAGCAATTGCGGTTAAAACAGAAATTAAATTAATTAATTTAATTCTATTTAAAATATATTTTCGATAAATGAATTGAATAATAATTTAAAATTAGATAAAATTGATTTAATTTTCAATTTTGAATAAAATTATTTTCAAAATTATTTATTAGCCTAGGATTAGATACCCTATTATTATAATTATAAATAAGACAAAAGGATAAATTATTTGAAAATTAGAATCTTTGACGGTAATTTGATTTATTTAGAGAAATTCGTCAATTGAATTGATAGTCCATGAAAGGAATAACTTTATTTGATTTTATTTATACAGTCTGTCAAGTAAGAGCGTGGTCGACTTCAACGACAGGTAATAAAAGATTTTGCTCTAATTCCTTCGCAAACCGATAGAAATAAGCTTTGTCCTTGATGCATTATCAACAAAGATTTAGTTGTCATTGATATTTTAAAAGAGAATCACGTTAAACGCCATGAGTGCTAAGTACGCGTCGCGCTACGAGGCTGTGTTCCTTTGCATCCACCCGAAAGGTCCCAAAATGTCGCAATCAGCGGCTGCTAAATATATGAGAAAGTCGAAGGCATTTGTACAGAAGTGGATACAGCGATATAAAGTGGCTAAAAATGTCGATGATTTACCAGAACGTGGCTCGATAGGAAAAGTGAACAAAAAAGATGAAAAAAGAGTAGTGAATCTATTTTCGCGGAATCCTGCTTTAACACTGCGGTAAAGACAAGCAAAATTAATGGCAAAAGATTTAGATATATCCTACGAAACTATCTGAACCCATCTTCGTACTCATCATCTGAAATGGCGCAACACAATGAAGAAGCCTCTGTTGACTGAAAAACATGTGACAAAGCGACTCGCTTAGGCGCATGAGAATATTGATAGAGATTTTGAAAATGTCATTTTTACTGATGAATGTTCTATATGGGCACGTTCTGTCCTTACGCGAGCCTGGTCAACTTCCACCAATAGGCTTGTTCAGCAGACCGTAAAACATGGAATAAAGGTGCATCTTTGGGGCTGCTTCTCAAAGCAGGGATTCGGCACTTTGCACCTCTTTACTGACAACCTAAATGCCGAGAAAATGATAAAAATCTACAAAAAGGCCTTACTGCCATCTGCCAAACGATGGTTTATCACAAAAAATGAAGATTGGATTCTGCAGGAGGACAACGATCCTAAACACCGCAGCAAGCTCTGTACTCAGTGGAAGACTCAATCTGGCATCGTTACATTGGATTGGCCGTCGCAGTCGCCCGATGCAAACCCTATTGAAAATGTGTGGGCATATATTAAACGGAAGCTTCGTGGAAGACGCACATACACTTTGAAGCAGTTGTCTTACGAAAGTCGTCAGATCTGGAGATCCTTGCCACTAGAATACGCCGTCAAATTAGTAGAAAGCATGCCTCGGAGATGCCAGGCAATTATCGACGCCGGTGGTGACTGGACACATTATTGACCGAATTGCATCATTGTTTGTAATGTGTATAATGTATATATAAATATGAAAATTTCATCAAATAAATTTTTTTATAAATTAACACGACCACGCTCTTACTTGACAGACTGTATATGATCGTTTAAAAAAAATTCTTTCTAATGAATATATTTTTTTTTCTTTTTCTTTTTTTTTTCTTTTTTATTAAATTATAATATTTCAGATCAGTTTGTAATTTATAATATATATAATCTAAATACAACCTTTTTAATAAAAAAAAAAAATTATGGTAAGTATTGGTTGTTGTTTAAACATATTTTTCTGTGCTCTCTTCATGTACATATATATAAGATGATTTGTTTTGGAGGTTATGAGATAATTGGTTTTAGTCAATAATAAATGGATGTGTTTCTCTGTAATAACAAAGATATTTTATTATTTTGTATAAAGTTAATCTAATTATAATTAAAATAACTTAAAATTATCAATTATCATACCTGTAATAACAAAGAAACAACATTCAATGTTATTATTTACACTATGTTGTGGAGGTATGAATAACTTTCTTTTTTTGGAGGTTAGTTTCCTTGCTGATTTGACATATACGTGTGCACTTCGTAGCTTACATCGTTATACTGACGCTTACAATCTTTACTTATGTTCTAAATTAAATTAAGTATCAGGTATTTTTCTTACATCTCCCCCCCTAAGAATAAAAATTTTGGTACAAAATTTTAATACGGAAATATACAAAGTTGTAATCATTTACATATTTGCTTTATAAAAAGCTTGGGATCGGAGTGAGTTTAGATGCATGAAATAAATTTGGTTTTGATTTTTTATGTCCCGTGTCAATTTCATACATTGTATTTGATATTTTCTTCGTAATTTTATATGGACCAATTTTTAATTCATCTAATTTGTTGCGATTCAATCGATTTCCATTTTCAACATATACTAAGTCTCCTATATCAAAATTATTATTTATTCTATTTCTGTCATACAAGCTTTTATTGTAATTGTGATTTATTATGCTATTTTCGAAAGCTTTTATTCTATCAATTTCTAGAGTGTTATCATTTTTCTTTGTTCTTAATTCTATTGGTAATATTGCAGTGTCTTCACCTTGCAATAAATATTTTGGGCTGAATTTTGTGACTGTATGTTCTGTTTCATTATATTTGTTTACACAATTATGCGCAATAGTAGTCCATGCTAATTTTTTGTTTTCTTCATTCATTGCACATCTAATTTTATTTACTAAAGTTTGATTAAGTCTTTCATTTAAGCCATTAGAAAATGATGCATTTACTGCTGTAAAAATCATCGTTATGTTCTTTTGTTCTAAGTAATTTTTGAATTCCTTAGAATTGATACCTGGGTATTGATCTGTTAAAACTATTTCTATATGATAATCTTTAAGCACTTTTTCTGTTAATTTAATGAAATCATTTGCATTTTGTGTTTTTGATGTTTATATATAGGCAAATCTTGTAAAATGATCAACAAGAAGATGCAGATATTTCTTTGTGGATCGTGAACCTCCGAATCCACCTATTGTATCTATAGAAACTATTTTAAATGGTCTTTTTGCAGGACCAAGATGAGACATTAACCCAATTTTATCTTGTCCTCTTGACTTATTTTTTATACAAATCTCACAATTTCTGCATGTCTCTTTTATAAGTTTTGAAATATTTTTCGCTGTACAATATGGCAATATTTTGCTTTGCATTTGATTTATGCCAATATGACAGAAATTTTTATGAAGGTTGTATATAAATTGTTTACAGAATTCTTCTGATAGTATGATTTTTTCTTTTCCTCGCATTTTTTTATAATGAACATTATTCTTTACAATTAGATTGTCTTAATTATGTACTATATCTTGATTTTTTATTTGATCATCATAAATATCTACTATTTTTATTAAATTAACAATTTTTAATATAGCATTTTCATCTTCTTGAGACTCTAAAACCGGATTTCTACTTAAGCAATCTGCTTCTACATTATCTTTACCTAGATGGTATATTATTTCAAAGTCATATTGTGATAAATAATAAGTGAGGTCACCTAATTCTTCATCTGTTCTGGCTTTAATATTCATTTTTTCTAGTGGTTTGTGATCTGAAAATACTTTGAATGGTCTATTTATGAGCCAATGTTGCCAGTATTTTACAGATTCTTTAATTGCTAAACATTCTAAATAGATAGCTTTTTTCCTTTTTTGAGATTCATTTAATTTCTTTGAAAAATATGCAACTGGTTTTTCAACTTTTTCATTTGGTTTTGGTTGTTTCAACACAGCGCCTATTCCTTGCAAACTTGCATCAGTATATATATGTATTGGTAAGTTTGGATTAAAGATAGCTAGTACCGGTTGTGTGCAAAGAAAATTTTTCATGTATTCAAAAGTTTTTTGACATTCATCAGACCAAATGAACTTTTGACCTTTTCTTAATAAATTATGTAAAGGTTCAAGAATTATTGAAATTTTTGGTACGTATTGATTGTAAAAATTAATTTTTCCCAAAAATTGCCTAATGTTCTTTTGATTTTTCGGTAATGGAAAATTTTTTATTGAAATTAAGTTGTCTTTTATTGGAGAAATTTCATTGTATTTTATAATATGACCTAAATATTGTACAGAATCTAATGCAAATGTACATTTTGAAAATTTTAATCTAAATCCTTCTTTTAATATTGCTTCTAGTAATCGTGACAGATGATCTATATGTTCTTTAAAAGATTCTGAAAAAATCAATATATCATCAATGTAGTTCACTGTAAAATCTGATAGTTTATGTTTTCTTATTATATTGCTTAATATTCTTTGAAAAATAGCCGGTGATGTTTTTAACCCAAATGGTAGACAAGTCCATTGAAATTGTCCTTCTTGAGTTACAAATGCCGTTTTTCTCCTATCTTCGATTCTCAATGGAATAGACCAAAATGCTGAATTTATATCGAGTTTCGAAAAGTATTTGCACTTTCTTGTTTTTACTACTAAATCTTCAATAAGTGGAAAGGGTTGTGATTGGGGAACTACAATTTTATTTAAGTCTCTAAAATCTATGCATAGTCTTGATCTTTTATTTTCATCTCTTTTATATGCTAATGTAACTGGAGCAGCAAAAGGACTATATGACTCTTCTATTAAATTTTTTTTAAGCAATTGCGAAATTTGCCCCTCTATTTCTTTTTTATCTTCAATTGTGCATCGATAAGGCCTTTTGCTACAATATTTGTCTACTATAAGATCAATTCCAGCTTCGTAGTCTTTTACTGTGCCTATATCATATTTATCTTTTGCGAATATATTTTTATATTTGTCTACTAGATTCTTTATTATATTTTCTTCATTTTGACTCAAGTGATTAGTCAAGACTTTAAAATTGTCTAAGTTTACATGTTCATTGAAGTTTATTTGATATTCTTGTTTTTCTGTGAGATTAGAATTTTTCTGTTCTATTTCTAATCTTTTATTTTGCATTAATTTGAAATTTTTTATGCAATCTAATCCTATCAGAAAGTCGTATTCAAAATTTTCATTATCAATCATAAATACATCTATGTATTTTTCTATATTCATAATTCTCGCTTTGATTTTTATCAAACTTTCTGATCTGTATACACCATTAATTGTTCTCAAGTTAACTTTCATTCTTGAATCAGTTTTTTCTCTTTTCAATTGAACTAATTTTGAATTTTTTAACGAAACATTTGACCCTGAATCATACATAGCCAATATTTCTAAAGTGTCATTCAATGTTACTTTGAGTCTAATTAATGGTGGGGTTATTAGTTTTTTGGGTCGCTATCACTTAATTCTGCTTCTAATATTGAGCTGTTAACATGCTTTGTTCCGTCATCTTTATTTTTAAACCAACACTCAGCTTAAGGGTGGAAACGTGTACCCTTACCTTTATTTTTACAGATTTCACATGCTACCTTTTCTATTTTTTCTCTATTAACATAATTTTTATTTTTTTTTATTTCCATATTTTTCTTGTGAACTAAATGTTCCAATTTTCCTGATTCTTTATACAAGTCTTCTGTCTTTTCCAATTTTCCTCTATCAATTCTATTAGCTACAAAATTCGGTAGGCCAATAGCAATTAAATCAATCAATGTTCCTGAATCAATAGATTTTCTTACTTCTAATAACAATTTTTCCTTTTTTAATGCATATTCTATTAGAGAGCCTATTTGATACTTAAATTGCAATGCGTATCTTATTGAAGACCATCCTTTATCTGCAAACGTGTCACAAAATTTTTTTTTCCAATCTTCCCAATTTGCTTGAATAGTTAGTTTCAAAAGTGTGCAACTATACCAGTCTATAGCACCTTTTTCCATAAATGATTTCAAAAGTTTAATTTTTTTTTCATGTTTGACAATATTAAATCGTTCACATTCTTTTTCAAAGCTAGTCATCCATTGATCTGCATTTGAATTTTTTCCATTAAATTTTTCTATTGTGAATTCTTTAGTAATTTTACCGATATTGATTTCTTCGGGTTTTTGACTTTTCTCGAGAAATTTTTCCAATAAACATTTTAATGATTGTTCTGTAGATTCATTGACATTTTCTTGTTGCTCACATTCTTCTTCTAAAAATACCTCATTAAATTGTAAACTTCCCCCTTCATCTACATAAGTATCTCTTAACTCTTTCGTCAAATTTATCCAAACTTTTCTAAACTGGCCTCTTCTACTTATTGATTTTTTTACCTTAGCGAATGCTGACGTATTCGAAAGCACCTTATGATACGCTCCATTCAAGTAGCTCGGTGTCATTGCGAAAGTCCGGCCGTCCGGTGTAGCGATGGAGGTGACACATATCACATTCGTCTTCGCTTTGTCTTGTGTAGTCAGCACTTTTAACGTGAATTGTAGCTTGTCCATTTCGTAAATTTTAACAAGAATGTTGTTTTATAAGATGATTTGTTTTGGAGGTTATGAGATAATTGGTTTTAGTCAATAATAAATGGATGTGTTTCTCTGTAATAACAAAGATATTTTATTATTTTGTATAAAGTTAATCTAATTATAATTAAAATAACTTAAAATTATCAATTATCATACCTGTAATAACAAAGAAACAACATTCAATGTTATTATTTACACTATGTTGTAGAGGTATGAATAACTTTCTTTTTTTGGAGGTTAGTTTCCTTGCTGATTTGACATATACGTGGGCACTTCGTAGCTTACATCGTTATACTGACGCTTACAATCTTTACTTATGTTCTAAATTAAATTAAGTATAAGGTATTTTTCTTACATATATATTTAAAATCATACAAATATACAACAAGATATAAAATCATGTTGATTTTTTATTTTTTCTTTAATATTTATTAAGGAAAAAATTAGCATATGCTATGTCATTTTTGTACATTGTAAATGTACTTGTATACATAGAAAGTATAGCTGAAAGTCTGGAATCTTATTATTCGTAATTCGTACCCAATAATGTTTCAGTTATAACATAAAAAAACTATTTCAGTATCTAAAAATATATCTTGATTATATAAATTACCACGAGCATTACCATCTTCTTGTTTAATTTCAAACGTAGACAAACTATTACAGTATCTAAAAATATATGTTGATCACATAAATTACTGCGAGCATCACCATCTACTCTACAAGTGTCCGGCAAGTATGGTTTTAATTACATGTCACAAGTAACTTTTTATAAAATATATATAAGTTGTAAAAGAATATAGCATAAAAGATATCGAAAAATATAGTTAAAAGAATTATTTGATTTCAGTGGTTTCATTCGAAGCAACTTCCTACTATCGTACGAAAACAATATGAAATTATATGTAAATTATTGAATTGAATTAAAATAAAAACTAAATAAATGTAAGAGTAAAAAGAATCATTTCACATCATTGATATTTTGTATACTTTGATATTTCAATTCAAAGTAACATTTCAAAAGAAACTTGTATAAAATATAAAATAATATTTTTTAGTATGAACTAAAATTATAAAATAAATGTGTTCGACACAAATATTGAAATACTTAACAACATTTAATAGATTTCACAACTATCGTGCGTAGAAATTTGTGTAATGACTTTTTATTAATCCGATAAGTAAATGATGACCAGGTAGCGATCAAAAAATAAATTAATAAAAAGAATGATGATATTTAGAAATATTATTATATTTTGTTGCTTTCTTTAGTCTAAAATATTTTAAAATTGAGGAAAATTTCAAAGTATGTTTATAAAAATTAATTATTAATTATATTTTTTCATATTTTTTAATAACAACGAGAACGATAATTTTTTTGTATTTAAAAGATTATTGTATTTACATGTAGATATTCATTAGCATATTATATATAACAACATTGATGATCAGCTACCGTTAAAAAAAAATGTGTTGACAAAAAAGAAAATTCTTAGCAATATTATTTGATTTCACAACTAACAAGAGTCAAAAATGCTGATTTTAAATATTCTTTTTGATAAGTTACTCACTGGTGCCATACTAATATTCGATAAATTGATAATACATGAAGAGAGCACAGAAAAATATGTTTCAACGACAACCAATACTTACCATAATTTTCTTTTTATTAAAAAGGTTGTATTTATCTTTCATAAATTGGGTAGAATACATATCAAATTATAAAATATTATATTAGATTTATTGCGAAAGTAATCTGTGAAGAATGATTGCACTATATGATGCATTAGTTGTATAGATAAAAGAAAATAAAATTTTAAAAAGTTGTAAAATTTTGTAGAATGTTATAAAATTAGCGTTTGTTCTAAGAAAAAAATGTAAATATTTCAAGAAACTTTTGGCCATTGTTTTTTTTATAATTTTATCATTTTTATATTTTACAAAATGTTTGTGTCAAAATTTTATAAAAATAAGTTAAATTTTAAGAAATATAATTTTGATATAAATTTTATTATAAAAATAAGTTGAATTTAAAGTAATAGATAATAATCATGTACAAATTGTTTTGTAATTTCATGTACAAAATAACATTACATTAATTTATAATAAAAATATCGATAAAATTGAATATATACAGTCAGTCAAGTAAGAGCGTGGTCGACTTCACCGACAGGTAATGAAAGATTTTGCTCTAATTCTGTCGCAAGCCGATAGAGGGAAGCTTTGTCCTTGATGCATTGTTAACAAAGATTCAGTTGTCGTTGATCTTCTAAAAGAGAATCACGTTAAACGCCATGAGTGCTAAGTACGCGTCGCGCTATGAGGCTGTGTTCCTTTGCATCCACCCGAAAGGTCCCAAAATGTCGCAATCAGCAGCTGCTAAATATATGAGAAAGTCGAAGGCATTTGTATAGAAGTGGATACAGCGATATAAAGTGGCTAAAAATGTCGATGATTTACCAGAACGTGGCTCGATAGAAAAAGTGAACAAAAAAGATGAAAAAAGAATAGTGAATCTGTTTTCGCGGAATCCTGCTTTAACACTGCGGCAAGGACAGGTAAAATTAATGACAAAAGGTTTAGATATATTCTACGAAACTATCTGAACCCATCTTCGTACTCATCATCTGAAATGGCGCAACACAATGAAGAAGCCTCTGTTGACTGAAAAACATGTGACAAAGCGACTCGCTTGGGCGCATGAGAATATTGATAGAGATTTTGAAAATGTCATTTTTACTGATAAATGTTCTATTTGGGCACGTTTCGTCCTCACGCGAGCCTGGTCGACTTCACCAATAGGCTTGTTCAGCGGACCGTAAAACATGGTATAAAGGTGCATCTTTGGGGCTGCTTCTCAAAGCAGGGATTCGGCACTTTGCACCTCTTTACTGACAATCTAAATGCCGAGAAAATGATAAAAATCTACAGAAAGGCTTTACTGCCATCTGCCAAACGATGGTTCATCACAAAAAATGAAGATTTGATTCTGCAGGAGGACAACGATCCTAAACACCGCAGCAAGCTCTGTACTCAGTGGAAGACTCAATCTGGCATCGTTACATTGGATTGGCCGTCGCAGTCGCCCGATGCAAACCCTACTGAAAATGTGTGGGCATATATTAAACGGAAGCTTCGTGGAAGACGCACATACACTTTGAAGCAGTTGTCTTACGAAATTCTTCGGATCTGGAGATCCTTGCCACTAGAATACGCCGACAAATTAGTAGAAAGCATGCCTCGGAGATGCCAGGCAATTATCGACGCCGGTGGTGACTGGACACATTATTGACCAAATTGCATCATTGTTTGTAATGTGTACAACGTATATATAAATATAAAAGTTTCATCAAATAAATTTTTTTATAAATTAACACGACCACGCTCTTACTTGACAGACTGTATTTGTGTTGTTATTTGAAAGATTTAATTTATATTTGTGTTGTTGATAAAAAAATTTAATTTATATTTGTGTTGATACAAATTTATAAATATAAAGGAAATATAATTTTTATAAATTAATTACATGCAAATACTTGCAATATATTTTATATTACAAATTTATTTTCAAATTTTATTATATAATAAAATCAATTAATTATTTAATATAATACATAAATTATTTAATTAAAAAAAATAAACTGTTTTGATCATATTGTTTTACAAATTTGAATAAGAATAAAAATTTAATTTAAAAAATAATTTTAATTTATTGGTATTTAAAAATAAAATAATGATATTCTAATGAAATAAACATTAATTTACTTTTAGCAAGAATATAGAGAATTTGAAATGAATAGGCACAAAATTGTAAATTTAGCGGCAAATAAGAAACAAGTGATTAAATATTTAATAAAATATATTTTTATAGCCAATTGTTTACATTAATTATTTATCATCACAACGAATCTTCATATAACATTAATAAGTTTGAATTTGTAAGAGTCAAATCGATCTATGTTCCAGTTTCCAAAAAATTTATTAAAATATCTAATTTATATATCTGACTATTTTCTTTTTTATTTTTATATTTGAGAACAAAAGTTTGTTCAAATTTATCCAATGTGAATTCTAAGAAATATATTTATGAATAATCAAAAGAAATTAATTATTGAATTTAGAAAAATTTTTTCTTACCATTACTCATTTTAAGTTTAAAATCTTGATTATTTAAATAATCACACTTTTGTTAAACAAATAATTAATTGTATTTGATAAATTCTGAAACATCTCCAATCGTGATAAGGCTGAAAAAAGTACAATAATACATGTTCGTATACTATGCCATAGATAGAGATCATACAAAAGTAAATAAAACAATATTTTGAAACTTTAAACTATTATGTATGATCATGAGCAAAAAATATGTAACAGAGAATAAAAAAAATAATTGCGAAACAAATGCAAAGGAACCTAGTAAGGTGTAATAAGACTTGCAATTGATTGTGTTATTAAGGAGAGGTTCTCATCAAGCACGACCAAAAAATCGATTTTTTTTTTTGCTTAAAAAGTTGGCAAATGTCTCGTAGAATACGCTCGCGAAACCCGTTTTGCCAAATTTAATTTATTTTTAAAGTTATAGTCAAAAAACCGAAGTCGTCTTCTTACGTACTAAATCGCGTACTAAAACTTTAAACGCGTGTTTCTCGAAACCATGTTTTTTGAGACGGGCGGCAAGATATCTCAAAAACTATTATAGATATCAAGATGAATTTTTTCCATTTTAAAGCTAATTAAATTTGCTGGATCTTGACTTAAAATCATAATTTTACAATGATTATTTTTATTGTTATTGCACTTTTTAGAGCAAAAGAAAGTGTAAAAAAATATTTTTTTTTTGCAAGTCCGCCATTTTGTTAATTTTTAACTTTTCTTCGTGATTTTAGTTCAAAATTAAGCAAATGTCTACTAGATTATAACAAATTTTAATTTTTTGATTTCAGACAAAAATTGGATGAGTTACCTTGCCGCCCGTGGAGGTGTCTTTTTTTTCGATGACTATTTTTCAATGCATATAACTAATAAACTATTTGGTATTATAGTTCAAAAAATTTTGTAAAAGTAGTTAATAACATACTTAATAAGTACTGAAAAACTTAACTACTTTGTTTATTTCCTTCCATGAGAAAAAAAATCGCGAAAATCACGTAATTTTTAGATCACTAGATGAGAACCTCCCCTTAATATATTATTGATTAACACCCAAAAAAAAATTTTATTATAACTTTTTAGACAAATAATAAAAATAATACAATAAAATAATAATAATTTATGAATATTGTAGATATAAACTTTTAATAAAATTAGAAAAATATATAAAATTACTTGAATTTTTTTCTAAGTGAATATTCAATAAATAAGCAGACTAATGAGTGAATTTTATAACTTTAATAAACTAAATTTTATTATTATAAATAAAAATAAATTTATAGTTATCTTCATTATTGAAAAAAAGTGCACTTACACGATAACCATTGCTGTACATCTGAATAAAGCTAAATTAAGTTAACCACAACGTCTTTTTATCTCTTTTGTAATACTAAATTAGATTCCTATCTTTTGTAATATTTCACTTATTTCATCTAATAATTCAGTAAGAATAGCACCATTAGCAACTCGAGTTGCGTAGGCTTTAACTACTGCAACAATTTTTCCAACAACTGTAGCTGGAAATCCAAGACCAGTACAAACTCCATCAATACAATCAAATACTTTACAATCAAATATAGTATAATATTAGGTGTAGTAAAAAGTAGTCCATTATTTTGCCAATAGATGGCTTTAGTAGTCTGTATCTCCCGTCGTCAAAGTGCGATCGGGTTACACTAGATGGCGTTAGAATGATAAGATTTCGTATTAAAAAAGCTTCTGATACAGTTTTGTGATTGCTTAGCTCAGTATATTTTAGCACGCGTCAAAGATGGACACCAACAAAGAGAAGATACACCATATTTTAGTTTTTCTTCGTAAAGGCGAAAACGCAAGCCAGGCAGCTGAAAATGTGAATAGTGTTTATGGTCCTCATACTGTAACAGCCAATCACGCGAAATTTTGGTTTCGTCAATTCCGTTCCGGTAATTTTGACGTCAAAGATGCACCACACTCTGGAAGGCCAATTGTCGAGAATGTCGATAAAATAATGGAAATCGTCGAGTCCGACCGTCACGTAAGCACTGTTTTGATTGCCCAGGAGCTAAACATTGCACAAAAAACCGTTTGGAACCACTTAAATAAGGCTGGATACAAAAAGAAGTTCGATGTATGGGTGCCACACGAGTTATCGCAAAGAAACCTCATGGACCAAATTTCCATCTGTGAATCGCTGCTGAATCGCAACAATATCGATCCATTTCTGAAGCAGATGGTTACTGGTGATAAAAAGTGGGTCACTTACGACAACGTCAAGCGACAACGGTCGTGGTCGAATCGCGGTGAGCCGGCGTAAACGGTGGCCAAGCCAGGATTGACAGTCAGGAAGGTTTTGCTGTGTGTTTGGTGGGACTGGCAGGGAAACATCTACTATAAGCTGCTCCCCTACGGCCGAACTCTTAATTCGGGCCTGTACTGTCAACAATTGGACCGTCTGAAAGAAGCAATCGCCCAGAAGCGGCCAGCTTTGGCCAATAGGAGAGGAATTGTATTCCATCAGGACAACGCCAGGCCGCATACATCGATGGTGACTCGCCAGAAGCTCCGGGAGCTTGGTTAGGAAGTTCTCATGCATCCACCATATAGTCCGGACCTAGCACCAAGTGATTACCACCTGTTCCTGTCTATGACGAATGATTTTGCAGGTTAAAAATTCGCCTCAAGAGAAGATTGTGAAAATTGATTGTCCCAGTTTTTTGACAATAGGGACAAGGGTTTCTACAAGGAAGGTATTATGAAATCACCTCCAAAATGGCAACAAGTTATCGAACAAAACGGTGCATATTTGGCCTAAATCGTATCATTCTATCTATGCTAAATAAAACCTTCAATATAATGCAAAAATAATGGATTTCTTTTTACTACGCCTAATATTATCCGCTCTAGCACTGACAACAGAACGACCAATTTTTGAAGATGGTTCGAAAGAAATGTTCTTTCATGAAACCCAAGCGAAAATAATTACGTATATATAAATGTTATTAACAAAAAGTAATTCTTCATAATGATTATTAGCCTTTATTAGGTAATATTAAAATTTTTTAATGTGTGGATTTTGGACTCTATTAATAATCAATAATGTATATTAATGTTTCGAAGTTTTTATCGTCATTTTATAAATTTAATAAATGTTTATAAGATTTTATTAGATTTTTATAGATTTTTATTTTTAGGAAATGTCCTTACAAACAAAGATGCAATAAAAGCTAGAATATAAATAGTTATTAGCTTTTAGAACGGTTACATATTTCTTTTTCGCGTAAAAACCAAAAAGCTAATCATTATAATGATTGTAAGTAGTTAATGAAACCTTTTAAAATACTTTTTTAAAACCTTAATAAAAACTTTAGTTAAGTATTTTATATATTTAAAAATTTTAAATTTTATTAACATTATACATGTTTTTAACATACGCATTATATTTAAACGTTCATTGGCATTGTCGCACATGTTATTTTACACATTATTTCACGGAAAAAAACCCAGAAGAGTGGTTTTTGACCTACGGTAGGATCGAACCTGGGTCCTTTGCATTATAAAGCAAACGCCCTAACCATTACGCTATGCAACGCTTGTAGAACTAAGATTTAAATTCGAAGCCTAAGTTGCATGACAATCCATATACACTTGTATTAATTTTACATTTAAAATTTCTTCTATAGTGTAAAGTATTTTTTTAAATTAAGAAATAATTAAAAATTCAATATATTTAAATTGTAATTATATCTTAATTCAAAAAAATACTTTACACTATAGAAGAAATAGTAAACATAATTAATAACCCCTTGATGGTTCTCGTCTTAAGCACAATTATTTCATGTTTGTTTATTATTTACTTGAATAATGCCAACAATAAACACTTTTAAGTAAAAGTATAACATTTTCAATTTTTAAATAGTATCAATACGTATTTAATTTCTTTTTAATACTATCAACACATTATATATATATATATATATATATATATATACAGGGTGCGTACGGTAATTGAGGACAACTTGAGAGTAAAATTAATTAGCTTGTATTTTTAATAAAATTTAATGAAATTTCAGGAATGTTTATACAACGTTAAATTAATATATGGCTATAAAGTTATTCAATAAAATTTTCATTAGCAGCAATAACCTCTTCGATCCGGGTCCGGAAACGATTACATGCCCGAATCAAATGCTCCTTGTTCATATTGACCATAACGGCATTAATAGCAGTATTTAGCGAAGAAGTGGTGTTATGAGGATGCTTATTGATCTCACGCACAACTACGCTCCATACGTAATAATCCAAAGGATTAAGGTCTGGGGAGCTAGGTGGCCATAGGTTCGGTGTTATGCGGTCATGAAAATTTTCGGCCATCCAATCTTGTGTCGCCATCGCTTTATGTAAAGGAGCAGAGTCTTGTTAAAAAATGTATGGTCTGCCTTCGCTTACATTGTCTATCCAGGGTTTCACTACCGTCTCCAAAACCTCGATGTATGCAACAGAGTTCACTCGAAGTCCATGAGTAAAAAAGTGTGGTGGCATAACATGTCCTTCGTTGCTGACAACACCTAAAACCATAACAGTGGCTGGAAACTTTGTGTGTATAACAACAGGAACCTCCGTAGGATTTGAACATAGCCATCTGTCATTTCTGCGATTGGTCTTTTGATCTTGGTCAAAATTTCTTTCGTCAGAAAAAAACCATAACATTTTGGGCGCCTCAGGGTGTTTGAGTTTGTTTAAAAGACGTTTTGATCGGAGAACTCTCTGTTCCCGTGTATGTTCCGACATGAACTGTCCTCTGCGCATCACGTAAGACTTATACCAAAGGTCTTCGTGGACAACTCTACGAATAAGGCGCTCAGAAACATGAAGCTCACTCGCAAAGACCCTCATTGATTTTGAAGGGTCCTCGTCTATGATCGCTTGCACTTGCTCTAAAAACTCTGCAGATCGGACAGTGTCAGAACGTTGTTCGTGCTTTTTGCGTTTTGCAACCGATTCTGTATCGCCTTCTGATGCTTCCAATTTACGGCGAACCATATGCACGAATGAACGGGCGCAATTAGGAAAATTAGAGATCTCTAAATCTATATGGTTCGCACATATAGCGACGATGACAGCATGTCTCTTCATTTCTTGAGTGATGTTGTAGTCCGCCATTTCTTATTTGAAAAGGAAAAAAAATAAAAAAAAATTCGCGAAGTTACAGTCACATTTATGCATATCCTAAAATACCGTACGCACCCTGTATTTTCATAGGTTCGTCAAAATCTTTAGAAAATATAACCTCTAAAATGGTATATATAAATCAAATCAATACACAAATAACCTCTAAAATAGTATATATATACACACAAATAGCTTCGTTTGAAATTATTTTAAAATATAGTATGTATGTACAATATATATATATATATATATATATATATATATATATATATATATATATATATATATATACACATTTATTACAAATATACTATATATATTTTATTTTAGTATAGTTAGTATATATATATATATATATATATATACTGTGACAGGTGGCTTATAGAGGTTAAGCCACCTGCTATAGGCGATAGAGACAAAGTTCGCGGCGCGACGATACGCGGCGCGACGATACGCGGCGCCATCGATCAAGCGATCGATGGCTTGACGCGGGAAAAGGCGCGAGAATCCGCGGCGTACCGAGACGCGGCGCTATCGACCAAGAATCGATAGCGCTACGCGGGAAAACCGATAGGCGAGACGGGCAAGAGGAGCCCTCCCCTTAAGCCTTCTTCTCGTTCCGCCGGTCCGACACGCCGCACGTGCTTCGAGCGATTAGGAAACATATGCGAGTTTTTCCGAGGATTTTCCGCAGAGTCTCCGCCGCAGTTACCAAGAGAACGGACAAACAGAGCGATAAAGTAAGTGGCCACTTTATCGTCATAATTAGTCTACGAGCAATTATATTTTGTCTTTTTCCTGTCACGTGTGCGATCGCATCAGGCATATAGATAGATATAAGAGAGTTACGCGCGAGACCGCGTAACTCGGAACCGATTAGGCCGTGCGAGTACGAGTGAGAGGATCGATCTTTCTCTCCCGCACTATCATAGAATAGGCGTACGAGTAAGAGAAAGCCACTCTTACTCGTACAACCTGCGAGCACGCAGTTGAGCGAGAGGAACGAGCTCTCTCGCTCAACCATAGACTACAGCCTCGAGTGAGAGGTAGAGCCGCTCTCACTCGAGCGACCACGAACTACGGCAGTATAGAGGGGGAACTGCTCTCTCTATATCTGCCGTACATAAACTACACGTGTGTGTAGCTGCGCGAAGCGAAGAGGGTGCGCATGCGCAGAGCGCACCTTGAGGCAAGGCCCCTCACACACGAGAATAAAGCAGGACCAGAAGAAGGTCCCGCGTTGCTAACGGGTGTAAGGAAATTTGCCCCGTTACAATATATATATATATATATATATATATATATATATATATATATATATATATATATATATATATATATATGTATGTATGTATAATTAATATATATGTAATAAAAAATAATGAAAGTTTGTCAATAACAATTTTTTAATATTTAATAATTTTTCATTTAAAAAATAAAGCACTTCATAATTTAAATAGAAATAGAAAAATATAATTATTAAATCAAATGTTCATTTATTTTTTATATTCTATATATTTTATTATTTATATTCTCCACCATTATAATCTACAAGTGTCCGGCAAGTATGGTTTAAATTACATGTCACAAGTAACTTTTTATGAAATATATAAGTTGTAAAATAATATAGCATGAAAGATATAGAAAAATATAGTTAAAAGAATTATTTGATTTCAGTGGTTTCATTCGAAGCAACTTCCTACTATCGTACGAAAACAATATGAAATTATATGTAAATTATTGAATTGAATTAAAATAAAAACTAAATAAATGTAAGAGTTAAAAGAATCATTTCACATCATTGATATTTTGTATACTTTGATATTTCAATTCAAAGTAACATTTCAAAAGAAAATTGTATAATATATAAAATAATATTTTTTAGTTGTAACGCCACTGGGGATCAGGGTGGCGTACAAATGGAAAAAAAGGGGGGAAGCGGGGAAGCAGTTTGCTTGCTTACCAGTAAAATACTTATTTAAAAACTTAATACACGGACACATACGTTTATTTAAAACTGATTTGATTAATATAATTATTTATCGCGTTTTTACGCGAGCCCAGGGCGCCAGCTACAATCGTGTAGCGCGGTTTCTTGCGCGGCAAATATTGGAAACATATGCGAGTTTTTCCGAGGATTTTCCGCAGAGTCTCCGCCGCAGTTACCAAGAGAACGGACAAACAGAGCGATAAAGTAAGTGGCTACTTTATCGTCATAATTAGTCTACGAGCAATTATATTTTGTCTTTTTCCTGTCACGTGTGCGATCGCATCAGGCATATAGATAGATATAAGAGAGTTACGCGCGAGACCGCGTAACTCAAACTCGATTAGGCCGCGCGAGTGCGAGTGAGAGGATCGATCTCTCTCTCGCACTATCATAGAATAGGCGTACGAGTAAGAGAAAGCCACTCTTACTCGTACAACCTGCGAGCACACAGTTGAGCGAGAGAAACGAGCTTTCTTGCTCAACCATAGACTGCAGCATCGAGAGAGAGAGAGAGACGCTCTCACTCGGGCAGTCACAGACTACGGCGATATAGAGAGGGAACTGCTCTCTCTATATCCGTCGGCCATAAACTACACGTGTGTGTGTAGCCGCGTGAAGTGAAGAGGGTGCGCATGCGCATTGCGCACCTCGAGAATTGGTATTGCGCGTGAGGCAATACTAATTGCTCTTCGCGTAAACAGACCTCTTCGCAATAATTCGAGTACTTTGTATTACTTTTATTGTTTTATTCATTAAATAAGCATTAAGCACAAAGCCGGTGCCTTTCTTATTTCAATTCCCTACAGCTTCTCTATCCCGAATACCGCCGCCTCCGCGAGTGTGCCAATTTAGCATTGACACACAAGCTGAGCAGCCAAGCCCGGTGGGAGCAACACCGGTAGCGAGGCCTTAGGTAAGGCCCCACACACAAAAAAGAACAAAAGCAGGACCAGAGGAAGGTCCCGCGTTGCTAGCGGGACGTAAGTAAATATACCCCGTTAAAGAGATGATGAGATATTTTAGTATAGTTAATATATATGTACAAAGAGATGACGAGATATTTTAGTGTAGTTAGTATATATACATATGGAGAGATGATGAGATAAAAACAAGAGATTATCTTGTTCAGATCATCTTATCTTAATATGAATCTAGATATTAGACGAAATGCTTGAAGGGCAATTTGATGAAAATTTGGGGGCGCATATCGTATCTTCGTAACAAATGCACGAATGTTAATGCTTTTTTCTTTTATTTGAAAGAACATAAAAAAAAAGCAAAGGTGATAGATTACATTTTATCAAATATTAAAATGTACGAGGTCTGGCTATTAAATAACGAGACTGCGCGCCTAGAGGGCGCCGTAGAGGGGTGGGAATAAAAACGAGTAGTGCGTTGGGTATCAAGATATCTTGTCTATGCACGTACCAAAACACGTTCTCGTCACTATTATTGTATTTGTGCAGTAGCGGTTTGAAACGAACGTGTTTTTTTTACGTGCCGAAAACCATGTGTGACGAAAAACAGGAGCAACGTATCAATCTCAAATTTCTCTTTAAATTGAAAAAAACTCCGACTAAGTGCTGTAAATTGTTGCAAGAGGTCTATGGGGACAATTCTCTATCTTGTGCGCGTGTTTTTGAGTGGTGTAAGCGCTTCAGTAAGGGCCGAGTGAGCACTGAAGATGACCAACGCCCAGGTCACCCTGTCACTATTTCAACTCCGGAAACAGTGACCAAAATCAACCAAATTGTGCGTGCAGATCGTCGAATGAGCATCCGGATGATTGCCGAGGCTGTAAACGCCGATAAAGAAACGGTTAGACAAATTTTACACGAGGAATTACACATGACAAAAGTCTGCGCGAAGTTGGTGCAAAAAAACCTGACTCCTGACCAAAAGCTCTTGCGTCAACAGGTCTGCTCAGATTTCCTTAAAAGGTTAAAAAAAGATTCCGGACTGATGAAAAACATTTTTACTTGCGATGAAACGTGGATTTTTCAATACGATGTTGAAACAAAGCGGCAATCGATGCATTGGAAGACACCTGAATCGCCCAGAATCAAAAAAGCAAGGATGTCGAAATCAAAATTCAAGGCAATGTTGATCGTTTTTTTCGACATTAACGGTATCGTGATGGCTGAATGGGTTTCAGAGGGTCAGACTGTCAACCAGACTTACTATTTGTCAGTTTTGGCAACACTGCGAGAACGACTTCGTAAGAAACGGCCCGAGTTGTGGAAGAACAACTCGTTGATTTTGCACCAGGACAATGCACCTACCCATAACGCGCTATCCGTGAAGCAGTATTTGGCTGGTAAGCGCACTCTAGTGCTCGAACACGCGCCGTACTCGCCAGATTTGGCACCGTGCTACTTTTTTTTGTTTCCGAAGATAAAATCTGCTTCGAAGGGGACCCGATTTGAGTCGATGGAAGCGGTAAAGTAGAAAACGGCAGAGCTCCTAAAGGCCCTCACCAAAGAAGACTTCCAGCACTGCTTCGATCAATGAAAAAAACGTATGGAAAGGTGTGTGGCGAGGGAAGGGGAGTATATTGAAGGGGAGCATTCGAATGTAGAATAATTTTTATAATAAAACCCTTTTTCGTAACCAGTCTCGTTATTTAATAGCCAGACCTCGTATACTTAAAACAAATTTTTTAATTTTTTCATGCATCAATTTAATGTATAAATGGGTGCGCCAAGCGCCCGTGGTTAGTACCAATACATACCACGGGACGCTGGCGCGCCCCTTGATAATATAGTATGATAATATAATGACAATATAATAATAACAATAATATAATAACAATAATATAATAACAATAATATAATAACAATAATATAATAACAATAATATAATAACAATAATATAATAACAATAATATAATAACAATAATATAATAACAATAATATAATAACAATAATATAATAACAATAATATAAAATAATGATATATAATATATAATAGTAATATGATAATAATCATTGAAAGCATAATGGTTTAATTAAATAATTTGAATAGAGTTCTAAAATATGTATCTATTGCCCGTCGGTTCGAATAAAACAGGACAATTTGTAACAGAGTAAGTGTGCAGGAAAGTGTACTTTGTAATTTATTATAAATAATAAATTCAATGATTTTTTTTCTATTTATATTTACCTAAACAATCGTCTCACTTAACTCTATAACAGTAATGTTTTCCACTATTTTCATACTGTTAATTCACTCCATTTATAAACACTTAATTCCACTTGTCACTCATTTCTCACAATTTATTCATCACTCTATATAATTTATCTTCTACAACAATTATTTTTTTTTTTATTATTATTATTATCGCGTTTTCATTCAAATCGCGTTATTTTCAGTCACTTTATTTATTATTCTCTTTAACTTCATGTTCACATTTTTGATTTTATATTATTCATTTATGACATATTATTTTATTTTTTTATTTACTTCCTTTAGTTTATTTTTTTTTTTTATTTCGCATTTATATATATTTCATTTTACTTTATCACTTAATTATATTTTGTTTTAACGAATTTTTCTTTTCTTTTATTTATTCGCTTATTTTATCATATCTTTTATTATTTATCTTCTATTTCATTTATTTCTTTTATTTTCTTCTTTTATTTTCTTTCTTTATTTTCTTTCACATATATGTATATTGTAACGTGTCGGATTCTCACGCTATAACGAATCAACACAATCGTATGTTAAGTCATGTGTGTTAGATTTTTTACTATTTTTTTGTGTGCACGTTCGAGTGCTGAACCCTGATTTCTTTGACAATTACCGTGTGTGTGTGTGTGTGTGTATTTTTTCTCAATTTAATTGAAAAAGCTTACTATTTAATTTCTATCTATGATCAACCAAGATCCTATTTGTGTTGTTTATAATAATTGTTAAATTTTTTAATAATATTCCGACAAATGTTTCTTTTCGACGTTTTAAATTTTATTTTACGAAAATACAAAAATTTTAGATCATACGCGAATGCGTGACGTCTTAGAGAGAGACGCCACGATGGTCGTTGACCGGCGAATGTTTATGTTTGGCCTTTAAAGAGTCTAACTTTTAAGATGACTATACCTATGTACTTGCTAGAGAATGCATTATCCCAGCAAACTAATACATAGGTGTTAAATTAACCACACTCATTCGATAGTAGAAATCGTGTGCGGTTTATTCTTTTCAATTTCGTTTTTTTTTTTTTTTTTTTATTGTAACACCCGACCCCGGTGCACTCGAACACAGTGTCGATATGCCCAAAAGTCTTCGGTTTACTCAAAGATCTTATCCCTTTTTAAAAAGACATAAAACCCTTTAGTATAAAATTTACAATGTTACCAATACTTAATCATCTGCAGCACTTGCAAAATGCCATCGATTGGAAGTTTTGTAAATTTCTTGTTACTTTGCCTTGATTTCACACATTGATAGAAATTAATAAAATCAGTTTGAAAGTAAAATTTCGAATTTATTACTAATTATTCTTACATTGGATAAGAGTAATCTATTACTGTCTTCTTCGAAAGTCTGAAATCAAGTGTCCTCTACCTTGACGAACTCGGCTTTATATACTCTCGCCGCTCCTTCATTGAGGCAAAGTTCTAGGGGCTTCTATGGTCAATTAGTTAATAGTTACAATATTTTCGAGAATGTTTCTTTCTTATTTTCTAGCTGAGATGTGGTCGCGTCGTTACATGTATAACAATGTCGTGATTTTCGCAAATTCCGAGCTGTTTTATTGTTTACAAGTTTTTTAAATTTTCTTTTTCACTTCTTATGTACAAATAATTTATTTCGTTGATTCTTTTTTCAGTCACTATACGTGTACTCTTTTTATCTACATATTTTTATAAAATCAATTGTTATTCTATTTTTTATTCATCAAGTAACTCTGGTGGAACATCATAGAATTTTGACTCTCTCGAGGTACTGGTGTTCTATGAGCTTCTATTCGTAATAACTTTTTTCCTAATTGAAATTTTATATTTTTTCTTTTTTCTATTTGTTCGTCAAATGTGTTATTTGTTATGCTATATGAAATTATTTCGGTGCTTGCCTTTTTTCTTTTACTTTTTTATGTTTAAACTCTACGTTGATTTCTTATTATTCTAACTCGTATAATATAGAATATACGCCGATTGTAGCGACCTTGGAGTTCAATGCCCTTGCTGTTTCGCGGCATTGAATTTATTCGTAATTTATTTTATATTTCAATTTCTTAATCCTATCGCTCTATTTTATATCGTTTCTTATTTCTAACCTTGCTTATAATATTGTAGATTTTATTTATATAAATTTTTCTATATTTATTAACTTATATAAAATTGTTTATTTTAATTTTTTTTTTTAACAAGATACTGAGGTCACAATATTTTATTTCACTTTTTCACTTTATTTGACTTTATTTTAACGCATTTTTCTTTTTATTTTTCTTTATTCACTCTTTATTTTATTTTTCATTTATTTCTTTTATTTCTTCCTTTTATTTTATTCTTTTATTTTATTGTTTTATTTTATTCTTTTATTTTCTTTCTTTTATTTTATTTCGCATTTATCTATTTCATTTCATTTTTTCACTTTATTTTACTTTATCTTAACGCATTTTCCTTTTATTTTTTATTTATTTACTCTTTTATTTTATTTTTTAATTATTTCTTCACTGACACTCACACAACAATCATGAATTGAAGGGTTGTAAGTCTAAAGGGTCTAAGTGCCAATTTTATTATTTAGAGATATAACAGAAAAACATTATAAAATAAACAACTCAATGAAATAATTATTTATTTCTACTTAATTCAATTGAACACATATCCAATTCTCAAAACATATATGCACTTGGATCCATTTGGATATTATTAGCCTTGGCACGTAGATCGTATTTTCGTAAAAATATTAACTTTGGATTTTTTGGCACTTGGACCCTTTAGACTTACAACCCTTCAACTGCCATAAAAGGAGTGGACGACGATCACAGGTTCACACTCATTTTAGCTCATATTTATTTGCACATCTACCTTTTTCCATTTGAGTATTATTTATTTTTGTTTTGTTATTTATTATTTATACATAACTTATATATACAACTTATTATTTATCTTCATCCTGCACTCAAGTTATCATTATTCTTATTATTTATTTATTTATTTAATATTCTTTAATCAAGTTTGTCATGGACAGCACTCCGTAAGCCGCGCATATTTGTATTTCGCGCGCTCCCGCGGTCCACGAGCCGAGTTAGATTTTGGTAATGTGATGGTCCCGGACGGGAAGATATAGTACGCGCCAACATTAAATGATAGTCGCGTATAGTATCATAGGAAAAATAAGTTTAGGCTAGATCAACGATGATCCAGCCGCGTTTTTTGCGAGTCAGTCACTCTCGGCCATTTTGAAAGGAGAGACGCGCCTTCTTTCCGCGAATTTCACCGGTCCTTTTTTTGTTTCGCGAAGTTCTGCCTTTTTTTATGTTCTTGCGCGAGTGAGAGGTGCACCGCCAGCTGCAGTGCTCCGAGCACCACCACCTCGTTGCAGGGAAGCAATAAGCAGCCTGCGTGCCCCAAACCACGGAATACCGGCGGCAGCCTTTCCGTTGCGGACGACGTCCTTTTTCCGTGCGCGGCTGGCTAGCCACTCCCGTAAGCTTTTTTTATATACATTTAGCGGCACGCATAATTTCCTTTCTTTTTATATATTTGCGCTGGGGTAACTTTCGCTAGTTACCCCCTTTTTTCTTTCTTCTTATTCGGTTCGTGCGAGTAGAGAGCGCTATCTCTCTCACTCTAGTAGGGTCAGTGCGAAAGAGTTGCGTTCTCTCTCGGACCCGCGTAAGGCTAGGCACACGCGAGTGGGAGAGCGTTTTCTCTCTCACTCCTACGGGCTCAGTGCGGGAAAATATCCATCTCACTTGCACTCGTATTGAATACGGCGCGCGCGAGTGGGAGAGAGCTTTCTCTCTCACTCCTACGGGCACAGTGCGGGAGAGATGTCTTCTCTCTCGCACTCACATTCAGTACGGCGCACGCGAGTGGGAGAGCGCTTTCTCTCTCACTCCTAGAGTCCGTTGCGAGAGAGTCGTGGACTCTGGCGCATAGAGCTGGTTCGTGTTGAGTAGCGCGCGTTACCACTTTGGTTGATTACATTTTTTTTGTACTTACGCTCTTCGTCTGTTCATTTTTGTAATATTTATTTTGTTTGTTGATTTTCTTTTTTATAATTTATATTTTGTTGTCTTAATTTATTTTCTTGTTTATTAAATTATTTTATTTATTCTATTATTTTTGCTTTCTTATACTTTTTTCCCTTTTTTTCTCTTTCCTTTTTTTTGTTTTTGATATTTTATTTTTCTCGTTTACATAATATTTTATTTTTCTTACTTTATTTATTTTCTTTCTTTACTTTCCTTCTAACTTTCAATAACGAGGGAATTTCAGCCTTCCGCCCGAATACTGCCCTCGCCGAAATTTTAGCTAGCTGGCGAGGACGACGCACGAGCCGCGCAATCGTCATTGCGTGGCGTTGTAACGGGTAAGTTTGGTTCAAAAGACGGCTTCTCGTGCCCGGACCAAGGTGCAAGGTCGTCCCCCGCTTTAACGGCCGCGAAGGGGGCGTTGCGGGCAAGTTTCGCACCTTTCGCGAATTGCGCATCCACCTGGGTCAATTGCTGCTGTAACGTCGGTGCATGACCTCCGTTTTTTTTGTATTTTGTCAGCCGAAAAGTTCTTTACTGTCTTTCCTAACTCAATAATCCCCTCTACAACTTACTCGACGCACTCTCCACTGACGTAGACCATTAGAAAACTTAATCCAAGCTTAAACCGAGAGTCGAATAGCTGCTCTCGTTAAAATTTTGGCTACGATGCAAATTTTTACAAACAATCACACACCAGTAATGAAAATCATGCATTCTACAGCTAAAAATAATGTTCTCTTTTCTAAGTCGGTCAATATGAATTTCATCGACATTCAACATACAAATTTTTGCAAAGTAACTCTTTCTTGAATAAACATCTATAGCGTAATTTGGGACATCACGCAATAACTTAGAATGTCACGAATTCCTCTTGCTAAACCCTCATAATAATTATTTTTATAAATTATTAATTAATTACATAAAAATTTTTTCAAAATGAATAATTAATTTTAAGCCAATGTTCAGCTGTTACATGCATCTATTTTAAAAAAATATACTTCATGTTAAATTTTAATTTATACAGCGACAATTCACCTATTCTATTTATTATTATGTCATTATTTTATAGTGAATATTTATTACTATTATATTATTTTATATATCTTTAATAACTGTCTGCGACATGCGTTTTTATAAAAATATTAGCGTTTTGTAATTAAAACTAATTCTTCGATTAACTCTCTACGGAACAATTATTTTCATATTAATTTACGATTACATTAGCGTGTCATACACCTATAACTCTTTGAAAATAAAGTAAACCAAATAAGTACTTCTCCAACAGTCCATTAATTAAAAATTATAACTTCTGAAGAATGACTATTTAAACTATCATTCTACAATTATTTTCTCTTTTGTAATAATAAAACACTCATAGCAATCTTCTCTTTATTATTTAAATACTCATTCTTTATCTAATTATATAAAATGCGACGAAAAACTTTGTTCTGTTGTAATATGCGTTAAACCTTAAATGGCACACGATCATACAATTTAAATTAACATAATTTTATTGTATATAATAAACCTATGCAAAAACTCTGTAAAAATGGATCATCTCTCTCTCTCTAATTCTTACTCTCACTCTCTAACCGAGAAGCCCACCAGAAAGAGGGGGCCTGAAAAACTCGGCCTCTCCCCGAATTTCCCGGTCAAAGAAGGAATTTGCTGAGTAGCTTCTCCAACGCATTTAAATACGGCACCAAATGATCACCAAGCAGCAGACCTCAGGCAGCACTCGAAGACCACGTACTACGCAAAATACTAATAAGAAAACACTACAAAGGACCCACGTATTATACAAACATTACTACGGACCATTCACTACGAGTGGACCTCGGGAAGAGATCACAAGAAGAAGACGACGAGAAGGCAGCCGCAACGAGAGAGAGACAGAAAAAGAGAGAGAAGACCGCTCTTATTCTTTGCATCTCACATTCAATAAAAAGTAAGTTTTTCTAATCCTTTGTATTTATTTTTCATTTCCAAAGAGATAGTTTTAGCCAGAATCGGCTAAATATCTCTATCCAAAAAAACACTTAGTAGGTCCTTTCCAGAACAGCATGTAGGCCAACATCGGCCTATACGGTTGTCCACTCCCGAACTTCATCTCTATCCCTAAAAATTCTTACAACTTCATCTCCTCCGCCATCCCGAGCCCATAAGTTTCAGTACTTAGGCTCATAAAGGCGAAAAGCAGTGGTTATCCGGAACCTTTACTAAAAATTTCACTGTTACGTGCGGGAAAACACGCACGCAATGAAATTTTAATTTTTATTTAAAGGCGTGACCCACTAACCCGTCCCGTACGGTCCCGCTCGCGCATCGCGAACTAAAAATAATCCCTACTGTCACTAATCACGGGGATCCGGGAAGTTGACGCCGCTGCCCCTTTGAATAACGGGACACCGAACACGCAAAAAGGGGAAAATTAATTAAATAGTGAATCATTGTTAAAAAGTAATTAGAATGTTACCTGGTTCCGGTAATTGGTTCTGGACCTTTGAACTATGGTTAAGGATCACTGCGTGGAACAGAGGTGTATTGGATACAATCGGCACCGAATCACCGAACTAGTTTAACTTTCTCTAAATGTCTTTTGTTTATTTTATATAATAGTTTTGTATAATAATCACTCACTATATTAACGCTTGACCACACAGCACATCACTTACCGATAACCGTATGATAAAAAAAGAGAAGAAAATAAAATATAGTATTATTTTAAAGGTCCGAAAATTATCTCTCGCGAAAAGAAAAAACTTTTACTTATTCAGACGGAAAAAAACTTACGACTCACTCATGATACGGAAAAAGCGGTATCACTTTCTAACCCCGCGGCCTATTCTTCCCCATTATTTAAAGACTTGGTCGCGAAGGCATGGTGGGGATTTTCGCTTATTAGGCATCAGCATTTAGTCTTTGTAGACTCCTATGCCTTCCACGCGCCTTTCAACTAAAATGCAACTCTAGTTCATTTATTTTTCTAAGTGTGTGTGCCGAGAAGAGTTGGGTTACTCGACTCTCTGTCCGTGTGTTGAAAGAATGCTATTCTCTAATTATGAAAATGAGTTTATACTCCATGTCTCCGGGATTTTTCCACAGGAATCAACTTGCAGTGTTGCTGCAAGCTTTACAGATTTTTTTTAGAAGAACCAACACACTCACACATTCGTTGAACATTTATGCGTTGCATTTAGTCTATTAGGTTTTATATAATTTTAATTTTAATTTTAAGTTTCAATATATTTGCTATATATATACCATATATGTATATATATATATATATATATATATATATATATATATATATATATATATATAATTTTATATATTTATTAATTTGAATTTTTCTTTATTTTTTATAAATATTAAGTGTAGTAAAAAGTAATCCATTATTTTGCCAATAGATGACTTTAGTAGTCTGTATCTCCCGTTGTAAAAGTGCGATCGGGTTACACTAGATGGCGTTAGAAAGATAAGATTTCATACTAAAAAGCTTCTGATACAGTTTTGCGATTGCTTGACTTTATTTTTTTTTTAAATACTTTAATTGTTACGTCTCGTAACAAACTCATTCTTTACATTTATAATAATAAAAACATTTTAATTTTCAAAATCATTTATTTTTAAGTCATAAATAAAATTCACTAACTTGAAAAATGGCGAATTAAATAAAATAAAAGATTTTCTCATTAAACTTAATTTTTTTATTAACAAATGGGGATCGTTAAAGTAAGTGCTAAATTGAGTCGTTGCATACGAAATAAAATAAGAGCTAGAAGTCACGAATATTAAAACGGGTGGAAGTATACGTTTTCGCAGAAAAACTCTTCTCCTTGTATGGCGACACGCGCTGGTTTCAGGGTCAAACGGTATATTATATACACAACTGTAATTTTGTAAATTTTTGTAAATTTTTTGTAAATTAATTGTAAATTTTTTGTATTAATTTGAAGTAAAATCTTAACATTTAAGTGTAGTTAATCTTATTTTAGCGTTTTTAGTTTTAAAATTAGTTAGTAATTATTACAGTTGATAATTATAATATTATGTAGTTGCATTTACAGAACAGGGTGTAAATGCTTCACTCATCTTCTACATAATGAGTAAAAGTAGAAAATGAAATGACTTTTTATTCATCGTTTTATGTTCCTTACGTACATTTTTTTATAGTTTCTTTGCGTCGTGAGAATCGGCGAGTTCTTGTAAATTACGAGTACAACATTTGTCTCAACGATTAGTTTGAAACGATGTACTCAACTTTTATTAATGTATATCCTATTCGTAAAATAAATGTAGCATATTTTACGAAGGTCCCCAAACGTAACAATTTGGAAAAAGAAATTTATGAAACTCTCTTGTAACGTCGGTAAACGACCTCCGTTTTTTTTTCCTGTGTTAAGTCGATAAGTATTCTCTCTGCTTTATTTTTCTTTCCTGCCCTTGCCGATTAGCGGGAAAGCGCTTCGATCTCATCGACCACTTGTGTCGAACTATAGTAAATTTTTTCCTCCAATGAAAATTTTTCCCTCCAAAACTTACTTAACGCGCGGGCTATTGACACAGACCGTTGTGAAAGAGACCCTAAGCGTGGGCCAAGAGTTTACGAGTTTTCCCGGAACGATAAAAAAAAATGGTACATGCACTTGAGTCTAACGAAAAGACACTAGGCCAAGCACGTGCACGTCAACTCGGCGCCGAAAAACATAAAACTGTCCCATAAACACCGTTTTTTCTACCCGTAGTTTTCCTATCTAAAATACGTATTTTCTTTTTTTTCGAACTTTCCCTGTGTAATACAATTATAATGTTATGCAATATTTTTTAAATTGTTTTATTATCGCAAATTATAACTGCAACCTTTACTTACCGATACATTGCGCAGGTAGCGCAATAAAACAATAAATAGATTACTAAGAAGACCTCGGTAAATAAATTGAGTAACTATTTTAAACCAGAAATATATTGGATAACATTTAAATAAAATAAAAAGTACAATTTTTAATGGAAAGTATAAGAATTGCGATTTTCAAAAATACCTCACAAGGTATATTTTTATATAAAACTCAAAAATAATTATCTAAAACCCGAAAGGAAAAAACATAGAAATTACATACAAAATATTACATAAAATCTCTTATTAAATAAAATTCAAATTTTATAAATAATTTAAATTCCAAAAAAGGTTTCTAATAGTTATACAATTTATTTCACCAAAATACTACAAACTCCTGCTTCTTGTATTATTCACGACGAATTTAGATTTTTTATATTATAAAAGGCAAATTATTGTTAAATAAAATTGAACATGTACATTCATAAAAATAACATAACTACTATCTTCAAGTTTGATTGAATTTTACTTTACAATAATACAGCTGATTTTTCTTTCAAATTGTATACATATAAAAAAAATATATATAAATTATAAAAAGAATTATGCAAAAAATATCTACAACAATCTTTCACGATAGCAAATTATTACCACGGCCTGACTATGTTCGTTTTCATCAAACAGGATAACCAGATAATTTTTCCACTCTTTCTCTTAAAATAAAAAGATAAAAAACAACATGTAACGAATTTTCTTATGTATAAATTTTCTTATTGATGAATAATAAAATTTATAAACGTGTAAAATAATTTGAATTATAAATAAATTGTTTTATCTTTTTATTAAAAGAAAACAACATTTAAGTTGATCTTTACATTAAAATAAAAAAATATGCGAAAAAGGTGTGTATGAAACAAAAAAATATGTAATTATGCGTTTTTCTATCGAAAATACAAAAAATACTATAGATAACAAAAAATTGTTTATATAATTATGATTCATTTAAAACGTTCTAGAATTTAAAGATTAATATAAAAACAAAATGTTTTGTAAAACTAGAATTAACGAAAATGTAATATTTTTATAAAGGATATTTAACGCGTTTTTCCTTATATTGCTATAAAGATTATCCTTCTTAATATTAGAATAACGCCTAAGATTTCTGTGAAATACAATAAAAACCGAAATTCCTAATAAGAATAATACATTTTTCGGCTGCTCTTAATCTGAAAGTATATTTGAGTTTAAATTTATATTAGAATTAATTATTCTAAAGTTATTTTAGAATTATATTTTAGAACTTACTAGTTAAAATTATTCTTTTTATATCTTGGCATTAATTATGTAAAAAAAAAAAATTATTTTAAAATTATAATTAAAAATTATATTCAGAATCAAGCAATAAGATTAAAACTGTAAGTCGTTTTTATAATTGTCATAACTTTTATGTAATAATGATGTCAAATTATACCTTACACGTAAAGCTAAAATTATTTTAAAATACAATACGCATAGCAAACTACTACTATGATATTTTGCTCAAATTTAGTTTATATTAATTCAATAAAAAAAGGTGACAATTATCATTATTTCTAATAAGATACAGACAATTATAGAAACATATATTTAACTTAAACTCTTTGTAAAGAAAATTTTTGAAATTATATGGATGCTAACATAATAGAAAAACTTAAACATTACAAGACCAATAAAATCCTTTTTTTTTTATAACAAAACCGAATAAAATATTGAAAATGAATTAACTAATTGTAATTATTGTTAGAATTAAGCTACGAAGACGATTCTTTTTCGTAGCCTAGTTCAAATTTTACGTAAAATATTATAATAAAATGAATATTTATAAAACATAAATAATAACATTAGTTTTAAGTTATTATACAATTTTGTAAAACTGGACAATCCCCTCTCAATCTCTATCTCTCCGACTTCAAGACGACACACCCTCACAGAGGCTTTCCACGCCCTTTCAGACAGGCCCTCCGAGGAGAAGGTGGCCCGAAAATCTTACCCTCTCCAGAAATTTTCCTAAAAAAGGATTCGTTCGGAGCTACTTCGGAAAAGCGTATAAATATCGCGCAAAATTTTCAACAAGCAGCAGACCTCAGGCAGCACTCGAGGGACACGAAACTCTACTACGCAAGTACTACAAGGAATCATTTCAACGCAACTACTAGGAACTTTTTAGAAAGCAACTACCACGAGCAGACCTCAGGCAGCACTCGAGGACAAGCAATCACTAGGAATCACTACGAGAATTCGTTTGAAAAACGACGGCAGCCGCAGTCACATATATTTATACATAAATTTTACAAACTGTTCTTTTGAGAACAACAACTATTCATTTTCAAACACAAAAAAAAAGGGAAGAAGACGACGACGAGGATCTGCAGAATTCAAACAGAGAGAGAGAGAGAAAGAGAGTGAGGACTTCCAGCCAACCTAGACCTTTTCTGGAATAAAAAAGTGAGTTTTTAATACAAATTTTTCTTTTTTTCTTTTTAACCTCCAAAGAGATAGTATTAACCAAGATCGGCTAAATATCTCTCTCCAAACATCACTTGTTAGGTCCTTTCCAGAATAATCTGTAGGCCAACGTCAGCCTATATGGTTGTTCAGTCCCGCATCTCACCACCCTTCCTATAAAATCTTACAATTAATACCTCTGCCGTCCCGAGCCCATAAGTTTCAGTACTTAGGCTCGAAAAAGGCACAAGGCAGGTTTGCGTCAAATTTCGCACGCAATAGTAACGTCACCCCGACGTTACACTCTATAGATAGCGATCTATGCTATAGATAACATTAAAAATGATTATGTGGTATTGAATTATCAAATTATACCTGTCTATACTGTTTTTTATATTATTTATAGATGCCCTCAAAAGTACCAATTGGCATAAATATATTTATATATATATATTTTTTTAGTAAGCTAAATTATGTTTGAATATGCAAAAAATTTTTTTATAATATTTATATTATATATAATTATTTTAATCAATTAACTATTACACATTTACTTTAAATTAGATTTTACTTTAAAAAAATAGCTTATACAAACAATAAGTTTATTAAAATCAATTTTATGCAATGATATTTTATTTCTAATAATTATTGTCATGATTATTATAAATTAGAGAGAGATACATGTGGAGCCAACTCTTCGTTCGTCGCAGAACTTAAAACCCCCTCTTTGTGGGAAATTTAGGCCACCCACGTTCGCAAAAGTGTCTACTTGGAGTAGGTCAAGGCTCTATCGGACCTCGCCCTCTCGCCAACTAAAGCTCGAGGATAAGAGGAAAGGCCCTCTCTTCTCCCTCCACTCCACTCCTCTGTTCATCTTCCTACCCCCTTCTTTTGCTTTTCCTCCTCTCCATTTTTCCGAAACACTTTCACTTCTTCGTGCTCACTTCCTCCCTCTTCCTTCCTGCTTCGTTTTTGGGACGTTTTATCACTTAATGGCGAGTTGATGCGCTGCATCATCGTAGCACAAAAGGGTCGTACAAGTTTCAAGTTCAATCCAGTACGAGTTTCAAGTTCAACCTTCAACGAATTTTAAGTCCAAGGTTCTCACGTGCGTCTTTCTGTCTACAACACTACAATAAATAAGAGTAAGTTTTGTCATTTCATAATGTATGTCTCGCTATTCTTTCAAAAATTCTCTCTCTCTCTCTCTCTCTCTCTTTCTCTCTCTCAGTGTCATTCGAACGTTCACTAGGTTCAGTGCCGTGGATCGTGAACGTTTAAGCATTCTAGCTCGGGGTCACTTCTCATCTTCAGTCTCGTGGAGTAAAAGTGATTCAGTCCTAGAATATCCTTACCTCATTATTCCAGTATTTAGCAAATTTAAGAAAGGAAAGAATCAAGTCAGGCTTATTAGTGAATTGCAACAGTTAAGGTTGTTGTGGCTCAGCGCTGGTCGACAAGTCTCTCTTCACCCTACGTTTTTTCGGAGCACTTTCCACGGTGCTCATCTCTTCTGTGGCCTTTTTTATTTTTCTCAGCTACCCCTAGTTGTTTTTTCGCTTTTACGTACTAGTTAAGAGTTTTTTTCACACCTTGAAGTGCTCGGTATATTCGTTTCTTCACGTGCAATACGCATTCTTGCTTTTTTACTTCTGGGTCGCCACCGTAAGGTTTATCATCAATCAAATTTTTATGGACCTTACTGTTCCCATCTCCGATGAATCTCACATATGTAACACCATAACGCTGCACAGAATGCTTAAACATTTCCAAAATCCCGTCGACCTTCATTTTACCACTACTGCCCTCGTGGTTTGCTATGCATTTATCCTTGTGATCATCATATAAACTCTCGGCCTTGATAGAGTCTCTCGTTACTAAATACTGGCATCCTTTACGTATGCTTGACTTAACTATGGCCTTAACAATTTTATTGGAAAATTTTCCTATCAATGACACAATGTTCAAGAGAGAGGGAAAACCTCTCTTAGCCCACGAACCATCTTCTGAAACCGTTATGTGATTTTCTGGGTAATCACTCACATTTTTTTCGTTTTCTTTTGTTATTGCTTTTTGAAACAGAACATCAGTAACAGATTTGATAGCAACGCTTATTTGTTCTACCACTTGATAATAAAGAGACTTATGAAAAATATTTAAATCCATCAAGGAGCAAAAAAGATTAATTCCAGCGTGACAGACGCCAATCAACCTCATTACATAAGTAAATCGTCGGTTAATTTCATACGCATTTATCATTGGACATGAATCAATCAGATATTCTCGGCATGAATATTTCACACACAATTAAAATCCTAATTCTCTAGGTGAATGTTTCAAAAATTTAATATCACTGTTGCAAAGTTTACATTTAAACGCCGATTCTAGCGCACCAAACACTAAAGCGAAACTGATTAGAACGTACTTAAAACTAGGGTCATGGCTTACTTCAAAGTCACTGTTATCTTTCAGTTTTCCTGCACTTGTACTTACAATATTAATATTAGCTTCTGTAGTATATTGATTCCCTTAAAATGATCTTTTTCTTCCACCTTTATTCTCGTGTTGACCTTGGCTAAAAAGCTTGTTTCCCATTTTAGAGCAGCGTGCACTTGTCGAGCGCAGCGTTGCCAGATTGCTTGCAGTGTTGCTAGTCTCATTACTTTTTTACTACACCTCGTATCCTACGCGAAAACGGTAAAAAAATTATACTTTTCATTACTTGAGCGCAAAGGAAAGATATTTTAATTTTATGTGCTTTCTTTCGCACTTTCTTATTATGAATTTTCACCCAATTTTGAATCGAGAGAGAGTAAGGGGAAAGCGGTCAGCTGATTGACTATATTCACCACACTCCGGAAGGTATTAACTAAATCTCATTGACTCACGATACTAGCAACCTTTGCTTCCTTCGGTCTCCCTCAGCCTCTGTAACTGCCTCGGATTAGAAGATTCGGATTTTTCCTATTTTCTATCATATTTTCTTCTTATAACCTGTTTTGTCGTGCCTTTTGTTTTCTTTTTTCTTTTTACTTTTTGTACTGCAAGCTTCTCGTTTTCCACTGAGGAACGAGCTTCTACTCATCCGTTGTACGAGGGTAGTCCCAAAAGTACCCGACCTGACTTATGAATACAGGTAGTTTTAGAAAAGCAATTACTGCGATTGACAATAGCACCTTTCAACAACTTAATGTTAAAAATTCATAACGGTACGTTTATTATTTTTTTACAGACATCCAAAGTGAACGCTCTCAGTGAATTTGTAAATATGGAAAAAATCGGACATCGTTATGTGATACAATACTTTCATTTAAAAGGTCTAAGTCCAACCGATATCAAAGCCGAGTTGGATTCTACTCTGGGGAAGTCTGCTCCTTCGTTTACAACGGTCAAATATTGGGTAGCTGAGTTTAAGCGAGGTCGTACGAGCTGCCAAGATAAACACCGCAGTGGTCGACCAAGTAAGGTCACTACGTCAAAAAATGTGAAGAAAATCCACAAAATGGTATTGGATGACCGTCGACTAAAAGTGCGCGAGATAGCAGACATGGCAGGCATTTTAAAAAGTGCTGTGCATCGCATTTTGATCGAAAATTTGGACACGAGAAAGCTGTGCGCCAGATGGGTGCCGCGTTTGCTCACAATGGAGCACAAACAGCAACGTGAGGATGTTTCCATCGAGTGTTTGACAATGTTTCGCAGCAATAAAGCCGAGTTTTTGCGTCGATTCATAACCATGGACGAAACATGGGTCCATCATTTTACACCTGAGACCAAAGAGCAGTCAAAGCAGTGGACTAAAAAGGGCGAACCGGCTCCAAAGAAAGCAAAGACAGTTCAGTCAGCTGGCAAGGTCATGGCATCTGTTTTCTGGGATGTGCGTGAAATAATATTTATTGATTATCTCGAAAAAGGAAAAACAATCAACGGCGCATATTATGCAGCCTTATTGCAGCGTTTGAGTGATGAAATCAAGAAAAAACGGCCTTATCTGACGAAAAAAAAGTGCTGTTTCATCACGACAACGCACCAGTCTACACGTGCGTCATTGCGATGGCTAAAATCAATGAGTTGAAGTTCGAATTGCTTCCTCACGCACCCTATTCGCTAGATCTGGCTCCCTCGGATTATTTTCTTTTTCTGAATTTAAAAAAATGGCTCGGTGGCAAAAGATTTGCCAACAATGAAGAGGTAGAGTCTGCGGTTAATAGGTATTTTGAGAAGCTTGACGGTTCCTACTATAAAGCGGGTATCGAAGCTATTGAACATCGTTGGAAAAAGTGTATCGAACTGAAAGGAGAATATGTTGAAAAATAAACATTTTCGCAATTTTTTTACTGTTTTCTTTGTCGGGTCGGGTACTTTTGGGACTGCCCTCGTAGTATGGATTTGCTTTCTTCTTGTTTTCTAATTGACGTGCAAGCTAGCGCTTGTTTTAGCATGTGGGCTAATTGTTGTTAAAGGCAGCAATGTAATAAAAAGGTCCGTAAACGGGGAAGTCCTTGACTCATTTGCCGTATTGTTGTTGACGTTTCTCTTTTATTTTGCTTTTATACTTATTGCGAAGATTTACGATAGTCCTCGTAATTTGTTTAAGGTCGTCATCTCTGACTGTTTTCCCCGCTAATCGTGTTACCTTTCGTACAAAAACGCGCAGCTCTTGATGTCTTGATTTGCTCTCGGATAACGTTATGTATATTTAATATAACAATTTGTGCTGAGTAATTTACTCTTTGTCTGTGACAGCTTAAAACATTAGCTAAACAGACAAAAAGAGCCTAGCACGTAGAATCATTGCAATTTTGCCTGCTAGTCATTTAACAAATCTATTGGATTTGTTTGGTTTTTGGACATAACACTAGAAGTGCCTACTTTAATACTTAATATGTAAAGTCCAAGTAAAAAAATAATGCATATTGAATGTCAAAGGGTAATATTCTTAAGAAAAAAGCTAATTTTCATAACATAATATTTTACTAAACTTTTTGTAATATTTACCTTAATAACTTTCCGAAGATTTCCTCCTTCAAATCGACTTTCAAAACAAAGATAATCTTTATTTTTATTCGATTTTCCAGCTTTTATTTCATCATCATTGCTAAGAAAAGATAAATTATAATTTTTTTCCGGATTCTTACTCATTAAGTCATCTAGATCATAAACAACTTGAAACTCTTTATAAAATGAGTGCAAGCAGCGATCAATACTAGATATTATTTTAGATCTACATACATTACGGTCTTTAATATTCAATGACTCTAAATCAATTAATCCTTGAGCATGAACAATATCAGGATAAGCAATTTTACAAAAAGATATTACACTTTTTATCTCGTTTGCAATAAGATAATATATTATTTCTTTTGATGTCAATTTTTTGAATTTCAACAATTTTCTAAATATATTTATTTCAACCTTGCTGTCGTTAAAAGCTGATTTTATTTGTCCTAAGGTATTCATTTCTAAATTGTTGAGTTCTTGAAAATAGTAGGAGTAACTGAAATACAAAGTTTAATTATATAAATTATAATATAAATATATAAAGAATAGTACAATTGCAATTTTTAACGAAGAGAATAGAATTTCAGAATATAGAACTTTTATAGTGACTTTATATGTAAACAACTTATAAAGTCATAATTTAAATTTGTGATCTTACATATTTTTTAATATGAAAATTTTAAGCTAATAAGATCAGGAAAGTCCCAAAAGGCATGCATTTTACTTTATTTTTGCTATTCTATAAATTATGAAAACTTTCGGACAAAATCTTCGAACTTCTGTAATCTAAAGGTTTACAGTCGGCGATATTCGAATCTGTTTTCAGATTTTTGTTTTTTGCAATAATTTTGTTTTAACGAAAAAAATCTAAAATCATCTATTTTATCATATGTGTGTTATTTAAATAACAAACCACCCTTTTTGTATGATGGACCCCAAATTTGACAAATGCTCGGAGATCAAAGTTTAAGTGAGCACATGAATGATAAAGAAACAGCTGCATGGGATAGTTTAAAGAGAATTGTAGAAAATTTTTTGGGTAATAGAAAAAGTAAAATCTGTAAAAAAATAGCTAAAATGGTTGAAAATTTCCAAGTGTTATAGTGTAACATAAACCTCAAATTGCATTTTCTTGACTCATAATGACTACTTATAGGAAAGAGCAAGAAAAAAGAGATTCTATCAACACATGAATGATATGAAAAGACAATACCAAGAAAAATACGACGTCAATAAGATGGCAGATTTTTGCTGGAACCTAAAAAGAGAGAATGTGAGAAAATAGGTATCAAACGTAAAAAGATGCCACTCCTCTGATCGTTTTAAGATAGACATGTCCGTTATAATAAAAATAAAAGAGTAAGAGAGAGGCTCTTTCACTTTTTAGAATTACAAATCGCTTTATTTGAAGGTAAAGTTTCCCGCTTTTTTCGAACCCGCAGGCAAAAAATTGCATTAATGTCCATAACAAGAGTTGGCTTTTAAAAAACCTTGAATCTAACCGCCATTAATATTTCAAATCATATGAAATTCGAAAATGATTTCGAATTTCATGCTCTTCTCTTGTCCGCCAGTAAAAAATTGCATTGCCGTGCGAAAGAAAAGTTGATCTTTAATAACCTTGAACTTAATCTATTAACTTTAAACAGACATCAGATTTGAATATAGCAACCTTAACGTGAGGCTGTGTGATGGAGTAATTTTTCTATGTTTATAAAGTTCTGAATCAGGTGGTATAAATAGTTTCTCTTTGGAGTGATATATTTAACATTTCAAAATTCAACACGGCGGTTTTATTTTCTTTTTCTTTACGAATATAATATAATTATTTTGACATACTATAAAATAGATATAGATTTTCCAGAAAAGTTGAAGTAAAATCTTGTAAAATATAGATATCCTACTTTTTGTTTGAAGTATTAATTTTTAATAGTCTTTCCTTCGTAATTTTCCGATCTTAAATGTAGTTAAAAATAGTACTTATACCGGGTGAGTTGTTTATTGTTCCTCGCACAACGTTATAACTTTACCATATTTAACGAAGCTATTTCAAAAGAAGTTAGAAATAAAACTTTTAGGGTTTTAAAGAGGTCAAACGATGGCAACTTTGAATTTGACTTAGGAATTGAACTTCAAGGTCGATTGGAGTCCAAGTTAATGTCTTTAAATAGGAATCCTCACTTTCGATCCCAAAAATGAAAAGAAAAGAAAATTTCACGTCCAAATATGTCTTCGATTATTTTTAAATTTTCAAAATAGTGGATCAAAGATGGCAAAAGATTTTTGATAATAAACAAATTTAAGTGAGATTCGGTTAAAGGAAGTTTTCGGGATCGTTAATAACGAATCGGTGAATAAATTTACCAAATTCAAAATGCCAAATTGACTTGGTTCGCCATCTTGGACTCGCCGTCTTGAATTTATAATCTGGTTTCAAATTGGTGATCAGCGATCCCCGTGTACGAAATTTAGCGAAAATCAATTTCTGATGTTAAAAAATCATTCCGAAATCTTAAATTTATGTTTTGCTTTAGAAATGACTAGTCTTAGTCCTACTCAGGAGCAACGAAGTTGACTTTGTAGTTTTCTTCTCTCTTTGGGGTGCTTGTTTTTAGTGAGTCCCGTTGCTCCTCTCTATCAGGTTGCTTTTTTTCAGTGAGTCCCCTTGCCTGTCGTTTTCGGGGTGCTTATTTTCAGTAAGTACCTTTGCCTCTCATTATGATATTTCGAAAAAATATCGTAACAAATGTTTAAAATGATGAGCTTCTTCGATATAACATATTTGTTGATACGTTAGTTTTAAAGAATGTATTGTACACAGCTAAGAAAACCTTCAGGTGTTACTTGGGTATAAGTGTCTCTGATACATTGTCCTATATTTTTAGGAGTTGTTTGTATTTCATTGTAAACTTAAGATTTTAAAAAGCCGCACAAGTAAAAATCGGAAGACTTAAGATCTGGGGACTAAGGTGGCTAATTAACTGTGCCTCCTCTAGTGATACAGCTACCATTAAATTGTCTATTTAATTCGTTTCGAACAATTGTCGAATAATGGCATCAATACATATTATTCTGAAACCATATTTAGCTGTATTTCAAAATTTAAATGTTTAAACAATATTGAAAGTTCATTCTTTAACAAGTCTCGATATTTTTCTCCATTAAATGTTCCATTGATAAATAACGGACCAATGAGTTTATTCCCAATAATACCACATCAAACATTGACAGACCATGGCCTCTGACGTTTAACTTGGTATATCCAGTGAGGGTTTTTAACGCTTCAATAATGCATATTATGCCTATCAATCAAACCCAGGTTAGTAAAGGTGGACTTATGAAAAAATAATACTGAAAAAAAATAATGATGGAAAAAATTTGGATTTTTGTGCATTTTCTGAAGTGCCCATTGACAGAAAGTCATTTGATTTTAAAATTTATTGCCATGAAGTTCTTGATGTAAACTAATATGAAAGGGATAAAATTTATTGAGTTTTTGTATTTTACATACACTCGTTTTTAAAATTCCAGAATCTTGAATTATTTTTCAAGTAGTAACGTGCGGATTAACAGCCACTTAAATAGAACGTTAACTTCATTATTTCTACCAGTGGAGGTACGTTTGCGATTCCTATTTTTTTTTTTTTGCAGTTCCTTCAGTGGTAAGTTGTTTAATGGCTCGATAAAAAAATTTACGTGACGATTGCATATCAAGGAAAAGTTCAGCATACAAAGAAACAGTATTATCAATATTCCTTAAACTTTGTCCATAAATTAAAACCATTTTAATTTTTTGATTTAATGAAATAGCCTCCATAATTAAGGTAATTAAAAAAAAACGTAGAAATTTTTTGAGGTAAAAATGGAATTGAATAATTTTACCAGTGTACCTATTAACAATAATATAAACTTCGAGTACAGTGAAAAAAAATGCTCAATTTTGAATACTCACGAAAAATTACAATTAGATATTTAATAATCTGAGAACAGTTTTAAGGAATCTAAGCGTTTCAATTCGTACACTCGTTTAAGCTGCCGGTAATAGTAGGGTTTGTCGATCGGTTACAAAGAATCATAAAAATGGTTTTTATGGTAGCTGATCACAAATCCGAGGTCAGATTCGCAATTTAAGATAGTAGATACAAGATAGCTAGCGAAATTTTTAGAAGACAAACGATTCCTACCAAATTTTGTATGTAAGAGTTTTTAGAGTCTGCTCGTGAATCCTAGGTCAGATTTGCAATTTGAAATAATCACGATTTCAACACTAGATAGAAAATTCAAGACGGAGAGTCCAAGATGGTGGACCACGTTAATTTAGCAATTTGAATTTGGTAAATTTGACCGTCAATTCATGATCAACGACCTGGGAAACTCCCGTAAGCCGAGTTTGACTTGAATTTGTTGATTATCAAAAATCTTCCGCCATTTTACAAGGAAACTGCTTCAAGAGTACTTCACCATATTCTTTCATTTTATAATATTTTGTAGTACTTAAAAATTTAAGACATGTGTCTTCTTCTTAAGTGCTAATTTGTCGATTCAAGGAATGAAAACCCTTAAAGTTCACCCCCAATAACATTTTTTTTAAATATCTATAAGAATTTCAAATTAGCTAAACTAGGCTATAAATTGTATTGTCATATAGAAAATAAAAAGATTAAGTTGACATATTTTGGGGTTTTTGGAAAAAAATTTTTTCTGGGGGTGATTTATCTTTAAAGTGATCTTATTATTATACTGTGATATAGATGATTATTTACTAATTAACTCTTGAATTTAACTAGAATACTTTTATTAAAAAAAAACTTACCTAAAAAATAAATAAAAAATGAAGATATAGCATTCTTATGTAACGGGGTTCACTACCTCCTAGCCCTTGATCGTTATATGATTGGCAGTTATTTTTTTTTTTTTCTTTTTATTTACATGCAAACTATTTTTTTACTATTATGTTCTTATAAACTTTTAAAATCTAAATTCACAAACTTGAAATCCATTAATCCTAAACTCACAGGTCACCCTTGTAGTTCACCCCCAAAAAAATTATTTTTTTTATTATCTCAAGAGCGAATTAAAATTGTTTAATAAAACAAACATCACTTAACTCCTTAAAAACAGATGCTTTAGTGAATATTGCTTTTGTGCTTAGGAGTAGCATCCTCTATTTTTTATACGGGTAAAACTGGTTTTTTCTTCATTTTTTTGGGCTAAAAACTTTTATTAATTATTCTATATATTCGTGACGATGATACTAAATTAAAATTTAATGCTAAAAATTTTTAAAAAGGTTAATAAAATTTAAAATTGTTCTACAAGGAAGAAATCGAATAACGAAGTTTACATGTCTTATGATTTAGTACTTGAAATTTTCTTTTATATGTATTATTGTATGCAAATTTTATATGTATTAATGTAATGCAAATATTAGAAATATTGTATGCAAATTTTAATCAAAACAAATTTGATATTGTTTTCCTTATGCATTTGTGTTAAATCTATTATTATTCGTGAATTTTATTTATTAGAATGAAGCAACAGATAAGATTTGTTCTTTATCTCACTGTGCTTGTGTAACATTTATTTTTATTCCCGGATAATACCGTTTGATTGAAACAATAATAATTTTAAATTATATTTCGTCAGTTATACCTAACGTGACTTTGAGTTCAGAAATGTACGTAAATTTATAGTTATTTTATAAATTCAAATAAATCAGTGTGTTATATATTTATTTATAACTTGCTATAAATAGTCAAATCACAAAAAATATTAAAAAAACACAATAAATTTAGTTACTTTTTATTAAAAGAACCCAGGATTTTGAAACTTTTTATGCACACAATTTAGGTCTAGTTCTATAGCATATATTAAACTCTCAAAGAGTTTAATATTTATCTATGGGCAGTGAAAATATTTGATTAACTGTTTTAAATAAAATAATTTATTTTATATACACAGTGTGTCCCATGGAAAACGGAACTTTTTTAAAACATCGATTTATATTGGCGCCACCTATTGTTGGATGTTAGCAATGGAAGGTCTATTCTTAACTGACATCCTGTAAAAATTGTATGACATTTGGTTGAATGGAAACCAAAATATCGCGCTCAAAGTGACAGTGTGTTTGTGGCATCGGTCAAAAAATGAACTTTGAACAAAGAGCAAATATTAAGTTCTGTTTTAAACTCGGTAAATCCTTTACTGAGACGCATAATTTGCTAAAACAAGTGTATGGCGATAATTGTCTATCCCGTACCAGAGTGTATGAGTGGTATAAGCGGTTCCAGGAAGGTCGTGAAGACATTCAGGACGACGAACATCCAGGTCCTTCGAATACCGTGGTTCCTCAAAGTAACATTGAAAAAGTGCGTGAATTTATAAAAAATGAGCCAAAATCTTCATTGCGATACATGGAAATGGAATCGAATATATCCAAAAATTCAATTCATCGCATTTTGACCGATCATTTGAATCTACGGAAGGTGTGTGCACGCTTTGTTCCACACAAATTGACCGACTACGAAAAATTGCTCCGAATTCAACATTGTAAGGATTTGATTAAAGAGTCAAAAAAGGACCCAAACTTGAAATATTTAATTGTGACTGGTGACGAGACATGGTGTTTTCAATATGATCCCAACACCAGGCGTCAAAGTGCTGAATGGAAGCACCCAATCGAGCCCAATCCGAAAAAAAGTCGTCTTAAGTCAAAAGTGAAGACAATGTTGATTTGTTTCTACGATTCGGAGGGTATTATTCATCGCGAATTCGTTCCACCTGGTCAAGCGATTTTTGCTGTGTTTTATCTTAGTGTTATTAAGCGTTTGCTCAGCCGTATTCGTCGTGTGTGGCTACAATACCGTGAAAAAGGGAGCTGGCGTTTGTTGCATGATAATGCCCCGTCTCATCGATCGAACTTGATCACGGATGTTTTGATCAAAAATTCTATTTTAACCATCAACCATTCAATGTACTCGCTGGATTTGGCTCCGTGCGACTTCTACTTGTTCTCCAAATTGCACTTGCCTATGAAAGGAAAACGTTATGCCGACGTAGAGGCCATCCAAAGAGCGACGACCGACATACTAAAGTCGATGGATAAAAATGATCTCAAAAACTCATTCGATATGTTAATTGATCGTGCAAAACGTTGTATTGATGCGGAAGGAGACTATTTTGAATAAAATAAATGAGATTTGCCGGAATATTAAGTTTTTGTCTTTATTTTGATGAAGTTCCGTTTTCCATGGGAAACACTGTGTATATATAAGTTTTTGTTTCCTGATTAGTGCATGAATAATTCATGGACACTAATAATAAAAGCTAGATTATTTATTAAAGTTTCATTTAATTTAATATAAATTATGTTCTAAGCTGTCAAAATGGATTTTAATTTCTTTAACGTAATAAGTATTCTCCTGATAACATTCTAAGGCCTTGAGTTAGATAATACGTCAATAACACGGCAGAAGATTGACTGTAAATAGTATTGAAAAAATGTTATCTAACGCAATCGAAGAATTCAACGACGTAAATATAATTAAAAAAGAAATATAGGCTGTACAAGAACCATATAAAGATGTTGAAATGAAAGTCGTAGAAAATAATGACAAAATCTGGTCTATAGATGAAGATATACAAAAATGCACATCAGATGTAAAAGAATTGGATTATAATTAGAAAGTACGTGCCGTGAAATTCTGGAAAAGTGGGATGGTTGAAAATCTTGTATTAAAAACTATTCAAAATCGATTTTGATAAGTACAATCAATTATTCAACTGAAGTTGAAAGCCGTATACAATGACTGGTGCAATCTGTAACTTCTGCAAGCTATACTCATACGATTCAACTTACAATTTCAGGCGATGAAAGACTTCTATCGCGTCTTTTTTTAGTTCTTAAAGAAAAAAGTGGCAAATTTGGACCAGTTGTAAAACAAAATTTATTTAGAACTAAAAATATCTACGTTATAGCTTCAAAATCTGGAAAATTATGTAACGTCGGTAGCGCTACTTTTTGACTGATTTTAGTCAATACTGCAATTTTTGCCGTTTTTGAGCCGAAGCAGTGAAGCTTACGGGCTCGGGTTGGCAGAGGATAATCGTGAGAGTTCTTAGGAGAGGTGTGTAGTGCGGGATTAAGCAGTTGCAGGAGCCTCTCTTCCTAAATCGAAAGCAGGCTCGAGCCCTACTCTGGATGAGGTCCTACCAAAGTGACTAAGGTTCAGAATAATCGGTCGCTTTACAGTTAAAAACTCTGTTGGCGGATTAAGATACAGTCTGTCAAGTAAGAGCGTGGTCGTGTTAATTTATAAAAAAATTTATTTGATGAAACTTTCATTTTTATATATACATTGTACACATTACAAACAATGATGCAATTCGGTCAATAATGTGTCCAGTCACCACCGGCGTCGATAATTGCCTGACATCTCCAAAGCATGCTTTCTACTTATTTGACGGCGTATTCTGGTGGCAAGGATATCCAGATCCGACGAATTTCGTAAGACAACTGCTTCAAAGTGTATGTGCGTCTTCCACAAAGCTTCCGTTTAATAAATGCCCACACATTTTCAATAGGGTTTGCATCGGGCGACTGCGACGGCCAATCCAATGTAACGATGCCAGATTGAGTCTTCCACTGAGTACAGAGCTTGCTGCGGTGTTTAGGATCGTTGTCCTCCTGCAGAATCCAATCTTCATTTTTTGTGATAAACCATCGTTTCGCAGATGACAGTAAAGCCTTTTTGTAGATTTTTATCATTTTGTCGGCATTTAGGTTGTCAGTAAAGAGGTGCAAAGTGCCGAATCCCTGCTTTGAGAAGCAGCCCCAAAGATGCACCTTTATTCCATGTTTTACGGTCTGCTGAACAAGCCTATTGGTGGAAGTTGACCAGGCTCGCGTAAGGACAGAACGTGCTCATATAGAACATTCATCAGTAAAAATGACATTTTTAAAATCTCTATCAATATTCTCATGCGCCTAAGCGAGTCGCTTTGTCACATGTTTTTCAGTCAACAGAGGCTTCTTCATTGTGTTGCGCCATTTCAGATGATGAGTACGAAGATGGGTTCGGATAGTTTCGTAGGATATATCTAAATCTTTTGCCATTAATTTTGCTTGTCCTTACCGCAGTGTTAAAGCAGGATTCCGCGAAAATAGATTCACTACTCTTTTTTCATCTTTTTTGTTCACTTTTCCTATCGAGCCACGTTCTGGTAAATCATCGACATTTTTAGCCACTTTATATCGCTGTATCCACTTCTGTACAAATGCCTTCGACTTTCTCATATATTAAGCAGCCGCTGATTGCGACATTTTGGGACCTTTCGGGTGGATGCAAAGGAACACAGCCTCGTAGCGCGACGCGTACTTAGCACTCATGGCGTTTAACGTGATTCTCTTTTAAAATATCAATGACAACTAAATCTTTGTTGACAATGCATCAAGGACAAAGCTTTTTTCTATCGGTTTGCGAAAGAATTAGAGCGAAATCTTATATTACCTGTCGGTGAAGTCGACCACGCTCTTACTTGACAGACTGTAGATGTGGAGAAAAGAATATGTAAAGCAATTTTAAAATTAAAACTCACTCTCTTTATTGAAGGTATTAGGCAGTGATGTCCAGTCCTCTCTCTCTCTCTTTCTCTTTCTCTCTCTCTCTCTTTTGCTGTGGTTGACATCTCGTCGTCTTCTTCTTCTTATTTATAAAATTGAATAGTATGTTTGGCGTAGCTGGTTCGTAGTAGCTTCCTAGTAATTTCCTTGTAGTTGCTTAAGATCTGCTCGTAGTGATAATACCTTGTTTACTTGTAGTAGTGTAACTTGTTCCTTAGTAATGTTCCTCGTAGTAATATCTCCGTAGTAATGTTTTGCGTAGTACGTGGGTCCGTAGTAATGCTTTCCCCGTAGTATTTTGCGTAGTACGTAGGTCCGTAGTAATGCTTCCCCCGTAGTATTTTGCGTAGTACGTGGGTCCGTAGTAATGCTTTCTCCGTAGTATTTTGCGTAGTACGTGGATACTCGAGTGCTGCCTGAGGTCTGCTGCTTGGTGATTATTTGGTGCCGTATTTAACTGCATTGGAGAAGCTACTCAGCAAATTCCTTCTTTGACCGGAAAATTTGGGGAGAGGCCAAGTTTTTCAGGCCCCCCTCTTCCGGGCGGCTTCTCGGTTAGAGAGAGAGATGAACCATTTTGACAGAGTTTTTACACATACAATAAAATTATGTTAATGTAAATTGTATTTAAGGTTTAACGCGTATTACAACAGAACGAAGTTTTTCGTCGTATTTAACATAATTAGGTGAAGAATAAGTATTTTAATAATAGAGAAAAGATTGCTACGAGTGTTTTATTATTACAAAGAAGAAGATAATGATATTTTTAAATAGTCATTCTTTAAAAGTTATAATTTTTAATTAATAGACTGTTGTGGAGGAGTACTTGTTTTAAAAAATTATTTAATAAATGATTGTAAATTTATATTGAAATTTCTATTATTAATAATAATTTTGATTACAAAATGTAATTATTAATACAATTTCTTTTTGTACAATTTGGTTTATAAAATAAAATTGCTGGTCGCGGACTATCATTCTATTCTAGTGAAATAGTAATAATAAGGATCGTCGAATGGTTAATTTAAATTAATTATTTCTTTTAATTTATTTAATTAATTACTTATTTTTATCTAATTAATTATAAAAAGAAAAATTATTTTGAGTGTATTACAAGAATTCATGACATTCCAGATGATTGCGCGATGTTCTAAATTACGCTATAAGAAAGACTACCTTGCATGAATTTGTGTGTCGAAGGTCAATAAAATTTGTATTGACTGACTTAGTGATTTAGTTATTTCCTCACTTAGAAGGAAGAATTTTATTTTATTATGACATGTGTGCAATTGTCTGTAAAAATTGCATCGTAGTGAAACTGAGTTTAACGAGAGCGGCTATTCAACTCTCGGTTTAAGCTTAGGTTGAGTTTCCCAATGGTCTACGTCAGTGGAGAGTGCGTTGAGTAGGTTGTGGAGGGGATCATTGTGTTAGTAGAGAACTTATCGGCTGACAAAACACAAAAAAAATGGAGGTCATGAACCGACGTTACAATTTACTACAGTTATTAATAAATTATTTAGTTTTATAACATATTCAATGTTTAATTGCACGATTATAATTTTTTTAAAAATTATTCAATTTAAATTATAATATTTTATTTAAAAATTATTTTGGATAGTAGTCGTGTGATTTATATTTTTGTAAAAATTGTTTTGAATCTACACACCCAAAAAAATAATTTTTATAAAATTATAAAACGAATGAATAAAAGAAAAAATTAAAAAATTTCTTAAAGTAAAAAGATTTGTTCATGAATGTAAAATATATATTAGGTGTAGTAAAAAGAAACCCATTATTTTTGCAATAAATTGAAGGTTTTATTTAGCATAGATAGAATGATACGATTTAGGTCAAATATGCACCGTTTTGTTTGATAACTTGTTGCCATTTTAGAGCTAATTTCATAATGCCTCTCTCCTAGAAACCCTTGTACCTATTATCAAAAAATTGGGACAGTCGATTTTCACAATCTTCTCTTGAGGTGAGTTTTTCACCTGCAAAATCATTCGTGATAGACAGGAACAGGTGGTAATCACTTGGTGCCAGGTCTGGACTATAAGGTGGATGCATAAGAACTTCCCAATTAAGCTCCCGGAGTTTCTGGCAAGTCACTATCGATGTATGCGGCCTAGCGTTGTCCTAATGGAACACGGTTCCTCTCCAATGGCCGAAGCTGGCCGCTTCTGGGCGATTGCTTCTTTCAGACGGTCCAATTGTTGGCAGTACAGGTCCGAATTAAGAGTTCGGCCATAGGGGAGCAGCTCATAGTAGATGATTCCCTGCTAGTCCCACCAAACACACAGCGAAACTTTCCTGACTGTAAATCCTGGCTTGGCCACTGTTTGTGCCGACTCACCGCGATTTGACCACGACCGTTGTCGCTTGACGTTGTCGTAAGTGACCCACTCTTCATTACCAGTAACCATCCGCTTCAGAAATGGATCGATATTGTTGCGATTCAGCAGCGATTCGCAGATGGAAATTCGGTCCATGAGGTTTCTTTGCGATAGCTCGTGTGTCACCCATACATTGAACTTCTTTTTGTATTCAGCCTTATTTAAGTGGTTCCAAACGGTTTTTTGTGCAATATTTAGCTCCTGGGCAATCGAAACAGTGCTTACGTGACGGTCGGACTCTAAGATTTCCATTATTTTATCGACATTCTCGACAATTGGCCTTCCAGAGCGTGGTGCATCTTTGACGTCAAAATTACCGAAACGGAATCGACGAAACCAAAATTGCGCAAGATTGGCTGTTACAGTATCAGGACCATAAACACTATTCACATTTTCAGCTGCCTGGCTTGCGTTTTTGCCTTTATCGAAGAAAAACTGTAAAATATGGCGTATTTTCTCTTTGTTGGTGTCCATCTTTGACGCGTGCTAAAAAATACTGAGCTAAGCAATCACAAAACTGTATCAGAACTTCTTTAGTACGGAATCTTATCTTTCTAACGCCATCTAGTGCAGCCCGATCGCACTTTCACAACGGTAGATGCAGACTACTAAAGCCATCTATTGGCAAAATAATGGATTACTTTTTACGACACCTAATTGTATTAAAATTTACTGTTCGACTTATTGCGCGCCAAATATTTAGGCTTACACTTGTAAACACATATCTACTTTGTTTGTATTAGAGCGTAATAAGCATAGTTGTAACAGCGTCGTCTCGCATCCAGGCGAAAGTTAAACAAAATGACTGAAAGACTCGTGACACCCGTCAGCGAAAGCGCACACTTTACTTGCGATGACTTATACTTGTACACATTCTTCTAAATTGAAAGTGAATAAAGTGTATCTCCTTTATATTATTATATGTAATATATAGATAAAAAAGGGAAGCTTTATTTTATTTTAATTCCTGAAAAAAGATTGGCACAGGCCTCAAGTGCATACCATAGAACATAGAAAATTCCTTAAGCTTCATTCCATTACATGGTCCTTCGAGCCGGATCTGTGTCATTTCACAAAGGATTTTATTCAAGTTTATCAGTTTTAATAAATTTCAAGTTGGTGCAAAGTATATTAGCTAGTGCGTGTTTGCGAGAGTAAAACTTTCAAGTTCGTTTTAAAGCTATTCAGCATTACATTCGCAAGTTTTCATTGAAACTAATCGGCAATTTGAAGATTGAAAAGGTTCAAATTCAATGCCATTTCAAATTTTCAAGTTAGAGCATCAAGTTTACTTCAAGCTAAATTTGAAATTCCGAAATGGCTAAGCAGGGAGAAAATCTAAATGCCAAAGTGGAAAAAGCAGTAGTAGTATTCGAAACAAATCTTTGATATTTAAAAAATTCGATTGCCAATTTTAACAAGCTTGGAGCTGACAAACGAACAGCGGCTATTACACAAGGACGATTTGCCTTGTTGGAAAAATATTGGGAAAATTGCTAAATGAGTGCCACGTTCATCAAAACTTTCGCTACTCAAGAGCAAGCAGAGATTCCATTTTTCAAAAAAAATCAACTGGACGTCTTTGAGGAATTATACGTAGCAGCATACGACTTTTTTTAAACTCTGCTTATCTCTACTAACGAGACTCCTTTCTCACCAGCATCAGCTGCACGGACTACAAGAGAAATTCTACTGCTGAAAATCGACTTGCCTTCATTTTCTGGTAAAATTATTGAATGGTTAACTTTTCGCGATTTATTTTTAGTGCTTGTAAAAAATCAAAATAATTTATCGAATATCGGAAAATTACAGTACTTATTAACGGCGATGACTGGGGATGCTTCTAAGCTTATTTCCCATCTTTCTTTAACGATCGATAACTTCGAGGTCAAGTGGAAGTCACTTTCAGATTGTTATGAAAATGAACGCGTAATAATAGACGCATATTTAAAAGGCGTTTTCTCTATTCCAACAGTTTCATCGAACGTTTTATACGGGTTAAAACAATTACGCGCTGATTCTTCGGAAGCAATTAATGCATTACGTGCCTTAAAATGTCCGGTGGATCATTGGAATATGATTTTGGTTTACGTGTTAGTTCAAAAATTAGATAAAAATTCGCAACAAGAATGGAAAATTTGCTTGGCTTCCGAAAAAGAATATCTAAAACTAGAAAAATTGCACACCTTTCTCGACGTGCGGATCAAATTATTAGAAGCGGTCTCCAGCTTTGGAGATAATTCAAAATCAACAAACGCAAATATTTTAGAAAAGACGTCTAGAGCAAATAAAAATAATTTCAACAAGAAAATAATTCTAATGTTATTCGTTCTCATCATTCTACTACTACGAATGCGTGCGTTTTTTGCTTCGACTCACATTGATTAATCCCCATCGATTAGAGTTTGTAGAAAAAAATAATTTGTGTCAAAATTGTTTAAGTAAAGGTCATCACGTTACAAATTGTAACAGTTCATTTTTGTGTTTAAAATGTAAACGGGAATATCATACTTTATTACATAACAATTCAAAAGCGCAAATAACAACTACTACTAGTACAAATTCTACCACATGCGAAGACGCAGCTACTGTACATGCACACATAAATACAGGAGTTAAGCCTGTTCTCCTCGCAACAGCACGCGTTATTATCGAAGCTAATAACGGTTGGTTTGTTTACGCGCGAGCTCTCGTCTACCAAGGCTCTGATACGACATTTGTTTCTAAACGTATTGCTTAACTGTTATGCGCGCGAGACCACAGGATGGTACGTCGGTCGTCTTCCTTTTGAGTCAGATTTTCCTATAAATATTGGCGACTTTCACGCTGTTGCTATGCGCTCGTTTACGCATCTTGAACGACGCTTAGCAAAATCCCAAGATGTATCAAAACAATACATCGACTTTCTGACCGAATACTAAGCCCTTGGACACATGCAAAAGATTGACAACGATCAAAATTTCTTACAACCGACGTATTTACCTCATCACCCAGTTATTTGCGAAGAAACCACAACTACTGAATTACGCGTCGTGTTCAATGCTTCAGCAAACACTTCAAATGGATCTTCCTTGAATGATTATTTAATGATCGGTCCGAAATTAGAAGCCGAACTTTCGGCAATAATATTAAATTGGCGTTTATATAAGTACGTCTTCTCCGCTGATATTCGACACATGTTTCGCCAAATTTTAGTTCATGTAGATGATCGCCAATATCAATTAATACTATGGCGCTTTAATCCAAGTCAAAGTATTAACATATTCACTAAATATCGTCACGAACAGTACTGCATGCGCTCCGTACCTCGCTTAAAGTCTACTTAAACAGCTTTCTATTGATGAGAGCTCGACTTTTCCCCTTGCAAAAAAGATTTTGCAAAATAAAATTTATGTCGATGACGTTCTTTCGGGCAGTGAAGATAAAATCACAGCACTTTAAAAAAGAGACGAGTTAATTCAATGTTTACAAAGCGCCGGGATTAACCTTCGCAAATGGGCGAGCAACGACCCTGAAATTTTAAGAGGCATTAACACTTCAAATCACGGCCTAGCTGTTACAAAGCCTTTTTAAGAAGAGGATCAGTTGAAAATTCTCAGTATTCGCTAGATACCTCGCGATGATACATTTTTATTTTAAATTAACTTTAATCCAGAACTTAAAGATATTTCAAAACGAAAAATTCTTTCAACCATCGCGAAAATTTTCGATCCGCTAGGCTGGCTTTCTCCTATTACGGTATCACTCAAAATTCCATTGCAAAATTTATGGAGATGTTCATATAATTAGGACGATTCTCTTCTTTACGAAATAGCAAATGAATGTCAGAAATTAGATCGATACAAATTCCACGATGGTAAGGCTTTGAAAGCAGCATTCAAACCGTAATTATACACGGTTTTTGCGACGCATCGTCCAAAGCATACGCAGCTGTTGTATATTCAAAACTAATTACTAACTCTGGCAATGTTCACGTACAGCTCTTAATGGTGAAAACAAAAGTCGCGCCTCTTAAGACAATTTCAATTCCATGCCTTAAACTTTGCACAGCGCATCTTCTCGCCAAATGCATTGCATTTACCCTTGAGGCGATGAAATTAAAAAATATTCCGGTATCCTGTTGGAGCGATTCTACGATCGTCTTATTATGGCTGTAAAAGTCACCGTCCGATTTAAAAGTTTTTGTCGCGAACCGCGTTTTGGCGATACAATCAAAACTTCTAAATGCTGATTGGGAGCACGTTCCAAAAAAAGAAAATCCAGTTGACTGTGCGTCTCGTGGTATTGATCCCGTTTAATTAACTACGAGTAGTTCTTGGTGGAGCGGCCCAATGTGGCTGCAATAGGAGGCTGAAAATTGGCCCGCGCAACCAAAATTCGCTTGCAATGATAAAGATCTCAAAGTAAAAGTTATAAAATCAAACATTATTCATGCGCATCATTCATACCGGTCAGAATTTAGTAAATTGTTGATTGACATTTCTTCATGGCCGCGTTTATTGCAAATAACCTCATATATTTGGCGGTTCATTGTCCAATTCGATTACCAGATGTTGTCTATTTACTTTCTTTATTGCAAGCAGATAAAATAAAAAATGCACAAAAATTTTGGATTTAACAAATTCAAGAAGAAAATTTCCTGGAAGCACATTAGATCCCTTTATTGATAGATCCGGTATACGAGGGCAGTCCCAAAAGTACCTGACCCGACAAAGAAAACAGTAAAAAAATTGGGAAAGTGTTTTTTATTTTTCAACATATTCTCCGTTCAGTTTGATACACTTTTCCCAACGATGTTCAATAGCTTCGATACCCACTTTATAGTAGGAATAACACTTTTTTTTTCGTCAGATCGGGCCGTTTTTTCTTGATTTCATCACTCAAACGCTGCAATAAGGCTGCATAATATGCGCCGTTGATTGTTTTTCCTTTTTCAAAATAATCAATAAATATTATTCCACGCGCATCCCAGAAAACGGATGCCATGACCTTGCCAGCTGACTGAACTGTCTTTGCTTTCTTTGGAGCCGGTTCTCCCTTTTTAGTCCACTATTTTGACTGCTTCTTGGTCTCAGGTGTAAAATGATGGACCCATGTTTCGTCCATGGTTATGAATCGACGCAAAAACTTGGCTTTATTGCTGCGAAACATTGTCAAACACTCGATGGAAACATCCTCACGTTGCTGTTTGTGCTCCATTGTGAGCAAACGCGGCATCCATCTTGCGCACAGCTTTCTCATGTCCAAATTTTTGGTCAAAATGCGATGCACAGCACTTTTTGAAATGCCTGCCATGTCTGCTATCTTGCGTACTTTTAGTCGACGGTCATCCAATACCATTTTGTGGATTTTCTTCACATTTTCTAACGTAGTGACCTCGCTTGGTCAACTACTGCGGTGTTCATCTTGGCAGCTCGTACGACCTCGCTTAAACTCAGCTACCCAATATTCGACCATTGTAAACGAAGGAGCAGACTTCCTCAGAGTAGAATCCAATTCGGCTTTGATATCGGTTAGACTTATACCTTTTAAATAATAGTATTGTATCACATAACGATGCCCGATTTTCTTCATATTTACAAATTCACTGAGAGCGTTCACTTTGGATGTCTGTAAAAAAAATAATAATAAACGTACCGTTATGAATTTTTAACATTAAGTTGTTGAAAAGTGGTATTGTCAATCGCAGTAATTGTTTTTTTTTAAACTACCTGTATTCATAAGTCAGGTTGGGTACTTTTCTTTGGGACTACCCTCGTGCTACGAGTAGGTGGTCGTATTAAAAATGCGAACATTGAATTCGATCGTAAATTTCCGATTTTGCTTGCAAAACATCCAATTTCAAAGTTTATAATCGATCAAGTGCACCACGATATTTTACATGGCGGCATTCAATTAATGCTCCGAACTCTACTCGAACAATTTTGGATTCTTCAAGCGCGAGACATGGTAAAAAATTGTGTTCGTAACTGCGTTACATGTGCACGTCATCGAGCTATCACAGGCGAACAGATTACGGCCGATTTGCTTAAATTTAGAATAAATCATTCTCATCCATTTTGCTATACAGGCCTAGACTACATGGGTCCTTTTTCCACTCGTGATTTTTCTGGTCACGGGCGTAAGTCGTATAAAGTTTACATTTCTTTATTCGTTTGTGTTGCTACAAGAGCAATACATTTAGAACTTGTTAATGACTATTCTTTCACCGCTTTTCTTGCAGCTCTCAAACGCTTCGTTGCACGTCGTGGAATCCCGTCTAATATATATTCTAATAATGCAACTACGTTTTAAGGCGCTGATTGCGAACTTACTTAAGCCGTTCGTCAATCACTTAGTAATTCAGATGTACAAGCAAAATTCACTTCGAAATTCGTTCAGTGGCATTTTATTCTATCTTCTGCTTCTCATTTTTGCGGAATGTGGGAAGTAGGAGTAAAAAGCGTTAGACATTACTTGCGACGTATTATGGGCACTAGCACTCCTACAGTCAAAAAATTTTCCACTCTCTTATGTAACGTGGAAGCATGCTTAAATTTGCGACCAATCACTCCGCTTCATGATAATGTTAATTCGTGCGAAGCGCTCACTCCAGGACATTTTTTAATCGGCAATGCGATAAAATCACTTTCGAGCCCAAGCGTAATCAATATTGCGTACAAAATACGAACAATTTTGGCACGTGTGGAGTCTTGATTACCTGAATATCTTGCAGCAACGCTTAAAATGGCATTAAAGAACAGATTTACTTTAAGTTAATGATTTAGTTTTAGGTAAAAATTTGAATTTGCCTCCATGTAAATAGAAATTAGCAAGTATAATCCAATGCATGCCTAAAAAAGACGGTTTGGTGCGAGTTGCTCATGTCAAGACCGCTTCTTCAACTTTTGTACGACCGATTGTAAAATAATGTAAACTTCCAATTTTCATAGAGCGCGAAACCGCATGTCAACAATGTATGTTCTAATCAAAGTCAATACTGGTTTCTTTTTTTCGACTTAAATGATAATGTATAGCGATATTTGAATCCCGAGACGATTCAGCCCGGGAAGTATGTTCAAGAATGTAAGATACACTACTGTGATCAAAAAGTAAGGTGAATTTGTTTATAAAATGTAAACTCTTTATTTATTCTTCCAAATCTATTTCATCCCCTTTAAAGTAATCCCCGTCCGATAAAACCCACTTTTGCCAACGCTTTTTCCATTTCTCGAAACAGTCGGAATAGTCTTTTTCCGGTTAAGCCTTCAAGATCTTCTTCGATTCGGTTTTTATTTCCTCAATCGTATTGTCGTCTGGAGGTTAAATATTGTTAGCCATGGATAAGACAAAAATGCGAGTTATTTTTGAATATGAGTTTCGTCGTGGAACTAATACAGCGCAGACAAGCCGAAATGTTAACAAAATGTTTGGCAAGGATGTAGCTAACGAACGTACAGTACGTCGATGGTTCGTAAAATTCTAATCTGGAGATTTTGATCTTTAAAATAAACCACGCGGGCGGCCTGAGAGCAAGGTGGATAACAACCAACTGAAAGCTGTAGTAAAAGCAAATCCAGCTGAAACGACGCGTGAACTTGTAGCAAGGTTTGAAGTTACCATCCCAACAATATTAAGTCATCTAAAAGCGATCGGAAAAGTAAAGAAGCTGGAAAGGTGGGTTCCGCATGAGTTGAGTGAGCGTCAGCAACGGAACGGCTTTAAGGCTTGCTGTTCTTTGATATTAAGACTAAAAGGCGATCCATTTTTGCACCAGATAGTCACAAGCGATAAAAAGTGGATACCTTTTGATAATCGCAAGCGTTCGGCACAATGGTTGGACAAATATGAAGCGCCAAAACACACCCCAAAGCCGAATATACACGAAAAAAAACTAATGGTGTCTGTTTGATGGTCCAGCGCGGGTGTTATACACTATAGTTTTATGAGACCTAGGCAATCAATAACGGCGGCTTCTACTGTAAACAGTTAGAAGAAATGATGAGGCAGCTGCAAATTAAGCAGCCGAGATTGGTCAACAGGGACAGACCAATTCTCCCGCAGGACAACGCTCGACCACACGATGCAAGATCGACGTTACTTAAACTACAGGAACTGGATCTGGAAACCCTTTGTCACCTACCGTACTCGCCAGATCTCGCGCCAACCGATTACCGTTTTTTCGGAGCTTTGGACAATTTTCGCAAGGAAAAATATTTAATTCCCGACATGCGATAGAAAATGCCTTTCGGGATTGCATCACTAGCTGCTCTCCTGATTTTTTCGCAAACGGTATAAATAAGCTATCGTTAAAATAGCAATATTGTATTGATAGTTTAGGTGCATATTTTGATTAATTATATTATTTCTTGCTCGAGATATAATAAACCAAACTTTCGGTCTCTAATCAGACGTTTCATACTTAATGACCTAATAATATATAACATATTAGGTGTAGTAAAAAGTAATCCATTATTTTGCCAATAGATGGCTTTAGTAGTCTGTATCTCTCGTTGTAAAAGTGCCATCAAGTTACACTAGATAGCGTTAGAAAGATAAAATTTTGTACTAAAAAAGCGTCTGATACAGTTTTGTGATTACTTGACTTAGTATTTTTTTAGCACGCGTCAAAGATGGACACTAACAAACAGAAAATACGCCATATTTTACAGTTTTTTTTCAATAAAGGCGTAAACGCAAGCCAGGCAGCTGAAAATGTTAATAGTGTTTATGGTCCTAATACTGTAACAGCCAATCACGCGCAATTTTGGTTTCGTCGATTCCGTCCCGGTAATTTTGACGTCAAAGATGCACCACGCTCTGGATGGCCAATGGTCGAAAATGTCGATACAATAATGCAAATCGTCGAGTCCGACCGTCACGTGAGCATTGTTTTGATTGCCCAGGAGCTAAATATTGCACAAAAAACCGTTTAGAACCACTTAAATAAGGCTGGACACAAAAAGAAGTTCGATGTATGGGTGCCACACGAGTTATCGCAAAGAAACCTCATGGACCAAAGTTCCATCTGCGAATCGCTGCTGAATCGCAACAATATCGATCCATTTCTGAAGCGGATGGTTACTGGTTATGAAAAGTGGGTCACTTACGACAACGTCAAGCGACAACGGTCGTGGTCAAATCGCGGTGAGCCGGCGCAAACGGTGACCAAGCCAGGATTGACAATCAGGAAGGTTTTGCTGTGTGTTTGGTGGGACTGGCAGGGAATCATCTACTATGAGCTGTTCCCCTACGGCCAAACTCTTAATTCGGACTTGTACTGTCAACCATTGGACCGTCTGAAAAAAGCAGTTGCCCAGAAGCGGCCAGCTTTAGCCAATAGGAGAGGAATTGAGTTCCATCAGGACAACGTCAGGCCGCATACATCGATAGTGACTCGCCGGAAGCTCCGGGAGCTTGGTTGGGAAGTTCTTATGCATCCACCTTATAGTCCGGACCTGGCACCAAGTGATTATTACCTGTTCCTGTCTATGACGAATGATTTTGCAGGTGAAAAATTCGCCTCAAGAGAAGATTGTAAAAATCGACTGTCCCAGTTTTTTGACAATAGGGACAAGGGTTTCTACGAGAGAGGCGTTATGAAATTACCTTTAAAATGGCAACAAGTTATTGAACAAAACGGTGCATATTTGACCTAAATCGTATCATTCTATCTATGCTAAATAAAACCTTCAATTTATTGCAAAAATGATGGATTTCTTTTTACTACACCTTATATTTTATTTATTAATAACAGGAAACAATATTTTTAGGAAAAAATCAAAAAATAAAAAGAAAAAAAAATGATGAAATATAAAAATAACCAAAAAAAAAAAAACGGTTCTTTGTTATCGGTTACCTCTCCGTGGTGAGAACTGGGCATCGCTGTATCAAATTATATACATGTATAATAACAAAGAGACGATTATACTGTTTCCAAACCAATAAAAATACTTTGATAATTTTTTTCTCGAAACCAATAAGCTTAACGAAAAAATTTTATGAAACAAGAAGTTTTCAGAATTATTTCATGGTTTATTCATTATTTATAAGATTTCCATCTTTTTATAGAGCAGTTTTTCAAAATTAAACAAGTATATAAAAATAATTGGATCCTGATCATGCATACTTTTGGACAGAGAGTGAGAGAGAGAGAGAGAGATGGATCGATAAAATTTTTATTGTACAAAAATAGTGTACAAGGGAAGTACAGTGAATTAACAAAAAAAAATTCACAAAAAGTAAAATTAAATTAACAGTACATAATAATTAACATTATAACAAAAGTTGTATAACAATATGCAACAGATATAAACTAATTATAAAATAAAAAATAAGACATGATGAGATACACTGTAAGCAAAGAGCTTAAATTATAATTTAAATTATAGCCTCAATGATAAAGATATTGCATGCTCTCTCTCAACGGAAAGAAGATAGGTGAAAATAGTGGATTTAAAGCGGAAAATAGAGGATATAGTAACACATCGTTCAATAAGTCCTAAGACTAACCCAGAGATAGTGCTAGTAGTACCAAACTGGCCACGTTTCCATAGAGTGCGAACCTTTACATGAAACGTGTATAAGTTTCACGTCGATTTGATCACAGACAGCAGAGTTATCGAGGTTAGAGTAAAGTCACTTTGTAATTTGTTTGAAAAATGAAAAAAAGCGAGTTTCGCGTGTTAATAAAACATTGTTTTTTAATGGGTAAAAACACCGTAGAAGCCCAGCAATGACTTTTAAAACATTACCCGGACTCCTCTCCATCCAAACCAACGATTTGTCGTTGGTATGCTGAGTTTAAACGTAGTCGTACGGACACAAACGATGTAGAACGTTCGGGTAGGCCATTAGAAGCTGTTACACAGAAAAATGTAAGTGAAGTGTTAAAAATTGTAATGAAAAATTGCAAAGTAAAGGTCCGTGAGATAGCAGAAATGACACAGACATCATCTGGAAGCGTATTTACAATCCTTCATGAAAAATTGAGCATGAGAAAGTTTTTTTTCAAGTGGGTGCCGCGATTGCTTTCAGTGGAACGAAAACAGCAACGAGTCAACGATTCAGAGAGCTGTTTATCGCTAACACATCGTTCAATAAGTCCCGAGACTAACAACGAAAACAACATTTTTTTTCAAAAATCATTTTTATTTATCAATATAATCTTCTTTTAGAGTGATACGTTCTTTTCAACGCCTTTTCAACATTTTTATACCATGTTTATAGAAGGATTTATCCTTTGCTTCAAAATAGGCTTCAGTTTCGGCAATGACCTCCTCATTTGAGCTAAATTTTTTTCCCTGGAGCATTTTTTTAAGATCAGCAAAGAGCCAGTAATCGCTGGGGGCTAAATCTGGCAAATACGGGAGGTGGGGAGGCAAATCAAAGCCCAAATCGTTCAATTTTGCCATTGTTTTCATGGACTTGTGGCATGGTGCATTGTCTTGGTGAAAAAGGATTTTTTCCTTCTTCATGTGCGGTCGTTTTGCTGCGATCTCCTCCTTCAAACGTACCAACAAGTCAATATAATAATAACTGTTATTCGATTTACCTTCTTCCAGGTAGTCAATAAGAATCACGCCATGTGTATCCCAAAAAACAGACGCCATGACTTTGCCAGCAGACTGCTGCATTTTTGGACGCTTTGGGCGGCTTTCGCCAGCCATGCGCCACTCAGATGATTGCCGATTCGACTCTGGAGTGAAATTATGTATCCATGTTTCATCCATGGTCACGTATCGACGCAGGAAATCCTTTTTATTGCAAGTAAATAGCGATAAACAGCTCTCTGAATCGTCGACTCGTTGCTGTTTTTGTTCCACTGGAAGCAATCGCGGCACCCACTTGGAAAAAACCTTTTTCATGCTCAATTTTTAATAAAGGATTGTAAATACGCTTTTAGATGATATCTGTGTCATTTCTGCAATCTCAAGGACCTTCACTCTGCGATTTTCATTACAATTTTTAACACTTCACTCACATTTTCCTGTGTAACGGCTTCCAATGGCCTACCCAAACGTTCCGCATCGTTTGTGTCCGTACGACCACGTTTAAACTCAGCATACCAACGGCAAATCGTTGGTTTGGATGGAGAGAAGTCCGGGTAATGTTTTTGAAGCCATTGCTGGGCTTCTGCGGTGTTCTTACCCATTAAACAACAATGTTTTATCAACATGCGAAACTCGCTTTTTTCCATTTTTCAAACAAATTACAAAGTGACTTTACTCTAACCTCGATAACTCTGCTGTCTGTGATCTGATCGACGTGAAATTTTTACACGTTTTATGTAAAGGTTCGCACTCTATGGAAACGTGGCCAGTTTCGTACTACTAGCATCATCTTTGGGTTAGTCTCGGGACTTATTGAACGATGTGTTATTCACTCGCAATAAAAAGGATTTCCTGCGTTAAAACGTGACCATGGATGAAACATGGATACATCATTTCACTCCGGAGTCGAATCGGCAATTATCTGAGTGGCGCATGGCTGGCGAAAGCTGCCCAAAGCGTCCAAAAACGCAGCACTCTGCTGGCAAAGTCATGGCGTCTGTTTTTTGGGATACACATGGCGTGATTTTCATTGACTACCTGGAAAAATGTAAACTGATTAACAGTGATTATTATATTGACTTGTTGGTACGTTTGAAGGAGGAGATCGCAGCAAAACGACCGCACATGAAGAAGAAAATCCTTTTTCACCAAGACAATGCACCATGCCACAAGTCCATGAAAACAATGGCAAAATTGAACGAATTGGGCTCTGATTTGCCTCCCTACCCCCTGTATTCGCCAGATTCAGCCCCCAGCGACTACTGGCTCTGTGCTGATCTCAAAAAAATGCTCCAGGGAAAAAAATTTGGCTCGAATGAGGAGGTCATTGCCGAAACTGAAGCCTATTTTGAAGCAAAGGATAAATCCTTCTATAAACATGGTATAGAAATGTTGGAAAAGCGTTGGAAAGATTGTATCACTCTAAAAGGAGATTATATTAATGAATAAAAATGATTTTTGAAAAAAAATGTCGTTTTGGTTGTTAGTTTTGGGACTTATTCAACGATGTGTTATAGTAAGAAGAAGGTAGACAGTTCCAGACTCGAGACGAATAAACAACAAAACATCTATCACGGAATTCAGTAGTAGATGACGGTATGGCCAACGGCCTTACATCACTCCGAGAAGGTCAATCAGACTGGTTCCATATGAACTGTTTGAATAGGTACTGTGGATCAGCATGTTTAAATATTTTATAAAGCAGAGTGATGATGAAGTATTTACGCCTATCTGAGGAGGTAAGCCAGTCAAGAGAAATTCTATACGGTGGAATATGCTCGCGCCTAGTTACACCATAGACATAACGAACACCAGAGCTTATGACTCTCTGCAGCTTGAGATCAAGTTCACCAGAAATATCACAATAAGCGACGCAGCAGTATTTTACTATAGGTAACAAGAGAGTCTGAATTAAGTATTCAATTATGTTCCTAATCAAAAAAGCATCGCTACTTAATGAATTTGCCAAGAAAATACATGGTCAACCTATAATGGACAATGAAGACACCATGTTTAGACTTCGAAATGAAGATACGGTAGGAAAAATATTAGACTTTGTATAGACAACAGCCTGGAATAGGCTAACCACATTTGGCACCATCAATTCCGCTATAATAGCTATCCTTTTGACAATATAAGCAGACAAGACTATAACAGGGGCCATAATCAACGACTTCCTTCTTCACTGTATATACGGATGTTCAATGCATCTCCTAGCCGCACTCTGTGGCTCTATAACTCGTCTATTTATGACTTAGATAACGGACCCGCCCACAAGACTATCTGCACGAAAAGGCAACATAGAAATGGGATTCCTAAGACCGGACAATATAACCAAGCATCCAGGAGGAGGTCCAATACATCCTATGCCAACCACCACTAAGGAACCAACCCTAGCCGACTTAATACTAGCAGTATCACAACAAGTCCTGTCGTCCAAAAGTTTCTTCCATTACAGCCATTAAAAAGGACCAGATAACGTTGTACAAGTTGTTATCGTTTTTCTTTCGACTACGTTAGTACGATTGCTAGTTGATACTACGATCACCTAGCAATCGTGTTAGCATGGGGGTGTAACGTCGGTACACGACCTCCGTTCTTTTCTCGTGTCAGCCGATAAATTTCTTCTCTGCCTTTCCTACCATAATAAAGCCCCTCCACAACCTACGCGACGCACTCTCCACTGACATCGATTGTTGTGAAAACTAACCTAAACTCAAACTGAGAGTTTAATAGCCTCTCTCGTTATACTCAATTTAACTACGATGCAATTTTTTACAAACAATCACACACAAGTAATCAATATCATGCATACTACAGCTGAATGTAATGTTCTTCTTTCTAAGTTGGTCCATACGAATTTCATTGACATTCGACATACAAATTTTTGCAAAGTTATATTTTTTCTTAAATAGCTTAATTTGGGACATCGCGCAATAACCTGGAATGTCACGAATTCCTCTTGCAAAACCCACATAATAATTTTTTTCCATAAATAATTGATTAATTATACAAAATTTTTAAAATGAATAATTAATTTGAATTAATAGACCAATGTTCAGCTGTTACATACATCTATTTTGAAAACATTCCTCTAGTTAAATTTTAATTCACACAGCGACAATTCACCTATCCTATTTATTATTATTTTACTATTTTATAGTGAATATTTATTATCATTATACTATTTTATATATCTTTAATATTTGTCTGCGACATGCATTTTTATAAAAATAGTTACGTTTTGTAATTAAAATTAATTCTTTGATTCACTCCCTACAGAACAAGTATTTCCATATTATTACTAGTAATTCTAATATTAATTTACAATTGCATTAGTGTATCGTATATCTATTAAATACCTCTTTGAAAATAAAGTAAACCAAATAAGTACTTCTCCAACTGCCCATTAATTAAAAATTATAACTTCTAAAAAATGATCACTTCGACTATTATTCTACAATTATTTTTCTTTTTGTAATAATAAAACACTCGTGTTCATAGTATTAGGTTGCTGCAGATAAAATGGCCGATTTAGTAACAAATTTTTAAACAGCTATAACCTTTTATAAAGACAATTTATTTAATCAAAATAGGTACCGATAGATGCAACACACTTTTCCCAACGAGATACAAGTACATTTATTCCAGTTTTGTAGAAGTCCGAGTTTCTGGTTCGAAGAAACTCCTCGAAGACATTTTTGACAGCAGCTTCATTATTAAATCTTTTCCCTGTCAAAAAGTGATCCAAATGTTTAAAAAAATGGTAATCTGTTGGTGAGAGGTCTGGTGAATATGGAGCAGTATCACTCCATCCCTGTTGACAAGCCTAGGTCGTTAGACTATCAATGTCTGATGCATTTCATCCAGTTGAGCACAGTATTTCTCAGCATTGATGATTTCGCCAGGTTGCAGGAACGAATAGTGCATAACTCTAGCTACAGACCACGAAACAGTTACCATTATTTTCTTTGGATGAAAGCTTGGTTTCGGCATTCGTCTTGGCGCTTCATCGGCATCTAGCCATTGGGCCGATCGGCGACGATTATTGTATAAAATCCACTTTTCATCGCAGGTCACAATTCGGTGCAAGAACGGTTCCTTTTTGTTGCAGGAGAGAAGAGAACTTGAAATCTCCATTCGACACGTCATGTTTTGCTCGGTGAGAGCATGCGGAACTCATTTGTCAAGCTTTTTCACTTTTCCAAGTTGTTGTAAGTGGCGGCAAACTATCAAATTGTGAACGTCTAATTTCTCGGCAAGATCCCTTATAGTTTGACGGGGGTCAGACTCCACTAATGCACGCAGCTCGTCGTTATCGATCGATGGTCCTAGGTGTCTACGTGGCTCATTTCCAAGGTCCATATCTCCGAATCGAAATTTTTCGAACTATCGCCAAGTTAATTTTGTGGCTGTAATTAAAACTAAAAGTTCTTAAATCATTCATAAAATTGTTGTTTTTTTAAAGTGCGATATTAGGAGATCTGTAAATAACTGCTGCTAATATAAGTGGTAAGTGCTTCTTTGTTCTGTACTAAAAGTAGATAGAATTTTACATTTAAAATAATCAATAACGTACTACTGTGATCAAAAAGTGAGGTTAATTTGTTTATAAAATGTAAATCCTCTATTTATTCTTTCAAATCAATTTTATCTCCTTCAAAGTAATCTCCGTCCGATAAAACGCCCTTTTGCCAACGCTTTTTCCAGTCCTCGAAACAGTCGGAATAGTCTTTTTCCGGTATAGCCTTCAAAACCTTCTTCGATTCGGTTTTTATCTCCTCAATCATGTCAAAACGGCGTCCCCGCATTGGCCTTTTGAGTTTGCTGAATATTCAGAAGTCGCACGGAGCCAAATCAGGCGAATACGGTGGTTGCCGAACAATATGAGTCGAGTTTTTGGCAAAAAAGTCGTAAAGAACCAATGCAGTATGACATGGTGGATTATCGTGATAAAGGAACCAAGAGTTGTTCGCCCATAATTCCGGCCGTTTTAGACGAATAGTTTCACGTAAACGACGCATAACGCTCAAATAATATTTTTTGTTGACAGTTTGGCCGGAAGGAATTCATAGTGCACCACACCACGATAATCAAAGAAAACTGTCAACATGACCTTGATTTTCGATCGACTTTGCCGTGGTCTTTTCGGTCTTGCTTCACCTTTTGCACGATAATCGCTGGATTGGTCGGTGGTTTCAGGGTCGTATGCGTAAATCTAAGTCTCGTCTCCAGTAATGATGTATTTCAAGTGGTCCTGATAGTCCGACAGCAAAGTTTTACACACATGAACGCGACTCCTTTTTTCCAAAAAATTCAGCGATTTTGGCACCAATTGATACTTGACGTGTTTGAAACACAAAATATCCTTAAAAATGGTTTGGGCTGAGCCAAATGATATTTCAACACTCTCAGCGAGGTCTCTAATTGTCAATGGACGATTTTCAAGCACTAAATCTTTGATTTTTATGACGTGGCCCTCGTCGGTAGACATTGATGGTCGTCCAGAGCACGGTTCGTCTTCAACGCGTTCTCGGCCCGCTTTGAACTCGTACTTATAAAAGTTTTTTTTATGCCAAAGTTTGATCACCAAAGGCCTTACGCAACATTTTCAATGTGTCCGCACAAGAATATTCGTTCCGCAAACAAAATTTGATGCAAGTTCTTTGCTCAACAAAATCACCCATTGTAAAAATCAAAAAATTTACTTTTGGTTGTTTACAAAAACACGTGTAACTTGGAGATAATTAAACCTTTCGACAAACAGACGCTTGGAAAATGTTATAGACAGTCCTACCAACCTAGAAAAAAAAATTTATTCGCGTTCCTAATGCCCGGGAGTTTTAAATGACAATTTCACCTTACTTTTTAATCACAGTAGTATATTGCAACACCTTCGCCATTTATATTGCGGTCTTGTATAAATACTTTATAGCCATTGATATAAATGACGCTATCTGGTACCTCCAAGTACAGTCACATCTTAGCCACACTCAAATGATCATTAGAACAACCGCTGCTTACAATTTGATGGACTTACTTAATGTGCACCCTTATTGAGTTAAATTTAAGAAAGCCCGCTCGTAATTTGCCTTTGACTCGCATTTGTTTAGTAGTAAAACCGTTACATAGTCAATTCGTCTTTTTACTTAAACTTCATTATTATTTGAAGCTATCTTATTTATCTTCGTAAATTTTTCATTTTTATTATTCTTTTGTAGATTTACATAGATTGAACCTTCGGATCTTTATGATCATTTTTAAATTCTTTGTTTATTATATTATTAGTATTATTTTTTACGGGAAGGCAGAGAAAGAAAGAGAGAGAGAGAGATAGAAAGAGATACTGATTGATTGTAAAAGTTTATTAAGGCTACGGGGTATAACCCTATACAGCCCTGAGTAGCATAACCATACATACCAAACATGTAACCACGCATGCGCACAGTGTAGTTACTTCCAGCATGAAACGTTAAGCCAGACTAAACTTGTTCACTGGCCAAGCTGTGGCAAGCCCCGATGACGCATAAGTCCCGCCAAGCCCCATTTACATCTAATCGCTCTGAAAAAATCTCGCGAGCATGCTCACGTGCAATCGCGACCGGCCTAACTTCTTCATGGCTACCGCTTGAGGCATCGTAGGTAGCATCCCGACCGCACCGATCTCAGTTATCTCGTGAGGCATCGTGGGTAGCATCCTGACCGTACCGATCCTAGGTACCGCGTAAGTCATTGCAAGTAGCGTCCACGCGACCTTTACTTATTCCAAGCTACTCCGAGAGGCATCGCGGGTAGCTTTACCGTAACCGCTTTTCATACTCGCTGTCACGCGAGGCATCACAGATGGCTCCTGGCTACTACGCGAGGCATCGCAAGTGTCACCCTCTAGCCCGTTTTCTCTCCCTGTTGTCGCATGAGGCATCGTCAACAGCTCCGTGCTTTTTTAATATTATACTGCTGACTAGTTGCAAGGCTGCGCGTCTCTGAATATTATGTCTGGTTAAGTTAAGAATAGGTGGATGTTATATTGGTTAGTCTATGCGTCTTAGTATTGTCATTAGGTTTTGATGGGTGAAGCGTAGAATAAATATTCCGTATAAATAGTACTAAGTCGCTAATTAAGAATATACGTGTTCTATGGAAGATAACTTCTAGATATTTTCCCTGCCCCGTTCTGAATCCTTGGACTGCAACATCAGGCACCGGAGTTAACCGTTACAAATCCATTGTATAACTTAAAACTTAAAATTCAACTAGATTGATATTATAATTAAATATACATAAAACAAAAGCAATAATAAATCTATGAAATTTGAGTAACAATAATCGGTGAGCTTAATACCTAAAATGTTAAACAGTGACTAGTAATCAAATGAAGTCGCTAGTACTACTTGTTGGAAAAATTCCATACAGAGAAAATTACCTAATATACTGTCACGCGGAAACGGATTTAATAATAAATTTGTATCATGCGCAACTCTAAAATGGCATTGCGTTACCTCGTCACGAGTTAACAGTTCACGCACTGCTGATCTAAAGCGCCTATAGAAAGTTAATTTAAACGGCGATGCCTGATCAACTATTAAGTTTATAAACTTAGAGACAGTGAGATGAAAAGAATTTACCAGCGCCTGTATTCGAGGCATTCGTGAGCAGCGGCGCAACAGGAAAACGGGTGGATCATTGTGGCCTAGTGATATTTCTGAGCTTGAAGAGGTTGAATAGGTTTTTAGGTTGACCTGCAGAAATGATGGCAAATGACAGTGCGGCTATGAAAAATAAGTGCCAATTTGAATAGATAATCTTTCAAGAGAGAAATCATAAGGTGTTACCGGTGCTTTGCAAACGACGGAACCGTGAATGAAACGAACACAAATGTTCAATAGCTGATGAAGTTTGTTATCCTGCTTTTTTGCTAAATCATTGTAAACAACACAACTACAGTCAAAATGTGGAAAATTGAGAGTCTCAACAAGATGCTGTCTAAGTGTGCGCAAGAGGGCGTGCCTGCAAAAACGTAGGAAATAGAGAGCATCATTAACATGTCTGCATATTTGACTGACATGTTTATCCTAACTTAAATTTAAAGAAGGTTAAATACCAAAATCAGATGCAAAACTGAAGAAGTTGATAGCAGTATTATTAATCATAACGCTGGGAAGAATAGATAAATCGGTACTCGCAACAAATGGTTAGCTACCTCAAATAATCAAGTTCGTCTAGGCAGCATTTAATCTAATCATGTTCTGCTATGCCCACTTAAAGAGGCTGGATGCAACTCGGTTAAGTTTAAGAACATGCTTGACTATTTCAGAGGGACACCAGTGAAGATAAATGTGAGTGTCATCCGCATAGATTCTACGGGAGGCATACCACAAGTTTCAGTACTAGGTCTGCTGCTCTGGAACATATTTTATGACGCTTTTCTATGGCAGTCATTCTTAGGCGGTGTGAATATCGTAGCCTTCGCAGACGACACTGCACTCGTTTCGATCGCAAGGACAATTAGTAAGATCAAATATATTGGTAATGTCGCCATCGAAACCGCAGACAACTGGTTAATGGGCCACAGACTGCAGCAATAAAGGCTGAGGTGGTGCTTATTCCCCGAACCAAGAAGAGGAGATATGCCACTTTTACAGTAAACGAATAGAGAATACAGACTAAGAAAAGCATCGGGTACCTTGGAGTCACTGTAAACGCGCAACTACCATTTAAAAAGCATTTATTTAACGCGGCCTTAAAGGTGGCAGAAATGGCCCGGGTATTAGCAGATGCCATGCCCAATATAGAAAGACCCAATAAACTAAGAAGACCTCTTATGTCCTCGGTAGTAAGCTCTACAATATTTTACTGGGCACCGATATAAGCAGATGCCATACGAAATCATAAAAGCTATAAAGCTGTGTGCCGGAGAGACAAAAGGAACAGTCACTCTCAGAATAGCCTTTGCCTACCGCACCGTATCGGACATCGTCCTATCATGATAAAATCGTTTATCTTTTAAGCGTTTAGGTTACAATAAATTAGATGGCAGGTATGGATTGGTTTTGTGACATTCATCGTGTTAGGGCTAAGTGGCGCCGGAGAAGGAAAGAAGAAAAAATGAGGATTGAATAATCAGTAACAGAATTTGCTCTACCAAGCAAATCTGAGATCTTTATCTGAGATCATATACTGCTTTTCAACATGAAGGTTATAGGATCTAGTAAAAGTAGTGCTAAAGTATACATTAACACCCCCGCATAGACGTACGGACGCTTAGACACAGATATTAAGACGCACACATAATTACATATTGATGATTCTTTACGGTTTTTGGGATAACATAATCGCCGATTGCATAGAGCAATTAAATTAAAAAAAAAAAAACAAAAAGATAAATAGGATTAGACAGAAGCCTACAAGCCGTTAAGTGGTTCCGCGAATTAATGTCTTAAGGTCTTAGGCCACTCTAGGATTTCAAAAAATTGTTTTTTTATATTTTTCTCGGTCTTAAATGGTCACTGAGAACTTCAAAAATGATATACTATAAGATTATGACCGAAAAATATCTCTAAGTATTACGCGCGCAACTAAGTTCTCGCTGTTTTCTTGATGAAAATACAACTTCATTGTAAAAAAATGTTTACAAATCAATCATTCAAAGTATTGGCCATCGCTAGCTACAACTTCTTCCTATCTTTCTGGCAGAGTTCGAATACCGTTACAGTAAAAGTATTCGTCTTTTGAAACTATCCACGAATTAAGCCAATTTTTGATATCTTCATATGAGCAGAATTGCAGATCAGCCAAACCATGTGCCACTAAACGGAACAAATGATAATCGGACGGCGCAATATCTAGGGAATATGACGGGTGTAGTGAGGCTTCCTATTTAAGTGCTTCCAAGTAGGTTTTAACGAGTCCGGCAACGTGAGGCCGAGCGTTATCATGCAGTAGAATCACTTTCTCGTGCCTCTGCTCGTATTGTGGCCATTTTCGCGTAGTTCTTGGCTCAATCGCATCAATTGAATTCGATTCGTTTACCTTTTTATTAACCAAAACAACAGTTTTTTTTGGAATTTTTTTTTTCATAGAAGGAAATTAATAAACAACTCAAATTGTTTGCTACTTGTTTAATTCAATAAAAAGTTCAAAAAAAAATTTTTGTACAATCAAATATCGTGACGGTAATGAATGGCACACCCCGTAAAGTGACCATCTCCAAAAAAGGTGGACCGCTGTTGGCCACTCTGGCACCTGCAAAAATAAACGAAAATTAAAAATCGAAAAAGTTCTATAAAATATATGAGTGTAGTCGGCATCTGAACTACAACCATCGCTAAAAATCAAAAATTAACAAAATGGCCGGCATTTGAATTTTTTTTTTCATTATTGAGTTTTTTTTCACCCTTTAAAGTGCTCTAAAAATAAAAATAATGCATATATTATCTTGATTGCAGTCCACTTTCCGATAAATACTTTAACAGTTAGAAAAAAAAAAAAAGCGATCCATCGTGTAGTTTTTTAGTAATCGTGGCCAACAGTTCGAAAAACGTGGTTTCGAGAAAAACGCGTTTAAAGATTTGATTAACGATTAATCTGTGTTAACGTCAAAATAACATACCTTACGGTTAATCAGCAATTCTCGGGTCATAAATTAGTCCTTTCTCATGCTCATACTGCTCCTGTAGGCTTGTTTTGTCTGATTCTTTTGAAAGTGCAGCTGTTTTAGCGGTTTCGGACATCGAGCTCTCAGCTGCAGTAACGCGTTTCGCGTCAGCTTCGCGGACAAAGTTATTGGCTTCAAGTCCAACGAAGATCCTCAAAACGTCCATAATTTTCAATAATGCTATGTAGCCTACATTAAATAAAGCAATAGCCGTGTACGTAGCAATTTCAACAGTCTTGGCACCGCAGTGGAGATATTTCGGAGCAAGCTTCCAGATGCAAGCGTTCACTGACTCGTTGGAATTTTAAGTGTTTCGTCCAGTACAGCGTTTCATTTAATCGTCTGCCATATGGTACCTCTGCTTACCATGGTATATGGGCGGCCAATTCAAAAATATTTATGGAAAATACGCTTCGCTTGAATTATCGCTCGATTTCAATTTTCAAGAAAGAAGATCGGTCTCGTTTTTGTTCCATAGCTTTAAAAAAAATATACATACGACCAAACGGTTTTGGGAATATATTCTACACGTAATTAACTACAAAAAAATGTAAAAAAAGAAAAATCGATTTTTTTGGTTCAGAAAAAGGTAAACCTCCTCTTAAGTTTTCATTGAGTTTCAACAGCTCATCATAAATAACACTGACTTTGTCCCACTAAATACATAGCATAACCTTCGCAGCGTGAATATTGTAGAAGCATGACCAGGCAGCCCACATAACTTTCTTTCCTTTGGGTTGCTGTAATAAATTTATTTCTCATCACCTGCATGCGACGACAAAACCCTTCCTTCTTTGCCTCTGGAGTAGTTGTTCACAGGCTAAAAAACGACGCTCAACCTCCTTTGGCTTAAAATTTTAAGGAACCCAAGTTCCCTACTTTTAAATCATTCCCAATGCATGCGATTGCTTAGAAATGACTTGGTGGATAACTCCTAATACTGAAGCAAGCTTATTTTCCGTTTGGCATGAATATTCGTCTAACAATGCTTTCAATTTAGCGTCTCCGAAGATTTTTGGCCTGAGACCTCCTCCTCCTCCTTCACGCAGACGGTCGTCAATATCTAAATCACCGTCTTTGAAGCGAAAAAACCAATCACAGCACGTTGTTTCACTTAAAACAGTATCCCCATAAACGTTTTGGAGCTCCCGATGTGCTTTAGCCGCCGTTTTCTTCGAATGAAAGAAGAAAAGCAACACTTTCCGCAAATGACGGTGATTTGGCACAAAATGAGACATTTTCACATAACCAAAAGTATATGACGCCAAAACAAAATCACTAATGTGTCAAAGCGATTTGTTTACCATATATCTAGGCTTGCTTCATGATGTTTTGGATGTTGAAATCGACATGGACTTATTGCTGGAGCCATCTATATACAAACAGCCGAAACTCAGTTGCGCTTATTTTTCAACTTACCGCTGCACGATAAATGTTCGACCGGAGAGGGTTCATGGTACTCATGACAAAAGGTTAAAGCGACAAATCGTTTGGCTGAGTATAAACATAAGCCAGATCTTCTAATTGAAGTTTATAAAGCTATCAAGTCAGTCTACGAAGAATTGACCAAAAACGATCTTCTTGATGCATCAGCGGTTATACTCAAAACTATAATGGAAATTTTAATTCAACTGTGTGGGCATTGGTCTAAAAATCTACTTCTATGAGTAAAACTGTGTTGGATATAGCTGTGTATATTGCAGTTTGCGTGAACAATAACAGCTTTGCTTTAATTTTGTATATAATGAAAGCGATGGATTTAGAAGTTAGCCTGAACAGCTATGAAATGTGCTTGAAGATTGACAAACAGCGCATAAGGCTTGCAGAGAGATTGCTGTGTGAAGCTGCAAAAGAGCAGAGGATCATTTTAAAATCCAATAGAAAAGAAATAAAAAAATAGGACACTAATATAAAAGGCCAATTATATGGATCAGATACTATAGATTAAAGGTATTGCAAAATTTTTCATGACTTTCTATAATTTAAACTTTAAACGTGTTTATGTCAGAACTACATATTTTAAGTTGGCCGCACCCAAAACTCGAACAATTTTTAATCAATTCACTTCAAATTTTAACGATATCTTTTAAAATATATTATCTAAATAAGTACGTAGGATTTTTTTTTATATGGCATACTTCTTTTGTGATTAACAATTTTCTGGCAATTTTTTTTGCGAATCTTGCAAGTTTAATTTTTGAAGTGTCCCTTTCGGCCAAAAATCAATAGATCAAAAATATCCTACTTAATTCTCTATCTGTTGTTATGTACAATAAAATTAAATTCAATGGTTTATCTTAATTCAAAATTTGCAGAAGCTGTTGATACGGACGTGGACCCTTCCAAAATAGAGAGGTCATCTGAGGAACGCTGCACAACTGCCATTTTTAAATTATTACTCTATAAAAATCATGTTTTTTATAAAAATTATGTTAATCATATGCGATATAAACTTTTGCCTTTGTAGTCTTGATTTACTGTATATTTTTCCTAAAAAAAATCACAAAAAAGCCTATTTTTCCAGCCTTTAGAGTCGTCTAAGGCCTTAACAGCGTACTTGTAAATAAATAATTTATATTATTATTATATTAAATATTTAAAATTTTTATTTAATTACCGGATATAATCTTTTTCTAGTTGTTCATAATATTCTTGTTTTACTGAATTTTCCATATTCTCGAATCTATCGCGACAATGATATTCTGTATCTATATCTGAATTATTGCTCCAATCATATAGTGATTCCAAAAACTTATCCTGAAAAACCGAATTTTTAATTGATACCAAGATTGATTTTAATGACAGAGCGTATAAAAGGAGGCTTAAAAAAAATGTATTTTCAGTTATTTAAAACAAAATCAACTCTACCTAATAGATAAAATGCTTTATTCTTTTAAATCCCGGTATTATTTTTAGACAAGAATTTTCTCTAAAGGATAAAAAGAGTATAAATTCAGAACGTAAAATTGAATTAAAACATAGTCAAAAAAACATACGAATTTATGTGAACATATAAGATCTACACACACACACACATACACATCTCATCTTCTCAAGTATTTATTTTCCTACTCTACTATTCCTGCTCCAATATATATATATATAGATCGTTATATAGATCTATCCTAGGTAAATATTCTTCCTTCAATTTGCTACGCTTATGGTTAATACTGAGTATCTGTAGAGTTCTTTCTTTTAGAGTATACTCTTGCTTAAGAATTGTGTTATCGAACATCTTTTACTCCGAGTTTTTGATCAGCGTGTACTGAATTAAGTTAAGTTAACAGAAATCCCATTGTCTATCACAAATGTTAATCATGATCCTCTACTCTCAAGGATTCTTAATCTTGTGATCGTAGGTTAAACAGCTCCTAAATTGTTTTCTCTAAATCTTGTATATGAACCTGTCAAATAGATCCTCCATCATCCCACGTTTTTAGTAATTGTTTATAAATGTTAATATTCATCACTGGTGGCTCTTCCCTCTACACAATTCTGTTCTGATATTTAGAATCAGGCTCGTATTCGGAAGCTCATCACTTTAATCCCTTATCCGTTATTAAGTTCAAATTATCGGTAAGTCGCTTAATCCCTTAGCAACTTTAAATTATTGGTATTTGACCTAAATTCTTAATAATTGTAGTTAAGTACGTTTTTTTTCGGCACCTCAATTTGAAGCTGCCCTCAGGATCCTGACGCCATGATCCGTTGTTGTAGTTATTAAGTCAGTAGCTATTCCTATTACAATCACTATTATAACTCGGTTGGTAAATTAGAGTGTTTGATCAGTAATTAAATTGTGTGTCCCACTTGGGGTTATATAGTTGTGGGTTCCTGCTATATTGATTGTAATATTCATTCTCATTATCTCGTGTATATTGTTCCTTACGCCCATACGATTCGGGTCGCGACTAGTTTTCTCCTGGTCGTGATGATCTCGATTGATTATTACAATAATAATTAATACGTTTCGGACGATTTCGAATTCAGCTTTTTCATAGCGCTCGTCCAAATTATAGCTAGGGCCCCTGAACTGTTGAGGTCGTCTATTTTGAAAATACATGTCCGCCCAAAATCTTTGTTAAGGCTCTTATTCCGTCTCCACAAATATTCTCGGTAATCCAAGATTGATACTACTTCTATTTTCTGTAATTAATCCTTTAATGCATGAATTTTAAGATATAATATACAATAAAGTAGTACTTTTTTTTCTTTGTTTATTTACGAGGGCGGTTGAAATATGATGAAGCCAAACGCTGTAGATGGCGTGCATATATGTTTTGAAGGTCGTGGCTTGAGTATGTAATAGCTGGGTCCCATACGAACAGTGTGGCATAATTTTCGTCGGGAGTGCATGTTTCACGCGCGTGCTACGACCATAAGTGAAAGTCAAGTGCCGACCGCCGTTGCGCAACGCATTGTCATTCGTTTTTTAGTGTGGCAAGGCGTTAAAAACACGAAAACTTTTCTGCGTTTGCGAAATCAGTTCGGTAGTGAGTGCCTGAGTAAGGCTGCTGTGTTTAAATGGGCCAAAGCATTCAAGGATGGTTGCGAAACCGTCGAGAATGAGCCGCATGATCGTCGACCGCGAACCAGCATCACACCAGACAACATTTGCCGCGTAGAACAACTCATTTTAGAGGACCGTAGGATGAATGTTCGAGACATTTCGGCTGAACTAGGCATCAGTATTAGTAGTGTAGAGTCTATCATCCACGAAAACCTTTAATATCGCAAAATAACGGCGCGATGGGTTCCTAAACTGTTGAACTTCGAGCAAAATTTCACGCGGTTGGAAGTTTGTCGCCGCTTGCTGACGCGATACGAGGTGGAGGGGGACGGTTTTTTAACGCGAATCTTCACTACAGACGAGACGTGGGTACACTATTACACTTCCGAAAACAAGTTGTCGTCTAAAAAGTGGAGGAAAAAGGAGGAAGTGGCGCCAGTCAAAGCGAAGACAACGAGGTCCGTGGGTAAGGTTATGTGTACTGTGTTCTGGGACCGGCGGGGCGTGCTGTACGTCGATTTCCTGCGCACCCAACTTTCCATTAATGCTGCATACTACTCTATCCTTCTAAAAACACACGTGAAACCCGCTTATCACTCGAAACGGAGGAGCATTCCAGCACGAAGTGCAATTCTACTCCAGGATAACTCGCGCTCACATACTGCGCGACTTACGCTCGATACAATATCAAAATTGGAGTGAGAGGTACTGGAACACCCCCTCTACAGTCTGGACTCATCACCCAGCGACTACTACATGTTTGGACCACTGAAAGAAGCCCTCGGAGGTCAAAGATTCAACACCGACGACGAGGTAGAGGAGTTCGTGCGCACATGGCTATCCGAGTCGCCCAAGGAATTCTTCGATACCGGCATCAAAAAGCTTCCGGAAAGGTAGACAAAATGCGTAACTTGTAAGGGGGATTATTTAGAAAAACTGTGAATTTTTGTAAATTTTTTCGATAGTAAATAAACGTGTCAGAGCATTTGTCTCGATCATATTTGAACCACCCTCGTCTTATGAATAATTAATGCAATATAATTGTCATAAAGCTTAACTTATACATGAAATAAGTTTGGACCACAAAATGGTTTATTTTATGACAAAGCACATTGAAACTAAAATTTAGAAAACATAAAAAAATATTTAAAAAGGTATATCATACATAATTCACCGTCCAAAAAAGGGTCAACTGTTTTTATCTTTGCCACAAAATCTATCGATTTTTTGATCGATTTTATTATTCAGGTCTAATGCTAGAAGCTTTGACGTGTTGGACTCCCATATGTTCTGTTGGCCAACGCTTCTGCATTAAGGCCTTCTCAGAAGTGAGATAACTCGACGTAGAGTTATAGATACACAGTGTGTCCCATGGAAAACGGAACTTTTTCTAAACATCGATTTATATTGGCGCCACCTATTGGTGGATGTTAGCAATGGAAAAGTTCATTCTTAACTGACATCCTGTCAAAATTGTATGACATTTGGTTCAATGAAAACCAAAATATCGCGCTCAAAGTGACAGTGTGTTTGTGGCATCGGTCGAAAAATGAACTTCGAACAAAGAGCAAATATTAAGTCCTGTTTTAAACTCGGTAAATCCTTTACTAAGACGCATAGTTTGCTGAAACAAGTTTATGGCGATAATTGTCTATCCCGTACCAGAGTGTATGAGTGGTATAAGCGGTTCCAGGAAAGTCGTGAAGACATTCAGGACGACGAACATCCACGTCCTTCGAATACCGTGGTTACTCAAAGTAACATTGAAAAAGTGCGTGAAATTATAAAAACTGAGCTAAAATCTTCATTGCGATACATGAAAATAGAATCTAATATATATCTAAAAATTCAATTCATCGCATTTTGACCGATCATTTGCATCTACGGAAGGTGTGTGCACGCTTTGTTCCACACAAATTGACCGACTACGAAAAATTGCTCCGAATTCAACATTGTGAGGATTTGATTAAAGAGTCAAAAAAGAACACAAACTTGAAATATTCAATTGTGACTGGTGACGAGACATGGTGTTTTCAATATGATCCCGAAACCAAGCGTCAAAGTGCTGAATAGAAGCACCCAACCGAGCCCAATCCGAAAAAAAGTCGTCTTGAAAAGTCAAAAGTGAAGACAATGTTGATTTGTTTCTACGATTCGAAGGGTATTATTCATCGTGAATTCGTTCCACCTGGTCAAACGATTACTGCTGTGTTTTATCTTGGTGTTCTAAAGCGTTTACTCAGCCGTATTCGTCGTGTGCGGCCACAATACCGTGAAAAAGGGAGCTGGCGTTTGTTGCATGATAATGCCCCGTCTCATCGATCGAACTTGATCACGGATGTTTTGATCAAAAATTCTATTTTAACCATCAACCATTCAATGTACTCGCTGGATTTGGCTCCGTGCGACTTCTACTTGTTCTCCAAATTGCACTTGCCTATGCAAGGAAAACGTTATGCCGACGTAGAGGCCATCCAAAGAGCGACGACCGACATACTAAAGTCGATAAATAAAAATGATCTCAAAAACTCATTCGATATGTTAATTGATCGTGCAAAACGTTGTATGAATGCGGAAGGAGACTATTTTTAATTAAATAAATGAGATTTGCCGGAATATTGAGTTTTTGTCTTTATTTTGAAAAAGTTCCGTTTTTCATGGGACACACTGTGTATAATTATTCATTTATTAAGTTTCAAATACAGACATGTGCTTAATGATACCTTTCTCTTACTTTATTTATTGACGACTCCTTAAATTCAGGTAGCCAGGCTGTCTCATAAAATTCTGCGTGGTCTAAACTCTTTTATCTTTAATGCACTTTTTTATTGTTTTCGCGAGACTGGGTCTCCACCGATACTTATCGGCTCGCGATTTTAAGGTAAACGTTTATCTTCTTTTCCAAATTTTACTTTCCGGACTTAATTCTTTTTTTAATTACTACAATACTTGAACACTTATGACTTTGATTTTCATTGCACATTTTAACTAATTTTTATCGTCTTTGTTGCCTTTTAAATACTAATTTCTTTTCTTCTCCAATTTTCAAGCACGCATGCGCTTACTTGCTCCTCTACTGGTTCTTCTTGGCACATCCTCGTAGACCCTTTGAACAACTTAAATAACAGCAGAATGTATATCCCTCTTTGTCTTACTCGTTACCAAGTGGCCTTGAATGCTTTGCATCAGCTAATGAACGCTTAAGTGTGCGCAAGCCCATACATTCTTTCTTCTTGCCCCCTGCTGACTAGTTCACTTCTTTACTCTTGTAAGAAAATGCTCGTCTCTATTAATTGCCGCTACCCATGGTCCCCCTTTTTGAAGCTTCTGATTCGCGCTTCTTTACCTGTAGCTTAATATGTCATGCGCGCGCCGTTGGTTTTTATATTGCAATTTACTCGTCATTATGCTGCATTATACTAGGTGTGGCAGAAAAGTAATGAGACTAGCAACACTGCAAGTGATCTTGCAACAGCGCGCTGTTGGCGGATGCTCCATTATGACAACGCCCCATGTCACACTGCCCTCTCCGTCATAAAACTTTTAACCTCAAAAGGCATTCCTGTGGTTCCCCAGCCTCCCAATTCACCGGACCTCAGTCCCTATGACTTCTTCCTTTTTCCCAAACTAAAAAATGTCCTCAAAGGACCTCATTTCGGGACTTTAGAAAACATCCAAAAGAGTGCAACGGACATGCTGAAGACCATACCGGTTGAAGACTTCCAGCGCTGCCACCAAAAGTGGGAACAACGTCTCCAACAGTGTGTAGCTGCCCAAAAGAACTACTTTAAAGGGGATAACATTGATGTTTCAAAAAAATAAAAACTTTGATAAGTAAAAAATCAGTCTCATTACTTTTCTGCCACACCTCGTAAGACGATGTTTTTAATTTAGATTTTCTTAAAATAATGAACGGGAGACTGTTTATTAGAATTCTAAGAATTTATTTTGATCCTGAGATTCATAAACAGATCCGTACCTACGTCTGTAATTGGGCAAAATATGGATTTTCATCGAGCTCTTTACTATAACTGCTTCTTGATATGCATTGTCTAAAGTAGACAAATGATGGTAATCTACTATAATGGCTGTTTGACCAGGTGGCCCTTTTATAATCACGTTTAGTGTTACTTATCGGTTAAGGGCGTTTATATTCTCTAACGCTGCTGCTAAATTTACAAAGGTTCTTAATGCTCTTTGCACTCCCATTAATAGTTGATTTAATATAAGAAGTACTTATTGGTCATCAAAAATAATAAACGTAATAATCATAAAAGTGTTGTGAACATCAATTCAATGGTTAGTTCTAAAAAAATTGAGAACTATCCAACATTAGAGGCAAAAAGACTCATTCCAAATAAGCATTCTGATTATTGAGACGGAATAGCTCTTACGTTGAATAACAGAAAGAAAATTGTAATTAATAATATTTATTTTAGTGTAAAAATAATATTAAATAAGACTATAAATTTTTTATTAGCTTAAGTGAAATGTAACTATTTTTCAGATTTTATGATCTATATTACTAGCTTTATTATTTTTTATGACTTTCTGAAAGAAAGAAAACAGTTTATAACAAATTAAAATTTTGTTAAAAGATGTTCAAGTTTTGATAAAAATATGTATTTTTCCAGAATAATTATCAGTTTCCACGATTAAAATGACTTTGATGTTAAGCCTGCAGTGATGTTGACCTTAAACTCAAAATATTATCTGACATTAGACAGTGTTCTTTTATTTTCTGAAGCTGAAAAGAATTTTAAAAACTATCTTTATACGTAATTTTTCTACCTTTTTTTTATTTCTGAAGTGAGAGTGGGAATTTTCACTCTAAAAATTCAAATTGACCATAAAATGAACCTGGGCGTCGAAGTCAAGGTTAAGTTTTAGGTCAATAGTAGATAACTTTAAAGGAATCCCGCAACTTTTGTAAAAAAGAAACGTTTTTTTGTACAACTCAATCTCTTCAAAATATTAGGAGTTTGTGTTTTGACCTTTACGTCTACCTTAAAGTCAAACAAAAGTATACAGAAGATTAAATCTGAACCTAAAATTTCTCGCTTTTGCTAATCCTAGGTTTAAAAATTGATTTTTCTATATAAATTTTTTAATTTCACCTTTAAATGATAGTAACATTCAAGATTGAGTTTGAAGTCATCATTATTTTACTTCCTTCAAACTCTACAACTTTTGTTTTAAACTTTTTTCTGTATTACTTTCTTGTGAAGAAAAAATTACGCTCATTGATAAAATTGACATACTAATATATATATATATATATATATATATATACATGTGTATATTGGTATACATAATAATTTTATTAATTTATTTTTCTTTACCTAGTTGGTGAACAGTGCCATCATCGACCACAAATATAACACAACTACTCCGTATTCCAACGGTAATAATTTGATTAGGATGATTTTCCTTTGCTTTCATAGAACTTTTTCTCTCTACAAGTTTATTAGAGATAACTTGCTATATAACGTGCAAGGACAAAGACATTCGTAAAGACGTTCATCTTTTCCTAAAACAATTAGACACGTAAAAGCATATCTGCAGTCCAATCGCTTAACCTTCTTTTTATGACATTGCCTCTATTCTGTTTCAAAACTTTTCAAAAACACATGATGCTCAGATGTCCACTTCAGGTACATCTCTTATACATCAAATACATCAAGAAGGCAACTAATAAGAATTTTACTTTCCTTTGCCACACCTACTCACCCTTCTCTTTGCAAAACCGAGTTAATGAGTAAACTTAAATTTGAACAACAAGACAGATATATTCAGGCAGTCAGAGAGACATTCATACACTCGTATAGATACATTCTCACATTCGTGGCATTTAGATTCATCAGCGACAAACACAAATTTCTATTTTTCACTGCCACGATAATAATACAATACAAAACACAGTCAAACACTTGGTGCACTTAAAAAATCTTTAATTTAGTACAATCACAAAAAAGACAAATAAACAAACGATAGAAACTAGTCACTCAATATTAAGTTGGCGAGTGATATAAGAGTAAAAATAATAGTAATAATAATTAGTACAAAAAGGTTCTTAAATTATTAAAATTATTATTAAAACACTTTTCACTCTCAGTGTATAAATAAACAAAACAGTGAAAGCATTCATCTAAGACGAGCGGAAGATCAACTGGAGGAAGGACGAATTATTCAACAGCCTCTTCGAGGCATTCATTACACATCGCTACGCTACGTCTAGCCAAAGATTACTTACTTGTAAGTTTGTTATTTGAACATTTCACTTTTCTCAATTGTACCTTATTCGTGCTTCTATTTAAAAAATGGCAGAATCGTTTATTGAAAAACGCGAAGCGTGCGTTAAAAAATTACTAGCGTTTTAAGACAATGTAGAAAATTACAATATCGAAGCAGCTGATTGTATCGAACAATTAGAATTACGTAAAGAATAAATGCAAGATTTGTGGGATCAGTTTGACGTTGCTAAATCGAATCTTGAAGAAGGTTTAAAAGAAAATCAATCTGCGTATAGATCCGAATTTGAAAACACATATTATGAATATGTAGGCAGAGGTCGGCAGTTATGGAAATCGCATTATGCAAAATTACGTAATAATCAACAAACAGTCGAAGAAAAGATAAATGTAAACATAGACGCCAATGCTATTTGACTACCTAAGTTTGACCTGCCAATATTCGTAGATAACTACATTGCGTGACTAGGATTTTATGACGCATTCAAAACCGTTATTCATAAAAGAACTGATCTATCAGACATACGAGAATGGCAATATTTAAGATCTTGTTTAGAAGATAAAGCATTAGAGGTTATAAAATCATTAGATACTTCGGCACAAAGTTATATGGAATCTTGGGATTTGTTAGTTCAAAGGTATAATAATAAACGCGTAATAGTGCATAATCATCTAAGGGGTTTATTAGAATATCGGCAGATTGCTAAAGACGACGCACAAGCATTAAGTTAATTATTGAATAACATTAATTCACATGTACAATCATTGAAAATATTCAATGAAGAAGTAATTAATTGCAATTTATTATTCATATATTTGATGATGGCTAAATTAGATAAAAATTCACACCGTAAATGAGAAAAAACAATTCCAGGCACAGATATTTCCATGGTGAGACAATTTATTGAATTTTTACAAACAAGATGCCAAATTTTAGAAGCAACAAATACAAATATTTATTAAGATAATAAATTCAATACAAAGGGTCAAAGTCAGATCATTCGTGGTAATAAAAATCATAATTTAAAACAACAGTACGTTTATATGAGTATAAATAAATTTGAGAAATGTCCCATATGTATGTCAGAAATCAGATGCAATATACGAGGGTGGTCCCAAAAGTACCCGACCTGACTTATAAATACAGGTAGTTTTAAAAAAACAATTACTGCGATTGACAATACCACCTTTCATCAACTAAATGTGAAAAATTCATAACGGTACGTTTATCATTATTTTTTTTACAGACATCCAAAGTAAACGCTCTCAGTGAATTTGTAAATATTGGGTGTACAACTTTGCTTCCGCCGCTTTTTTCCGAAATTCGAGGCTTTATTGTAAAAAACTGGTTATACATTTATGATTCAGAGTATTGTCCATCGCTGGCCACTACTTTCTCCCATCTTTCAGGCAGCATACAAATCCCGCGTTGAAAAAACTGGTCATCTTTTGAATCGATCCACGAATCGATCAAATTTTTTACTTTTTCATAAGACCGGAAGTGCTGGTCAGCCAGGCCGTGTGCCATTGATCGAAACAAGTGATAGTCCAAGGGAGCAACGTCTGAAAAATACGGCGGGTGGGGTAGGACTTCCCATTTCAAAGTTTCCAAGTATGTCTTGACCACTTTCGCAACATGGGGTCGAGCGTTGTCATGCTGTAAAATTACTTTATCATGTCTCTCGTTGTATTGCAGCCGTTTGTCTTTCAATGCTCGGCTCAAACGCATTAATTGCATTCGATAACGATCGCCTGTGATTATTTCAGTCGGTTTTAACAACTCATAATACACTACGCCGAGCTGGTCCCACCAAATACTGAACATGACCTTGGAACCGTGAATATTCGGTTTGGCCGTCGATGTGGAAGCATGGCCGAAATATCCCCATGATTTTCTGCATTTGGAATTATCGTAAGTAACCCATTTTTCGTCCCCAGTCACAATGCGATGCAGAAATCCATTCCGTCTTTGCCTTGCAAGCAGCTGTTCACAAACACCCAAACGCTGTTCAACATCTCTTGGCTTCAACTCGTACGGCACCCAATTTCCTTGTTTCTGAATCATTCCCATGACTCTTAGGCGTTTTGAAATGGCTTGTTGCGTCACTCCCAATGATCCTGCCAATTCTTGTTGCGTTTGACACGATTCTTGATCAAGTAATGCCTCCAATTCTGCATCTTTGAAAACCTTCTTTCTTCCACCGCCATGCTGGTTTTCGACGTTAAAATCGCCGTTCTTGATGCGTTGAAACCACTCTCGGCACGTTCTTTCACTAATAGCGGCCTCACCATAGGTATTTGAGAGCATTCAATGAGCCTCAGTCGCAGATTTCTTCATATTAAAGCAGAAAATTAAAACCTCCCGCAAATGACGAGAATTTGGCTCGTAAGCTGACATGTGTAATCGAGAATAACTTTATGATGCAGACACAAATCGACTAATATTTCGATGGCGTTATGTTTACAAATACCTAAGCTTATTGTATGACATCTATGATCTATTTATTTCAACTACCACTTATCGCTACAGCCATCTATTGCAAAACGGCAGAAGCAAAGTTGTACACCCAATAAATAAATATATTATGAATAAATCCGAATTTATGAAGAACAAGATAAGAGTTTCGATGTCTTACTTTTAATTATTATACTTGTATGTACGAGAGTGGATTGAAAACTTTTGAGTCTGACCTAGAAATGACGCCAGCAGATCAAGTATTTGGCTTGTAGTTTTGTAAATGTGGTTCATCAGAAGTGCTCGTCTGAAACTTCTTAAATTCAGAAACCCACTGTTTAACTGTTGAATATGTTGGAGAAGAGTCTTTTGGTGTAAAATCTAGCTCTTCTTTAATTTGTAATGTTGTTAGGCCTTTTAAATAGAAGAATTTAATGACCGCACGCTTCTCTGATTTTTCCATTTTCACGTGAGAAATTGAAGCGATCTGTTGGCGCAATCTCTAGGTCAGGCCGGAAACTTTTCACTCCAACCTCGTAATTTATAGTTACATACAAAATATACTTAAACCATAAATACTTTATTTATCTAATTTTTATATAAAATGAACAATTAATTAGTATTAAATTAATATTATAAAAATTTCTACATAATCTCATATTTGTTATATTCTGATTATATTTTGATATATAATAATTCACAATAATTCTTTATAAAAATATTCAATAAAAAATTGATAACATACATCAGAATATTCTGCAAGTATTTAGATTGTTTCCGATATTACTTAAAACTATTGACATGGACATAAAAAGTGTTACGGTTTCTTTTATCTTATTTATAATTTACAAAATTTTTTTCCATAAAAATTCACATTCGATTTAAACAAATTTTTTTTTTGGAAAAAATTTAATACAGTATTCTGTCCACTAATGTACTCATACAGATTAGCTAAAGGTTAATATAACTTATTACCTAATCTTTACCTTGTACATTTAAAAAAACTTGTATTAATGGTCGCAATTTGATTTGTCAAAGAAATTAATTTGTATTACTTTGAAAAATAATAATTTAAATATTCAGAAATTTATATTATCGTCTTACTATTTTTAAATTTAATCCTTTACCTTTCAGTTAAGGACTTCTTTTATACAAACTTTTTTTTTAATTAATTACTTTTATTTCACTTCTCTTTGGTCCATTCTTTCTTTTATTATTGTTTTCAATGTTGGCAGGCCCCTCGTATCTTCATTTAATATATCCATTATATCTTCATCCCTCCTTAATTCCTTCTTACATTCTTTTAATACATGCTCCAGAATTTCAAAACCATTCCCACATATCCTACACTTTTTCTCTTCCTCTTTTTTACAATACATATTCGCCCTTTCTTCATTTCGTACAAATCTGGCAAGCAGTTTTCTCTCCCCCCCTTTTAAATTTGCCGATAAGTACTTTGGTGTACTTTCTGTTAACGAATTTTTGTATCTTACGCAACTCTTTGACTTTTCTATTTTGATTATTCTTTCTTCCCTATCCTTTTCTGCCTATTTATCACATAACAATTTAATTATTTCTGTACTTTTGTTGGTTATTTTATCTCGTTCCCTTTTATCTAAGTTAACATTTTCTTAAAATTTTTTCTCATCTTGCTCCCATTTTCCTTTTGCATCCCTACTTTCAGCTCTATCAATTTCTTTTATACATTCTACTAACAGTTTTTTATCTGATTTTCTCGCCTTCATTTCATATTTTACTGCCCTTTTCATTGCTTTCAGACTTGTCATTTCCTTTGTTTCTTTCATTACTACATAATCTGCTGTCGTTCCTTGTAATCCTAGTACCCACTTTAAATATTTTCTCTTTACCCTATCTATCTCTATTCTTTTTTTCCATCCCTAGACTTCCGCTCCGTATAAACCTACCAATTCTACTAGTGACGTATATAATTTTATTCTTCTATTATATGAGTTTCTAAATATTTGTTCTCCTATCCTCTATGTTTTTCTCATTATTATTTCTTGTTTCCTTTTGAGTTCTTTGATATGCTTGTCACATTCACCGTATTTTTTTGTAGAATGAAACCTAAATATTTTATTTCTTTAACCTCCTCTATTTTAACCTTTTCCCATTTCCATTCCTTTTTAAACATAGAGGATCCTTTACCTTTCACAAATACTACCACCTTTGATTGTTCCGGACTAATTTCCAAGTCTTTTAACACTATATATTTTCTAAATCTTTTGACCATATATTTAAATTCTTCCTCACTTCTTGCTATTAGTGCAATATCATCTGCATAACTAACTGACCATATTCTCATCTCTCCCACCGAAATCCCTCCTAGAGGCTCACCTTCCTTTAGTGTGTCCTCTAAGTCCTTTATATATATATATATTAAATGATTTTGGGCTAAGTGGGCACCCTTGTCTAACACCTTTTGTTGTCCGAAATTCCGCCGATACTTCTTTATTAACTCTTACCCTGTTTTTAGTTTCCTCATAATTTTCCAAAATCCTATTTTTTAATTTTAAGTTTAATCCTATTTTTCTCATACATATTTTCTATTTTTCTTTATTCACCTTATCAAACTCTCCTTTAAAATCCCCAAAGAATGCATACAGTTCTCCTCCTTTTTTCTTTATTTTTCTACTTATTAAATAATTTTAAACGTAACGCAGTCCATGGCCCCCTTATTTTCCCTAAATCCAAATTGTGTTTCACTTAACTTATCTTTGATCACATTTTTCAGCCTTTCGTTTAATATACTTGCGTATATCTTGTATGCCGTTTCCGTTATCGTTATACTTCTATAATTTTTCACATCTGAGCTTTCTCCTTTCTTAAACACCAGAGTTATTACCTCCGTTTTCCAACCTTCGAAAGACCCTCCCTCTTTCTAAAGTAACCTCACTATCCGTTTATAAGATTCTGCTATTCCTGGAGTTGCATTTATCCAAGCCTCATTTTCAATGCGTTCTTCTTCTTCTACTTTTCCTCTTTTTAATCTCATAATCTGCATGTAAAACTCTTTTTCCTTTATATCTTCTTCCTCATTATCTTCTATAATACTATCTGTCTCCTTCAGGCTTTTAACTACCCTCCTTCCTGTTCCTTTTAAACTTTCCATAAAATGCTTTTTCCAGTCCTTCAGTTGTATACTTTCTTCTATGCTTTCTCTTTTATCTCTTATTTCGTTTATATATTTCCAGACTTCTGCTTCTGACGATATGGATTCTATTTTCTTTTCTTCCTTCTTTTTATATTCACCTTTCTTTTCCTTACACCATTCTTTGTACGCTTTTTTCTCCTTTTAATATTGCAATCTTGTTATTTGGTCATATTTGTATTCTCTTAATTTTTTTCTGACTTATCTCTTCCTTTCTTTGCATTCCTTACTGTGCCACTTCCTTTGACCTAATACCCACTTTTTCCTCCACCTTTCTATCATTTTTCTTGCATTGCGGATTTTTACTTTTAACTCTATCCAAATTTCATTCTTATCTGATTTTTTACTACTCCATTCCCCTAATTCTTTATAATAGTGCTTTATTCCATCCTAAGTCGAGTCGCTTCTTTTTTTTCACATTTATTTCACATTTCTTTATTTCCCCAACTATAGACACAACTAGTGGCATATGATCCGATTCACTTCTATCTCCCACTATTAACCTTTTAACTTTATCTACAGCCTCAAAATTGACTATCACATAATCTATCACTGAGCTTCCCCTTTCCTGTATGTATGTCCACTCTCCTGTTTTCGTCACTTCATCACATCCATTTAAGATCATCCATCCTCTTCCACTTAATTTCTATAGTAATAGTGCACCTTCCTTATTAATAACTTTGTCCTTTGATTTTCTTGTGTATCTTTCTATAACCTCACTTTGAATTATTCCCCTCTCTATACCAGTTCTCGCATTAAAATCTCCACCTATCAAGTATCCTTCCTTTTTTTCTTTTACACTTTTTTTCAAACTCCTCAATGTTTTTTTGATATCTCTACTATATGCAGTTACTACTTTCCATAGTTTATTATTTAATTTAATTTTCCTTATAGCTATATTTTTTACACCACTTATTCCCTCCATTTTTTTTAATTCTTTTCTTACTCCCGTTATAATGTCCCCCATCGCATGACCTTTCACTTTTTCTCTCGTTGCTGGTTCGCATTTCCAATTAAATTTCTTAGGTAAATACTTTTTCGTTTTATTCTACTCTTTTTCTTCTAACCATGTTTCAGTTAGCCCAATTATGTCGAACTTGCTTAAAAATACCTTAAGCTCATTCTGTACACATTCATTTAATCCGACCTTAACCGAAAATCCTCTTCACTAGTTCCCTCTCTCTCTTGCATTTCTTGTAAACCGTTATTTAGCTCACTCCATTTTAACCACCTATTATTCAATTGTAATTTCATATATCCTACTTTAACCATGCACCCTTCTTGCCTTTTTCTCTTCGCTATTTCCCTTTTTTCTTTGTGTCTCTCTTTCATTCCATGTCATATCATCTTCTATGTAAATTTTTTTCATACCTAACCTCCTTTTATTTATTATTACTTCTTTTTTCTTGTTAACACTTTCAACTTCAGCTATTGTTATTTTCTTATTTTTGCTAATTTTAATGTTATGTGCTTTCACGATCTTTGTAGCCACATTTACTTTTTCTTTCAAGAAATCACTTACTGTTTTTTCTAAATCTTCATTTCCAAAGTTCGTTTATTTTATTACTATGATTTCTCTTTTATCTTCTCTTTCCTTTCTTTCTTTCTCCTTTTTTAGCCTTCTCTTTCCTTTCTTTCTTCCTCCTTTTCTAGCCTTCTCTTTCCTTTCTTTCTTCCTCCTTTTCTAGTCTTCTCTTTCCTTTTTTTCTTTCTCCTTTTCTAGCCTTCTCTTTCCTTTATTTCTTTCTTCTTTTTTAGTCTTCTCTTTCCTTTCTTTCTTTCTCCTTTTCTAGCTTTCTCTTTCCTTTCTTGCTTTCTCCTTTTCTAGTCTTCTCTTTCCTTTCTTTCTTTCTCCTTTTCTAACCTTCTCTTTCCTTTCTTTCTTTCTCCTTTTCTAGCCTGCTTATTCTAGCACATAATTCTTCTCTTTCCTTTTTCCATTCCCTTCTTTCCGTTTCATGTTTTTCTCTTAATAATCTTATTTTAGTCATCATCTCCGTCCATCTTTCTTCATTTCTTTTGTCACTTCTTTCTACTGCTTTTTTAATTTCATTTATTACATATTCTGTACTTTTAATCTGTTTTACGTTTTTCTCACTCTTCGGTGACTGTTTCGGTTGCGTCGCTTTCTGTGTCTGTGACGACGTTCTTGCCGTCACGCCTTTCGGTCTTCCTGCCGGCATATTCTTACCTCAAACCTTATATATTTAATTTCTCTTTTTCTTTACATTTATTTATTTATATTTCTGAGCTTTTTATTATTTTAATGTCTATTATTGCCCTGTTACCCATCTAACACTTACTTTTTACTTTTTACTCTCTGTTACTTTAAATTCATCGCTATTTTGTGCCGCGAATTCCGTGTACGTCTTACCCGTCTCGTTGCACTTCCCCTTCCTTGTATTACTTTTTTACAATATACACACAACAAAAACTTGTATTTTCGTTACTAATCGCAGTATTTTTTAGATTATCGTTCTTTAAAACGAGATACATATTTTCATTTTGTACTTATTTAATTTATTCTATTTAGTGTGTATTTATCAATTATAGAATTAAAATTATAATAATTTTGACGAAACAAAAAAATGTAGCTAAAGAACATTCTATTTTACACATTTAATTTTTCTTACATCTAATTGTTATTAAATTAATTATAAAATTTAATAACATTCAAATTCTTTTCGAAAAATTAATTAAAGTTTTAAGTATAATATTTATTTATATGTTACATTACCAAAGATTAACAATAAATTAATTTTATAATTATTATATTAAATTGTAACACCACAGTTACACTTAGCAAAAGTGTAACTAGTAAATTAAGTTAAAAAAAAAATTATTTTTTTTTTTTGTAAATAGGTAATTTAGAAAAATGATGTTCAAAAAAATAACGAAAAATACCCACATTACTGAAATACTTGGAAAATTAGCATTAAAAGACTACAACAATTTTACAATTTTCAACCAATAAAGACGAGTTTTCTTTTGAATAAAAAAGCATCAAATATCTAGTAAATAACTAAAATCTTTACAGATAAGTGAAACATTTTTTTAAATTTTATTTTATAACGGTAGTTTCTTTACGAAAAATCGAATTTCACTTCTAGTTTTTACAAACAATCTTTGTTACTTTATTTTGCAATCAAGTGGCACGGCTGCCCCACGTGGCAAGTATGGGTACTAAAAGCAGCGCGGCGCGCTAGACCTTTATATTTTAAAATCGGGGGTGCGAAACTCAATTGCTAGAAAAATATCTTTTTATGTATGAAAAATAAAATTAAGATAATACTACCATATCTTATTATTTTTTTACTTCTTTTGTAAATAAAAAAACTCCAGCTTTCTATACTCTGCCATTGCAGAGATATAGTACAAGCTACAGTTTCACATTTTAGGTCCCATCATTTCAATTTTCGTGTTTCCGTTCAGTCGCTATAATTATGATTATTTTTTAAATATCATTATGATTATTGTGTATTGTGACGGTGAGCAACTCCATACTCCGCGCGTATTCGTATTTCGCGCACTTTCGCCGCTCGCACAGGTGAAATCATACCTCGGTATCGCGACAGTCTCAGACGGAAACATACGATACGCGCCAACATTAAAAGATAGGCGTACCGTATGATAGGATAATTGAGTTTAGGCTAGATAAGCTAGTTTTTGGCGCGTCTTCCTGCGTTTCGAGCAGTTCCCTTCTGCCATTTTTATAGTTCGGACGCGTGCTCTCTTCCCGCGTCTTGGTAAGTTTTTTTCGCGCGACGTTTTCGCGAGTTTCTGGTGCGCCCTGGTCGTGCGTGTTTCTTAGTACAGGTGCGTAGCTGCGATCTGCAGCACACAGGGAACCGCCACCAGTTCACAGGGGCGTAGCAGAGAGGCGACGCGCCTCACGAAGCGACTTCGGCCGGCGTCATCGGTGTTCCGCTTCGAGCGGAGATTTTCTGCTTTTGAGGTGCGAGGCTGGCCAGCCACCGTCGTGAGTTTTTGTAAATTTAATTTTGGCGCGCATGATTTTGTATTTTTTTCATTTGCATTGGAGTAACCTCCGCCGGTTACTCTACTCTTTCTTCTATTTGTTTTACGCGGTTCATGCGAGTGGGAAAGCACTTTCTCTCTCACTCCAACGGGCTCAGTGCGGGAGAGTAGTCTTCTCCCTCGCACCCGTGCAGTATACGGTGCGCGTGAGTGAGGGAAACCTTTCTCTCTCACTCCTGTAGGCGTAGTGCGAGAGTTCCTTTTTCTCTCGCACTCATACCGTGCCTAGCGCGCGTGAGCCCTAGTAGTGCAGAATAGCGCGCCTTAGACCAGCCGTTGCGCAGATCTTTTATCTGCGTTCCTCGGGCATTCTTTTTTATAAGTATTTTCTTGTTTTGTTCATTATTTATTTAACTGCGCTTCGTTTTAAATTATATTTTTTGTTAAATTATTAAATTATTTTATATATTATAGTACTTTGTTTCTTTTGCTATTTTTCATTTCTTTCCTTTCGTTTTCCTTTTTGTTTGCCTTATTAACGTTTTTTTTATATTTTTATTATTTATATCAATTTCAAACAAAGCATTTATATTTTTTGTTATTTTATTTATTTTATCTATTTTTCTTTTTGGCTTTTTTTCTATCATTTGCTTTTTTTTATTTTGCGACGAGGAACTTTCAGCTTTCTCCCAAATACCGCCCTCTCCGAGTCATTAGCTAGCCGGCGAGGACGACACACGAGCCGCGCAACGACGATTGCGCGGCGTTGCAACAGGTAACTTATGTCCAAAGGACGGCTTCTCGTGCCCGGACCCAGGAGCAAAGTCGTCTAAAACTTTAGCGACCAAAAAGGGGGCGCAGCGAGCATATTCGCACGTTTTGCGAATTGCGCGTTCCCCGAGGCTAATTGCTCCAGTAGTGGTTTGCCTTTAAACTGCCACCCCGTTACAGTATATATATATATCTATATATATATATATATATATATATATATATATAGTTTTCGCAAGATGTTGGAAAGCGTCTGCGCGCCTACGCGCCGTGAAAAACAGCACTTATGCGATTTCGTTGTAAACATCGTGTAAAAAAGGTTATGTTTTACTTAAGTAAAATAAAAATATTGAAACTAATATTGAGAAACTAATATGCTTTATAATCTTAAAATTATCGAAAGTTATATAAATCAATTAAGTTTATGAATTTTATTATTTTTCGTTAACTGAAATATTTTTTATGTGATTATAACGATGACAGGATATTGCAGAATTGGTTAAAGAATTATTTATTCTCTAAGGAAACACTTGTAGAGTTTACATTGTGGGTGTACATTAATATAATTATAGGTATATTATGTTTATATTATTGTAACACTTTTATTGATGGCTTTGAAGTTTAAAACGTTGAAGTGCACCGAAATAATTTTTCACAGTTAAATAAAAATGCTAAAATTGTAGAAAATGTATTTAAATATTCATCTGAGTATTAAGTTATGACTATTGATCTGAATATTTATGTTATAAAACACCATGACTAAAATATATAAATATGAGATCATAATAAAAAAAATTTTTTTTTAATTTCGATGGATTCCAATATTGAAAACTTCAAACCCGTTTGTAATGCAAATCGTATTAAATAAATTAATTATTTATATTTATTTTTTTTTTCAGGTGCTGAAAAAGTTGAAAACATTTCTATTACAGTTAACTATTTTATACAGGGTGCGAACGGTATTTAAGGACACGCATAAATGTGACTATAACTTCGCGAATTAATTTTTTTATTTTTTTCCTTTTCAGATAAGAAATGGCGGACTACAACATTACTCAAGAAATGAAGAGACATGCTGTCATCGTCGCTATATGTGCGAACCATACAGATTTAGAGATCTCTAATTTTCTTAATTGCGCCCGTTCATTCGTGCATAAGGTTCGCCGTGAATTGGAAGCATCAGGAGGCGATACAGAATCGGTTACAAAACGCAAAAAGCACGAACAACGTTCTGACACTGTCCGATCTGCAGAATTTTTAGAGCAAGCGCAAGCGATCATAGACGAGGACCCTTCAAAATCAATGAGGGTCCTTGCCAGTGTGCTTCATGTTTCTGAGCGCCTTATTCGTATAGTTGTCCACGAAGACCTTCGGTATAAGTCTTACGTGATGCGCAAAGGACAGTTCATGTCGGAACGAACACGGGAACAGAGAGTTCTCTGATCAAAACGTCTTTTAAACAAAATCAAACACCCCGAGGCGCCCAAAATGTTATGGTTTCTTTCCTACGAAAAAAATTTTGACCAAGATTAAAAGACCAATCGCAGAAATGACAGATGGCTATGTTCAAATCCTACGGAGGTTCCTGTTGTTATGCACACAAAATTTCTAGCCACTGTTATGGTTTTAGGTGTTGTCAGCAACGAAGGACATGTTATGCCACCACACTTTTTTACTCAAGGACTTCGAGTGAACTCTGCTGCATACATCGAGGTTTTGGAGACGGTAGTGAAACCCTGGATAGACAATGTAAGTAGAGGCAGACCATACATTTTTCAACAAGACTCTGCTCCTTCACATAAAGCGATGGCGACACAAGTTTGGATGGCCGAAAATTTTTATGACCACATAACACCGAACCTATGGCCACCTAGCTCCCCAGACCTTAATCCTTTGGATTATTACGTATTGGGCGTAGTTGAGCGTGAGACCAATAAGCGTCCTCATAACACCACTTTTTCGCTGAAGACTGCTATTAATGCCGTTATGGTCAATATGAACAAGGAGCATTTGATTCGGGCATGTAATTGTTTCCGGACCCGGATCGAAGAGGTTATTGTTGCTAATGGCGATTTTATTGAATAACTTTATAGCCTTATATTAATTTACCGTTGTATGAAAATTTCTAAAATTTTATTGAATTTTATTAAAAATACAAGCTAATTAATTTTACTCTCAAGTTGTCCTCAAATACCGTACGCACCCTGTATATTAATCTATATTGTACACAATTTTTACATTATGTAATGAATTATAATTATGATAAATAAGTGAATTACATGTATATATAATAAATAGAAATATTCTATTTATTTTTTGTAATGATAAAATTAATATATAATTACTAATAAACTTAACAAACTATAACCAAGCAACCTCATATAATTATATTATAACCAACCGTTACCATAACTTATAAACCAACTATAACCAACCATTACCATAACCAAACATATAAACCAACCATAACCATCGTACCAACCACAATTAACCGTAATTAACGAGTAATATAATAAACCAGAATTAAAGATATAATTAACCAGAATCAACGACAAAACAACCATAACCAAATATTAACGTTACGTAAAAATCATTAGTTTAGCAATTTTTTCAACTTATATATTATTAACAGTAAACTTTTTATTACATTTACAATATGTTGCAATACATAAAGCCCATATTTTTTGTTGTAATTAGTTTTTAAATGTTAAATATATTTAATAATCTTTAATATTTTTAGTCAATTTTCAATAGTTTTAGAATAATCTATAATATTTTCAGAAAATAATAAATTATATTCAATATGTCAGCGAAAAGAGACATTTATGCATTAACAGACGAAGATAAGCTAAGGATTCACGATATTTGGTTGAAACCTAGTTGCAAGAATCCACGTGGATTTTTAAATAAAAATCTACACTGAAATCAGTCCAATAACACACTGTATGTGGATTTCCACGTAGATTTCCGCGTAGATTTTTACGCGGATTTCCGCGTAGATTACCACATGGGTTTCTACGTAAAATCAGTGTAGAAATCTACGTAAAATCAGTGTAGAAATCTACGTAGAAATCAATGTTGATATCTATGTGGAAATCAGTGTAGAAATGTACGTAGAAATAAGTGTAGAAACCCACACAGATTGAAAGGTTTCTAAAATGCTTTTAAAACGTTTCATGAAACGATAAAAACCTTTTTAAAAGCTTTCAAAAAATGTTTTTAAAGTGTCTTCCAGTCTATTAAGCTTGGACTAGAATTAGCTGATCGTATCGTTTAGGGCGAGGTAGACGCTGACGTATGATACATCCTTGTAGTGTCTGTCATAAAAGTACCGGGAATTTTAAATTAAAACAATATTTTTACGTTTAAGGGGACATTCGCCTTTGAAATTGAAAAAAAAAACACTTTTTAAAAATTTTATTATGAAAAAACTATTATATTTACTGACAAAATTTCTTTTGGACATTGTTAAACAGTCTGTAAAGAATATAAAAAAAATTTTTTTTTTCATTTTTAGTTTCCCTTGGCTGCTGAAGAGGGCGTCATCCAAAAGTTACTTTTCAAACGGTAGGACATATTGTAGACCTCGTGTAACGGATTTTTGAAAAATTTAAAATGGATTCTATTTTTAAGACTCAAGACTATACAATAAGCTTCTAAAACTTATACTTTTTCATATTTTAAAGTTTTTGTATGTATATTTCTGAAAAATGCGAAAAAACGGCATTTTTTGGGGGTAAGTCACCCCCGTAAAAAAAAGGGAGGGTATTTTTTTAATTTTTAGAGGCTTATTGTTTATTATTGTCAATAAGTAATCGAATGCTCTTTGGTTTTTTTAAATCGGTCAAGTAGATTTGGAGAAAAATGTCCTACCAGTTTGAAAAAGATAGTTTTGAGAAAAATGCGTTTAAAATTTTTTTACCATAATTATTCATGGGCATACGCTGTTACAAATATAGCTGTAATTTTTTTTCTATTACGAATTTCTTAATGAAATTTTAGGAGGCAACTTTTGAACGTATATAGAATCGAAATATGTGAAAATCTCAAAATCGATTTTTTGAAAATTTCAAAGGCGAATGTCCCCTTAATAATCAAAATTTATTGGGTCGCCTTCATAATAAGCTCCATTTGCTCCGATACATCTATGCCAACGGCACTTTCAATGATTGGAACATTTTTTATAGGCGCTTTCCGGGATGGCCTTCAGCTCGCGCGCCGAATTTTGTTTTTTGGCTTCAATCGACTGAAAACGAGTGCCACGGAGCGGCAATTTAAGTTTTGGGAAGAGGAAGAAGTCACAGGGAGCCAAATCCGGCGAATACGGTGGTTGTTCAAGCGTGTTCGTTGAGTTTTTGGCGAGAAAGTCAGTCACGATCGTAGCTCGGTGAAACGGCGCCTTATCGTCGTGCAAAATCAACGAGTTGGTCGCCCACAAATTTGGCCGCTTCTAACGGATACGCTCCCGCAAACGTTTCATAACGCCTAGGTAATACTCTTGGTTTACCGTCTGACCCTCTGAAACGAATTTGTAGTGCACCACGCCACGGATATCGAAGAAAACAATGAGCATCATTTTCACTTTTGAGCGGCTTAGGCGTGGTTTTTTCGGTTTCGGCTCGTTTTTTCCCACACATTCCGATGCTTGCTGGCTTGTTTGCATATCGTACTCGTGCAACCACGTTTCGTCACCAGTTATGATGTATTCCATGAATGCGGGATCAAAATCGGCGCGATCCAGCATGTCCGAAGCGACCTGTTCGCGATAGCGTTTTTGAAAAAAATTAAGCTCTTTTGGAACGAGTCTTGCAGCCACCTTTCTCATGCCCAAAATATCAATTAAAATCGTACGTGTGGACTCGTGGGATGTCTCAAGTTCATGTGCTATCTCTCTCAAGCTGGTATCACGGTTTTCAAGCACCATTTCCTTAATTTTATTGACGTTATCTGCGGTCGAAGCCGTTGATGGGCGTCCAGAACGAGGCAAGTCTTCGACGACTTCACGACCCTCCTTGAAGGCCTTGTACCACTCATACGCACGGGTTTTCGATAGTGCTTTATCACTAAAAGCCTTTTGCAACATTTTCAATGCATCGGCACACGAAATTTCATTCGCAACACAAAATTTTAGACAAATTCTTTGTTCAACGTAATCACCCACTATAAAAAGTCGACACGCACTTTTGACATCGACTGACTTAACCAGCTACTGTAAACACACTCGTCGACCGATTTCGCTCAAACTTGGCATCAATCATCAATCTCAAATTTTTCGTTAAATTGAAAAAAACTCCGACCGAGTGCTGTAAATTGTTGCAGGAGGCCTAGGGAGACAATTCTCTATCTCGTGCGCGTGTTCTTGAGTGGTGTAAGCGCTTCAGTAAGGGCCGAGTGAGCACTGAAGATGACCAACGCCCAGGTCGCCCTGTCACTGTTTCAACTTCGGAAACAGTGACAAAATCAACCAAATTGTGCGTGCAGATCGTCGAATGAGCATCTGGATGATTGCCAAAGCTGTAAACGCCGATAAAGAATCGGTTAGACAAATTTTACACGACGAATTACACATGACAAAAGTCTGTGCGAAGTTGGTGCCAACAAACCTGACTTCTGACCAAAAGCTCTTGCGTCAACAGGTCTGCTCAGATTTCCTTGAAAGGTTAAAAAAAGATTCCGGACTGATAAAAAACATTATTACTTGCGATGAAACGTGGATTTTTCAATACGATGTTGAAACAAAGCGGCAATCGATGCATTGGAAGACGCCTGAATCACCCAGAATCAAAGAAGCAAGGATGTCCAAATCAAAATTCAAGGCAATGTTGATCGTTTTTTCTTTAACATTAACGGTATCGTGATGACTGAATGGGTTTCAGAGGGTCAGACTGTCAACCAGACTTACTATTTGTCAGTTTTGGCAACACTGCGAGAACGAGTTCGTAAGAAACGGCCCGAGTTGTGGAAGAACAACTCGTGGATTTTGCACCAGGACAACGCACCCGCCCATAACGCGCTATCTGTGAAGCAGTATTTGGCCAGTAAGCGCTCTCCAGTGCTCAAACACGCGCCGTACTCGCCAGATTTGGCACCGTACGACTTCTTTTTGTTTTCGAAGATACACTCTGCTTTGAAAGGGACCCGATTTTAGTCGATGGAAGTGGTAAAGCAAAAAACGGCAGAGCTCCTAAAGGCCCTCACCAAAGAAGACTTCCAGCACTGCTTCGATCAATGGAAAAAACGTATGGAAAGGTGTGTGGCGAGGAAAGGGGAGTATATTGAAGGGGAGCATTCGAATGCAGAATAATTTTTATAATAGAACCTTTTTTCGTAATTAGTCTTGTTATTTAATAACCAGACCTCGTATTTCTGTGCCATTTAGCGATTTTCGCGCTAACGATCAACATGATAGCACCCGAGTTGAACAATACGCAGACAACTCGTCTGCCTAAGGAGATCGGTAGAAACATCCGATTCAACGAATTCAAGCTACGCTCCTCGATCTTTCCCTTCTTTCTAACACTAACCGGGACACTTTGGGCGTATAGCATCACTCTGGAGTTTATGGCCGCCACTGCGTATCGTTGTGCCTCACCATCCCTAAGACCTCGGTGCGCGTTTTCGCCTCGTGATACATCTAGTCTAGGCGCATAAATAAATAATTAAAATGCATTCTTCAGCTGAGGATTGTCACCAGCTAGTAGTCTTTTGCCTTTAGGTGGCAAAATTTAGCCAATAAGAGAAAACAAGAGGAAGGACTATGCATACAAATTGGATTATTTTTTTTATTGTTCTAAGTTTTCTCTCTTAGCATGTAACTAGACTCTGACTGACTCTGCCACGTCTGTGGTGCGTCTTTCACAGCGATGCTTCTGTCCCTCTTTTTCTCTCTCTCTTTCTCTCTCTCTCTCTCTCTCTCTCTCTCTCAGCAGCATGAAGCATGCTGTGGCATTAGAGAAGCGGTCACTGGCAGTTGAATAAAACCGTGCTTACAAAATAACATGAACTTCTCAAAACTAACAGAGGAAATGTTTCTGTGGTCTGAAGTATGGTGAAATAACACATGCCTTTGTGTCGAGCATCGGCTAGACGGGAAGTTTCTATAACACCCTCGTTGGGACTAGTTGGCTCAGGGACAAGGTTTGACAAATTTGTTTTGAGTTGTAGAAATGAGCTGTGAATCTTTTTCAATTTCAAGGCCACTAGTAATGGTTACTAGATTCAGGATAAAAAATATTACCCACGGATTAACTGCTCGAAGTTACCACCGTTGGCTTCAAGTCACAAACGTAAACATCTTTTAAAACTGTTGACAGTGCTTAGCAAAATTTCTCTAGGGGTGGCCGCGCAACCTCTTCCTAATTCGGTCCATTATGTCTTATCTTGTAGTAAATATTGTAGCAAAAACAACGTTTTCTACATATTACCGCAAAAAAGCCCTCCTCGTCCCATCCACCTACCACCGTAGCGTTCGTTTGAATATTGGCGTGCAATAGCAAAATGTGGCGCAGCACCGTCTTGTTGAAACCACATTCTTAACCTAGTTGCTAGGACTACATCTTCTAAAAATCCTAGTAAGTGGTCTTTTAACAACTCTAAAAAGCTGTGTCTATTGAAATTTAGTTAAAAACAGGAGAATCCAATAAGGTAACCATTAACTATTCCGCACCATGTTATGAGACTCTATCGATCTTGATGGTCTATAGCTATTTACCTGTGAGGATTTACCTAACCAATAATGGTGGTTGTGTCGGTTTAACTGTCCGTCGTCGTCAAATTTAGCCTCATCAGAAAAAAAGACATGCAAAAAAAATGAGGATCATTCTATATTATCTGTAAAGCCCACTGGCAAAAATTATCACGAGATAGAATGTGATATGTCTTTAAAGCTCGCGTTAGAGTATTGTTATAGACATGATATTGGAAAGCCCTCAAAATTCTTAAAGCTATTTTTTGTGGTATGCAGATTTCCTTTTCGATCCTAAAAGTACTTGTAGATTAAGATGAACGGTTGCTACAATAATGACGGTTAGTAGATCATTTTTGTCGTTGAAAAGCAAGATGTTCGTTGCGAGCTTTTTCAATCAAATTCATGGTCATATCCTGGGATATCTTCTGTCGGAAAAAACAAGTTGTATAAATATTGGATGCAGCATTGTAATTCTTACGGCATTCCCCTACAACAAATATAATGTCAACAATCTTATTAAGAGGATAATCAGCTATTATGCAAAGTTGTTAGAAAATGTCATAAAATAAATAATATTGTGATATGAGAATGTAATGTAAAAATGATCTTAATTTTTGTCATATTTACTGAATTTATGCAATGGAAATTTTATGTGAATAATTAATAGCTCTTAAATAAATTATTCTGCGCTTATCCCATATCATATTACTACATTAATTAACGTCACCTGAATATAGGCAGTGTAATATACGGATATAATGTAAAAAGAGTTTTAACATTTGTCAACAATAATGTGATGTAGTCTTTAAATAAACGATATGATAGTAGACGGATCGGACAAGAAGGTCTACTTGAATCACCCTCTAGCTTGCCAGATATGAAATCACTTGACCGAATTAAAAGAGCTTACGTGGCTATTCCTAGAGGAACTTTTCTAAAGACTGTGGACAGTTTTGAAAGACGTTTACGTTTATGTCTTAAAACCAGTGAAGGTAGCATCAAGCAGCTAATCTGTAGGTAACTAATAAGTTACATTAACTATGAGAGGCAAAAAGACTCACGGCCGTAAGTAAGAAGAAAGTGTTTTGATTTTCAGCAATTTCTTTAAAAATTTCCTCGACACTCTAGGACCATAAGGTCCTAGAGTGTCGATATCCTTAGGATATTAAGGTCAACAGTAATTGAAGTTCTTCAAAACTCGTGCATTTTAATTATTACTTAATATGGCATCTTTAACATTAAGCAAATTCAGTAAACTGCTAACGTTAAAAGAGCACATTATAACAGTACAAGGGTGGTCTAAAAAGTTTCCGACCTTAACGTGAAGATAGCAGCACTCGTCAATAAAAGCTTGCGAATTTCGTTGTTGATCTGTTGACAGTTGCTCATAAAAGTTTCAACCATTTTGAATGCGCAGTTATTAGTTGACAGTCGTTTAAGTGAGTCGATGTGAGTGTTGTTGTAAAAATGGACAAAATTGAGTATCGAGCTGTCATTAATTTTTTGTTTCTGAAAGGCAATACGCCTACGCGAATCAAAAATGAGTTGAAATCTGTGTATGGAGACTCTGCACCATGATGTACAGTCTGTCAAGTAAGAGCGTGGTCGACTTCACCGACAAGTAATGAAAGATTTCGCTCTAATTTCTTTGCGAGCCGATAGAGGAAAGCTTTGTCCTAAACGCATTGTCAATAAAGATTCAGTTGTCGTTGATCTTTTAAAAGAAAATTACGTTGAACGCCATGAGTGCTAAGTACGCGTCGCGCTACGAGGCTGTGTTCCTTTGCATCCACCCGAAAGGTCCCAAAATGTCGCAATCAGCGGCTGCTAAATATATAAGAAAGTCGAAGGCATTTGTACAGAAGTGAATACAGCGATATAAAGTGGCTAAAAATGTCGATGATATACCAGAACGTGGCTCGATAGGAAAAGTGAACAAAAAAGATGAAAAAAGAATAGTGAATCTGTTTTCGCGGAATCCTGCTTTAACACTGCGGCAAGGACAGGTAAAATTAATGACAAAAGGTTTAGATATATTCTACGAAACTATCTGAACCCATCTTCGTACTCATCATCTGAAATGGCGCAACACAATGAAGAAGCCTCTGTTGACTGAAAAACATGTGACAAAGCGACTCGCTTGGGCGCATGAGAATATTGATAGAGATTTTGAAAATGTCATTTTTACTGATAAATGTTCTATTTGGGCACGTTTTGTCCTCACGCGAGCCTGGTCGACTTCACCAATAGGCTTGTTCAGCGGACCGTAAAACATGGAATAAAGGTGCATCTTTGGGGCTGCTTCTCAAAGCAGGGATTCGGCACTTTGCACCTCTTTACTGACAACCTAAATGCCAAGAAAATGATAAAAATATACAAAAAAGCTTTACTGCCATCTGCCAAACGATGGTTCATCACAAAAAATGAAGATTGGATTCTGCAGGAGGACAACGATCCTAAACACCACAGCAAGCTCTGTACTCAGTGGAAGACACAATCTGGCATCGTTACATTGGATTGGCCGTCGCAGTCGCCCGATGCAAACCCTATTGAAAATGTGTGGGCATATATTAAACGGAAGCTTCGCGGAAGACGCACATACACTTTGAAGCAGTTGTCTTACGAAATTCGTCGGATCTGGAGATCCTTGCCACTAGAATACGCCGTCAAATTAGTAGAAAGCATGCCTCGGAGATGCCAGGCAATTATCGACGCCGGTGGTGACTGGACACATTAATGACCGAATTGCATCATTGTTTGTAATGTGTACAATGTATATATAAATATAAAAGTTTCATCAAATAAATTTTTTTATAAATTAACACGACCACGCTCTTACTTGACAGACTGTACTACAGTGAAATTTTGGGCAGCTGAATTCAAACGTTACCATGAGAATTTGGGAGACGATGAACGTTCGGTACGTCCAAAAACTGCAGCCACTGACGATAACATCGACAAAGTTCACCAAATGGTGCTAGACGACCGCCGAATTAAAGTGAGAGAGATAGCAGAGGTTATGAACATGTCCAAAGAACGTGTTTGCTACATATTAAATTAAGATTCAGGCATGAGAAAGCTGTCCATACGTTGGGTGCCACGTTTGCTCACGTTAGACCAAAAAAGTGTTCGAATGAACATTTCCAACGCTCTATTGGCGCAGTCTAGGCGCAATAAATCCGAGTTTTAGCGCCGATTTCTTACTGTAGATGAAACTTGAATACACCATTATACGCCCGAAACAAAAATACAGTCAAAACAGTGGACTGCAAAGGAGGAATCGGCTCCAAAAAAAGCAACTGTTTTTTCGGCTGGGAGAGTGATGGCGACTGATTATGGGATAGTCGTGAAGTTATTTTAATCAATTATCTTCAAAAAAGAAAAACCATTACAGGAGCATACTACGCATTATTACTTGACAAGCTGAAAGCAGAACTTGCGGAAAAACGTCCACATTTGCAGAAAAGGAGAATCCTGTTTCACCAAGACAACACGCCGTCTTACACCTCAGCGGTTGCCATTGCGAAAATCCACGAATTACGGTCTCAGGTGCTTGACCATCCGCCTTACTCACCAGACCTAGCCCCAAGCGACTTCTTTTTGTTCCCTCATCTGAAAATTGCACTCGGAGGACAGAGATTTTTGGCAAATGAGGAGGTAATTACTTTCGTGAACAGTCATTTTGCAGAGAAAAACGCCGGGTACTATTTAGACGGGTTAAAGAGATGGAAGCATCGCTGGGAGAAGTGTGTAGAATTGCAAGGAGGCTATCTTAAGAAATTAAAATAAAAAGTAAGAAAAAATGTCTTGTATCTGTGTTAGGTCGGAAACTTGTCAGAACACCCCCGTATACCTCGATTTGACCTTTCTAAGGTGAGTAGATAAATTATTGAATCATGATTTCTGATTGTAAGCTTCTCCACTTTATCAGAATACAACATAAAAAATTTTTATGTAAAAATCAGCTTGACCTTACGTTTTTGAAAATTCGACTTTAATTTGACCTTCTTAAGGTCAGAATAAAAACTTTAAAAATATTATTTATATTGTGAAATTCCCCGCTCTTTTAGAATCAAATAAAAAGTAGCCATTTCCACTTAAAATAATAACCTTAACAAGGTCATTGACAACGTCTTATGATGTCCTTTATCCTGAGCATTTTTCGTCTACCCTTTTTTTTAGGCCCAGTAATTTAAGGAATATTTGGATCTATAGATTAATATGACTCACCCTATTAGATAACCTCTATTGTACTTAATAATTTTTGTCTTCACTTTTTTTTAAGCCATTGATTGAACTATTGAACTATTCCGAAACGTGAAAATCTTTCACTTTTCTTCTATCATCGTTGTCGTTGCTTTTGTTGTCGTCTTATTTGCCACTATTTACAAACTTGAAGGATATCTAAAGGGTGATTCATAATGAGGTTTGATTTTCAATAGGCTTTTTTTTACAGATTACGCGTGACTTCTGTCAAACTGTAATGTGATTTTTATTGAGTATTGTTTGACAAATCATCATGGGTAGACTTACACCGCAACAACGTATCTAAATTGTTTAGCTGTATTACGAAAATCAGCGTTCTGTGAGAAATGTTTTTCGTGCTCTTAGAGCAACTTATGGTGTGCATCGTCGACCTACCAAAACCACTACAGCCAATACCTTCCGCGAATTGAAAACCCAGCATACATTATGGGATGATAATCGGCCGATTAGACCACATCCAGCACGTAGTAAAGATAATATAGCGGTTGTAGCTGAGAGTGTGGCTGAAGACCGTGACGAATCGATTCAGCGTCGTTCTCAACAGCTTGGTTTGTGGTATGCAACAACTTGGCGTATTTAACGTAAAGATCTTGGTATTAAGGCATACAAACTTCAACTCGTGCAAGAATTGAAGCCGGGCGACTAAGGTTTGCGTCGTGTTTTTGGTGAATGAGCTCTGAATCAGCTCAATAAGAATCCGCTGTTTTATCGCGAAATTTTGTGCAGTGATGAGGCGCATTTTTGGCTCAAAGGATATGTCAATAAGCAGTATTGCCGTATTTGGGCTGATGAAGAACCTGAAGAGCTTTAACAGCTACCACTAAAGCCACAGGAATGCACATTTTGGTGTGGTTTATAGGCTGGTAGAATCATCGGTCCATATTGCTTTTAAAATAAGTCCGGTCAGAACGTAACCGTCAAAGGCGACCGCTATCGCACCATAATAACGGATTTTTTGCTACCTAAAATTGAAGCCCGTGGTATCGGTAAACTTTGGTTTCAACAAGACGGCACTACTTCGCATACAGCGAGAGAAACAATGGACTTATTGAGAAATCATTTTGGTGAGAACCTGATTCACGTTTTGGACCAGTAAATTGGCCACCTAGATCGTGTGATATCACACTTTTAGATTATTTTCTTTGGGGTTACACGAAGTCTCTGGTCTTCAGGGATAAGCCAGCTTCAATCGACGCTTTGCAAGCCAACATTACTCGTATTATTCGCGAGATATCGGTCGCTATGCTGGAACGCGTCGTCCAAAATTGGACCCGCAGGATGGATCATTTACGGCGTAGTCGCGGTCAACATTTAAATGAGATAATCTTTAAAGAGTAAGTGTCATAGATAGTTTTCTCGACTCACAATAAAACTTTTACTATAGAATTCAACTTTATGCCTTTTATTTGAGATTAAAAATCAAACCTCAAAATGAATTACCCCATAAAAGTGAAACACTATTCTACCAAAGACCTAGATTTACAAGAACACATTATTAACCATCGCACTACGGTTTTACAACTCGGCTCGCGTTTCGTGAAGGTATCTGAAATCGGATGACTTCTGGAGCTCGTCAAGTTTTTGGGCCCTGTTTTTAGTCCTCATTCTGAATCTAGTAACCGTTACTAGCAGCTTTAGATTTTAGAAAAGATTCACAACCCATTTCTACCCCTCAAGATCAATTCGTGATACGTTCTCCCTGAGCCAATTAGTTCTAACAAAGATATTATAAGTACTGCTCTTCTAGCCAATGCATGGTACAAAGGCATGTTGTTGTATCATGCTCCCGTCCGCAGAAACATGTCCTGTTTTATTGTTGAGACGTTAATATTATCTGATAAGAATGGCTTTACTCAACTCCGAGCGACCGCTTTTCCGACGTCACAAGATACCTCAGAAGAGAGAGAGAGAGAGAGAGAGAGGAGGAAGAAGAGGGGGAGAGAGGGAGAGAGCGGAAGAGGAAAAGAGAGAGAGATGTGTCGATTTGTAGTTCGGACGAATAATTCCTGACAAAATCAATAAAGTGAATATTAAGTGATAGTTCGCAAGATTTTATTCATTTGTTTTTCCGAGTTGCTTATTTTAACGTCGTGGTTGCTTGCCACATCCGTGAAAAAATAAGTGGCGAGAATTCGCAGAGTTACCCAGTCTAGCGCTCGTTACAGTGAGGAGTGAACGATCTTGCAGCGGGGTCCTCTGCAATTTATTTTTTTGTGTTGTGGTAAAAAAAGTAAATTCTTTCTTTGTGCACATAAAATCAGACCACTAATTCAATTTATAATTAAATAAATTTAATAGATTAGGTTCTATATCACAGACTATAATATGACTTCAAGGTAAGTCATATATTTTTTTAATCTGGTAATCAAATAAAAAAAAAATGTTAAGACTGCCTCTTTGAAAATCCTTGATAGTTATTCTTCTTGTTCTAGAATTGCTATTAATAACGTGTAAGTGAGAAGCAAGAAAGCTTACGCTAATTAAGCATCCCAAAAGTGAGAGGTAACAAGGAAAAAATTATTTTGATCCAACCAAATTCACTGCATATCTGATGACAATTTACTAAAGATCTAAAAATTAAACAGTTCTAATAGATCTTAGAATATTTTTATAAAACAATCAAGATTCACAGTTTTTCTATTTTTACAGTTTAAGAAATCCAGATATAATGTTTATTCTTTCAGTCTTTCTCCTTCTCTCTCCTTTTCTCCCTCTTTTTTACTCTTCCGCTTACATTATTTTTTAAAACAAAATATATCATATTCTTATACAACATTTGATCTCTTATTTTTATTTAACAAATTAAAATCTGCAGCTACCTAGTAATCAATAATGGAGTCAAACTTATGCTGTAATAAATTTAAATCGTTGATAAAGAGCTGTATTTTTGGTTCTACTGATGTAGTTACAATGTGTATCATATTTAAACATTTTAAAAAAAATTCTCTAAATTATAGTAAAAATTACAGCAAAATCCGTTGCAAAGTTTGGAAAAACTAAGTAGACCAACAGATGAACGCGAATAACGATTTTATTTTATACCTATATAGATAGAGATTATAAATCATATGAGGATTCGTATCTGTGTACATACTGTCTGTCAAAAAAGTACCGGGAATTTTAAATTAAAACAACATCTTTAAGTTTAATAATCAAAATTTATTGGGTCGCCTTTAAAATAGGCTCCATTTGCTCCGATGCATCTATGCCGACGGCACTTTCAATCATCGAAACATTTTTTATAGGCGCTTTCCGGGATGGCCTTCAGCTCACGCGCCGAATTTTGTTTTATGGCTTCAATCGACTGAAAACGGGTGCCACGGAGCGCGATTTAAGTTTTGGGAAGAGGAAGAAGTCACAGGGAGCCAAATCCGGCGAATACGGTGGTTGTTCAAGCATGTCCGTTGAGTTTTTGGCGAGAAAGTCAGTCACAATCGTAGCTCGGTGAGACGGCGCGTTATCGTGTCTCGCGGACACCTTCCTCATGCCCAATATACTAATTAAAATCGTACGTGTGAACTCGTGGGATATCTCAAGTTCATGTGCTATCTCTCTCAAGCTGGTATGACGGTTTTGAAGCACTATTTCGTTAATTTTATCGACGTTATCTGCGGTCGAAACCGTCGATGGGCGTCCGGAACGAGGCAAGTCTTCGACGACTTCACGACCCTCCTTGAAGGCTTTGTACCACTCATACGCACGGGTTTTCGATAGTGCTTTATCACCAAAAGCCTTTTGCAACATTTTTAATGCATCGGCACACGAAATTTCATTCGCAACACAAAATTTTAGACAAATTCTTTGTTCAACGTAATTTGTTCAACGCTATTGACATCGACTGAATTAACCAGCTACTGTTAACACACTCGTTGACAGATTCTGCTTAAACTTGGCATAGTCATTAAGGGCAGTTGTACCAACCTAATAAAAAAAATTTTACCTGCCTAAATTGCCTCGCCAGATTTAAATCGACAATTCCCGGTACTTTTGTGACAGAATGTAAGACTCAGAATATATGAAATAAAATTATATAAACTAGTGCATAAATGCATTACAATTGTGATTGTACTCATTGCTTATCACATATTTGTAATCTAAGGTAAACGTTAATTACTCAAATGAACCAGTCTTCTATAAGTTTATTTCTATAAATTTCATAAGGAATATTATTATTTCTTTCAAAATCTATCTAATGATTAAAATTTACTTTAAAATTGCTAAACTATGAATATTGAAAAAAATCAATTTGGAAAACTGAGTTTTTATCTATCGCAATCCTATATGAAAAAATTAAAAATATGTAAATTGATTAAAAACATTACATTTACGACGATTTGCAATAATATCAATCTGTTTCTAGCTATAGAGACTTTACTTCTTAATTATGTTATCCTCCGTAGATCTAGAAAACTTTAAATGAATTAAAAAAACTGTACCAACCATGAGATACTTAACACATCCTTCAGTAAGTCCCAAAACTAACCCAGAGATGGTGCTAGTAGTACCAAACTGGCCACGTTTTAATAGAGTGCGAACCTTTACATGAAACGTGTGAGAATTTCACGTCGATCGGATCACAGACAGCAGAGTTATCAAGGTTAGAGTAAAGTCACTTTGTAATTTGTTTGAAAAATGGAAAAAAACGAGTTTCGCGTGTTGATAAAACATTGTTTTTTAATGGGTAAAAACACCGTAGAAGCCCAGCAATGGCTTGAAAAACATTACCCGGACTCCTTTACATACAAACCAACGATTTGTCGTTGGTATGCTAAGTTTAAACGTAGTCGTACGGACACAAACGATGCAGATCGTTCGGGTAGGCCATTGGAAGCCGTTACACAGGAAAATGTGAGTGAAGTGTTAAAAATTGTAATGAAAAATCGCAAAGTGAAAGTCCGTGAGATTGCAGAAATGACACAGATATCATCTGGAAGCGTATTTACAATCCTTCATGAAAAATTGAGCATGAAAATGGTTTTTTCCAAGTGGGTGCCGCGATTGCTTTCAGTGAAACAAAAACAGCAACGAGTCGACGACTCAGAGAGCTCTTTAACGCTATTTACTCGCAATAAAAAGGATTTCCTGCGTCGATACGTACCCATGGATCAAACATAGATACATTATTTCACTCCAGAGTCGAATCGGCAATCATCTAAGTGGCGCACGGCTGGCGAAAGCCGCCCAAAGCGTCCAAAAACGCAGCAGTCTGCTGGCAAAGTCATGGCGTCTGTTTTTTGGGATACACATGGCGTGATTTTCATTGACTACCTGGAAAAAGGTAAATCGATCAACAGTGATTATTATACTGACTTGTTGGTACGTTTGAAGGAGGAGATCGCAGCAAAACGACCGCACATGAAGAAGAAAAAAATCCTTTTTCACCAAGACAATGCACCATGCCACAAGTCCATGAAAACAATGGCAAAATTAAACGAATTCGGCTTTGATTTGCTTCCCCACCCCCCGTATTCGCCAGATTTGGCCCCCAGCAACTACTGGCTCTTTGCTGATCTCAAGAAAATGCTCCAAGGAAAAAAATTTGGCTCGAATGAGGAGGTCATTGCCGAAACTGAAGCCTTTTTTGAAGCAAAGGATAAATCCTTTTATAAACATGGAATAGAAATGTTGGAAATGCGTTGGAAAGATTGTATCACTCTAAAAGGAGATTATATTGATGAATAAAAATGATTTTTGAAAAAAAATGTTGTTTTCGTTGTTAGTCTCGGGACTTATTGAACAATGTGTTATTCTTTAATAAAATCTACGTAAATCTTCAAAAAGGATCTATTACACTTTAGGTAAATCTATCAAAAGAAAACTATCTGAATATTTATCAAGATTACGGTAGATCTGTTAAGACGTTGCTAAATCTATAAAAAATTTAAATTAGAAGTTTGTGAAAATTAGATCTTGTTAGATCTACATTAGATCACAGTAGATCATTATTTTTTTTCTCAAGAAGAGAATTAACGGTAACCAAGCACCTCAAGAATGAGGGGACTTACGCTAATTTAGCAATCTAAGGAAAACAGAACTTACAAAGTACAAGCTAATATTTTTGAGTAACGCTCATAGTAAAAATACAAATATATAATATTCTGCAACAACAGATGATAAAGTAGTAAAAAATGTTTTATCATTTTATTCAAAAATCAAGACATACTTACACTCTCATTTATATTGTACCTTTTTCTAGAATCCATTTGCGAATTCATTTTAATTTTTGGGACAGTAAATTGTACAGGTGATTGTTCTGGTAAAGATAATTGAGTTTTGTCTGAACATTGATTTATTATATCAGAAATTCGTAAAAGTAAACTATCATGCATTCTGTCTCTAGGACAATTAAAAGAAAAATCAAGCAATAACTGCAATCCATTATTTGATTTAATGAACTCTCTTCCATTTGCTAGAAAAAAGGATAAAATTATTAAACAACATTTTATCATGGTTATTTTCTAAAATTATAAAACATTTTAATTTAGCAGTTAAATAAAGAAAATTATTTGTTCAATACAAAAGTTGCGACGAAGTAAATCGGCGCATTAAAACCATAAAAATTACAATTAATCCTTTTTATACATATTAATTTTTTTAAAATTTAAGTAGTTACTCGATACTGCAAAAATCAATTATATTACGCTTTGCCTTAATTCTGTAACAGACTCGAGGATGATATCGCATCATCTATACTCATGCGTGTTATTCTCAATAAAATAAACCATGATTTTCCTTCTTCTTCATTGGTTGTCAATACACCGCAGATAGATCTACAGCTATTTCTCGTTAATGTATTACTTGGTAACTCATATCAACGATCCGGATATTTTTATCTTTAGTCCGATAAATGTTTTTATTTTAATGTTTTCGACAAACATGGATAGCGTTGAATTTCGTGCACTAATGAAACATTATTTCTTTCGTAGACAAAATACAAAAGAAACGAAGAAAAAGCTAGATAAATATTATGGCAAATCACCTCCGTGAAAAGCAACTGTTTGTTATTGGTTTGCTGAATTTAGAAGGGGTCGTTCGAGCACAAAAAGCATACATGGTGGTGAACCAGAAAAAACGGCTGCTACTGAACAAATTATTGAAAGAGTTCTCGATGAGCCTAAAGATAAAGTACGTGAGTTAGCTAAGAACACAGGCATATCGACTAGATCGATTATTTGCATTTTACATAAATATTTGGAAATGAAAAAGCTAACAGCCAGATGGGTGCTACGTTTGTTCACCCTTGACCAAAAACGACAACGTGCTCGTCGTTGAAAGCATTGTTTGGAGCTACTCAAACGTAATAACTATTGATGAAACCTGGATCCACCACTTCGTACCAGAGTCCAAAAAACGAGCAAAAGAATATATAAGAGTGAGAGGAAGCGCTCTCAAACAACCAAAGACCCATAAATCAGCTGGATAGGTTATGACCTGTATATTTTGGGACTCACACAGAATAATTTTTATAGATTTCTTGCAAAAAGAAAAGACAATAACGGGAAAGTATTATTGTTAATTATTGGACCGATTAAGTGAGGAAATCAAGCAAAAACGGTCTCATTTGTCGAGAAAAAAAATTCTGTTTTCGCAAGAGAATGCAACAGCTCACAAATCGTTGTAAACAACGGCAAAAATTGATAAACTGCACTTCAAATTCTTTACCTATTTACCTGATTCTCCTGACCTGGCCCCCAGTGATGATTACCTCTTCCCAAATCTGAAAAGATGGATTCAGGGTAAAAGATTTTTGTCAAATGAGGAGGTCTCGATCAATTTTATTTTAAAAAAGGTATCAAAATGTTATAAAGTCGCTGGGGTAAGTGTATCAAGGTAAAAGGGGAATATATTGAAGACAAGATAAGAATTTTACTGGAAAAAGTGCATTTTCTTAGTTAGTCCAGCTTCATGTTGAACCACCAGTATGTTCTAGAAGTGTTTTTAAGTACGAAATTGTGATCGATGAAAAAGGAAAGTTCATTATTCGTTGAACCTGAGAACGCGATTGGATTATTAACTTAGTGCGTAAGCCGAAGCTTCCTTAATTAAATTGATGCAAGCCTTTGTATGTGAAGAATGCTGTTTTAAGTCTATCTCTTTCGCGATCTCGAGCTGATGATAACCGGTCACTAAATCGAACACAGAAGAATAATTTGCGCCTTCCAGTTGATCGAAAATTTTAATTCTTAACATTTATATTCAGCAACGAAGATTGGTCATTGAGAGTTTTCGCAACTAACCTTCTAAAATCTATAACTATCCTATACCTCTTTCGACCTTGCAAGTCCTTCCTCTTAGGGATTAAAAAGCATTGACTGGAGCAAGCCGAAGTCGAGGGCTCTAATATCTCCTCGCCAAGCAGCTCCTTTACTTGCCTTTCTATTTTTGCCTTGTACACAGACGGTAAGCGGTATTATTTGGAGGTGGTAGGTTCTTCTGTCTTTCATAATTCCTTCGTATTTTTTTAACGTATTATTTGTTTGGAGATAGTTAAATAGTATTTCCAAAGAGTCATCTATTTGTTTCGACTCTATACCATAACACATCGTTCAATAAGTCCCGAGACTAACCGAGAGATGGTGCTAACAGTACCAAACTGGCCACATTTTCATAGAGTGCGAACCTTTACATGAATTGTGTAAAAATTTCACGTTGATCGGATCACAGACAGCAGAGTTATCGAGGTTAGAGTAAAGTCACTTTGTAATTTGTTGAAGTCATTGCCGAAACTGAAGCCTATTTTGAAGCAAAGGATTAATCTTTCTATAAACCTGGTATAGAAATGTTGGAAAGGCGTTGGAAAGATTGTATCACTCTAAAAGGAGATTATATTGATAAATAAAAATGATTTTTGAAAAAAAATATTGTTTTCGTTGTTAGTCTCGGGACTTATTGAACGATGTGTTATATCCTCATCAAATATACTTTTGTTTAGCATATTCTGTAGGGCAATTTTTCCAAAAGTTCGCTTTTTTCATCGACTTCTCGAATCATTTTCTCTATATGTATATGAGCAGTATTCGTAGATTCCTTAGAGTTGAAAGAGACATCTTTTTCTTTTATAATTTTATCCGCATCATGTTTTGTTAACTGACCTTTTTTCTCATCTTCTTTCGACGTTCCTCAAGGTAATATTTTACTGACATTATTCTCATTTACTTCCTTTTCAAGACTGCTTTCTTGATTGGATAGCACTATAAAATACGCAAAAATCGTGTTTGCTTCTTTTCGTAAACTTTTAGCATATTTTAACAAGATATTCGGCTCTGAATCTTGAAATTTTTGTTTACCTTTGGCGCTGTATTGAATACTTGATTACTACAAGCTTCTTTTATTAGAGAGACAATGGACTTATTTTTCGACTTTAACTTGATACTAAGATTAGAACTATTTATATGCTCTTTGATTTGTAGAACTTCTTTTTGTTCTACTTCTAATTTATTAAAAATATCCTGATTTAGCTAGTCTTTAATGTAATTTTATTTATCGCAGCATATATCTTGAGCTTTTCATCTTACGCTATCTTTATTTTTATGTAAATTAAGACTCATTGTTGTCTCTTTAAACTCGTTCGTAGCTGGCGCACGGTATAGCTTTAGGGCTTGTACCTGCTCCCAGCTGTCAGGCGATGATTGCATCCTGTCTTTATTAAGAGTTTGAAGTTTTTTCAGCTCTCTTTTCTGTTACTTTCTATTACTTCCTCCTCTTTTCTTTTTCATACTTGCAGTGTTTTGGCTGCGTTGAACTTATTCATAAATGAAATTGAATTTCAGCCGACAATGAGAATACTATTTTTATAGTCGATTTTTTATTTTAGTTTTGTGAAAAATTCACTTCACAATAACCCTCCTATTTACATTGGGAAATTATTTTCGATTTGCGCACTTTGCATTGTTCAAATTACATTCCCTTCTTTTTTATAGAATCTACATATAACCGGTTCGTATCTTTCGTTATTATGTAAAAGGTTGCGTTTTGTCTTCTTAAATAATGGTACTCTCTTTGCTCGATATTTTTTCGATGTCCAAGTTCTATTCATGCGTGATTTGGGTCTTCTTACTGCGTCAACTCCTACATGTTGGCACCATTTCTAGCAGGTTTGAGCCGTATGGTTGAATCTACTACATAACCGGCACTTTTCATTGCTTGTGAAGTAGTTAATTTGTGTTGGCTCTATTGAAGTAAATTTTTCTAACATTTTTGTGATAATGTTCAACTCATCTGCTATCGATCTCTTTTTTTATTTCAACAGCTGCTCCGTTGCTGCATCTAAGCTGCAAGCTATACCCATATGCATTTTAATTGCCATGCGTAAGCCTTTTGAAAAGTATTCAATAATCTCGTTTCTAGCTGATTTTCAAATTCTAATGTATTTTTCCTCACGCTTTGCTGCTTAAAAAATTTTTTTTTTTAATGAATGTAATCTATTTGCATATGTGATAATGTCTTCTCCTACCCTTTGTTTGAAATTTTTCAAGTCACCGAGCAGCGCGTAATATGTGTAGTTGATATGCCTGTGATCTAAGTTAACTCGAGAACTTTAACTTTAAGATCAACAAAAACAATGTCATAAACTTTTTCAATCACTTGTTCAGAAGTAGCCGTTTTTCCGTGGTCCACCACCATGTTCGCTTTTTGTGCTCAAACGACCCCTTGTAAATTCAGCAAATTAATAACAAACAGTTTTTTTTTAATAGAGCTGATTCGCCATAATATTGATCTAGCTTTTACTTCGTTTTTTTTGTGCATTTTTTCCACGTAAAAAATAATACTTAATAAGTGCACAAAATTCAATGCTATTCATGTTTTAAGAAAATTTCAAAGTAGACTACTTTCAATAACTATAACTCTATGAACAATTGACAGATCAATCTTAAATTTTTAATATATTTGAGACAGGAAACAACAAGTTAAACGTACATATTTTGATCGAGCTCAGTACTGCCATCTGTTCGGGCCTGGCTGCATGTTTAACCACCTACTGTGTGTATATATATATATATATATATATACTAGGTTGTTCAAAAAGTTTTAAAAGCGGAAATGAAGATACTTTTTTTTGTTAGTGAAATCACTTTTATTGCTCAGTATAATCTCCCATAAGTTCAATACACTTGGTCCAACGGTCTTTTAACTTGTTTATCCCATCATGGAAGTGACTTTATGCAAGGCCTGCAAAATACTCCTCTACGACGGCTATAACCTCTTCGTTTAATGAAAAATGCTTCTTACGAAGAAATTTCTTGAGGTGTGGAAACAGCCACAAGTCAGAGGGAGCTAAATCAGGCATATGAGGTGGATGCTGCAACAATTCGTACTTTAATTCCGTTATTTTAGTGATGGTTATTTGAGCTGTGTTAGCGGGTGCATTGTCTTGATGAAAAATGATTTTTTTCTTGTGCAAACCGGGTCTTTTTTCACTAATTTTTTCATCCAATTGGTCTTAAAGGTTACAATAATATTCAGAATTTATTGTTTTGCCAGTTTGGAGATAATCCACCAATAAAATCCCTTTTGCATCCCAAAAAACTGACGCTAACACCTTCTTCGCCGATTTCTGGACACGAACTCGCTTCGGTGCCGAAGTGTCTGGTTGACACCACTCTTTAGCCTCTTGTTTTGATTCAGGGTCATAATGGTAGACCCAAGTCTCATCCATAGTGATGAATCGACGCAAAAAATCCTTTTTATTCTTTCGAAAACGCTCTAAATGTTGCTCAGAAAGTCGCATTCGAACGTGTTTTTGTTCCATTGTGAGCGAATGCGGCACCCATTGTGCACAGAGTTTTCTGAAACCCAAAACTTCATTTAAAATATGACTCACACTGCCTAATGAGATGTCTAGGGCCTCTGCTAAATCTCTCTTGGTCAATCGACGAGTTTCCAAAACCATATTCTGTACTTTTGCTATGAATGCTGGTGTTGATGCACTTTTTGGACGTCCTGAGCGTAGATCGTCTTCAACGCTTTTTCGACCACGTCTACACTCTAAAACCCATCGATGCACAGTTGGAAATGAAGGAGCAGATTCCTTTAACACTTTCACTATTTTTGTATGAATTTCCGTTGCTGATAAACCTTTCAAAACAAAGAATTTTATCACTGCACGATATTCGGTTTTTTCCATTGTAAAAAAAATACACTGACACGTCAACTTCAAATGGCTTGTAAACAAACAATAAATTGACAGAGTGGAATAAAACTTTGGGTATGTTTATATGAAAGATAAAATATCAAAATGGCGTAAAAATTTTGGTTCTTCTACTGCTCTATAGATGTCGCTTTCAAAACTTTTTGAACAACCTAGTATATATATATATATATACATATATATAAACTAGGGGTATCTCGTTATCAACCAGGCTCGTAGCAAAAGTTAGTTCGCATGTGTCTGGGGCTCTCTCTCTATCTCTCTCTCTCTCCTTTTTCAAATAAGCATGCTACAAGCACGCATGGCGACCTTCTAGAACAAAAAATAGATCCCTCGTACGTTATTAGCTTTGTGCTAATAATTCGTGAACAAGTACCCAAACATGAAATAAATAGTTTGAAATTCAACGTGGACGTCACGGAAGATAAATTAACATTTTCCTCTTTCAAGCAGTAAGTAGTATTAATAAAATTTAACGAGACCGCGAGCACGAATTTATCTAATAATCTACAAACACCATAAGAATCAAATTTTAATGTATATAGCACGCTAGCTTTTCAATTTCTATCTAAACAGGATACAACTAAAAACAAAAACACACAACATACACAAGTACCAAATTACACAATGTGTCTACGTTAAATTAAGAGACTGCTATCAATAAAGAAGATGGCTATCAATAAGAAATGCACTAGAACTCATATCGAAATACGACGGTTCTAATATGACCATCAATATCTTCCTCGATGAATGCAACTTATTATATATGACGCTAAAACAAAATCACTAATGTGTCAACGCGATTAGTTTACCATATGTCTAAGCTTCCTTCATGATGTTTTAGATGTTGAAATTGGATAAGCACTTACTGCTGGAGCCATCTATTGACAACAGCGGGAACTTAGTTGCGTACCTAATACAATATGTAAAAAATATGCAGAAAAAAAAATCACTTACCGGTTACATGATAATTAACATTTAATTCAGAAATTTCATTTGTATTGTGAATTAAATTTAAAATATTTTCTATTTTTTCTACAGTCCGCTCTCTGAGTACTTCGTACCATCCCCAGGCTTAGGTACCCCCACTACTCGATTGCGAGCTTTAACAGCGCGGGTTTGTTTTAATATATTTTGACAGAAAGAATTGTTTTGCGTTCTCTGAGTAATTCGTTCGCGTACATCTGCTTCTAAACATATACGAAAGCACAATTATCATACAATGTAACATTGTTTAGTAATGTTGATCATTGATATTAATTAATAATTATTATAACTTATTATAACTTTTATTATAACTGTGACAGGTGGCCCGTCGAGGTTAGGCCACCTGCCATGCGGTGCATGATAGAGTTCGCGGCGTGCCTACACGTGGCGCCATCGATCAAGCGATCGATGGCGCGACGCGGGAAAAGGTGTGAGAATTTACGGCGTGCCGACACGCGGCGCTATCGATTAGGCAATCGATGACTCGACGCGAGAGAGGAAAGAGGAAAGTTTTCTTCTCTTGCCGACCGCCAAGCAGCATAGACGCTGTCAAGAAAATTCGCCGCCGCTGCAACCGAGTCCACGAAAGTTCCGATGCTAAATCGAGAAGACAAATTAGGGAGGTCAAGCGAGTAAGTGACCACTTGATAGCATTATTTATTCGCGATATACAGGGTGAGCCATTTTAAGTGACTCACCCAAATTTCTCCGTTGGTAAGCCAGATACAGAAAAATCTTTCAGGCAAAAGTTGTGTAGTTTTAAAGGGGTCATAAGATGGTACCATTGGTTTGATCTTGAAAAGTAATTTGAAGGTCACATGAAGGTTACCTTAAAATTTTTAAATAGAACCTGCTATTTCTTGTTACATATTCTTGTAGGTTATCTTAAAAGCTTTCCAAAACACTATAATAAAATAATTTCTCATTGAGTAATTTTCGAAATTTGAGGCTCCAAAGCAGTACTTTGCAGTATTTTAACATAAAGTACAAAATGTCTTGTACAATGTCATGTTATGGGATAAGTTGATCCTTAGATATCATTGGAAAGTCAAATTAAGTTTTCACCCAAATCCCTGTAGTTACGCATATTATGCATCAGAAATACGAATTACCCCACTTCTAACGCTATCCAGGAACAACGACGTGGACGTAGTAGAATTCTGTTTCCTTTGGGGTGCTTGATTAACGTGAGTCCCCTTGCCTTTCACTATTATAACAATTATAATTATTAACCACGAAGCAAATGTTCATAGTTTTCTCCATTGGCTTCAAGGCATAAATTTAGTTGCCTCTGGAAACGTTGTACTGTTCTTAGCAAAGTTTCTCTTGGAATCGCTGCGCAAGCTCGATGAATCCCGTTCATCTCCCGTATAGCCAAATTGTGTCACGCGCTTTTAGGACGAACGCGCGCGATCAAATAAAGAGCCAAAACGCACCTTGCGTAAGGGGTCGACTAACTCGACCGTCGGATACCGGGAGGGGGCTCGCGTTAATACTAGAAGCGCCGCGTAGCGGCTAACAATTGCACTAGCTCCGCATATGTTATGAGCAATTGTTAGTCAGAGAATTTCCGAGCAGCTCCGTTCGGATCGATCTCCGCCGATCACAGGCTAGGAAAGCCCGTTTGTAAACATTTGTATGTAAACAAGCTTTTTTTCGTAAAATTCGATCTTTATCCGTATGTAAACATGCCTGACTATCCGCCTAATAAAATTGTAGATATTATAACGGTTTTAGAGGCATGTCATAACAATTTACGTGCAGCGGCAAGATGGTACGCTGAACGCTTCCCAATTAGGAGACACCCAAATCATAGGATAATATGTAGAGTAACCGAAAGAGCACGCGGTGGACATCTTGTTCGCCAACGCAGGTGCCACGAATACGACGAAAATCATGCTTATGCTGTGACTATCCTAGCAGTTATTCATCTTGACCCTCATTAGCAGTCGCCAAATTGAAAGAGAAATTGGTATACCACAAAGAACGGTTTTAAAAATTATAAATGTTCTTAGATATCATGCCTACCACGTAACTTTGGTTCAAGAGTTAAGGCCATATCATATTCAAATGCGTATTGAATTTTGCCAATGGACTTTAAGAATGATAGCAAATGATCCTAATTTTTTTAGATTTGTACTTTTTTCTGATGAGGCTAAATTTTGTAGTGATGGACAACTTAATAGGCACAATTCTCATTATTGGTCAAATCAAAATCCCCAGTGGCACATACCTGTAGACCATCAAAACCGATGGAGCCTTATGGTATGGTGTAGCATAGTATAGTCAATGGTTATTTCATTGGTCCTTATGTTTTTGAGAGAAATGTTTATCGAGATAGCTATTTGGAGTTGCTAAGAGATCGGTTGCCAGAATTGTTAGAAGATGTTCCTTTAGCTACAAGACAAAAAATGTGGCTCTAGCAAGATGGTGCAGCATCACATTTTGCATGAATAGTTCGTGACTTCTGAAATTATAACTACAATGAGCGGTGGATCGGACCAGCAGGTCTAGTTAACTGGCCTCCTTGCTCACCAGATCTTACATCTCCAAATTATTATTTATGGGGCTACTTAAATTTTGGTTTTTGCAGAACGGCAAACAACTAAAGCAAACATGAAAGACCGTATTTATCAAGCTTGCGCAGCGATTCCAAGAGAAACTTTACTAAGAACAGTACATTTCCAGAGGCGATTACACTTATGCCTTGAAGCCAATGGAGGTAACTTCGAACATTTGCTTCGTGGTTAGTAATTATAAATGTTATAATAGTGAGAGGCAAGGGTACTCACGGTAAACAAGCACCCCAAACGTGAGAGGCAAGGGGACTCATGGTAAGCAAGCACCTCAAATGTGAGAGACAAGGGGACTCACGGTAAACAAGCACCCCAAAGAAAACAGAACTTCCACGTCGTTGTTTTTGGGTGATGCTAAAAGTAAGATAAACGCATTTAAATAAACAGTAAGGCAAAGTACTGCTTTGAAGCCTTATAATTCAAAAATTACTTCATAAACAGATATTTTATTACAATGTTTTGGAAAGCTCTTGAGATAACCTACAAGAATATGTAACAAGAAATCGTAGATTCCATTTAAGAAATTTAAAGTAACCTTTATGTGACCTTTAAATTACTCTTTGAGGTTAAACCAATAGTACCATCTTATGTCCCTTTTAGAACTATACAACCTTTTTTTGAAAACATTATTCTATATCTGGCTCACCAACGGAGAGATTTGGGGTGGGTCACTTGAAATGGCTCACCCGGTATACATCCTGTCAAAAAAGTACCGGGAATTGTCGATTTAAATCTGGCGGGGTAATTAAGGCAGGTAAATATTTTTTTTCTAGGTTAGTACAACTGTCCTTAATGACTATGCCAAGTTTGAGCGGAATCTGTCAACGAGTGTGTTTACAGTAGCTGGTTAAGTCAGTGGCCTTCAGCTCGTGCGCCGAATTTTGTTTTATGGCTTCAATCGACTGAAAACAGGTGCCATGGAGCGGCAATTTGAGTTTTGGGAAGAGGAAGAAGTCACAAGGAGCCAAATCTAGTGAATACGGTGGTTGTTAAAGCATGTTCGTTGAGTTTTTGGCGAGAAAGTCGGTCACAATCGTAGCTCGGTGAGACGGCGCGTTATCGTGTCTCGCGGACACCTTCCTCATGCCCAATATACTAATTAAAATCGTACGTGTGAACTCGTGGGATATTTCAAGTTCATGTGCTATCTCTCTCAAGCTGGTATGACGGTTTTGAAGCACTATTTCGTTAATTTTATCGACGTTATCTGCGGTCGAAACCGTCGATGCGCAAACTGAGCAGCCGAGCCCGGTCGAAGCAGCACCGGCAGAGGGGCGACATAGCGGCCTGTCAGGCCAAAAACCGGCGCCTGCAGCAGTGCGTACGTGCGAGGGGGAGTCTCGCACGTGCATTCTGAAATATCCCGTTACATAACTTTTTTTATCTTTTTATCAGAAAATTGCGTTTTCAATATCATTTAAATATACATATATTAAATTAAACGTATAAATCATAAAAAAATCATTAGGCGAATAATGAGTTAGATAATAAGTATACTTTCATATAATATAGTTTATAAAATTAATAATTGATTTTATTAGATCATAGTATTAATTATTAATTATTATCAATAATCAAAATTATTAATTAATGTCACATTGCACGATCATTATGCTTTCGTATATGTTTACTCAGAGAGCGTTAAACGAAATTCCTCCCGTCAAAACATATCAAAACAAACTGGCGCCGTCAAAGCTTACAGTCGAGTAGTAGGGGTACCTCAGTCTGGGAAAGTGCGAACTACTCAGAGAGCAAACTGCGTCATTATTTTAAAATTATTAATTTCTACATTTTTATTTTCTAATTCTCTCTTTTAAACAGTAGTTAATTTATCAGTATTTATTTCTTCAGTTATTTTAAATTGAAAAAATGATAATTACAACTTTATAATTTATAATGTACTAATAATAACACAGTCACACAAAAAAAAAATTTTTGGGTTCAGGGGTCAGACCATGTTTACTTTATGTTTTTGGGGTTGCTGAATCTAAATCTAGGGTCAGAACAACCTTATCGGGCGAGGGTTTTTCATAACCTCGAAAAACCCCTTGATTGAGCTATATAACGATAAACCCTTCACATCAAACCCCTTAACCTCTTGAAACCATAACACAATAACCCCATGATATCTCTAAAACAATAATCTATAATCATATAATCCCATAACACCATAACCCCATAACTCCATTGCCCCCAAATCGAACGAGAAGAGTTCATCTCAGGCAATTTGTATTAATGTAAATTTTTACGGACATTGAGGATACGTTCGATCCATGAAATGAAACGTAATAAACCAATTACACCACTACAAAAGGAATTCATAAAATAGCGTGCGTCTGCATCCAGGGCACCTCCTCGTGGTGACGGCGGGCAACGGAGTGAGCCCGTTATCCGGCTGAGTTTCTGGATTGCGGCTTGGATGCCGTCATGGCAGGCGTACGCAAGTGTTTTACGATGCAGAAGAATCTCGGAGCCTCAGTATCGGTGGTTGGCGAAGGTGTGAAAGCGGGCCCCCAGGCGTCGTCATCAAGTGACCGCAGTTCCATATTGGTTGGTGACTTGGCCAATGTGAAACATAATGCTATAAGAAAACAAAGCGAAAAGATCGTGCAATCTCATGATTGTCATGTAGATCATAGTCAATTTTGTTAGATTTGCTCAAAATTCGAAGGTACATCTTTGCAAAGACCAATTGAAGAGTCTATTTGTAATTTTTATAAAGAAGTTTTTAACTTGCGAATCAATAAGGATAACAGTTGGCTTCTATCTGTCATTTGCAATGGTTGTCAGAAGATGTTGTTGAAATAGAAGGTGCAAAAAACTAGAAATGTTGTAAAATTCTTCACTCCAACAATTTGGAGATATTATTGAATCTCGAAAGAATGCTACTTTTGCACGAATGATGTAAAAGATTTTACCATAAAAACTAAGAGTAATATTGTATATAATTCTGTTAAATCTATAACAGCTCCCGTACCGTACCAAAAAACTGATTCTGATATTAAAAAAGGTGGAAATACTATGGAATATGAAGGATTGAAAACTTCAAGCGACACTAATAAAGACAACTGCAGTAGCGAATTAGAGTACGCACCAGATAAGAAGAAATCGAATATCCCTTCATTAGTGTCGCAAACAAAGTTAAACGATTTTGTTAGAGATCTGGGTTTACCAAAAGACGGTTCTGAATTTTTGGCTTCATTTTTAAAATATAAAAATCTTTTGGAACCTAAAACTTTTGATTTTATCGCAATCGTGATTTTGAATTCCGAAAGTATTTTGTTTAAAATAAAAAATCATCTTTAGTGTTTTGCAAGGATGTTAAGCGTTTGATTAATGTATTCCAACCAAATTCTCACCAAGCTTCAGATTAGCAACTTTTCACTATTCTGCTGCATAATACTAGGTTGTTCAAAAAGTTTTGAAAGCGGAAATGAAGATACTTTTTTTAGTTGGTGAAATCACTTTTATTGCTCAGTATAATCTCCCATAAGTTCAATACACTTGGTCCAATGGTCTTCCAACTTGTTTATCCCATCATGGAAGTGCCTTTCTGCAAGGCCTGCAAAATACTCCTCTACGACGGCTATAACCTCTTCGTTTGATAAAAAATGCTTCCCACGAAGGAATTTCTTGGGGTGTGGAAACAGCCAGAAGTCAGAGGAAGCTAAATCAGGCGAATAAGGTGGATGCTGCAACAATTCGTACTTTAATTCGGTTATTTTAGTGATGGTTTTTTGAGCTGTGTGAGCGGGTGCATTGTCTTGATGAAAAATGATTTTTTTTTTGTGCAAACCGGGTCTTTTTTCACTAATTTTTTGATCCAATTGGTCCAAAAGGTTACAATAATATTCAGAATTTATTGTTTCGCCAGTTTGGAGATAATCCACCAACAAAATCTCTTTTGCATCCCAAAAAACTGACGCTAACACCTTCTTCGCCGATTTCTGGACACGAACTCGCTTTGGTGCCGAAGTGCCTGGTTGACACCACTCTTTAGCCTCTTGTTTTGATTCAGGGTTATGATGGTAGACCCAAGTCTCATCCATAGTGATGAATCGACGCAAAAAATCCTCTTTATCCTTTCGAAAACGCTCCAAATGCTGCTCAGAAAGTCGCATTCGAACGTGTTTTTGTTCCATTGTGAGCGAATGCGGCACCCATTGTGCACACAGCTTTCTGAAACCCAAAACTTTATTTAAAATATGACTCACACTGCTTAATGAGATGTCTAGGGCCTCTGCTAAATCTTTCTCGGTCAATCGACGATTTTCCGAAACCATATCCTGTACTTTTGCTATGAATGCTGGTGTTGATGCACTTTTTGGACGTCCTGAGCGTAGATCGTCTTCAACGCTTTTTCGACCACGTCTAAACTCTAAAACCCATCGATGCACAGTTGGAAATGAAGGAGCAGATTCCTTTAACACTTTCACCATTTTCGTATGAATTTCCGTTGCTGATAAACCTTCTAAAAGAAAGAATTTTATCACTGCACGATATTCGGTTTTTTCCATTGTAAAAAAAATACACTGACACGTCAACTTCAAATGGCTTGAAAACAAACAATGAATTGACAGAGTAGAATGAAACTTTGGATATGTTTATATGAAAGATAAAATATTAAAATGGCGTAAAAATTTTGGTTCTTCTACTGATCTATAGATGTCGCTTTCAAAACTTTTTGAACAACCTAGTACAAATGTTTATGCTTTGTTACCAACAGCTCACCTAACCATTATGAACGAGAAGTACGAGAATATGAAAATACTTTTACAAAGGATTAAGTACTAAAAACACTTATAGCAGATTTGTGGTGATTTAAAGATAATAACGTTGCTTCTTGGGCAACAGTCGGGCTTAACAAAATATCCTTGCTATTTGTGTTTGTGGGATAGCAGAGACAGACAAAATCATTACAGTTAATGGAAACAGTGGCCCGTGAGATCATCCTTTTTCCCTGGTTCAAACAATATCATCAATGAATTTCTCGTAGATGCATCACAGATTCTCATTCCTCTCTTGCATATAAAACTTAATCTTATGAAACAATTTGTGAAAGCTCTGGACAAAACAGGGGAAACGTTCAAATATTTCTCTTCTAAATTCTCTAAACTTTCAGAGGCCAAGTTGAGAGAAGGAGTGTTTGATGGACCACAGATTCGTATAATGTTTAGAGACAAAGATGCTGCTAAAAAATGAATAAACTTGAGAGAGCAGCTTGGTTGAGTTTTGAAGATGTGTGTCACAAATTTTTAGGTAATAAAAAGAGCCCAAAGTATCAACAGATTGTTGCCAAGATGGTTGAAGACTTTAGAAAATAAGGATGCTTGATGAATATAAAATTATACTTCTTGAATGCACATTTTAATAAATTCCCAGAGAATCTTAGACATTCTAGTAAAGAGCAGGGGGAACGCTTTCACCAAGATATAAGAATTATGGAAACTCTTTATCAGGGACGGTGAGATGTTAATATAATCACAGATTTTTGTTGGACTATGAAACGAAATACACTAAACAGTGATCGAAAGCAAATAGCAGTACACAGATCGTTTGATAAAAAAAGAACCCGCTACAGTAGCAAAAAAAAATGATATATTTTATATACAATTTTTACATTTTTTACCCAGATAACACATCGTTCAATAAGTCCCGAGACTAACCCAGAGATAGTGCTAGTAGTACCAAACTGGCCACGTTTCCACAGAGTGCAAACCTTTACATAAAACGTGTGAAAATTTCACGTCGATCGGATCACAGACAGCAGAGTTATCGAGGTAAGAGTAAAGTCATTTTGTAATTTGTTTGAAAAATGGAAAAAAGCGAGTTTCGCGTGTTGATGAAACATTGTTTTTTAATGGGTAAAAACACCGTAAAAGCCCAGCAATGGCTTGAAAAACATTACCCGTACTCCTCTCCATTTAAACCAACGATTTGTCGTTGGTATGCTGAGTTTAAACGTGGTCGTATGGACACAAACGATGCGGAAAGTTCGGGTAGGTCATTGGAAGCCGTTACACAGAAAAATGTGAGTGAAGTGTTGAAAATTGTAATAAAAAATCGCAAAGTGAAGGTCCGTGAGATTACAGAAATGACACAGATATCATCTGGAAGCGTATTTACAATCCTTCATAAACAATTGAGCATGGAAAAGGTTTTTTCCAAGTGGGTTTCGCGATTGCTTTCAGTGGAACAAAAACAGCAACGAGTCGACGATTCAGAGAGCTGTTTATCGCTATTTACTCGCAATAAAAAGGATTTCCTGCGTCGATACGTGACCATGGATGAAACGTGGATACATCATTTCACTCCGGAGTCAAATCGGCAATCATTTGAGTGGCGCATGGCTGGCGAAAGCCGCCCAAAGCGTCCAAAAACGCAGCAGTCTGCTGGCAAAGTCATGGCGTCTGTTTTTTGGGATACACATGGCGTGATTTTCATTGACTACTTGAAAAAAGGTAAATCGATCAACAGTGATTATTATATTGACTTGTTGGTACGTTTGAAGGAGGAGATCGCAGCAAAACGACCGCAAATGAAGAAGAAAAAAATCCTTTTTTACCAAGACAATGCACCATGCCACAAGTCCATGAAAACAATGGCAAAATTAAACGAACTAGGCTTTGATTTGGCTTCCCCACCCCCCGTATTCGCCAGATTTAGCCCCCAGCGACTACTGGCTCTTTGCTGATCTATAAAAAATGCTCCAGGGAAAAAAATTTGGCTCGAATGAGGAGGTCATTACCGAAACTGAAGCCTATTTTGAAGCAAAGGATAAATCCTTCTATTAACATGGTATAGAAATGTTTGAAAGGCGTTTGAAAGATTGTATCACTCTAAAAGGAGATTATATTGATAAATAAAAATGATTTTTGAAAAAAAATGTTGTTTTCGTTGTTAGTCTCGGGACTTATTGAACGATGTGTTATTTAGATACTTATTAGTATTTTTAATATATTTTATATGTATGCATTGTAGTCATTTGTTTTTTATTCTAGTCTTTTGTTTTTTTTTAAGTTATTTGTTTTTTATTTGAGTCATTCGTTTTTTTTTCTAGTCATTTCATGATCGGTCTTATGAGATAGGGCTATATGATGTAATGGAGTTATATGATTATGGAGTTATGGTTTCAAGGTATCATGGGGTTATTGTGTTATGGTTTCAAGAGGTTAAGAGGTTTGATGTAAAGAGTTTATCGTTATATGGCTCAAAAAAGGGGTTTTTTGAGGTTATAGAAAACTTTGGCCCGATGGGGTTATTCTGACCCCCGAACTCGAAAATGTTTTTTGCGTGGCTGTGTAATTTATAACATAATTTTGAAATTTAAACTTTCATAATATTACATTGAAAATTTTAAATCATTGATTGTTTTTGAAAAATTGATAGATATTTTCATAAATATTACCAGCATTATTTTTATAACGACAACTTAGGTAAATTTTGGAAAAAAATGATTCATTTATTTAGTTATTAACAGTTGTAAAATTAGAAGAAGGTAAGAAAATAATATTATAATATAAAAATTGTAATCATTTACAATAATAAAATAATTATAAATGAACATTGATTCATGGATTAAAAATAATAATTAAACTAAATTTATCTTCTAAAAATGGAAAAAAAATTCAGCATCTGTTTTAGATTATTTCATTAAGCTACTTCACTCTAAAGTTATTTGCTAGAGTTTTGATTTTTAAGTATGTTTTAGTTAACGATTCAACAGATAGATTGATATTCTTTTTAGGGTAGCAAGCGATGTTTGTTTTTAAGATATTGAAGTCCAAACTTTAACTATTTAACACACGAGTATATGGGAGATACGCTTTGGAACAGACATTTTCACTAACTGCATCATGAGTTTTATTACTGATCTTTTAAAAAAATAGTATGTTGAGCTTTAGAATATTGAGATTAGAATAACGATTAGTAAAACATAACATGCGGTATTAAATTTTAAAGAATTTTAATCCAAATTATGAATTTTTTAGAATTTTTCAATTAGTCATATGAGCTACGCGGGAGAAGGGCGCGTAACTTGGCAACGTCGCAACTCGGTGTCCACGTGTATCTTAGTACAAGGTAATAAATGGGAAGTTGCCTAAAGTAATCACTTATAATTTTGAGATAAGTGCGGGGAAAAGAATAATAAAAATACATATTAAATCAGTGAAGTGGTCATTTTTATTTGAAATAAGTTTCAGCTTTATTGAACATTTTCAACAGACACATATTACGTTTTAAAAAAAATGACAAAGCCTGGCTAGGGAATAAATATTAATGGTAAATATTTTCGTAGTGATCCCCATCTGAACTTGCACGATAATCAAGCAATTTTTGGAAACTATGAGAAACTTGTTTAATTTTAGATGAAGAAATACTAGAAATTCCTTTTCTAATAGCTTCTCTCAAATCATCTTTGGTCTTGGGTTTTTCCGTATAACAGTAATCTTTCAGGTCGCCTCATAAGAAGAAATCACACAGGCTTAAGTCCGGTGAATAAGGGGGCCATTCTATATCTGCGTGTGGGAACTTGGGATATCCTAAACTGATGACGCGTTCAGCATAAGCTTCGTAAATAGCTTTAAATACCTCTTGAGTTGTATGCGGCATAGCAACATCTTGCATAAAATAATAGTTCCTGACTAATTCACGTTTCTTAGCGGAAGGAAAAAATTTTGTAAGGATGTAACTAAATGACATTTTTTATGATTAATCTTAGTGTCCCTCGATTCAGTTTTAAAGCTGCTACAGCTTTCATTATTAAATCCGTTGGATTATTCTTGAAATGTTCTCCGACCTCAGCAACCTTATCTTCTGTTGTAACTGTGCATTAAGGACCAGGAAGATCATGACGACGATCGTCAAGAGTATAATTGATAAAGTTATCAAATACTCTGAGAAAAAATTAAAAAAAAATTTGAAAACTTTATTAAAAAAGCGGTTATACGATAAAGTTAAATATAATTTTTTTCATTTCTTCCTTCTAAGAGTATTTTAACTGGCTCCTCTTTTACTTCCAAATTTAGTACGGAAACCTCTATACGCTTCAGTATAGTTTTTACCTCTAGAATAAAGGCACTTGATGAGATACACCTTTTCTTCGTTTGTAAAGTCACTCATTTTAAAGTACACGTATTGCTCTTGTGATGAAGAGTCCGTCATAGGTCGGCGACAAAGAATGTAAGTGTTTTCATTCTTGCACGACCGTCTCCAGGTTGCCAGCTTGTGTAAGCCTGCTTGGCCGCGAAAATGCGGACTCTTCGGAAAAACTGGCAACGTTCGAAAATCACGCGATTTTCGAACTTGCGGCGACGATCAGCGAGACATTTTAGAAGCCGCGAGGGAAGGGGGGAGAAGAGCAGGCGGAATAGTTGAGTTACGCTGTGCTCTTCTGCGAGTAAGTTTCGCTGCGCGCTCCCGCGAGGACGGAGAGATAAGTCCCACGGTAAACATAGTTCTGTTCCTTTGTATTAGAGTGAGTGTCGCGAGTGAACCCAAGGGTTAAGGTGTGCAAGAGAGAGTGTGAGAGAGTGAAGAGGAAGCTAAGAGAGCAGTGCGAGGAAGAAGAGCAAAGACAAAGAAGTGCAGCGAGGATGTGAGCCGGGGGACGAGGAGGTCAGGTGTCAGCGGGAGGCGACTAGCGGTTGCCACCGCGACATCTGAAGCCGAGGGTAAGACGGAGGCAGTCAGCGTTTAGGTAGACTCACATCGAGGTCCGGCAGCCCTTCTCCGAAGGGAGAGCCGCAGGAGCCAGGTGCAGCGGCGCAGAAGGAAACAGCCGGGAATTCAACGGCCTGCGGACGAGCCTCGTGAGCAACAACGATGAGTGTTCTCACTTATCCACGTAAAATCGTTAGAGGGAGAGAGCGAGAGTGTGTGTTAGCGGGTTTGCGGTGAGGGTGGCGAGGGATTATCACTTCCCTGCCCTGGGGAAGCGATAGGCCTCCGTCGGCAGGAGAAACAGTCGCAGGCGGCCGGCCTGCATAACATCGCGTCATAGGTAGCGAGAACGAGATAGAGAGAGAGAAAGAGAATGAAAGAGATTAAAGCATAGATTAATTATAATATTATTTTCGTGCAAAGCACACAGGGCGCACGTAGCTAAATCGGCTACGACGAGGTATCTACGTCACACACTTTACGGCGTCACAAATCAATGAAAATGATGGCGAAATTGCATGGACTAGGCCACAAGTTGCTTCTCCTTTCACCGTGTTCGCCAGATCTTACCCCCAGTGACTTTTCCTGTTTGCAAATCACAAAAGAATGCTCGCTAGGAAAGATCCAGCACTAATCAAGAGATAATCGCTAAAACTGAGGTCTGTTTTGAAGCTAAAGGAAAATCGTACTATAAAAATGGCATCAGGAAAGTATATGACCGCTATTATCATTGTATTACCCTCAAAGGTAACTATACTGAATAATAAAATTCAATTTTCCAAAAAAAATGAGTTTTACTATGTTAGCTTACGAACTTCTCAGCCGAACTGTTATACAAGATTATTTATTGATTTTTTAATCATTTATAGCTAAGAACATAAAGTATTTTATAACTTTTAATAATGTGTTACAAATTTTAGCTATGAAATTAGACGAAAAATTGGTAATAACAAAGAAAATGTTGAAATTGATTTGAGAAATTCTTTTGACGCTAGTGTACCAGATTATTTTTCAACAATACAAGTGATACAATACTTGCTTATATTTTAACAACAATAAATAAATAAAAAGTTAAATATTTGAAAATTTAAGTGAAAATGTAAAAGTTGCAAGACACGATAACGCGCCGTCTCACCGAGCTACGATTGTGACCGACTTTCTCGCCAAAAACCCAACGAACACGCTTAAGCAACCACCGTATTCACCGGATTTGGCTTCTTGTGACTTCTTCCTCTTCCCAAAACTTAAATTGCCGCTCCGTGGCACCCGTTTTCAGTCGATTGAAGCCATAAAATATAATTCGGCGCACGAGCTGAAGGCCTCTGACTTAACCAGCTACTGTAAACACACTTGTTGACAGATTTCGCTCAAACTTGGCATAGTCATTAAAGACAGTTGTACCAACCTAAAAAAAAAATTTTACCTGCCTAAATTGCCCTGCCAGATTTCAATCGACAATTCCCGGTACTTTTTTGACAGAATGTAAGTCATTGTACAAAAAGTTGTTTAGTTTGCATTTTGGTGAGTTTGAATCCCATTTGTTTCGAGCTCTGGAATAGGCCAGAAGTTCCAAAAATATTATTCATATAAGATGGATGGCTAAAAACTAGTATGCTTAGAACATAAATTTAAAGAAAAGAAATAATTAATTACGGTAAATATATTTTCTAGGTGATACTCTTCTTTATAACTATTAAATCTATAGTTTTGTTAGGTTAGGGTTCTGTAGAGAAAAAAATATTAGAAATACTGTGTGAGTCATATTATAAATGAAGTTTTGGGTTTCAGAAAGCTCTGTGCACAATGGGTGCCGCATTCGCTCACAATGGAACAATAACACGTTCGAATGCGACTTTCTGAGCAACATTTGGAGCGTTTTCGAAAGGATAAAAAGGATTTTTTGAGTCGATTCATCACTATGGATGAGACTTGGGTCTACCATCATGACCTTGAATCAAAACAAGAGGCTAAAGAGTGGTGTCAACCAGGCACTTCGGCACCGAAGCGAGTTCGTGTCCAGAAATCGGCGAAGAAGGTGTTAGCGTCAGTTTTTTGGGATGCAAAAGGGATTTTGTTGGTGGATTATCTCCAAACTGGCAAAACAATAAATTCTGAATATTATTGTAACCTTTTGGACCAATTGGATAAAAAAATTAGTGAAAAAAGACCCGGTTTGCACAAGAAAAAAATCATTTTTCATCAAGACGATGCACCCGCTCACACAGCTCAAAAAACCATCACTAAAATAACCGAATTAAAGTACGAATTGTTGCAGCATCCACCTTATTTGCCTGATTCAGCTCCCTCTGACTTCTGGCTGTTTCCACACCTCAAGAAATTCCTTCGTGGAAAGCATTTTTCATCAAACGAAGAGGTTATAGCCGTCGTAGAGGAGTATTTTGCAGGCCTTGCAGAAAGACACTTCCATGATGAGATGAACAAGTTGGAAGACCGTTGACCGAGTGTATTGAACTTATGGGAGATTATACTGAGCAATAAAAGTGATTTCACCAACAAAAAAAAGTGTCTACATTTCCGCTTTCAAAACTTTTTGAACAACCTAGTATGTATCATATCATCACTACTAAATTGTTTTAAAGTATCTTTTTTTGCAAATTTAATGAATTGTGCAGTCGCAGGTCAACTTGGTATTGTTGGGAATAAAGCAGCTTACTGGCTGATTATAATTGTCGACTGTAAAAATAAATAGAAAAAAGAAAAAGATTTCTTACTAGACCTAGAGATTGCACAATAGTTTTAACTCATTAATGCCCATAGCCGACTCATGAACCCGAGCACCCCGGAACTAATGTAAAATAGGACATTAGCCCTAATTATGCAAGAATATGGCAAAATCCCGAGTTTTGAAATTTTTTTCAACAAATATTGTCTAAACAAATTATGCAAAATTCACTTTTTTAAAAATCTGACAGCGGTAATGGACTTTACGTCGAAAATTATTAAAAGAATGACTATTAGCTTTATGATAATCCAATTCGATAAGTAATAATAGCGTTATAAACAAATAATGAAATGGAAACTGCCGCAAGCATATAAACCCCGGTTCCCATGGCCAACCTATGAGCCCGAGCACTTAGAAAATAATGCAAATCAGGACATTGGCCAAAAATATGCAAGTATATAGCAAAATTCCGAATATTGCAATTTTTTTAACAATTATTGTTCAAACAAATTATGCAAAATTCATTTTTTCGAAAATCTAACAGCGGTAATGGATTCTGATAGTTTTAAAAAATGTCATTTAGTTTTTCAAGATGTACATTTCTCCCTTTCCTGTATTACATTTGTACCCCCGACTTCAGTTAGTAGATTCTATAAAATCCATTATCTCAGAGTAGGCCACAAGGAGGCAGAGGTAGGATTTACACTCCATTTGTCATTTTTTTTAACTTTTAAGTTTTTGAATTTTTTTTGTATTTTTTATAGTTTTTTTTAAGAATTTTGAAGAATAGAAAAATGCAAAACACTTTTACTATAACAAAAAGTTGTAACATCATTATTGTGAAAGATGGGTGAAAATGCGATCCTTGCACAATGGTAATTGACATAAGCTACAAAATTTTTCAGTTCTTTTTGAACAATCTGTACCATCTACTCTTATTATACAGGTGCGTTTGACGCCTTGAATTATTTTATGTTCAACATGTTTGCATTCGGAATCTATATTTTTTATCTTTTGATTCTTCCTTGGTTTTGTAAATCGATCCAACAAGTAATCTACTATTTCAATAGGGATATCCAGAGTGCCTGTTTTATTTTCTGGATTGATATTGTTATGTAAAACCAAAGAATTCACAATAGATGCTTGAATTAGTCTTAAAAACAGACAACAAGTCCATTTCTTACTTCGGAAACATGGTATCATATCATTGCAGTGCTGGTTGTGCAAGCCGACACCACCCATCTTTTCATTATACTTAACAAATGAAAGAGGAAACTTAATAGAAATTTTAGATTTTTCTGCTTTAGAATATCGTTGTAGAGGTCTTTTACGAAAAATACCATGAGCAGTTGAGAGAATCGAGACTGGTTTTGAGTCCATCACTGTTATACAATTTATTTTAGATGACTCCTCGAAAAAACATTTCAAAGTGCCTCTTGCTGATTTATCAGGGAGTTTTGTATCGACTTTTACACGATCTTTCCTGACTGTACCAGTTGCCGATAACCCTAACTTTTTTAGGTGCAATAAAAGATCAGGTAAAGTAAAAAAATTATCGAAGTACAGACGAAAGAATTGTAATTTTTGAGGTTCCTCTTTTCTCAGTAATTCTTGCATGATAAAAATTACAACTTTTGATCCAAGTGCAATATTCTGAAGTGATAAATTTATTTATTTGCCTTTCTTACCGCAATAAATATCAAAGTCGAAAAGAAATCCATCACTGGAACATATTGCCCAGAGTTTGATACCTAATCTGATTGGTTTGTTCAGAATGCACTGTTATATAGCAACGCGACCGAAATACTTGACCATTATTTCGACGATTAAAAGATTACGCTTGAACCAGCCAAATTGTGTCAAATTCTCTCTAAAAAATTCATGTAATTTTCTGACTTTTCAGACAGGATCTTTGTCATTCTTATCTTGTTACTTGTAAAATCGTATTTTCTTCTTGATCTCTTCGAATTTGTTTTGACTCATCGATTTTTTAACAACATCTAATTTAAGAGTACTCTTCTCCGACCAATAATGTCTTTGTCTTTTGCGAATATTGAAAGAAGTTAAAATCAATATTGTAATAAATTTGTCAAGATTTTCGTCTGATAATTCGTAATCGTTTTTCTTAGTGGCTTCAATGATATGTGATTTCATGGTTTGTGAAAAAAATAAATGGAAAAGGTCATATAAAATTATGTGTTTGAGTCTCTGGGCAATACTTTTATGCAAAAAATAATCGTCAGACGTTCCAGGGTCATTGTATTCATGTGAACCCTCTTTCCACAAATATTCATGATTAGGTTCTAAAATTTTTTGGATGTTATTATAACTACTTATAACCTGCTCGAATGATCCATATCGTAAAAATGTACTTGAGCATACTTCACTACCATCTGCGTAGTCTGACGCATCAGAATCCAACGAATCACCTGCATCCGGCACGAAAGCTATGTTCACATGATTCTGATGGTGTACTTCATCCTCCATAAATACAACATCTTGTAAGTCACGAACTTGCAAACGTCTTCTTCAAGACATGTTCAGTATTTGAAGCGAAATTGTTTAATCCCATAGATATATCAATATTACAGTAGTTTTAGTTAGACAAAATAAAATCGTTCTCGGAAAATCGTCATATAACATTCACTTGGGATATCGGGATAAAACAAATGAATTATCTTAGAGAGCCATCGTGGAAAAACTCATTGAATCAGTTTAAAAATGTAGTATGAAATATTTTTCTACGAATCAACGATAATTATATCAATTACGAAAATATGAGAAATAATAATTATGGCATACAACACATTAGTATGGAAATATGATTCAAAGTATTTTTACCATGATAATCGAGGAAGGAATGTTATTTCATTCATATAAACAGTTTGAAAAAATTTCGAATTTCATAGCAAGTTAGCATTGGTTAGGAATTTTGTTCGGTTCCGGCGCCCATACATGTACACATGGTTTACATTACTAATTGTTTACAACGCTATTATTATTTAAGAAATTGTATAACCATAAAACTAACAGTCATTCCTTCAGTGAATTTCGACATAGAATCCATTTTCGCTGTCAGATTTTTAAAAAAGTGAATTGTACATAATTTGTTAAGACAAAAATTGTTAAAGAAAATTGCAAAATTGGGGATTTCGCCATATTCTTGCATAATTAGGGCTAATGTCCTGTTTTACATTAGATCCGGGGTGCACGGGCTCATGGATTGGTCATGGGCATTAATGGGTTAATAAATATAAGTGACGTTAGAGATTTTTCTTCATTACGATAAATAATAAATTTTTAGATTTTATGACTATATTATAAATTTTACTATCATGATCAAAAAGTTAGACCAATTATTTTTTTTTTTATTCTTTATTTATTCTTTTAAATCTATTTCGTTGCCTTCAAAGTACGAGGGTAGTCCCAAAAGTACCCGACCTGACTTATGAATACAGGTAGTTTAAAAAAAAACAATTACTGCGATTGACAATACCACCTTTCAACAACTTAATGTAAAAAATTCATAACAGTACGTTTATTATTATTTTTTTTACAGACATCCAAAGTGAACGCTCTCAGTGAATTTGTAAATATGGAAAAATCGGGCATCGTTATGTGATACAATACGTTCGTTTGAAAGGTCTAAGTCCAACCGATATCAAAGCCGAGTTGGATTCTACTCTAGAGAGGTCTGCACCTTCGTTTACAACGGTCAAATATTGGGTAGCTGAGTTTAAGCGAGGTAGTACAAGCTGCCAAGATAAACACCGCAGTGGTCGACCAAGTGAGGTCACTACGTCACAAAATGTGAAGAAAATCCACAAAATGGTATTGGATGACCGTCGACTAAAAGTGCGCGAGATAGCAGACATGGCAGGCATTTCAAAAAGTGCTGTGCATCGCATTTTGACCGAAATTTGGACATGAGAAAGCTGTGCGCAAGATGGGTGCCGCGTTTGACAATGTTTCACAGCAATAAAGCCGAGTTTTTGCGTCGATTCATAACCATGGACAAAACATGGCTCCATCATTTTACACCTAAGACCAAGAAGCAGTCAAAGCAGTGGACTAAAAAGGGAGAACCGGCTCTAAAGACAGCAAAGACAGTTCAGTCAGCTGGCAAGATCATGGCATCCGTTTTCTGGGATGTGCGTGCAATAATATTTATTGATTATCTCGAAAAAGGAAAAACAATCAACGGCGCATATTATGCAGCCTTATTGCAGCGTTCGAGTGATGAAATCAAGAAAAAACGGCCCCATCTGACGAAAAAAAAAGTAATGTCTTATCCCGACAACGCACCAGTCCACACGTGCGTCATTGCGATGGCTAAAATCAATAAGTTAAAGTTTGAATTGCTTCCTTACACACCCTATTCGCCAGATCTGGCTCCCTTGGATTATTTTCTTTTGCCGAATTTGAATAAATTGCTCGGCGACAAAAGATTTACCGATAATGAAAAGGTAGAGTCTGCGGTTAATAGGTATTTTGAGGAGCTTGACGGTTTCTACTATAAAGCGGGTATCGAAGCTATTGAACATTGTTGAGAAAAGTGTATCGAACTGAAAGGAGAATATGTTGAAAAATAAAAAATATTTTCGTAATTTTTTTACTGTTCTCTTGGTCGGGTCAGGTACTTTTGGGACTGCCCTCGTAGTCCCCGACCAATACAATACACTTATGCCAACGTTTATTCTAATCCTCGAAACAGTCAAAAAAGTCCTTTTCTGGAATTGCCTTCGATTGCCGCAGCGACTCACGTTTAATCCCCTCAATCGAGCCAATAAGATGTCCCCGAAATGGTCTTTTGAGTTTATTGAATAGCCAGAAGCCACACGGCGCTAAGTCAGGCGAATACGTTGGTCGTGGAACGATATGAGTTGAATTTTTAGTTGAAAAGTCGCGAATAATCAATGCGGTGTAAGACGGCGCATTATCGTGAAGCAAAAACCATGTGTTGTCTTGCCACACTTCCGGCCTCTTTTTGCTAATAGCTTCACGCAAACGACGAATAACACTCAAATACTATTCCTTGTTAACAATTAGGTCCGGCGGTAGAAATTTTGAATGCATAACACAACGATAATCGAATAGAACTGTCAATATGACCTTGATATTTGAACGACTTTTACATGATTTTTTTGGTCTTGCTTCACCTTTAGCACCATATTTGCTTGATTGATCGGTTGTTTCTGAATCGTAGGCATAGATCCATATCTTATCTTTCATAATAACGCATTCCATAACGTTCTGGTAATCAAAAAGCATCTCTTCGCACACATTAACACGACGCTCTCTTTCAAAAAAAGTGTGTTTTTGAACCAATCGAGATTTGACACGCTTGAGACCAAAATGATCTTTCAAAATTGCTTGAATTGTTCTGAATAAAATGTAAACAGCATCAACAAGGTCTCTAATTGTTAACCAACAAGCTTTGAGCACAAGGTTTTTGATTTCTTTGATGTGTTTCTCATTAGTTGATGTCGATGGTCGTCCTGGACGCTCTATGTTTTTAACGCTGTCTCTGCCTTCTTTTCTTTTCTTTTGACTGCCTGTACCACCTGTAAACATTTTTTTCTGACAAAGTCTGCTCACCGAAGGCCTTCAGCGACATTCTGAACGTTTCTGCACAAGAAATTTCATTTCAAAGACAAAATTTAATGCAACTTCTTTACTCACTATAATCTGACATTATAAAAATCGCCGAAATCACTTTTTAATGTTCATAAAAACGAGCGTCCCTTGCAAACTAATGAATATATTGACATGAAATTTAAAACAGATGTCTCTCACAGTGCTACCAACTTAAAAAAAAAAAAGTTTCGTCAAATCGATAAACCCGCAAAATTTAAATTTACAATTGGTTTTACTTTTCAATCATAGTAGTGTACGATGTGACAGGTGGCCTGGAGAGGTTAGGTCACCTACAGTCTGTCAAGTAAGAGCGTGGTCGACTTCACCGACAGGTAATAAATGATTTTGCTCTAATTCTTTCGCAAGCCGATGAAGGAAAGCTTTGTCCTTAATGGATTATCAACAAAGATTCAGTTGTCGTTGATCTTTTGAAAGAGAATCGCGTTAAACGCCATGAGTGCTAAGTACGCGTCGCGCTACAAGGCTGTGTTCCTTTGCATCCACCCGAAAGGTCCCAAAATGTCGCGATCAGCGGCTGCTAAATATATGAGAAAGTCAAAGGCATTTGTACAGAAGTGGATACAGCGATATAAAGTGGCTAAAAATGTCGATGATTTACCAGAACGTGGCTAAATAGGAAAAGTGAACAAAAAAGATGAAAAAAGAATAGTAAATCTGTTTTCGCGGAATCCTGCTTTAGCACTGCGGCAAGGACAAGCAAAATTAATGGCAAAAGGTTTAGATATATCCTACGAAGCTATCCAAACCCATCTTCGTACTCATCATCTGAAATGGCGCAACACAATAAAGAAGCCTCTGTTGACTGAAAAACATGTGACAAAGCGACTCGCTTGGGCGCATGAGAATATTGATAGAGATTTTGAAGATGTCATTTTTACTGATGAATGTTCTATATGGGCACGTTCTGTCCTCACGCGAACCTGGTCAACTTTCACCAATAGGCTCGTTCAGCGGACCGTAAAACATGGAATAAAGGTGCATCTTTGGAGCTGCTTCTCAAAGCAGGGATTCGGCACTTTGCACCTCTTTATTGACAACCTAAATGCCGAGAAAATGATAAAAATCTACAAAAAGGCTTTACTGCCATCTGCAAAACAATGGTTCATCACGAAAAATGAAGATTGGATTCTGCAGGAGGACAACGATCCTAAACACCGCAGCAAGCTCTGTACTCAGTGGAAGACTCAATCTGGCATCGTTACATTGGATCGGCCGTCGCAGTCGCCCGATGCAAACCCTATCGAGAATGTGTGGGCATATATTAAACGAAAGCTTCGTGGAAGACGCACATACACTTTGAAGCAGTTGTCTTACGAAATTCGTTGGATCTGGAGATCCTTGGCACTAGAATACGCCGTCAAATTAGTAGAAAGCATGCCTCGGAGATGCCAGGCAATTATCGACGCCGGTGGTGACTGGACACATTATTGACCGAATTGCATCATTGTTTGTAATGTGTACATTGTATATATAAATATGAAAGTTTCATCAAATAAATTTTTTTATAAATTAACACGACCACGCTCTTACTTGGCAGACTGTATATACTAACTATGCGCAGCGCTATCGATTACCGAAACGATAGCAGAGCGCGTGAAATTGATAGCAGTGACGCAAGACAAAAAAGCGAACTTCTTTTCTTTTCTCGCTTCACAACGAACGCTTGTACCAAGAGCGAGATCTGCAATTCACATAAGTCCGGTTCGAAAAAGATTTGACGTACATTAGATAAAACAGTAAGTGGCCACTTACGAGGAAACTACCCCAGGTGTACTTCACCGATGTATTTCATTTTGTGATATGTTGTAGTACTTACAAAAATATTGGACACATGTTTTTAAGTGCTAATTCGTCGATGTAAGGGGTAAAAGTCACCCTTGAAGTTCACCTCGGAAAACATTTTTTAATATCTTAAAAAGTTTTAGAAATTTTTTAATAAAACCAACCTTAAATTGTTTCTTATGAAAAGGTGCTTCTATCGGCATAACTTTTATGCCAAAGGGTTGCAACCTCTCTTTTTTTAGGGGTGAATGTGCAATTTTTTGCTTCTTTTTGTGTAAAATTTATTAAATCAGTTGAATAAGTTATAAATTTTGCTGCCATGTAAAAAATAAAAAGATTAAGTTGACGTATTTCGAGGTTTTTGGAAAAAACCTTTTCTGAGGGTGTTTTACCTTTAACGTGACTTTTATTATATTGTAATTGAGATTATTATTTACTAATTCACTTTTGAAATCAACTTTAATACTTATATTAAAAAAGTAGCCCCCTGATGCAACGGGGTTCACTACCCCCTAGCCCTTGATCATGATAAGACTGGCAGTAAATTTTTTTTTTTTTTTATTTTTTTTTATTTATATATGTAACGTCGGTGGTTACTCTTTAGCCATGCCTTATCTGTACTGCTATGTTGCTGTTTTTGAGCCTAAGCTTCGAAGCTTATGGGTTCGGGGTGGCGGAGGATATAATTTATAAGTGTTTTTTTTGTTAAGAGGTGTGACTTTCAGGATTGAGCAGATGCAGGAGGCTTGATTCCGGAATTAGAATCAGCCTTGAGCCCTGCTCTGGATAAGGTCCTACTAGAAGTGATAATGGATAACAGAATAATCGGCTGCGTTTCGGCCAAAAATTCTCTTGGAGGATTTTAAGATGAGAAGAAAAGATTCAAAACATTTTTAAATTTGAACTCACTTTTATTGGAGATACTAGTGACAAATACTTTTTCTCTCTCTCTCTCTCTCTCTCTCTCTCTCTCTCTCTATCTCTTTTGATCTCTGCAGTCTGCTGTCGTCCTTGATGTCTTCTTCTTGATTTAAGTGTATGTATGTGCGGCTCTGGAACTGATGCTTGGCAAAGTGCTGCGGCTCTAGATGCTTTGTTCCTTAGTAATGTTTCCGTATTAATGTTTGTAACTTGATCCTTACTATTGTTTCCGTAGTAATGCTTGTAACTTCATCCTTAGTAATGTTCCCGTAATAATGTTTGTATTGGATTGTTTGATAATTAATGTCGCTTTTTTCTCATAGATGGCGTGAGCTGCATATTTCATGTAGTAGCGGTTGCGTGGCGTATATTATTATATACTATTATAAAAGTTAGACTATACACTATCTTCTGTCAAAAACTGAGCGTCATTGGTAAATAACAAGTTGGTTAAGAATTAAATTGAAAATGGACAATCAAAGTGAGCATTATCGGCATATTTTATTGTTTTACTTCCGAAAGGGTAAAAATGTGGTGCAAGCTCGGAAGAAATTGTGTGAAGTTTATGGAGAGGACTTCCATACTGAACGCAAGTGTCAGCGTTGGTTTGCTCGCTTTTGTTCTGGAAATTCTAATATGCAAGATGCACCACATACTGGTCGTCCAACCACTACTGATGACGACAAAATAAAGGCGTTAATCAAAACTAACTGGCATATGACAACTCGAAAGATAGCAGAGTAGCTCGGCATATCGAATTCAACCGTTTACTTGCACTTACAACAGCTTGGTTACGTAAACAAACTGGATGTTTGGGTTTCTCACGAATTAAAGGAAATCCACCTCACCAAACGCATTAACATATGCGACTCTTTGCTGAATCGTAACGAAAACGACCCATTTCCAAAAAGAATCATAACGGGTGATAAAATATGGATTGTATTCGATAATGTAGTCCGAAAACGATTATGGATCAAGCAAGATAAGTCCCTACGATCGACATCGAAAGCCAATATTCACTAAAAGAAAATTATGCTTACTGTGTGGTGGTATTACAAGGGTATAGTCTACTTTGAGCTGCTTCTAAGAAACCAAACTATTGATACGAATGTTGAATGTCGTCAACTATCGAAATTGAACGAAGCAATCAAGAAAAAACGCCCTGAACTGGCCAATCGCAAAGGTGTGATGTTTCATCATGATAAAGCCAGACCTCACACCTCTTTGACAACCCCTCAAAAATAAATGGAGCTCAATTGGAAACTGATACCACATCAACCTTATAGCCCTGACTCAACACCATCAGACTATCATTTGTTTCGCTCCCTTAAGAACCATTTGAATGGTAAAACTTTCGATTCCGATCAGGCTGTTAAAAATGAGTTGGACTAGTTATTCGCTTCTAAAAACCAAGACTTCTTCGAACATGGAATTTTTCAATTTACTGCAAGATGGCAATAGGTCATCCAACAAAACAATCGATATATCATCGATTAATGTTTGTTGTTGATATAAATAAATCTACTTTAAAAACATGAAAAAAACGACATTAATTATCGAACAACCAAATAACTTGATCCTTAGAAATGTTTTCGTAGTAATGTTTGTAACTTGTTCCTTAGTTATGTTTCCCTCGAGTGCTGCCTGAGGTCTGCTAAGGTGAGCCCGAAACTCCGGATGAGCCCGAGTGTGTCTCCGAGACTGTCCTCTGCAGATTGACCGCGCCATTTTATACACTTATGCGGAAATGCCTTTGTGCCAATCCAATTATTTGAAAATTAGCACGAGGTGGACGCTAATTGTTATTGTAAAGGCGTGCCTCTTGGGAGGGATAGCGAGTAAAAGAGAGAGAAATGATCCATTTTTCCAGTATTTTTATATAGGTTTATTATTTTCTATTTACAATAAAATTATGTTAATTTAAATTGTATGATCGTGTTCTACACGTGTGTATTTAAAGTTTAACGCATATTACAAAAAAGAACGAAGTTTTTCGTTGCATTTCTACGTGATTAAATTACACAATGTTTTTTGAATAGAAAATGATTATTAAAATAATAAAATTGCTACTATGGATACAAATGACATCCTTAGGTTAGCGAGAAAGCAATAAAAGTAGAATAATAGTTTAAATAATCATTTTGAATTTATTTGTCATAGACTGTTGGTGAAGTACTGGTTTGATTTGCTTAATTTTCAAAGAGTTATTGCTAATACGATTGTAAATTAATATTGGAAATAATATGGAAATTATCATTCGATTTGATATTAATCAAAGAATTAATTTTAATTACAAAATGTAAGTTTTAACGCAACTACTTTTGTACAATTTTGCTTATAAAAATAGATTAAAGTAGCATGCCGTAGACAATTATCTTAAATATAAGATTTTTATTCTATAAAATGTAAGAGCAATGAAATAATAATAATTTAGGATAGTTGAATCGTCGCTGAATAATAAAATAATAATAGGTGCGTGTAACAGCTGAACATTAGTCTAATATGCAAATAATTTAATTTAATTATTTATTTTAATAATTTTTTTTTTATTTAATTATGTGACAGGTGGCTTATCGAGGTTAGGCCACCTGCCATGCGATGCAAGGTAGAGTTCGCGGTGCGACTATGCATGGCGCCATCGATCAAGCGATCGATGGCGCGACGCAAGAAAAGGCGCGAGAACTCGCGGCGTGCCAAAACGCGGCGCTATCGATCAAGAGCCGATGACGCGACGCGAGAAAAGGCGCGAGAATTCGCGGCGTGCCGAAACGCGGCGCTATCGATCAAGAGCCGATAGCGCTACGCGAGAAAACTGATAAGCGCGAGTGGGGAAGGAGGAGCCCTCCCCTCAATCGATCTTCTCGTTTGCGCCGTTTTCTGTGCCGCACGCGTTTTTGTTTTTAGAAACTTTTCACGCCGTATCTTGCGAGTTTTTCCGCCATTAGACGAGGAAGGGTAGCAGATATCGAGAAGACGCACCTGCATCGTAGATCAGAAAAGTAAGTGGCCATTTAGTAGTAATTTTTAGTCTGCAAGAATTTGTTATTTGCCGCGATCCATTTCATATACGCGCGAGACCGCGTTATATCATTTCATATAGGCCGTGCGAGTGCGAGTGAAAGAACCGACCTCTCTCGCACGACCATAGAATAGTTATACGAGTGAGAGAAAGCTACTCTTACCCGTACAAGCATAAATCACGCAGTTTAGCGAGAGGATCGAGCTCCCTCGCTCAACCATAGACTGTGTAGACGAGTGAGAGAACCGCTCTCACTCGTCCAGTCATAGACTGCGTCGGTATAGAGGGAGAACTGCTCTCTCTATAGCCGACGATACTAATTGCTCTTCACTCCAAACGGATCTCTACGCGATAAACATTATATTTCTGTATTATTTTGTTTAGATTTTGTAGTAAGGGAAGGTTTACCTTTTTATTGACCAAAACAACAGTTTTTTTTTGGAATTTTTTTTTCATAGAAGGAAATTAATCAACAACCTAAATTGTTTGCTACTTGTTTGATACAATAAAAAGTACAAAAAAAATTTATTTTATGACAAAATATCGTGACAGTAATTAATGGCACGCCCCGTAAAGTGACCATCTTCAAAAAAGGTGGCTCACTGTTGGCCACTCTAGCACCTGCAAAAATGAACCAAAATTAAAAATCGGAAAAGTTTTATAAAATATATAAGTGCAGTCGGCATCTGACCTACAATCATCGCTAAAAATCTAAAATTAACAAAATGGCGGGCATTTGAATTTTTTTTCATTATTGAGTTTTTTTTTACTCTTTAAAGTACTCTAAAAATAAAAATAATGCATGTATCATCTCGATTGTAGTCCACTTTTCAATAAATGCTTTAACAATTAAAAAAAAAAAAAGGCGATCCATAGAGTAGTTTTTTAGTAATCGTGGCCAACAGTTCGAAAAACGTAGTTTCGAGAAAAACGCGTTTAAAGATTTGATTAACGATTAATCTGTGTTGACGTCTGTCTCGTTTTTGTTCCATAGCTCTAAAAAAAATATATATATATACGACTAAACGGTTTTGGGAATATATTCTACACGTAATTAACTATAAGAAAATGTAGAAAAAGAAAAATCGATTTTTTGGTTCAAAAAAAGGTAAACCTCCCCTTAAATAAGCTTTTAGCACCGAGCAAGTGCGTTTTTATTTAGTTGCTTTCCTACAGCTTCCCTATTTCAAATACCCTCGTCTCCTCAGGTGTGCCAACCGGTTGTTGGTACACATCCTGAGCAGCCAAGCCCGGTGGGAGCAGCACCAGCAGTGGGGCCTTAGGCAAGGCCCCTCACACGTAATCTAAAGCAGGATCTTAGGAAGATCCTGCGTTGCTAACGAGTCGGCATTGCATGTGGGTGTCATAGCACCGGCGGCTAACGTCCGCTGACACCCGCGGCCGCATCGGTGGATCCAGCGGCCTGCCAGGCCCAATCTGGAGCCTGACAGCGGTGTGTTCGTGCAAAAGAGAATCTCGCACGTGCTTCTCGAATTAAATCCGTAAAAATTAATTAATTACAGTCTGTCAAGTAAGAGCGTGCTCAACTTCACTGACAGGTAATTAAAGATTTCGCTCTAATTCCTTCGCGATCCGATAGAAGAAAGCTTTGTCCTTGATGCATTGTCAACAAAGATTTAGTTGTCGTCGATCTTTTGAAAGAGAATCACGTTAAACGCCATGAGTGCTAAGTACGCGTCGCGCTACGAGGCTGTGTTCCTTTGCATCCACCCGTAAGGTCCCAAAATGTCGCAATCAGCGGCTGCTAAATATATGAGAAAGTCAAAGGCATTTGTACAGAAGTGGATACAGCGATATGAAGTGGCTAAAAATGTCAATGATTTACCAGAACGTGGCTCGATAGGAAAAGTGAACAAAAAAGATGAAAAAAGAATAGTGAATCTGTTTTCGCGTGATCCTGCTTTAACACTGCGGCAAGGACAAGAAAAATTAATGGCAAAAGGTTTAGATATATCCTACGAAAATATCCGACCCCACCTTCGTACTCATCATCTAAAATGGCGCAACAGAATGAAGAAGCCTCTGTTGACTGAAAAACATGTGACAAAGCGACTCGCTTGGGCGCATGAGAATATTGATAGAGATTTTAAAAATGTCATTTTTACTGATGAATGTTCTATATGGGCACGTTCTGTCCTCACGCGAGCCTGGTCCACTCCCACCAATAGGCTTGTTCAGCGGACCGTAAAACATAAAATAAAGGTGCATCTTTGGGGCTGCTTCTCAAAGCAGGGATTCGGCACTTTGCACCTCTTTACTGACAACCTTAATGCCGAGAAAATGATAAAAATCTACAAAAAAGCTTTACTGCCATCTGTCAAACGACGGTTCATCACAAAAAATGAAGATTGGATTCTGCAGGAGGACAACGATCCTAAACACCGCAGCAAGCTCTGTACTCAGTGGAAGACTCAATCTGGCATCGTTACATTGAATTGGCCGTCGCAGTCGCCCGATGCAAACCCTATTGAAAATGTGTGGGCATATAATTAATGGAAGCTTCGTGGAAGACGCACATACACTTTGAAGCAGTTGTCTTACGAAATTTATCGAATCTGAAGATTTTTGCCACTAGAATACGTCGTCAAATTAGTAAAACGCATGCCACGGAGATGCCAGGCAATTATCGACGCCGGTGGTGACTGGACACATTATTGACCGAATCGCATTATTGTTTGTACTGTGTACAATGTATATATAAATATGAAAGTTTCATTAAATAAATTTTTTTATAAATTAACATGACCACGCTCTTACTTGACAGACTGTATTTATTTCGAAAATTATTAGGAGTGTATTGTAAGAGGAATCCGTGACATTCCAGGTTGTTGCGCGATGTTCTAAATTTTGCTATAACACATCGTTCAATAAGTCTCGAGACTAACAACGAAAACAACATTTTTTTTTAAAAATCATTTTTATTTATCAATATAATCTCCCTTAAGAGTGATACAATCTTTTCAACGCCTTTCCAACATTTCTATACCATGATTATAGGAGGATTTATCCTTTGCTTCAAAATAGGCTTCAGTTTCGGCAATGACCTCCTCATTCGAGCCAAAATTATTTCCCTAGAGCATTTTTTTGAGATCAGCAAAGAGCCAGTAGTCACTTGGGGCTAAATCTGGCGAATACGGGGTGTGGGGAAGCAAATCAAAGCCCAATTCGTTTAATTTTGCTATTGTTTTCATGGACTTGTGGCATGGTGCATTGGTGCAATTGCGGCACCTACTTGGAAAAAACCTTTTTCATGCTCAATTTTTCATGAAGGGTTGTAAATACGCTTCCAGATGATATCTGTGTCATTTCTGCAATCTCACGGACCTTCACTTTGCGATTTTTCATTACAATTTTTAACACTTCACTCACATTTTTCTGTGTAACGGCTTCCAATGACCTACCCGAACTTTTCGCATCGTTTGTGTCCATACGACCACGTTTAAACTCAGCATACCAACGACAAATCGTTGGTTTAAATGGAGAGGAGTCCGGGTAATGTTTTTCAAGCCATTGCTGGGCTTTTACGGTGTTTTTACCCATTAAAAAACAATGTTTTATCAACACGCGAAACTCGCTTTTTTCCATTTTTCAAACAAATTACAAAGTGACTTTACTCTAACCTCGATAACTCTGCTGTCTGTAATCCGATTGACGTGAAATTTTTACACGTTCCATGTAAAGGTTTGCACTCTATGGAAACGTGGCCAGTTTGGTACTACTAGCACCATCTCTGGGTTAGTCTCCGGACTTATTGAACGAGGTGTTAGATGTTTACTAAAAAAAAGAATTACCTTGCAAAAATTATTATTATACTGCGATTTAGATTATTATTTACTAATTAGTTTTTGAATTGAACTTGAATACTTTTATTAAAGAAGTAGCACCCTTATGCAACGGGGTTCACTACCCCTCTAGCCCTTGATCATTATAAGACTGGCAGTAAATTTTTTTTTTTTTTTTTTTTACATGCAAACTGTTTTTTTACTATTATGTTATTATAAACCTGTAAAATCTAAATCCACAGACCTCAAATCCATTAATTCTAAACTTATAAGTCACCTTTGTAGTTCACCCCCACAAATTATTTTTTTTTTATTATCCCAAGAGCAAATTGGAATTTTTTAATAAAATAAGCGTCATATATTTTTTTTAAAAAAGACGCTCCAGTGAGCATTGCTTTTGTGTTCAGGAGTAGCATTCCCTATATTTTGAGAGTACACTTTCCAGAGCGCTTCATTTTAATTAGGGGTGATTTGGGGTGGCCGGCCTGCTCTCCCGATTTGGCCGATTATGATTTTTTTCTATAGGATTTTTTGAAATCCCTTGTTTATGTGAGCCGCGAAAGGACCCCACACGATTTGAATACCAACATTCAGGAAGAAATTGACAACATAACGCCTGCTATGCTGGCAAAAGTCACGACATACGCCAAGAAATCGGTTTACTCAGTGTATGGAGAATGGGGGACGTCACCTACTTGATTTGATCTTCAAAAGTATTTAAAGCAAAACTTTAGGTATGCGCCTACATTATAAAAAACAAAGATCTTCTCATTCATACAATGGGTTTTATTATGTTTTAAAAAAAGGAAGTTATGCTGCCGCATCCTGTACAATATTCGTACAGTCCGCTCTATAAAGTAAACATATGCAAACAATAGAATAATCTACAATATTAAAAAACTACTAGGTTGTTTAAAAAGTTTTGAAAGCGACATCTATAGAGCAGTAGAAGAACCAAAATTTTTACGCCATTTTAATATTTTATCTTTCATATAAACATACCCAAAGTTTCATTCCACTTTGTCAATTCATTGTTTGTTTACAAGCCATTTGAAGTTAACGTGTCAGTGTATTTTTTTTACAATGGAAAAAACCGTATATCGTGCAGTGATGAAATTCTTTGTTTTGGAAGGTTTATCAGCAACGGAAATTCATACAAAAATGGTGAAAGTGTTAAAGGAATCTGCTCCTTCATTTCCAACTGTGCATCGATGGGTTTTAGAGTTTAGACGTGGTCGAAAAAGCGTTGAAGACGATCCACCCTCAGGACGTCCAAAAAGTGCATCAACACCAGCATTCATAGCAAAAGTACAAGATATGGTTTTGGAAAATCGGCGATTGACCGAGAGAGATTTAGCAGAGGCCCTAGACATCTCATTAGGCAGTGTAAGTCATATTTTAAATAAAGTTTTGGGTTTCAGAAAGCTCTGTGCACAATGGGTGCCGCATTCGCTCACAATGGAACAAAAACACATTTTAATGCGACTTTCTGAGCAACATTTGGAGCGTTTTCGAAAGGATAAAAAGGATTTTTTGCGTTGATTCATCACTATGGATGAGACTTGGGTCTACCATCATGACCCTGAATCAAAACAAGAGGCCAAAGAGTGGTGTCAACCAGGCACTTCGGCACCGAAGCGAGTTCGTGTCCAGAAATCGGCGAAGAAGGTGTTAGCGTCAGTTTTTTGGGATGCAAAAGGGATTTTATTGGTGGATTATCTCCAAACTGGCAAAACAATAAATTTTGAATATTATTGTAACCTTTAAGACCAATTGGATGAAAAAATTAGTGAAAAAAGACCTGGTTTGCACAAGAAAAAAATCATTTTTCATCAAGACAATGCACCCGCTCACACAGCTCAAAAAACCATCACTAAAATAACCGAATTAAAGTACAAATTGTTGCAGCATCCACCTCATTCGCCTGATTTAGCTCCCTCTGACTTCTGGCTGTTTCCACACCTCAAGAAATTCCTTCGTGGGAAGCATTTTTCATCAAACGAAGAGGTTATAGCCGTCGTAGAGGAGTATTTTGCAGGCCTTGCAGAAAGTCACTTCCATGATGGGATAAACAAGTTGGACCAAGTGTATTGAACTTATGGGAGATTATACTGAGCAATAAAAGTGATTTCACCAACAAAAAAAGTATCTTCATTTCCGCTTTCAAAACTTTTTGAACAACCTAGTACATACTTAAATCAACTAACTAATTCAGTAGACTAAACTTTTTTTTCTGATGTATGCAAATTGAAAGAAAGTTTTGCCTTTTTTTAAAAAATTTTTAATAAGTTTCACAATTGGCTTAGATACCTAAAAGATATTTTATAAACGACCTATGCTGTGGAGAAGTAAATATAATAAACAGGATTGTACTTACCATAAGATTGAAATGATTGGAATGTATATATAAAAGTGTAAGACTATAAAAAAATTATAGATTTCCGTACACTTCTGAACTTAACTGACTCTAACTGACGAAATATAATCTCAAACTGTTATTGTTTCAGTCAAACGGCATTATCTATGAATAAAAATAAATGTTACACAAGCACAGTCAGATAAAGACCAAATCTTATCTGTTGTTACATTCAAATTAATAAAATTCACGAATAAAAATAGATTAAACATAAATATGTGAGAAGAACAATATCGAATTTGTTTTGATTAAAATTTGCATACAATAATATTTACATACAAAAGAAAAGTTCGAGTACTGAATCATAAGACATGTAAACTTTGATATTGAATTTCGTCGTTGTAAAACAATTTTTAATTTCATTGAGTTTATTAAAAATTTTTAACATTAAATTTTAATTAAACATTATCGTCACGAGTATATAGAATAATTTACAAAAGTTTTCAGCCCAAAAAATTAAGAAAAAACCAGTTTTACCCTTATAAAGTATAGGGGATGCTACTCTTGAGCACAAAAGCAATGCTCACAGGAGCGTCTATTTTTTTTAAATTAAATGACGCTTGTCTTATTAAAAAATTCCAATTCGCTCTTGGGATAGTAAAAAAGAATAACTTTTGGAGGTGAACTACAAAGGTGACTTATGAGTTTAGGATTAATGGATTTGAGGTTTGTGGATTTAGATTTTACAGGTTTATAATAACATAATAGTAAAAAAACAGTTTGCATGTAAAAAAAAAAAAAAAAATTTACTGCCAGTCTTATAATGATCAAGGGCTAGAGGGGTAGTGAACCCCGTTGCATAAGGGTGCTACTTCTTTAATAAAAGTATTCAAGTTCAATTCAAAAATTAATTAGTGAATAATAATCTAAATCGCAGTATAATAATAAAATCACTTTAAAGGTAAAACACCCCCAGAAAAAATTTTCTTCTAAAAACCTCGTAACTTAATCTTATTTTCTATATAACATTGTAATTTATAACCTAATCCACCTGATTTAATAAATTTTACACGAGAAGAAGCATCGAATATCTTAAATCGACGAATTAGCACTTGAAATACGTGTCTAATATTTTCTTGAGTACTACAACACATTACAAAATGAAAGAAATCGGTGAGGTTTACCAGGGGTAGTTCTTATTAGTTCTATCCGCGTGCATGTTCGCGTACAGCAATCGAACCGATATTGCCGCCCGAAAATTATGTAATTGAAGCGTTGCGGTGAGTGAGAGGTTAGCTCTTACCTACACAGTAGCAGCGATAAGTATGTGTGTGTGTGTGTGTTTACGCACACGAGGTTACACGCGCGTAACCTCCTAGTTGGCCGTACGAGGTTGCAACCAATCAGTCTACTAGCCACCGAATATTAAGGCTGGCTCGAACCTCTGCCGCGTGAACATAGCAAGGCAAGCAACGAGTATACATGCGCAGTGTGCATTAATTGCACGGGACGCAGATATAATAGCGCGACCCCTTTATCCGCGGATATTTAATATAGAGATTGTAAATAACTAAGATTTTTACGATTAAAGACTTTTTGCGCGTAACGGGTGCGCAGTTTCATTCAATTTTTCTTTTTTTGTCTTTATCCTGAATACCACCGCCTCTGCGAACGTGTTAACCTTCTGTTGATACAAGAATTGAGCAGCCGAGTCTATCTGAAAGTGAAACCGGCCGAGAGCCTTAGAGCAAGGCCCCACACACTGAAGAAAGTATTATAGGATCCGAGAACGATCCTACGTTGTACACGGATTGAGGGAGAGTCCCGCACAAGCATACAACATCTGACACTAATACCCTTATTTCAAAGATAATAATATTCCTAATGTATACACTTTACTCTGTTACGTCCAAATTACTATTCGCAACAGAACATAATTCTTGTTATATTCGTAGAAATTTTTACTACAAATATATTCGCACGTTAACTCTTTCGAAGCCAAGATATTACTCTTATAGCTTGGGATGAGTTACCGTACTTATTTTAATTATGCTATTCGATCGATACTTTCTTGTCAGTCTTAAGGGTGGAAGTCCATGTAGAAGCCCCAAAATCGGTCATTTTTCAATAATATTTTTAACGATGATAAAATAATTTTATTGTTTCTAAATTTTAACGCAACTTTAATGAATCTTTTTAGAACACAAATAATTTTTTTTCTTTTTTCAATTCAAAATGGTGGCTCAGTATGATTTGTTGTCTGCTGCTTCCGACGCGAGGTCCCAAACTGCTCCAGTTGTCACTCATTAACCGTTGATCTGAAACACAAAAATAAAAGTTTTTTTTTTTTAAGACATATAAATGGAAAGGATGAACCTATAAAATAAAAAAAAAGTATAAAATTCAATATAAAATAAACCTTTAAAAAAAAGTCAGAATTTAGGGCTATTTTTTGACATTTTTGACCCCAAAAAAATATTTTATCACCGCGGAATATCTAAAATTTTAGGTTTATCCTTCCGATATTGATGTAAAGAAAAGCCTTAAAAAATTTTAGCCAAATCGGTCAATAACTTTATGAGTTACAACACGAGCAGTTTTGAAAAATATAGTTTCGAGATAATCGCATTTTAAGTTGAAGTACAGGAAAATGGCCAGTTTTAATTACTTACCGATTAATCGGCAATCCCAGGTCCATACAACAGTCCTGCCTCTTCCTCGAAAAGCTGATTTTCTTCTATTTGTTGTTGCCTGCGAGCTGTACGAGCATCTTTGGTTTCTGAAAGCCTCTTACGATTTTGTCGGGTTATTCGCGCCTCGTCTGTATTATAAGCAAATACTTTAGCATAAGTGCCAATAGTCAAATTTAGAAGGTTCATTATTCTCAATACTGAAATAAAACCTTCATTAAATATCCCAGCAGCAATGTATGCCAAGATTTGAACTACTTTTAGTCCAGAATGCAGATGTTTTGGTGATAATCGCCAAACTGTCGCGTTAAAACTTTCATTCGCGTTCTGCGTATGACCACCAAGGCATCGCTCAAGCAAATCATCTTTGGACAAATCTTCGTATATTGGTAAAAGATGTTTTTTTATTTCTTCACCAAGTAATAGAGCTAAATCTTCGTTTAGAGGATCCTGATTTAGAGCAATAGCCTTCTGCCACTTGCACCAGCTATCAACTCCTATTGGGCAGTTTTCATGTTGAGGTTTTTCTTCAGTAGAAAAAATATGATTATAAGTTGCCATTATGGCTTTTTTCATCTCGCCAACACTGTTGATATTTCTCTGAATACTCAAACCATAGTATTTTGTTAATTTTTTCACAACTTTATCAGTTAGTTTTCCTCTTCCTGAAAGTTTCTTAGCTTTTCTTATATTTCTAAGTCGAGAACCCATTCTTTTTTCTACATGATCAATACATTTACTCTTCACAACTGGTAACTCATTACCGTAAGGTTCTTAATCTAGAATAGCCTTGAATGTTTTCGAATCTCCGTCGCCAATATAGTTACCATATTTTACTCTGAACTTTTCTTCAGAAGTCGAGAACATTTCTTTTATGGCATCGACTTCCATCTTTCCTGACGAACCTTCGTGATTTTCTTGACACTCATTCTCGTGATACTCAAACCATTTACGGAATTCTTTTGTATAAGTCTTGTTTTTCCAGTAATTACAGCCTTGACAGTAACTACTTTTTGTTTTCAAATCAATGACTTTCCCTGAATAACAACCAATGAGCGTTGCAACACCGTACTTTTATTTGAAACCACGTTTTTTCCAGGTGCCATCTCCAGATACTTTTAAAATATTTCTTTCTCTTCCTTGCTCGACATTTTTTTCTATCTCTTCTTCCACTGCCTTCTGCGATAGTAATTCAAAAGATGATTTAGCTGCATTATAAATGTGTTCCACGATGTTAGCGTAACAATGTTTACTCAAACCAGTGCATAAGCCCATCAGGTTACAAGAGACATTTATTCCTTCTCTTGCAACACCTAAAAGTCTCATGATAAACACTAATTTTTGATTCATTTCAAATCCGTTGTTGATAAAAGATCCTGAATTTATTTTTTTATCACCACATGGACACGTGACAACAATTTTAAAACCAAGACCTCTAGAGCCACACTCACTGAATTTTATCTTCTGATTACATACCGAGCACTTCACAATTTCAGACAAAGCTGTAAACACTGTAAAAAATTCAATTATTCTGTACCCGTGCAAAGGATTAGTTATTATATCTTCACTATCACGCGTATACAATTTTTTCCACTGGCACTGTCATTATGGCTTGTACTGGCTTCAAATTTTTCACCTTCTTTATCGGTAAACTGATTGCCCAGATATTTTCGTTTTCTGGGGTTATTTCGTGCAATATTGCCTCGCGTACCTTTTTTATAATTCGGCATTTTTACGTTCCGAAATCAACTGAACACGATGAATTCTCCGGCTAAACTACCTATATTTCTCGACTAACCTTTATTCGTATAGCAATATTACACGTGTACAGGAACGTAAATGTAGATATATATACTTACATATATACTGTAATATAAAGTATTATGTCCGGGTATGGGAAAAAAGAAGTTTTTCAAGTTATTATAATGGAGAGAGCCCTTTTGTCTGAAGCGCTCCGACTACCTGGCTCGCTACTTTACAATACGTACTCCAGCCCGCTCCATTATATTAGCTGTAACTTCGTAAATATTCGAGATTTTTTTTTTTCGTCTCGTCAGTACACGCTTAACATAGTATATTTTTAGATTATTGAAAAAAAAAAAAATCAATTTTTTGAAAATTCTATATAGACTTCCCCCCTTAAGAAAAAGGTATTCTATTTGGCACTTAATTCTACTATTAAATGATTCAAGATAAAAAGAGTTAAACAAATATACATGTATATATATATATATATATATATATATATTAATAATAAAACTTTAAAAATAATGATCGAGTGTGTAACTTGTGTTGCAGCCCGGGCCGTACTGATATGTTATTAATTATAAGGATTTATTATTCAAATTAGTATATGATTATACAGTCTGTCAAGTAAGAGCGTGGTCGACTTCACTGACAGGTAATAGAAAATTTCGCTCTAATTCCTTCGCGAGCCAATAGAGGGAAGCTTTGTCCTTGATGCATTGTCAACAAAGATTCAGTTGTTGTTGATCTTTTGAAAGAGAATCACGTTGAACGCCATAGGTGCTAAGTACGCGTCGCGCTACGAGGCTGTGTTCCTTTGCATCCACCCGAAAAGTCCCAAAATGTCGCAATCAGCGGCTGCTAAATATATGAGAAAGTCAAAGGCATTTGTACAGAAGTGGATACAGCGATATAAAGTGGCTAAAAATGTCGACGATTTACCAGAACGTGGCTCGATAGGAAAAATGAACAAAAAAGATGAAAAAAGAATAGTGAATCTGTTTTCGTGGAATCCTGCTTTAACACTGCGGCAAGGACAAGCAAAATTAATGGCAAAAGGTTTAGATATATCCTATGAAACTATCCGAACCCATCTTCGTACTCATCATCTGAAATGGTGCAACACAATGAAGAAGCCTCTGTTGACTGTAAAACATGTGACAAAGCGACTCGCTTGGGCGCATGAGAATATTGATAATGATTTTGAAAATGTCATTTTTATTGATGAATGTTCCATATGGGCACGTTCTGTCCTCACGCGAGCCTGGTCAACTTCCACGAATAGGCTTGTTCAGCGGACCGTAAAACATGGAATAAAGGTGCATCTTTGGGGCTGCTTCTCAAAGCAGGGATTTGGCACTTTGCACCTCTTTACTGACAACTTAAATGCCGAGAAAATGATAAAAATCTACAAAAAGGCTTTACTGCCATCTGCCAAACGATGGTTTATCACAAAAAATGAAGATTGGATTCTGCAGGAGGATAACGATCCTAAACACCGCAGCAAGCTCTGTACTCAGTGGAAGACTCAATCTGGCATCGTTACATTGGATTGGCCGTCGCAGTCACCCGATGCAAACCCTATTGAAAATGTGTTGGCATATATTAAACGGAAGCTCCGTGGAAGACGCACGTACACTTTGAAGCAGTTGTCTTACGAAATTTGTCGGATCTGGAGATCCTTGCCACTAGAATACGCCGTCAAATTAGTAGAAAGCATGCCTCGGAGATGCCAGGCAATTATCGACGCCGGTGGTGACTGGACACATTATTGACCGAATTGCATCATTGTTTGTGATGTGTACAATGTATATATAAATATGAAAGTTTCATCAAATAAATTTTTGATAAATCAACACGAGCACGCTCTTACTTGACAGACTGTATATATAGGTTATTAGAATAAGTAAGGAATTAGGAAGAAGATTGTATGTAAATTCAAATATTTTGTTTGTTATAAATATATTTTTTCTTTATTAATAATTAAGTGTCCGGCCTGTGTTACAAGCCTGGCTGCACTAATTTGTTAGTAATTTAGATTCAGTAAAGAATTGGAAAGGAAATTGATTGTAGAAAAGGTAAACGACAATATTATGGATACGGACAAGGGATGGTTTTTTTTTGTATGCCAATAATGAAACAAAATTTATAATTTAACTTACTTTTTGTTGGTGATTTTAGTTGGTGCTGTACAAAGATATGTCGGGCTTTGGTGTTGAAATCGCTGGTCACGGTTACACTCGGTAGCGGTGGTGAATTTTGGCGTACGGATTTACACAAAAATAAACAAAGAATAAATTGAGAATCGAATACGTGAATCTAAGCGAAAGATTTATTCTGAGCGCGCTTATTGAATTGTTTGGCGCTTATAAAGGGTGATTCATTATAAGGATTGATTTTCAATAAGCTTTTCTGTACAGATCACGCGTGACTCATGTCAAACTGTAATGTAATTTTTATTCAGTATTGTTTGACAAATCATCATGGAAAGACTTACACCGCAGTAACGTATGCAAATTGTTCAGCTGTATTAGGAAAATCAGCGTTTTGTGAGAAATGTTTTTCGTGCTCTTAGAGCAACTTACGAGGTCTGGCTATTGAATAACGAGACTGCGCGCCTAGAGGGCGCCGTAGAGGGGTGGGGAAAAAAAAGAGTAGTGCATTGGGTATCTAGATATCTCGTCTATGCACGAACCAAAACACGTTCTCGTCACTATTATTGTATTTGTGCAGTAGCGGTTTGAAACGAACGTGTTTTTTTCTCGTGCCGAAAATATGTGTTACGAAAAACAGGAGCAACGTATCGAAATCGAATTTCTCGTTAAATTAAAAAAAACTCGGACTGAGTGCTGTAAATTGTTGCAAGAGGCCTATGGGGACAATTCTCTATCTCGTGCGCGTATTTTTGAGTGGTGTAAGCGCTTCAGTGAGGGCCGAGTGAGCACTGAATATGACCAATGCCCAGGTCATCCTGTCAGTGTTACAACTCCGAAAACAGTAACCAAAATCAACCAAATTGTGCGTGCAGATCGTCGAATGAGCATCCGGATGATTGCTGACGCTGTAAACACCGATAAAGAAACGGTCAGACAAATTTTACACGAGGAATTACACATGACAAAAGACTGTGCGAAGTTGGTGCCAAAAAACCTGACTCCTGACCAAAAGCTCTTGCGTCAACAGGTCTGCTCAGATTTCCTTGAAAGGTTAAAAAAAGATTCCGGACTGATAAAAAACATTATTACTTGCGACGAAACGTGGATTTTCCAATACGATGTTAAAACAAAGCGTTAATCGATGCATTGGAAGACGCCTGAATCGCCCAGTATCAAAAAAGCAAGGATGTCCAAATCAAAATTCAAGGCAATGTTGATCGTTGTTTTTGACATTAACGGTATCGTGATGACTGAATGGGTTCCAAAAGGTCAGACTGTCAACCAGACTTACTATTTGTCAGTTTTGGCAACACTGCGAAAACGAGTTCGTAAGAAACGGCCCGAGTTGTGGAAGAACAACTCGTGGATTTTGCATCAGGACAACGCACCTGCCCATAATGCGCTATCTGTGAAGCAGTATTTGGCCAGTAAGCGCACTCCAGTGCTCGAACACGCGCCGTACTCGCCAGGTTTGGCACCGTGCGACTTTTTTTTGTTTTCATAGATAAAATCTGCTTTGAAAGGGACCCGATTTGAGTCGATGGGAGTGGTAAAGCAAAAAACGGCAAAGCTTCTAAAGGCCCTTACCAAAGAAGACTTCCAGCACTGCTTCGATCAATGGAAAAAACGTATGGAAAGGTGTGTGGTGAGGGAAGGGGAGTATATTGAAGGGAAGCATTCAAATGTAAAATAATTTTTATAATAAAACCCTTTTTTGTAACCAGTCTCGTTATTTAATAGCCAGACCTCGTATGGTGTGCATTGTCGACCTGCCGAAACCACTATAGCCAATACCATCCGCAAATTTAAAACCCAGCATACATTATTGGATGATATTCGTCCAATTAGACCACATCCAGCACGTAGTAAAGAAAATATAGCGGCTGTAGCTGAGAGTGTGGCTGAAGACCGTGACGAATCAATTCGGCGTCGTTCTCAACAGCTTGGTTTGTCGTACGCAACAACTTGGCGTATTTTACGTAAAGATCTTGGTTTTAAGGCATTTAAGCTTCAACTCGTGTAAGAATTGAAGCCGGGCGACTTAGGTTTGCGCCGTGTTTTTGGTGAATGGGCTCTAAATCAGCTCAATAAAAATCCGCTGTTTTATCGCGAAATTTTGTTCAGTGATGAGGCACATTTTTGGCTTAATAGATATGTCAATAAGCAGAATTGCCGTATTTGGGCTGATGAACAACCTGAAGAGCTTCAACAGCTACCACTAAGGCCACAGAAATGCACAGTTTGGTGTGGTTAATGGGCCGGTGGAATCATCGGTCCATATTTCTTACAAAATGAGTCCGGTCAGAACGTAACCGTCAATGGCGACCGCTATCGCACCATGAAAACGGATTTTTTGCTATCTGAAATTCAAGCCCGTGGTATCGGTGAACTTTGGTTTCAACAAGACGGCGCTACTTCGCATACAGTGAGAGAAACAATGGACTTATTTAGAAACCATTTTGGTGAGAACCTGATTTCACGTTTTGGACCAGTAAATTGGCCGCCTAGATCGTGTGATATCACACCTTTAGATTATTTTCTTTGGGGTTACACGAGGTCTCTGGTCTTCAGAAACAAGCCAGCTTTAATCGACGCTTTGTAAGTCAACATTACTCGTGTCATTCGCGAGATACCGGTCGCTATGCTGAAACGGGTCGTCCAAAATTGGACCCTCAGGATGGACTATTTACGGCGTAGTCGCGGTCAACATTTAAATAAGATAATCATTAAAAAGTAAATGTCATAGATTGTTCTTTCGATTCACAATAAAATTTTTATTATGGAATTCAGCTTTATGCCTTTTATTTGAGATTAAAAATCAAACCTCACAATGAATCACCCTATATATGTTTGACAAGCAATTTTCAGCCGCGCGGACCAGTTGGCAGTGGTAGCGGGCTTGCTGCAAGGTAATGCATCCTTATTACACCGCGTATTTTATTATTATTTTCTTAATTTGTTTTGTTAATTGATGCTCATCGCATGGATATTATTTATTGCGAAATAAAAAGAGGGGTTGTTCTAAAATTAAACTGTCATTTGCAGTTGTTTATTATGTTAGTATTTACTCGTATATATTCCCTCAAAAAAAATAATAATTGTATATTCAAATGCCAATAGTTTAAATTCCGCACGTCTTATTGTAAGCTTTTTCTAACAATTGTATCCGCTCAACTTATGTATAAAATTAAATAAAACGCTCCCTTTTTTTACCAACTACTATACGTGGTAACATTTTTAAGCGATATATTAGTATTCTTAGAATAACACTATAAACTAAAATTAAAACTGCGTTATACAATATTTTCAAATAATATTCAAATATAATAATAATAGCGATACATAACTATTTGTTAGGTAAAATTATGGGATATATAAATTATAATAGTATAAGGAAAATATAAATTGAACTGCTCAAGGAGCTATTCTTAAATAACAATTAAATTACATATGCGAGATTATTAGTTTTATCTTGAGTGAATTATGAATCAAAATTACCTTAAGTGTTTATTAAATATATTGACGATACGTAAGTATGCTGTATACTTAAATTTACCGCTATAAATTATAATTAATCTTTCTAAACGCGTTAATCGCAAAAAACATATCCTACTAACGGGGGGTTTTCCTTAAGATCGATAAAAATTAGAAACAGATTAAAAATAATTTTAATTAAATCAAATAAAAGAAAGGAAACATCAGCAACCTCGCTATTTTCGTGGATGGTAAAGTACAAAGAGAAGATTGTAAAAAGAAGGCACGTTGTTTACATCCGGATAATATTCTATTACATCGCTTGCCCGATTGTATCGCCTTTCTTTCAAGTGGTTATAAACATTACGCGAGTTGTTAGTTTCCCGCACGCAGAAAGAAGAGAGTAAAGTTTAAAACGGACTTCGGAGCTAGTTATACATTGAGTGCGAGCTGAGTAATTTTAAGTGGCCTTAAATGATTTCTTCCTTATCTACGGCCAGAGACAACGCATTCTATTTACTATAAGGGTACATACGAGGGCAGTCCCAAAAGTACCCGACCCGACAAAGAAAACAGTAAAAAAATTGTAAAAATGTTTTTTATTTTTCAACACATTCTCCTTTCTGTTCGATACACTTTTCTCAACGATGTTCGATAGCTTCAATACCCGCTTTATAATAGGAACCGTGAAGCTCCTCAAAATACCTATTAACCACAGACTCTACCTCTTCATTGTTGGCAGATCTTTTGCCGCCGAGCCATTTTTTCAAATTTGGAAAAAGAAAATAATCCGAGGGAGCTAGATCTAGCAAATAGGGTGCGTGAGGAAGAAATTCGAACTTCAACTCATTGATTTTAGCCATCGCAATGACGCACGTGTGGACTGGTGCGTTGTCGTGATGAAACAACACTTTTTTTTCGTCAGATGGGGCCGTTTTTTCTTGATTTCATCACTAAAACGATGCAATAAGGCTGCATAATATGCGCCGTTAATTTTTTTTCCTTTTTCAAGATAAATATTATTCCACGCGCATCCCAGAAAACGGATGCCATGACTTTGCCAGCTGACTGAACTGTCTTTGCTTTCTTTGGAGCCAGTTCTCCCTTTTTAATTTACTGCTGTGACTGCTTCTTGGTCTTAGGTGTAAAATGATGGACCCATGTCTTGTCCATTGTTATGAACCGACGCAAAAACTCGGCTTTATTGCCGCAAAACATTGTCAAACACTCGATGGAAACATCCTCACGTTGCTGTTTGTGCTCCATTATGAGCAAACGTGGCACCCATCTTGCGCACAGCTTTCTCATGTCCAAATTTTTGGACAAAATGCGATGCACAGCACTTTTTGAAATGCCTGCCATCTCTGCTATCTCGCGCACTTTTAGTCGACGGTCATCCAATAGCATTTTGTGGATTTTCTTCACATTTTCTGACGTAGTGACCTCACTTAGTCGACCTCTGCGGTGTTCATCTTGGCAGCTCGCACGACCTCGCTTAAACTCAGCTACCCAATATTTGACTGTTGCAAACGAAGGAGCAGACTTCCGCAGAGTAGAATCCAACTTGGCTTTGATATCGGTTGGACTTAGACCTTTCAAATGAAAGTATTGTATCACATAACGATGCCCAATTTTTTCCATATTTACAAATTCCCTGAGAGCGTTCACTTTAGATGTCTGTAAAAAAAATAATAATAATCGTACCGTTATGAATTTTTTACATTAAGTTGTTGAAAGGTGGTATTGTCAATCGCAGTAATTGTTTTTTTTTAAACTACCTGTATTCATAAGTCAGGTCGGGTACTTTTGGGACTACCCTCGTATACATATATATATATATATATACATACATACAACTGTGATCAAAAAGTAATGTGAAATTGTCATTAAAAACTCCCGGGCATTGGGAAGGCAGGTGAATTTTTTTTCCTAGGTTGATAGGACTGTCTATAACATTTGCCAAGCGTCTGTTTGTCAAAAGGTTTAATTATCTCCGAGTTACTCGTATTTTTGTTAACAAACAAAAGTGAATTTTTCGATTTTTACAATAGATGATTTTATTGAGCAAAGAACTTGCATCAAATTTTGTTTGCGGAACGAATATTCTTGTGCGGACACGTTAAAAATGTTGCGGAAGGCCTTTGGTGATCATACCATGGTACAAAAAAACGTTGATGAGTGGTACAACGAGTTCAAACTGGGCCGAGAACGTGTTGAAGACAAACCGCGCTCTGGACGACCATCAACGTCTACCGACAAGGGCCACGTCCAAAAAATCAAAGATTTGGTGCTTGAAAATCGTCGATTGACAATTAGAGACCTCGCTAATAGTGTTGGAATATCATTTGGCTCAGCCCAAACCATTTTGAAGGATGTTTTGTGTCTCAAACGTGTCAAGTCACGATTGGTGCCAAAATCGCTCAATTTTTTGGAAAAAAAGCGTCGCGTTGATGTGTGTGAAACTTTGCTGTCTGACTATCAGGACCACTTAAAATGCATAATTACTGGAGACGAGACTTGGATTTTCGCATGCGACCCTGAAACCACCGACCAATCCAGCGATTATCGTGCAAAAGGTGAAGCAAGATCGAAAAGACCACGGCAAAGTCGATGGAAAATCAAGGTCATGTTGACAGTTTTCTTTGATTATCGTGGTGTGGTGCACTATGAATTCCTTCCACCGGGCCAAACTGTCAACAAAAAATATTATTTGAGCGTTATGCGTTGTTTGCGTAAAGCTATTCGTCTGAAACGGCCGGAATTATGGGCAAACAACTCTTGGTTCCTTCATCACGATAATGCACCATGTCATACTGCATTGGTTCCTAGCAAATTTTTTTGCCAAAAACTCGACTCATATCGTTCGGCAACAACCGTATTCGACTGATTTGGCTCCGTGCAACTTCTGGCTATTTAGCAAACTCAAAAGGCCAATGCGGGGACGCCATTTTGACACGATTGAGGAGATAAAAACCGAATCGAAGAAGGTCTTGGAAGCTATACCGGTAGAAGACTATTTCGACTGTTTCGAGGACTGGAAAAAGCGTTGGCAAAAGTGCGTTTTATCGGACGGGGATTACTTTGAAGGGGATGAAATTGATTTGAAAGAATAAATAAAGTATTTACATTTTATAAACAAATTCACCTTACTTTTTGATCACAGTAGTATATATATATATATATGTATATATATATCGTAATTTTACAGTTTGTAACACTTATTTAATTCTTTTAACAACTATTTTTTTAATAAATTTTATGAAATGCATTTAAAAAGTAAATTTTTTTAAAAATATAATTATTAAATTTTTTAACTTAAAATGTACAATAATAAGTGATTTTTTTTATTTCATTTTGCTTTGCACATACACGTATAATTTTTTATATAACAAATATCATATATTTTAATCTATTTTTACAAAATTATTATACTGCATAGAAGTTTAAATTTTTAAAAAAATATGGTATAAGATTTAGCTAGTTAAGCATTTATATGTTATCCATTTAATATATAAAAGTAATTTCATTGAGTCTGTAATATAATAAATTTTAAATAATAATTATCTATTTTTTCAGAAAAACTTACAAAATGTAATTGGTTATAAGAATGAAAAAGACGAAAAGTTAATTAGTGTAATAATAAAATTCAAGAATATAACTTTCTTTTTAAATTTAAATTTTCTATTTTAACATTTACAAGAATTGAAGAAAATAGAAGCTATTTCAAGTGAAAGTGTTTTTTTCCATTTGCATTAAATGAAAATTATATTGCCAAGGTTTAAATACTATTATAAATACTTATGAGAAAACTTGTTAAAAAAACATAGTTTTATTTTATTATTGTTTAAAACTTTTTCTGTAACATTTTTATCTAGGAGTTATTGCTTCTAAGTTATCATCAGGCCATTATGATTTTAGTGTTTTTTTTTTGATACTGTTCCTAGAGAAAAGTTTTTGGTAGCGCGAGTTTCGGTAACGCGACGGACACGGACGAGAAAATACGGTACACGCCTAGAGATGGAATAGTCGTGTACCGTATAGGAAAGCTAGGCGAGTTCAGGCTAGGTAAGCTACCGGTTTCCCGCGTTTCGGCAGTTTTTCTCAGCTATTGAGAGAATCGGGTTAAGTTTTTGCGTCTTCTGCTGTCTCCCCGTTTTCGATTTTCGGCGGCCATTTTTCAATCGCGCGAATGCGGTCTGTTCGTTTCTTTTCCCCCGAGTCTCGGCGATCTTTCGCGCTCGAATATTTTTCGAATAGTGTGGCGCGCCCCGGTTGTGTGTTTTCTCTTTGTTAAATACAGAGTGCAGGTATTGCCGCAATCTGCAGTGCACAGGTCGACACGGGACCAACCAGGGGTGTATCGGAGAGACGACGACGCCGACAATCCCGTTCGGCGAAAGCAGCATTGTTGCGCTTTATTCTTTTTCTTTGGCGTGCACGGCTGGCCAGCCCTTACAGTAAGTCCGCTTAATAAATTTAATAGGCGTGCATAATTATACATTTCTTATTTGCGTAGGAGTAACCTCCGCCGGTTACTCCGCTTTTTGGTGTATTCGTTTTACGCGGTTCGTGCGAGTGAAAGAGCGTCATCTCTCTCACTCTCGTATAGTCAGGGCAAGAGAGTTGTGTTCTCTCTCGCACCTGTGTAAGAGTAGGCGCGTGCGAGTGAGAGAGCGGTATCTCTTACTCTAGTAGCAGCAGTGCAAGAGAGTCGCTTTCTCTCTCGCACTCGCAGCAGATACGGCGCGCGCGAGTGGAAAAGGCCCTTCTCTCTCACTCTAGAAAGAGCAGTGCAAGAGAGTTGCGTTCTCCCTCGCACTCGCATAAGGTTAGGCGCACAAAAATAGGAGAGCGCCTTCTCTCTCACTCTCACGGCGCAGTACGGGAGAGTCGCTTTCTCTCTCGTACTCGCAGTAGATACGGCGCGCGCGAGTGAGAGAGCGCTTTTTTTCTCACTTCAACGGGCTCAGTACGGGAGAGTAATCTTTTCTCTCGCATCCGTACAGTACACGGCGCGCGCGAGTGAGGGAAACCTTTCTCTCTCACTCCTGTAGGAGTAGTGCAAGAGTTTCTTTCTGTCTCGCACTCATATCGTGCGTAGCGCGCGTGAGTCTACCTCGCGCGCTATATGAACAGCTGATAATCGTCGTCACTTGCGTTCCTCGTTTATTCTTTTTTGTCATTCTTATTCTATGTATTAATTTATTTTTTTTTTTTATTCTTATTTTGTAGCTCGTTTCTGTTTATTAAAATTGTTAAATTATTTTATTTATCTTAACATTTTTGGTTTTCTTTTGCTATTTTTCATTTCTTTCCTTTTTTTTCCTTTTTCTTTGTTTTATTATTGCTTTTTATATTTTTATATTTCTTCTTTATTTTCGAACAAAGCCTTTATATTTCTCTTATTATTTTATTTACTTTATCTATTTTTCTTTTTTTTGCTATTTTTGATTCATTTTTTTTTTTTTTTTTTTTGACAAGGAAACTTTTAGCTTTCCCCTGAATACCGCCTTCTCCGAGTCATCAGCTAGCCGCGAGGACGACACACGATTCACGCAATGACGTTTGCGCAGCGTTGCAACGGGTAAGTTGGGTCCGAAAGACGGCTTCTTGTGTCCGGACCCAGGAGCAAAGTCGTCCGAGACTTTAGCGACCAAAAAGAGCGCGCAGCGAGCATATTTGCACCTTTCGCAAATTGCGCGTCCCCCGAGGCTAATTGCTCTGGTGGTGGTTTGCCTCTAAAACCGCCACCCTGTTACAATATATATATATATATATATGCCCAAATAGCACGTATATCCGCTCTTGAAAATTTCCTTATTTTTGGTACACTGTTGGGTGGTCCGCATTTCATTTGTTACGTTGGCCGCTTGCGATGATTTATGGATCAAAAATATAATATATTTACTTCGAGCGCTATTTTGCGAAATCGCGAAACAACTCTTGAATGGTTGCGCAATATAGGCCTGATTCCGCGCAATAGATATTACAAAACGCTTCAAAAAATCATAATTCTAAATGAAAATCGCTTAGAATATGAAGAATTTATTTGCCAAAAAAAAGGGAGATACAACCATTGTGTCACCATGGCCGAAAATACATGGTTTGAAAGATGCCGCATTTCTCCCGCGACAGCCGTGCTAATAACATATAGTTTTGCGATCGATCTTACTTTCGAACAAGCAATTCGAGAATGCAGTATAGTAGAAGGTCAGCAGATCTCTACAGAAACTGTTGCCGATCGCTAGTATTTCTGCCGCGAAGTGTGCATGGTTGCCCTTGGTCAGGAGTTCGAGGTCAAAGGCAAGATAGGAGGCATCGAGGAAGTAGTTGAAATCGGCGAATACAAGATAGGCCGTCGAAAGTACAAAAGAGGCCGCGTTATTGTGGGGTCGTGGATTTTGGGCATGATTCACCGAGGGCACCCCGAGAGTTATCGCTTCGAAATATGCCCTGAGAATAAACGAGACGAGGCAACTTTGCTCTCGTTGATACAAAAACATGTTGTATTTGGTACCGAAATCCATACAGATTGCTGGAAAGGCTATGATCATTTAGAAACGCACGGTTATTTAAATAAAACTGTAAATCACTCAGAAAAATTTATGGATTCAGGCACCAGCGCACACACGCAAGATATTGAATCCTTGTGGCGATGAATACGTCGCTCTCTCGCACGAGGAAGGGTTTGCACAGATAATCTGGCAGACCACTTATGCGAATTAAAATAAAAATAAAAAAATAAAACCTATGCATTAAAAAATTAGACGTTGATCCTTTCACGCAATTAATTGACGATATTAGGAGGTGTTATTCTAGCAAAACAAATTAAATTGTCGTGTGTGTGTGTTGGTGCGTGTGGGTATGTGTGTGAGTGTGTAAGTGAGCGCGCGTGTGTGTGTATGTGTGTGAGTGCGTGTTTGTGTGTGTGTGTGTGTGTGTGTTTAGGTTTGTTGGGTGTACTTCTGAAAAGCACATTCCTACGATTTATTTCAAACTTGGTATCCATATATATTTCAACACCCTGAACACGAATATAGGGATGAAAATACCTGCAAATGTTTCTTTTCTACATATTTTTAATTATTTTGAGGCTACGTATCATACGCATGATCATACTACCGTCATCACTCAATTGGGAATAAAAAATTTGCGGATATTTACATCATTGTATTCATGTTCAAAATATTCAAATATGTATGTTTATTGGGTTAGGTTATTTTTGGGTGGTTTGGGGGGCGGAGCCTCCCATTACTGATTAGTAAGTCAATTACTTTTTATTGTTCCTTGAAATGAACTTTTTGCTATATCCAGTGTCCAGATATCGAGACTCATTCTCGTTGGTTTGATTTTTTGTATCGTCGTCGGAAGTATTTATTACCTGGTTTTGCTTTGTATAATATTGTATATTCAAGTTAGATTAGAAGTAATCAGATCATTATTGCAGTAGATTTTTGGAGCCTTTAATTCATAATCGAGTCCTATTTTTATACCTAAAGTGTAAAAATATGAAAGTATACATAGCCTCAAAATAATTGTTAGCACCGGGAAAAAAAAATTTGCGGGTATTTTCATCACTATATTCGTGTACAGGGTGTCGAAATATGTACGAGGGCGGTCTGATAAGTACTTAGCCTCACCGCACAATGACGCCACTATCGCAAGTGAAATTCACTATCGTGTAGTACATTCTCGTAGACGGCTACTGTCAAAATTTCAGCCGAATCGAACCCGTAGTTTTGTTTTGATTGCGTGTGGAAGCGGGCGTGTCAGCGGATTTTAGAAAAATGGAGAAAAAGCAATATCAGTCGGTGATTCGATTCTTGTTTTTGGAAGGGGAATCGCGCAGCGAAATCAAAGAGCGCTTGGATGCTGTGTACGGTAACTTTGCTCCTGCGATGGCGACCGTAAGAAATTAGTTTGACGGGTTTCAACAAGGTCGCACGTCGGTTTTTGATGAGACATGCCCAGGTACGCCGAAAACGGCTACCATGGAGGATAACGTAACAAAAATCTACGATCTCGTATTGGCAGACCGCCGATTTAAGGTGCGCAAGATAGCTGAGATATCTCAAAAGACCGCGTGGGTTATATCCTGCATGCAATTTCAAGCATGAAAGGCTGTTGGCGCGATGGATGCGGCGTTTGCTTACTCCGGACAACAAGCGCAACCGTGAGACCACTTAAGAGCAGCGTTTGACGCTGTTTAAGCGCAATCCGAGGAAGTTTCTACGTCGTCTCGTGACCGTCGAAGGAACATGGGTTCAACGGTACACACCATAAACCAAGAAACAGTATACACAGTGGACTTCACCCGGCGAACGTGCTCCGAAGAAGGCGAAAACTGTTCTGTCGGCCGGAAAGGTTATGGCCACCGTATTCTGGGATTCACAAGGTGTAATCTGCATTGATTTCCTGGAAAAGGCAAAACGGTCACAGGGCTCTACTATGCCTGATTATTGGGCCGATTCGACACCGAATTGTAGAAAAAAAGGCCCCATTTGGCGAAGAAAAAAGTGCTCTTTCACCATGACAATGCACCGGCTCACACCTTCGCCGTCGCCACGGCCGAATTGGTCGAATTGAGCTACAAACTGCTACCCCATCCACCGCATTCTCCAGATTTGGCCCCGTGCGACTTCTTTTTGTTTCCAAACTTAAAGTCGCTCGCCGGGCAGAACTTTGAGTCGAATGAGGAGGTCATCGCCACCACGGACGCCTACTTTGTAGACCTCGAGAAAACCTATTTTTTAGACGGGTTAAAGAAGTCGGAGCATCGCTGAGTCAAGTGTGTTGAGCTAAAAGAAGACTATTTTGAGAAATACGAGGGCCATTCAATAAGTACCCGTGTTTGACGACAAAGGGCGTTCCTGAGGGAAGTTGGTATTATCATCGTGTGCTGCCATCTATCAAACGACGGTAAAACAAATTTCTGACTGATTGATAGGTTAGTTTGGATTTGGCAGCCATTCAAGTAAGACGTGTTTCGTGATTTTCGCTAAGATGGAAAAAGAGCAGTATCGTTCGGTAATTCGCTTTTTGTTTTTGGATGGAAAAAAATGCGAGGAGATAAAAGCAAAGTCGGATGCTGTTTATGGGGACACTTCGCCGTCTATGACCACAGTTAGATATTGGTTTAACGAATTCAAACGTGGGCGAACATCCATTTTTGATGAGGAGCGACCAGGACGCCCGGCAGACGTGGTTACCGATGAAATCATTCAAAAAGTCTACGACATGATTCTCGCTGGTCGACGAACGAAAGTGCGCGAAGTAGCAGAGGCCGTAGGTGTGTCGACCGGAACGGCAATTAATATTTTACATGATAAGTTGGCGATGAAAAAATTGTCGGCCCGATGGGTGCCGCGACTGCTCACGGTGGACAACAAGCGGATGCAGCTGTTAACTTCAAAGCAGTGTTTGGAGCAATTTAAGTGAGATCCGAAGGAGTTTTTGCTTTAAGTTGTCACTGTTGATGAAACCTGGATTTATCATTACATACCAGAAACTAAGCAACAATCAAAACAATGGATTTCTCCCAGTGAATCTGCTACAAAGAAGGCTAAGACGGTCCCATCGGCCGGAAAGGTCATGGCGACGATTTTTTGGGATGCAAACGGCGTCATCCTCATGGGTTTCTTAGAAAAAGGAAGAACGATCTCTGGAAAATACTACAGTGAGTTATTGGACCGCTTCGACAAAAAATTGAAGGAGACACGGCCGCATTTGGCAGAAAAGAAGGTGCTGTTTCACCATGATAACGCACCAGCACATTCATCCGGAGTTGTCGCCGCCAAACTGCATGAATTATGTTATGAATTGCTGCCGCACCCCTCGTACTCACCTGATCTGGTTCCCTACGACTTTTTCTTGTTCCCTAACATGAGAAAATGGCTCGCGGGAAAAAAATTTAGCTTAAGCGAGGAAGTCATCGCCGAGACAGAGGCGTATTTTGGAGAGTTCGACAAATCCTATTTTTTAGAGGGGTTAAAAAAATGGCAGGAACGTTAGGAAAAGTGTATCTTTCTAAAAGGGGACTATGTTGAAAAATAAAAAAAAATTTTTTGAAAAAATGGTGTCTCCATTTCTAACACGGGTACTTATTGAACCGCCCTCGTAAATCGCCACTTTTCCAAAATTTTTGTTTTTCTATTGTAGGCTAAATACTTATCGGACTGCCCTCGTATGTATGCCAAGATTTAAATGAATCAGAGGTTTACGCTTTTTGGAAGTTTATCCCAAACACATACAAAAAATTAAAAAATCCAAGAGCATACTAAAAATTTAAAAATACACAAAATTACAAAAAATACATGCACTTTTAAGATCAAACTCCAACCTTTCCAAGGTAAAGTGCGTAAGTAGATTCCAATATTAAAACTAATAGAGTTTTGCAATATTTAGGACATTATCGTATTTTTCTCAGAAAATACTGGCTCTACAAGAAAAATGTATGAGATATAAAATTTTAATCTTTTTACGGGCTATAACTTTTAAATTAAACATTTTTCTTTAAAATAAATATTTTCCTTAATAAACGTGAGAAATGTTTGAAAAATCATGTTTTTTCAAAGTTCGACCTTAAAAAGAAAATACACAGCCATTTTGTTTGTAATATTCGTTATCAGCGTGTTGATATACATAGGTATACCAACATTCAGATCAATCGGGGGTATGGGCTTTTCGGAAGTTTATCCAGAAATTGTAATAGATTTGGCTTATGCATTTTTTTATGTATTGTCCCTAGAGAATAACGCAGAACACAAAGAAGTTTTAATTTTTTATGTTTCATAATATTGTGCCTTAATATTTTAAAAATTTATATAATTGTTTGTCATTTTTTATAAAACTGTTTTTGACATACTCTTCTTTGTACTTACATTTGATTATTTATTAATGAAATTTTCTGAACAAGATACTGTGATCAAAGTTTTAAATGGTAAGTATTACGTGTAAGTTTCATTAAGATTTATTGAAAATTGCTTAAGTTATGCTATCGACAAAAAAGTATACATAAATTTTGAAAAATGTTCTAAATTAATTTTTTTACGCAGAAATTATTCTCATGCAAAAATAAGTTAATTTTAAAATGGTTTCATTTTTTGTAATGATAAAAATATAAGGCACTTCCTTCTAGCGGTCGTGCCTAAAAAAATGACGCGATAAAGTCCATTTCTGACTCCAGATTTAGATTAAGTCTATCAAAATACATAAGAAATGATAGTTTAGTCTCTAGAACCGACCACTTATTTTGTGTGCCTGTGTTATGAATCTATTTGAATTAGTTAATAAATTCATTTATAATTTGAAGATTTTAATTTTTATGTCACTTAACATGTATTCAATTATTATTAGTAACATCTGGTTAAAAGTAATTAAAGGTATTGAATTATCAAGATTTTGATAATTTATTTATATCTAGTTACAGTTTTTTTAAATTTCAATGATGCAATTAATTGTTCTTGCTTTAAATAAGAATATTCAAAATTAAAAATTCAATGTCCTTAACATAAATAATATTCTAAATATTAATTTCACGTTAATTATTATAATTTATACCTAATTAATGTCTCTACTTACCAAATGAACTAAGATGGAGAATGGATATTAAAGTACTGTTAATTATTTTATATCTCAACATTCCGTCGAAATTGTTCCACGTTCTAAATATCCCTAACAATAGACGAACGGTTTCAAAATTCACAAATTTCAAACAATACAATTCTGAAATAAATAATAATCCTCTAAGTACATAAATTGCAAAAATAATATTTATTAATTATATTGCTAGTATCATATAAATATTTTTTGAAATCTGCGCTAACAGCACTGTGAAAAATGTATGGTGAAAATTTGTTAGATACTTCTGAATTTTTGTTTACTAAATTCATAGTAAGTTGTTTAGTTGTATAAATGAAATATTATCACTTGAATTATTTCTTTCTTATCATAATTCTACCTCACAATAATATTACCTGATCCATTAATGCGCAAGAAGCCAAATTTGTGCACGAAACTTCAAGTACACTGTGCTTTTAAAAAAACAAATCCATTTTTTTTCAAACTTGCGTATAGGAAACTTTCGAAGATGCTTTTTGAAAATCTGGCACTTATTTTGTGAAAGAAAATCAAAACCATTATTTTTTTTTTTGGATTTTAAAAAACAATCACGAATTTTTAGGGTTTTTTTTAATCAAATTTTACTAAGGTTCTGCATTGAAATGAATAAATTATTGTCAGAAATCGCGGCCCAGATGTCTAAAGTTTTTTAAATTTTGGTGCAGAACTTTTAGTTTCCACTTATGTTACATCGGTACACGACCTCCGTTTTTTTCCTGTGTCAGCCGATAAGTTATCTCCCAGCTTTTCCTGCCCTCGCTTATCAATGGGAAACATGTGCTTCGATCGTATCGACCGCCCGCATCGATCTATACCCAAGCGCTCCACCACTAGCAAGCTTCTCTCCACAACCTGCTTGATGCACTCTCCACTGACACAGACCGTTGTAAGACCTAACCTAAGCGTGGGCCAAGAGTTTACGAGTTTTTCCGGAACACAAAATACGAGATGTGGCAGAAAAGTAATGAGACTAGTGTGACGGAGAGTTCATCATAGGTCGTCGACGAAGAATGTAAGTGTTTACATTCTTGCGCGACCGTCTCCAGGTTGGCAGCTTGTGTAAGCCTGTTCAGCCGCGGAAATGCGGACTTTTCAAAAAGCCGGCAATGTTCGAAAATCACGCAATTTTCGAACTTGCGGCGACGATTGGCAAGGAATTTTGGGAGCCACGAGGGAAGGAGAGAGGAAAGCAAGCGGAACAGTTCAGTTTCGCTGCGCGCTCCCGCGAGGACAGTAAAGAGATAGATCTCGCGGTTAAACTTAGTTGGTTCCTCTTTTGTGAGAGTGAGCGTCGCGAATGAGTCGTAGAGAGAGAGTGAGTTATAGCCAGGGGTTAAGGAGTGACAGAGAGACAGAGTGAGGAAGTGAGGAAGAAGGAGCGACGACGAAGAGTTACTGCGAGGAAGTTAGACGGGGGTCGAGGAGGGCAGGTGTCAGCGGGCGGCGACTTGAGGTTGCCACCGTAACTTCTGCAGCCGAGGTTGAGGAGGAAGCTGTCGAAAAACGGGCAGGCTATTCCCGAGGTTCAGCAGCTCTTCTCCGGGGGAGAAGCAGCTGGAGTCAAGGATCGCGGCAAGGAGTAGAGCAGCCAGGCGTTCAACAACGAGCGCACGAGTCACCGAGACACCTATCGTAAGTGTCTTTAATTGTCCGATGGTAATAAGAAAGAGAGAGAGAGAGAGAGCAAGGGTGAGTGATCGCGAGTTCGCGTAGTAAGGGTGCCGAGAAATTGCCACTTCCCTACCCTGGGGAAGTAATAGGCCTCCGTCGGCTGTAGAAACAGTCGCGGGTGGCCGGCCTACATTCGTTGCGTTAGAGTGAGAGAGAGAGAGAGGGGGAGGGCGTGAGAGAGCATAAAACATTTTTATTATTTTTGTGCGAGGCCTACATGGCGCACGTAGCTATTTCGGCTACGACGCGGTGTCCTCGTTACACTAGCAACACTGCAAGCGATCTGGCAACGCTCCATTAAAATCGAAGAACACTGTGAGCATGACCTCCACGTTTGACCGCACTTGTCGAGCCTTTTTCGGTCTTGGTAATCCAGAATGCCTCCGCTGGGACAATTGAGTCTTAGTTTCGACGTCATACCCATAAACCCATGTTTCATCACCTGTTATAACACGTTTCAGTATTCTTGCATCGTTGTCGACTTTATTTAGTGACTCCTATGCAACTTTGCCGCTGTTTTTGTTCAAAATTCAACAATTTTAGAACAAATTTTGCTGCCACGCGTTTCATACCCAAAATATTCGAAAAAATTTCATGGCATGAGCCAATCGATATGCCAACATTATCAGCGGCTTCTCTGATTGTGATTCAGCAATCGTTTAAAACCATTTATTTCACTTTCTCCGCTTTTTCATCGGTTGTTGATGTGCAGGGGCACACGGGGCGTTCGTTATTAGTTAGGTCCTCCTCCAGAGCATCGTAGCTGGCCTGAGCTTCGGCCTAGACGTCCGCTTAATCTCGCAAATTATCTTCTCTTTCTAATTTAAAGGAAAACGAAAGCTCCAGTTTTCCTCTGTCATCCAGAACACGTGAGCTTAACTGCTCAGGCTCTAAAAGGCAAAATCTCGACAGCGTTGTATCGAGTCAACGCACCGTAGCGTCGTTCCGACGTTACACTTAGTTTTTTCAAAATGGCGATTTTTGTAAAACAACATTATGTAAAACTTTATGATTTTTTTATGAACTCCACGAAAGAAATTTATAGAAAAAAAGATTTTAAGAATAATCAAAAAAATATAAATGAATTTTTCGAAAGTTTCTGAGCTATTTTTGGATTTTTCAAAAAATAGTCGATTTTGAAAAATTCAAAATTCACTAAAAAACTTCTGACAAAATTCGTACGTATTCTTTTAATAACTATAAGCACTTTTTGTTGCATAAAATTTTTTCATGAAGCTTAAATATATATTTCGAGAAAAGAAAATTATCGAAGTATTTTTATTGGTTTGAAAACAGTATAATCGTCACTTTGTCACTATATATGTATATAATTTGATAAAGCATTGCCCAGTTCTCACCATGGCAAGGTAGACGATAACAGAGAATCATTTTCTTTTTTCGGATGTTTTCATATTTTACTAATTTTTTTTTTTGTTTTTTGATCTATTTTTTTATCGGAGTGTAAACAAGTTCTCGCGGTTTCACCGTCAGATGGCGGTACAAAAATTTTGTGTATAATTCAAGATGATGATGCATCTACATTAAAATTCTATAACCTATGTTTAAAATCAGTGCGTGTTTCTCCATTAACCTATAAAGAGCATTTTCTTTTTGTAGCGTTAAAACATGTCAAATGTTGCGCCAAATAAACCGTTCTTGCGGGAAACTTTACTGCACTTTTTTATTCAGAAGGAATCTGCAGCTGAAGCACACAGAATTCTTGTAGAAACCTATGGTGATCATGCTTTATCGGAAAGAACATTCAGAGATTGGTTCAACCGATTTAGAAATGATGATTTTGATGTTCAAAATAGAGAACGCAGTGGTGCATCAAAAAAGTTTCAAGACGAAGAATTGAAAACATTACTTGCTGAAGATCCATGTCAGACGCAATCCGATGTTGCAAAATCATTAGGAGTTTATCGAACAATAGTTTCGAAACGTCTGACAGCATTAGGAATAATACAAAAGGAAGGATCTTGGGTACCGTACGAAATGAATCCGAGAGACGTCAAACGGCGTCTTGTCACGTGTGAACAGCTGCTTCAACGACAAAAAAGAAAAGATTTCTTACATTGTATTGTGACTGTTGATGAAAAGTGGATACATTACTGTAATCCCAAACGTAAAAAATCGTGAGTTGAGTCCGGCAGAGCAGTAGCATTAATGCCAAAGCGGAATATCCACGGTTCCAAGCTCATGCTATGCATTTGGTGGGATCAGCCAGGCATATTGTATTACGAGCTGCTCCAACCCAACCAAACCATCACGGGAGATCTCTATCGCCGACAATAGATGCGTTTGAGCCGTGCATTAAAAGAAAAACGGCCGCTACATGAGCAAACACACGATAAAGTGATGTTGCTGCAGGGTAACGCTCGGCCGCATATAACATCACCGGTCAAAACATATCTGCAAACGCTAAAATGGAAAGTCCTACCCCACACGCCATACTCTTCAGACATTGCGCCTTCTGATTACTATTTATTTCGGTTGATGACTAACGGCCTAGCTAAACAGTACTATACTACTGTGATCAAAAAGTAAGGTGAATTTGTTTATAAAATGTAAATTCTTTATTTATTCTTCCAAATTAATTTTTATCCCCTTCAAAGTAATCCCCGTCCGATAAAACGCACTTTTGCCAACGCTTTTTCCAGTCCTCGAAACAGTCGGAATAGTCTTTTTCCGGTATAGCCATCAAGACCTTCTTCGACTCGGTTTTTATCTCCTCAATCGTGTCCAAACGGCGTCCCCGCATTGGCCTTTTGAGTTTGCTGAATAGCCAGAGGTCGCACTGAGCCAAATCAGGCGAATACGGTGATTGCGGAACGATATGAGTCGAGTTTTTGGCAAAAAAGTTGCGAAGAACCAATGCAGTATGACATGGTGCATTATCGTGATGAAGGAACCAAGAGTTGTTCGCCTATAATTCCGGCCGTTTCAGACGAATAGCTTCACGCAAACGACGCATAACGCTCAAATAATATTTTTTGTTGACAGTTTGGCCCGGTGGAAGGAATTCATAGTGTACCACACTACGATAATCAAAGAAAACTGTCAACATGACCTTGATTTTCCATCGACTTTGCCGTGGTCTTTTCGATCTTGCTTCACCTTTTGCACGATAATCGCTGGATTGGTCGGTGGTTTCAGGGTCGTATGCATGGATCCAAGTCTTGTCTCCAGTAATGATGCATTTCAAGTGGTTCTGATAGTCAGACAGCAAAGTTTCACACACGTCAACGTGACGCTTTTTTTCCAAAAAATTGAGCGATTTTGGCACCAATCGAGACTTGACACGTTTGAGACACAAAACATCCTTCAAAATGGTTTGGGCTGAGCCAAATGATATTCCAACACTATCAGCGAGGTCTCTAATTGTCAATCGACGATTTTCAAGCACCAAATCTTTGATTTTTTGGACGCGACCCTCGTCGGTAGACGTTGATGGTCGTCCAGAGCACGGTTCGTCTTCAACGCGTTCTCGACCGGCTTTGAACTTGTTGTACTTCTTATAAACGTTTTTTTGTGCCATAGTTTGATCACCAAAGACCTTACGCAACATTTTGAACGTATCCGCACAAGAATATTCGTCCCGCAAACAAAATTTGATGCAAGTTCTTTGCTTAACAAAGTCACTCATTGTAAAAATCGAAAAATTCTTTTGTTTGTTGACAAAAACACGTATAACTCGGAGATAATTAAACCTTTTGACAAACAGACGCTTGGCAAATGTTATAGACAGTCCTACCAACCTAGGGAAAAAAATTTACCTGCCTTTCTAATGCCTGGGAGTTTTAAATGACAATTTTACCTTACTTTTTAATCACAGTAGTACTTCGTATCAAGAAACGAAAATATGGATCAATTCGTGGATAGCCGCAAAAAAAGTATCGTTTTTCTGACGTGGAATTCAAATGCTGCCAGAAAGATGGGAAAAAGTAATCTCCAGCGATAGGCAATACTTTAATTGACTTGTTATTTTATTAGTTTTTTTTAATAAAGGATTTATTTTAATAATAAACGGCGAGAACTTATTCACACTTCCAATAAAAAATTGTCTCCTAATTTATAATTATAATATGGTACGTTATATATTATATATTTTATATTTTTGTTATTTTAATCTTTTCACTTCAAGAACTTTTTCGACTTCTTTTTTCATCCATTCGTCTTATTAATTATAAAAATTATCTTTTGGGTGTGCAGATTTAAAATAATTTTTGCAATATAATGAATATGGTGGTTGACTCATAATTGTCGTGTTGTTTTTAGCCAAAAAATCTAGGCGTTCTTTTTATATGGCTTCTTGCAAATGACGCACAACTTTAACGTAATACTTCTTATTTACCATACGACCTTGAGGTAAAAACTTTTAATGCGCTACGCCACGGTAATCAAAAAAAAAAACAGTAAATAAAACTTTGACGTTTTTCCAAAACAATTTTCTTCACAGCTTTAACGTTATCATCTGTCTGACTCAAACGAATCAATTAAAGCCAATATCGATCTCCCGTGATAGTCTCATTCGGTTTGAGCAGCTCATAATAGATGATGCCCTGCTGATCCCACCAAATGCAGAGAAGAAGCTTCGAACCATGGATGTTTGGTTTTGTTATCCAAAGCGTAGTGTATCCACTTTTCATCGCTAGTCATGATGCGGTGCAAAAAACCTCTTATTTTATGCCGTTAAAGCAGTAGTTCACACGTGAAAAAATGCTGTTTGACGTCTCTCGGCTTCAATTCATACAGCATTCAATGTCCTGTGTTCTGGATCATTCGTAACACTTTTAAACGTTTTAAAACTGTTGGCTACTCTACTTGTAACATGTTTCCAAGTTCTACTAGCGTCTGACATCGGTCTTGAACAAGTAATTCTTCCAATTCTTTGTCTTCAAATTTTTTCAGTGCGCTAGAACATTCTTTATCCTCAAGTTTAAAATCAAAGAATTGTTTTATTTTTATTAAGTGGTATATTTAACGATTTTAGTGAAATTGGTACAGCAAGTAAACTGATGTTTAAATTTCGACAATGTGTGTACATTTTTTTCTAATTTTTTTCTCAGTTCATTATTATCATTATATTCTAAATAAACTAGTTTACCTACAGCTTAATTAACCAACCCATCTGAAGTGTCTATGTTAAAAGTGATCATATAATATTGATTAAAAGCAAAAATTATTTCATATGGCACTCCATCAGTATCTGTAGTAATAAATACAGAGGAAGAAAGAAGCTACGCTGCATACAAGAGGTACATCACGTACGAGCGAACAAGAGAGAGAGAGAGAGAGAGAGAGAGAGAGAGAGAGAGAAATATAGACAGACAGAAAACATTACACACGAAGATATTGCACTTTAAACGCACATATATAGGTGCAGTGTGTGCGAAAGGGACACTAAGATACAGAGTAAGAAAGAAATTGCGAGAGCTACGCTATGTAAGTAAAGAAAGAAGAGGTCATCACATTAGAAAGCTAAAGATAGAGAGATGAAGAGAGAGAGAAAAGAGAGTTTCATGCAAGAGAGAGAGAAAGAGAGACAAAAAAAGAAAGTTGTGCGCGATATGGAACTGGGGGGTAGGGTAACTTTTCATGACGAAATCGTAAGAAATAGGGGGAACTTAAGCTCTAAGTTGAGGAATATTTAGTTTACTCATCTTCCGAATCTTACCTCTGAGGCTTCGCATAAGAATTTTCCACTTTAAAAACCCGACTATTATTTTCTAATATTTAATAAACGCGCATGTATAAATAATATTCTTTTATATATCTGACTTTATAAGTATTTGCTATTTTCTATATTTAAAAAGTGGTTTTCACTCTTAAAAATATGATTAGAACAAACTTAAGGAGACGCATCTATATTTCTTTTAAATTATTATATCCATATAAGAGGATAATAATAATAATAATAAACAATTAATTCAACAACACAAAAGATTGAATTTATTAATTTATAATAATTTAGCAACTTAAATAATATATAAATCAATAATATGTCAATTCACTAGCAGACCATGAGACAAACTGATTTGTTTGTCAAAAACTATTCACATTGTCAAGTATTATTAATCTGCATTTCTTTTGATATCTATATGTCGTGATTTAGAACATAACAGCGTGAGATGATATTTTCACTGAATATAACAATATTATTGAGTGTACAACTTTGCTTCCGCCGTTTTGCAATAGATGGCTGTAGCGGTAAGTGGTAGTTGAAATAGATAGATCCTAGATGTCATACAATAAGCTTAGGTATTTGTAAACATAACGCCATCGAAATATTAGTCGGTTTGTGTCTGCATCATAAAGTTATTCTCGATTAAACATGTCAGCTTACGAGCCAAATTCTCGTCATTTGCGGGAGGTTTTAATTTTCTGCTTTAATATGAATAAATCTGCGACTGAGGCTCATCGAATGCTCTTAAATACCTATGGTGAGGCCGGTATTAGTGGAAAAACGTGTCAAGAGTGGTTTCGACGCTTCAAGAACGGCGATTTTCACATCAAAGACCAGCATGGCGGTGGAAGAGAGAAGGTTTTCGAAGATGCAGAATTAGAGGCATTACTTGATCAAGATTCGTGTCAAACGCAACAAGAATTTGCAGGATCATTAGAAGTGACGCAACAAGCCATTTCAAAACGCCTGAGAGTCATGGGAATGATTTAGAAACAAGGAAATTGGGTGCCGTACGAGTTGCAGTCGAGAGATGTTGAACGGTGTTTGTGTGTTTGTGAACAGCTGCTTGCAAGGCAAAGACGGAAGGGATTTCTGCATCGCATTCTGACTGGAGACGAAAAATGGGTTCACTACGATAATCCCAAGCGCAAAAGATCATGGGGATATCCCGGCCATGCTTCCACGTCGACGGCCAAACCAAATATTCACGGTTCCAAGGTCATGCTCAGTATTTGGAGGGACCAGCTCGGCTTAATGTATTATGAGTTGTTGAAACCGACTGAAACAATTACAGGCGATCGTTATTGAACGCAATTAATGCGTTTGAGCCGAGCATTGAAAGACAAACGGCCGCAATACAACGAGAGACATGATAAAGTGATTTTACAGCATGACAATGCTCGACCCCATGTTTCGAAAGTAGTCAAGACATACTTGGAAACTTTGAAATGGGAAGTCCTACCCCACCCGCCGTATTCTCCAGACGTTGCTCCCTCGGACTATCACTTGTTTCGATCAATGGCATACGGCCTGGCTGACCAGCACTTCCATTCTTATTACGAAGTAAAAAATTGGATCGATTCGTGGATCGACCAATCGTACACCGAATATAATACATCGTTCAATAAGTCCCGAGACTAACAACGGAAACAACATTTTTTTTCAAAAATCATTTTTATTTATTAATATAATCTCCTTTTACAGTGATACAATCTTTCCAACGCCTTTCCAACATTTCTATACCATGTTTATAGAAGGATTTATCCTTTGCTTTAAAATAGGCTTCAGTTTCGGCAATGACCTTCTCATTCGAGCTAAATTTTTTTTTCCGTGGAGCATTTTTGTAAGATCAGCAAAGAGCCAGTAGTCGCTGGGGGCTAAATCTGGCGAATACGAGGGGTAGGCAAGCAAATTAAAGCCCAATTCGTTCAATTTTGCCATTGTTTTTATAGACTTGTAGCATGGTGCATTATCTTGGTGAAAAAGGATTTTTTTCTTCTTCATGTGCGGTCGTTTTGCTGCGATCTCCTCCTTTAAACGTACCAACAAGTCAATATAATAATCACTGTTGATCGATTTACCTTTTTTCAGGTAGTCAATGAAAATCACGCCATGTGTATCCCAAAAAACAGACGCCATGACTTTGTCAGTAGACTGCTGCGTTTTTGGACGCTTTGGGCGGCTTTCGCCAGCCATGCGCCACTCAGATGATTGCTGATTTGACTCCGAAGTGAAATTATGTATCCATGTTTCATCCATGGTCACGTATCGACGCAAGAAATCCTTTTTATTGCAAGTAAATAGCGATAAACAGCTCTCTGAATCGTCGACTCGTTGCTGTTTTTGTTCCACTAAAAGCAATCGCGGCACCCACTTAGAAAAAACCTTTTTCATGCTCAATTTTTTATGAAGGATTATTAATACGCTTCCAGATGATATCTGTGTCATTTCTGCAATCTCACGGACCTTCACTTTGCGATTTTTCATTACAATTTTCAACACTTCACTCACATTTTCCTGTGTAACGGCTTCTAATGGCCTACCCGAACGTTACGCATCGTTTGTGTCCGTACGACCACGTTTAAACTCAGCATACCAACGACAAATCGTTGGTTTGGATAAAGAGGAGTCTGGGTAATGTTTTTGAAGATATTGCTGGGCTTCTACGGTGTTTTTACCCATGAAAAAACAATGTTTTATCAACACGCGAAACTCGCTTCTTTTCATTTTTCAAACAAATTACAAAGTGACTTTACTCTGACCTCGATAACTCTGCTGTCTGTGATCCGATCGACGTGAAATTTTTACACGTTTTATGTAAAGATTTGCACTTTATGAAAACGTGGCCAGTTTGGTACTACTAGCATCATCTCTGGGTTAGTCTCGCAACTTATTGAACGATGTGTTAATACAGTCTGTCAAGTAAGAGCGTGGTCGACTTCACCGACAGGTAATGTAAGATTTTGCTCTAATTTTTTTGCGAGCCGATAGAAGAAAGCTTTGTTCTTGATGCATTGTCAACAAAGATTCAGTTGTCGTTGATCTTTAAAAAGAGAATCACGTTAAACGCCATGAGTGCTAAGTACGCGTCGCGCTACGAGGCTGTGTTCCTTTGCATCCACCCGAAAGGTCCCAAAATGTCGCAATCAGCGGCTGCTAAATATTTGAGAAAGTCGAAGGCATTTGTACAGAAGTGGATACAGCGATACAAAGTGTCTAAAAATGTCGATGATTTACCAGAACGTGGCTCGATAGGAAAAGTGAACAAAAAAGTTAAAAAAAGAATAGTGAATCTGTTTTCGCGGAATACTGCGTTAACACTGCGGCAAGGACAAGCAAAATTAATGGCAAAAGGTTTAGATATATCCTACGAAACTATCCGAACCCATCTACGTACTCATCATCTGAAATGGCGCAACACAATGAAGAAGCCTCTGTTGACTGAAAAACATGTGACAAAGCGACTCGCTTGGGCGCATGAGAATATTGATAATGATTTTGAAAATGTCATTTTTATTGATGAATGTTCCATATGGGCACGTTCTGTCCTCACGCGAGCCTGGTCAACTTCCACGAATAGGCTTGTTCAGCGGACCGTAAAACATGGAATAAAGGTGCATCTTTGGGGCTGCTTCTCAAAGCAGGGATTTGGCACTTTGCACCTCTTTACTGACAACTTAAATGCCGAGAAAATGATAAAAATCTACAAAAAGGCTTTACTGCCATCTGCCAAACGATGGTTTATCACAAAAAATGAAGATTGGATTCTGCAGGAGGATAACGATCCTAAACACCGCAGCAAGCTCTGTACTCAGTGGAAGACTCAATCTGGCATCGTTACATTGGATTGGCCGTCGCAGTCGCCCGATGCAAACCCTATTAAAAATGTGTGGGCATATATTAAACGGAAGCTTCGTAGAAGATGCTCATACACTTTGAAGCAGTTGTCTTACGAAATTCGTCGGATCTGGAGATCCTTGCCACTAGAATACGCCGTCAAATTAGTAGAAAGCATGCCTCGGAGATGCCAGGCAATTATCGACGCCAGTGGTGACTGGACACATTATTGACCGAATTGCATCATTGTTTGTAATGTGTACAATGTATATATAAATATGAAAGTTTTATCAAATAAATTTTTTTATAAATTAACACGACCACACTCTTACTTGACAGACTGTATTATTCAAAGGATCCTGCACTCTTTTTATGAAAATATGGTTTCGGCAAAGTTGACTGAATTTCTTATGTTATATATCCTCACGTCCTGAAAAAGTGTCTTCAGAGGCACAAAGCCCGAAACCCTTTTGGTTCAGAAATAATTTACCTAAGCCCTAAAAATCATCCCTATCAATCCACAAGCAGGTTAACTCATCTAACCGTGAAAACAGCAAGTTCAGTCGCTTATTACTCTTGAAATAATCGAATTCTAAGTAGGCTAACACACCTGACCACTTACTCCCTAACTCATCTAATCCCTAGAAATCACTCTTCCCAAACCACAAGCACTATTTTCATACTTGTAATTAATATTACTTATAAGCATTAAACACTATATTATTATTTGTTTTTTAATCTTTATTTATTATTTAATTTAATTCATATTCATTAATAATTGAATTATTTTTACTCACTTTCTTTGTTATTCGCTTATTTCATTATTTATTTATTGATTTCTTCTGTTTTATTATTCGCATTTCTCCATTTATTTTATCTCTCTTTATTCATTACTTTAAATCACTTGATTATGTCTATTTTAATTCATATGTTTGTTTTGATTATTTATATTTTTATTAGTCATGCTGCTTACATTTTTGTTTTATCATTATTTAAAATTATTATCTTTATTTACTATAACCATTATCCATTTATTTAAAAAAAAATTTTTTTTTTCGGTTTTTTTCGATCTTGCCGCCCGTGTCAAAAAACATGGTTTCGAGAAAAACGCGTTTAAAGTTTTAGTACGCGATTTTTTTGACTTAATGACAAAATAACGTACCTCTCGGCTAATCAGCGATACCAGCCCCATACATTAAGCCTTCCTCGGTCTCATATAACTCTGATTTACTTGCTCGTTCAGCTTTTTTTGATTGTGTAGCTGATCTTGCGGCATCGGACATATTTAACTCAGCATTAGAAACTTGCTTCTCGTCGGCTGTTTGACAAAAGTTGAATATTTGATGACCAATGTTGATTCCCAACAACTTCATTATTTGTAGGATAGTCGTGTACCCTTCATTAAAGAGTGAACAACCGATGTATGCGGCAATTTCCACAGTTTTGGCACCACAGTGTAAATGTTTCTGCGCTAATTTCCATATACAAGCGTTAACTGACTCATTTGAGTTTTGGGTGTTACCGTCTGTACATCGCTCTAATAGATCGTCTGATGATAAGGCTTCAAATACTGGTTTAATAGCATCTTGTACTTTGTCTAATATAGCAGGTTTGTGTTTGAATGATGTTAGATAATAGATAGCCCATATAGCATTTTTTATATCTGTTACTGAATTAGGGTATCTTCTAATCGCTAATCTATAATACATAGTAAGGTCTGCTATAACTTTATCGGTTAATTTTCCAGCACCCTTACCACCGAGGCCCTTTTCATTTTTTTTTGCAGTACGAAGCTGAGTGCCCATCCTCTTCTGTACATAGCCGACGGATTCTTTTTTTTTTACTGTAATATCGTCGTATGGATTTAAATTTGAAAGTTCCTTGAAAGTTTTTGTGTCGCCATCGCCAATATAAAATTCATACTGCACGTCAAGCAAATCTTTTGAACGCGCAAACATTTCCTTGACTGCATCTAACTCCATTTTTCCTGCACTCCCTTTATGATTTGCACTACATGATTCTTCATGACTTTGCTTCCATACACTAAACTCGACAGAACCTTGCTTGTGTTTCCAATTGGCGCAACTTTGACAAAAAGCAGATTTAACTTCAATATCTAAAACTTTGTTCGTATATTTTCCTATCAATGTAGCAAACCCAAAGAGCGACGAAAACCCTCTTTTTTCCACGAGCCATCTCCCGAAACAGTTAAATTTTTAGGCTCGTTTCCATTTGCTGTATTTTCACGTATCTCTTTATTTGCAGCTTTCTTTTATTAACTTGCAACAAAACTTTTGTTGCCATGTGTAAATTTTGAATGAAAGTATAGTAAATATTATTACTAAACGAATGTGTTAGATCCAAAACAGAACATAGCATTTTCAAATTTTGAAGACCTCCCCCATCAGTCGAACGGCAAGCATTAAGCGTCTGTTTATTTCAGAAAAACGATTAACAATTGGATTTGAATCACACGTTCGCTGTGAGCAAGAGCACTCGGCAACTAATTTAAAAGCGACGCCAGCACCGATTGTTTTTTTAAATTTCACTTCACTATTACAATCTTTGCACTTTACAAATGTACTAATGAATAAAAACATTAGTTGAAAATGTAATATAACATAGTTCGCATCAGAATCTATGATGATATCATCGTAATCCGCACTTTTTAATTTTTTCGCCGATGTGCTAACGAAGTCTGTGTCACATTCTACAGTATAGCGGTTACCACTAAACCTTCTTTTACTTTTTCTAGTTAGATTGCTTCCTTTCGTATTTTTTTTTTTGTAAGTTAGGCATTTTTTAGAATATATATTTAACACAATAAAACTTTGTACTTTAGAGCACGTGGGCGACTAACGTTATACTGAAGTTACGGTCGATTTCAGAATACAACATAAATATATGTGTGTGTATGTGTGTGTTGTGACGTGGTGTTTTTGCACCAGTCACATGAGGAGGCCAAAGCATAGCTCATGCGCCTTCTCGCAGCTGAAATATTCCCCCCCTGTTACAATCTTGGCAGCCTCGCAGGACTGCCACGCGTGATCCTAACTAACAGCCACGCAGGGCTGTACATACGTTACCTTCACTAGGTACATGGGCTTCAAGCTTAAGTGAAGGCTCCAGCGAGGAGCCAGTCTCAGGAGCCCATGAATAAGTCGTAGCAGTGCTCGCACACACTGCAGCAGGTTCCCATTTCCATGCTCCTTCCTATCCTTGTAGTGATCCTCGTACCTGCAACCTCCCAGACGGTTATTAAATACAGAAGAGAATAATAATAGCAGCTGCACCTTGAAAGGAAGTACAAGCGGCCACACACAACATCAAAGGAAAGTGGAAGAGGAGGTTAGAAGGCAGGCAAAACATAGAAGCACAGCATGAGTGCAAGTAAATACGCACCTGGAGGTGTCTGATAGTGTTGCCTCGCTGCCACTGCAAGCAGGCTATAGCTGTCACCGACACCGCTGCTTAGCTTTCTCAACCGCTCTTCGTCTGAGCCGCAGTTGTTGACCCGCAGTACGGCCGCGCCTGAAACAGAAAGAAGATAGGCAAATTAGTCGACGCCTACCAGCTAGGGAACGCGTCGACTTACCTTGATCCTCCGTAGATCTGAGATAGATTCTCGCCGCTTAAGGGAATATACAACAACAACACTGGCACTCGCGAGCGGATAACCTCAACGCACGCTGCTGGCGAGCAGTAATATCAACTGCCGCCAGCGCTGAGCGCGCGCAGCGGCTGCGTTGCGTAACGTACTTACACGTACGTTGCGCCGGCGCAGAACGATCATCAAAAAGCCGCGTTCGCGAAAGTGCCACGCAATAAGCTTCTCTTTCACTCCGATCGGGTCCGTGATAGCGAAAAGTCAGTATTAGCGAGCAGCCGAAACTCCGTTCGAGATAGTCGAAGCCAACAGGCGCGAACGAATAACTTTTGCAAAACGAGCGAGCGAGCGTCCGGATAGTATCCGTGAGCGTGTTGGAGTATCTGATGAGTGCCAAGGTGCAGTGGCAGCTGCCAGGAGGCACAGCTTCCCCGAATCGTCCCCGTATCCTTCCCGGCTGCGTGTGTGCGACCGCGTTGCGTGTTACGCGCCATTTTTGGCCGTTTTGTATGCTGTATGCCCGCGACCGCTCTAACCGTGAGTTAGCCGCGCAGAGTATTTGCCGCGCAAGAAACCGCGCTACACGATTGTAGCTGGTGCCCTGGGCTCGCGTAAAAACGCGATAAATTATTGTACTAGGTAAATTAGTTTAAATAAACGTATGTGTCCGTGTGTAAAATTTTTGAATTAGTAATATACTAGTAAGCAAGCAAACCAATTCCCCGCTCCCCCCCTTTTACATTTGTACGCCACCCTGATCCCCAGTGGCGTTACAGTGTATATATATGTATAGACATCTAGCGGCATTCGAGGTTGCTAGAAATACATATAAATACTATGCCATGGTCACAAAAGTGTGGAAAATTCAAAATTAATACCGAAACGCAAATTAATACGCTCTACCGCAAAAATTCGATTATCCCGTAAAAAGACGACTTCAATTTTTTGACTATAACTTTAAAAATAAATTGGATTCGGCAAAACGGGTTTCACGAGCGTATTCAACGAGATATTTGCCAACTTAAGCAAAAAAAAAAATCGATTTTTTGGTCGTGCTTGATGAGAACCTCTCCTCAAAATACATGTTTATTAGACGTCAAATGATGATAATTAAGTAAAGTGTTCTCACATCGGCTCTTTTGAATAGACGCGGCTTGTTATTATAACTTATTTTTGATTCTGACTCGTATTAAATAGCTCGGGATTGTTTTACCTTTAACCAAGTTGATTGTTTTTTTTTTTTTTTTTTTGTGGTATGGTGAGACAAGAAATGATGAGGATTGAATCACTTTTACTTTACATAACTAAAGCTGAGAAGTAATTTGGAAAAGGTGATTGAACGTCCACGTGACTGAACCTAGCGAATGTTTGGGTGATAGTACGATAAAGAATGAAATAAAGGATTAGAGAAAGATTAATAATTTAAAAACTTATTTTCTATTCTTATTGTTAAACGTGAGAAAGAACGATGACGTAGGAGCATTGCTACAAAACGATTACTTGAACTTTGAAAAGAATTTTGATGTCAAGCTTGGAGCGTTGATTTTTTCGAAGATTATAGTAGCTTTGTAACTTGAAGTTGGACTTCTTGTACATGAGTTGTGACTGTTGTTGATGCCCTCGTCCTTAAGAGAGTAACGAGAGCTGGCTGTTCTTCTCATATGTGGCGATGTGGCTCATTATCTCGCTCTTAGTTAATAAAACATCCCACTAACGAAGTAGAAAGAAAGAGGGAGAATGTGGAAAAAAAGAAAATAAGTATTTCAAAAAAGAAGAATGAAGGGAAGAGGGAAGTAGGGACATCAATTTAGGGAACAAAAAAGAGAGCGCTTCAAGTTTTTTCTGTTTATGTGTTTTGATTGGCGAGTGTAAGAGGTTCGAAGGGGCCTTGGCCTATTTTGAATGGCCAGTTTCTTTGTGTAGGCGATTCCATTTCCGAGAAGAGAGGGTATTACGTTCTATGCTGAACAAACAGATTATCCAACATGTCTCTCTTTTCCATTTATAATTTTGTTAATTACGAGGGTAAAGTGAATAGTTTCCGGCCTGACCTACAGATGGCGCCAGCAGGTCAAGTGTTTGGCTTGTATTTTGTAGCCCGAAATCTCACTAGCTCGTATATAAATTTTTAGATCGATTGCTCTGCTAGTGTACATTTCAGAGCTGATTGAACAAGATACCTCAATTGCTTACGTGAAAAAGGAAAAATTAACATAGAGAAGCGTAAGGTCATCAAATATTCCTATTTAAAAGATCTTACACCATTACAAATTAACAAAAAGCTGGATTCCCTATTGAAAAACTTTTTTCTATCATATTTAACAGTTAAAATGTTGGTTTCTAAATTTAAGAAAGGTCGTTAACCATTTCTGACGAACCACGTTTAGGAAGCCCTGTTAAGGTCTAAACTCCTGAAATGTTTGAAAAAATTCATAAAATAGCAATAGAGGACCACAGATTAAAAGTAAAAGAGATAGCTGAGGCTATTAAGATGTCACCTGAACGCGTACGCAATATTTTTCATGAACATTTGAAAATGGAAAAGCTCTGTGCTAAATAAATGCCACGTTTTTTAACGGTGTGACGGAGAGTCCGTCATAGGTCGTCGACAAAGAATGTAAGTGTTTACATTCTTGCGCAACCGTCGCCAGGTTGCCGGCTTGTTTAAGTCGTTTAGCCGCGGAAATGCGGACTTCTCGAAAAGCCGGCAACGTTCGAAAATCACGCGATTGCAGCAATGATCGGCAAGAAATTTTAGGAGCTACAAGGGAAGAGGAAAGGAGAGCGAGCGCAACGAGCAGTTACGCTGTGCTCTCCTGCGAGTGAGTTTCGTTGCGCACTCTCGCGAGGACGGTAGAGATTAGTCCCGCGGTTGAACATAGTTTTGTTCCTCTTTGATTAGAGTGAGCGTCGCAAGTAAAGTAGTCAGGAGTGAAGGAGTGTGAGAGAGAGAGAGAGAGAAAAAGAAAAAGAGAGTAAGAGAAGGTAAGGAAGAAGGGCAGATAGTGCAAGGAAGGAGAAGCGAAGACGAGGAGCTACAGCGAGGAAGTTAGACGGGGGACGAGGAGGGTAGGTGTCAGCGGGCAGCGACTTGAGGTTGCCACCGCGACTTCTGCAGCCAAGGTTGAGGAGAAAGCCGTCGACGAACGAGCAGGCTATTCCCCAGGTCCAGCAGCTCTTCTCTGGGGGAGAAGCAGCCGAAGTCAAGGATCGCGACAAGGAGTAGAACAGCCAGGCATTCAACGGCGAGCGGACAAGTCACCGAGACATCTATCATAAGTGTCTTCATTTGTCCAATAGTAATGAAAGTGTGAGAGAGAGAGAGCAAGGGTAAATGATCGCGAGTTTGCGTTTGTGGGTGGCAACCGATTACCACTTCCCTGCCCTGGGGAAACGAGTGGCCTCCGCCGGCTATTGAAGCAGCCGTGGGCGGCCGGCCTGCATTTTCGGGGAAAATCTCGTGCATATCCAAGTGTGCGAGAGAGAGAGACGGCAAGCGTGCGCTGCTGTGTGAGAAAGTTAGAGAGAGAAAGAGAGCAAGCGAGAGAATATATTAATTAAATCATTCATTTCACTTAATAATTTTTGTGCGAGGCACACAGGGCGCACATACTTACAAGGTCTGGCTATTAAATAACGAGACTGGTTACGAAAAAGGTTTTTATTATAATAATTATCTACATACGAATGCTCCCCTTCAATATACTCGCCTTCCCTCGCCACACACCTTTCCATACGTTTTTTGCATTGATCAATGCAGTGCTGGAAGTCTTCTTTGGTGAGGGCCTTCAGGAGCACTGCCGTTTTTTGCTTTACCGCTTCCATCGACACAAATCGGGTCCCTTTCAAAGCAGATTTTATCTTCGGAAACAAAAAAAAAGTCGCACGGTGCCAAATCTGGCGAGTACAGCGCGTGTTCGAGCACTGGAGTGCGCTTACCGGCCAAATACTGCTTCACAGATAGCGCGTTATGGGCAGGTGCGTTGTCCTGGTGCAAAATCCACGAGTTGTTCTTCAACAACTCGGGCCGTTTCTTACGAACTCGTTTTGCAGTGTTGCCAAAACTGACAAATAGTAAGTCTGGTGGACAGTCTGACCCTCTGGAACCCATTCAGTCATCACGATACCGTTAATGTCGAAAAACACGATCAACATTACCTTAAATTTTGATTTAGACATCCTTGCTTTTTTGATTCTGGGCGATTCAGGCGTCTTCCAATGCATCAATTGCCGCTCTGTTTCAACATCGTATTGAAAAATCCACGTTTTGTCGCAAGTAATTGTGTTTTTTATTAGTCCGGAATCTTTTTCTAACCTTTCAAGGAAATCTGAGCAGACCTGTTGACGCAAAAGCTTTTGGTCAGGAGTCAGGTTTTTTGGCACCAACTTCGCACAGACTTTTGTCATGTGTAATTCCTCGTGTAAAATTTGTCTAACCGTTTCTTTATCGGCATTTGCAGCCTCGGCAATCATCCGGATGCTCATTCGACGATCTGCACGCACAATTTGGTTGATTTTGGTCACTGTTTCCGAAGTTGAAACAGTGACAGGGTGACCTGGGCGTTGGTCATCTTCAGTGCTCACTCGGCCCTCACTGAAGCGCTTACACCACTCAAAAACACGCGCACGAGATAGAGATTTGTCCCCATAGGCCTCTTGAAACAATTTACAGCACTCAGTCGGAGTTTTTATTAATTTAACGAGAAATTTGAGATTGATACGTTGCTTCTGTTTTTCGTCACACATGGTTTTCGGCACGAGAAAAAAACACGTTCGTTTCAAACCGCTACTGCACAAATACAATAATAGTGACGAGAACGTGTTTTGGTACGTGAATAGACAAGATATCTAGATACGCAACGCACTACTGGTTTTTTTCCCCACCCCTCTACGGCGCCCTCTAGGCGCGCAGTCTCGTTATTTAATAGCCAGACTTTGTATTTCAACTACGACATGATGCCTCGTAACATAAGTTAATCAAAAATTAATCCGGAAAACTAAAAAATTCCGGAAAACGAAAAAATTTTGGTTTACCATGACAACGCACTTGCTTATTCGTCGGTTGTTATGATTGCTAAAATCAACGCAATATTGAACAAACGTAACACATCGTTCAATAAGTCTCGAGACTAACAACGAAAACAACATTTTTAAAAAAAAGTCATTTTTATTCATCAATATAATTTCCTTTTAGAGTAATACAATCTTTCCAACGCCTTTCCAACATTTCCATACCATGTTTATAGAATAATTTATCCTTTGCTTCAAAATAGGCTTCAGTTTCGGCAATGACCTCCTCATTCGAGCCAAATTTTTTTCCTTGGAGCATTTTTTTGAGATCAGCAAAGAGCCAGTAGTCGCTGGAGGCTAAATCTGGCGAATACCGGGGGTGGGGAAGCAAATCAAAGCCCAATTCGTTCAATTTTGCCATTGTTTTCATGTACTTGTGGCATGGTGCATTGTCTTGGTGAAAAAGGATTTTTTTCTTTTCCATGTGCGGTTATTTTGCTGCGATCTCCTCCTTCAAACGTCCCAACAAGTCAATATAATAATCACTGTTGATCGATTTACCTTTTTCCAGGTAGTCAATAAAAATCACGCAATGTGTATCTCAAAAAACAGACGCCATGACTTTGTCAGTAGACTGCTGTGTTTTTGGACGCTTTGGGCGGCTTTCGCCAGCCATGCGCCACTCAGATGATTGCTGATTTGACTCCGGAGTGAAATTATGTATCCATGTTTCATCCATGGTCACGTATCGACGCAGGAAATCCTTTTTATTGCGAGTAAATAGCGATAAACAGCTCTCTGAATCGTCGACCCGTTGCTGTTTTTGTTCCACTGAAAGCAATCGCGGCACTCACTTGGAAACAACCTTTTTCATGCTCAATTTTTCATGAAGGATTGTAAATACACTTCCAGATGATATCTGTGTCATTTCTGCAATCTCACGGACCTTCATTTTGCGATTTTTCATTACAATTTTTAACACTTTACTCACATTTTCCTGTGTAACGGCTTCCAATGGCCTGCCCGAACGTTCCGCATCGTTTGTGTCCGTACGACCACGTTTAAACTCAGCATACCAACGACAAATCGTTGGTTTGGATGAAGAGGAGTCTGGGTAATGTTTTAAGTCATTGCTGGGCTTCTACGGTGTTTTTACTCATTTAAAAACAATGTTTTATCAACACGCGAAACTCGCTTTTTTCCATTTTTCAAACAAATTACAAAGTGACTTTACTCTAACCTCGATAACTCTGCTGTCTGTGATCCGATCGACGTGAAATTTTTACACGTTTAATGTAAAGGTTCGCACTCTATGGAAACGTGGCCAGTTTGGTACTACTAGCAGCATCTCTGGGTTAGTCTCGGGACTTATTGAACGATGTGTTATATATTGAAGTTTAAATCTTTATCCAAACCATCATATTCGCCAGATTTAGTCCGCCAACGACTATCATTAGTTTCCTAACCTTGAAAATGGCTTGGAGGTAAAAAATTTGATAGTAAGAAGGAAGTCATCGATGCTATCAATGAGTACTTTGAGGGACTTGACATACCGCAATATAAAAATGGTATCACTGCATAAGAGCCCGCTATAAAGAATGTATTAACTTTAATAAAGATATTGAAAGATAAAGGAAACAAACTCGAAAATAGTTGTATTTATTTATCAGACCGGAAAATTTTCACCTCACTCTCGGGTACTTATAATTATTCTATTTTAAAAAATATAAAACATGATCTTATAAATGAAATAAACTAAAAACTATTATTTATATTTAAACTGTTATTGGCATAAAACTATTATTATAAAGTAAAATCTAGTCAATCATGTAGAAACATGATTCATTTATTATTAAATAATCGAGCTAATTCTGCGGAAATAAAATCACACGTTGACAGTTGGTCCAACAATGCTCTAATTTTGATGATTTGAAGTTTGGAATTTCATTTAAGAGCAAGTCTCAAGGACATGGCAATACTTAAATGTCACTCATGATACAGGATGTATTTTTAGCTTTGATACTGCTTTGAAAAACAATAGTAATTTTCAAATTATTAGTTAAAGTGGCTGCAAATAATAACATCTGTTATAGATTTTAAACAATCTTCTATTATCAAACGTTAAATTATTAATAGTTCTGTATGATAAAGTAATTCAAAATTTAATGTATCGCAAAGAAACGAAACGATATAATTACTAAGCTCGAAGACGCACGTAGAAGGAGGCAAATTTGTTTAAGCGATGAGGCGTACCTATTTATCTATTTTACAATTGAACCAGTCAATCTTTATATATGTAAGTGTCTTTGTTTGAAAGTTCTGAATACACCTGCATTTGTTGCATAATTTTGGAGACATATGTACTATCCTTGATAGTATATCCTTAAACAGTATTTGTTACAAATTATATATTTTTTATCGCTGAATGATGCCAAATTGTTTGAACAATAAAGAAGCTGCTTTTCTTTGCAATTTATTGTTTTTCTAGAATTTCAATGCGTATACCGGGTGAAGAAATATAAAACCAGAGTTCCCCTATAGATGATGCTAACCATCAGTGTAGAGACTGTAAGACCGCTTCTACAGCGTCAACATCTCCCTCTAACAGCTGACGAAGATTTTAAACACACAACAATTCAAATTCCGTACACCGGTATATTTTCTATAATCTCAAACATGTCGAGTTTTGTGCCTACGAACTACGATTTGTGAACAGCATTGATTGTTTGTTATCATTTGAAGAAAACTGCTGCAGTAGTGAACGCTTGTCAAAGCTTACGGTGAACAAGCTGTTGGTAAAACATAGTATTTTGAGTGGTTCAAAAAATTCCGCAGCAGTTATTTTTACGTGAGAAATGAAGAGCATAGGAGATCACCAAACAAATTTGTAAACAACGAATTGCAAGCCTTGTTGGATAAAGATCATACTTAAACTTAACAAGAACTGGCGAATCAACTAAAGATAACGCAGAAAACCGTCATCATTTGTTTGAAACCCATGGGAAAGATTCAGAAAGTGGGAAATGGGTTCCGTATGAACTGAATGAAAGACAGCGAGAAAATTGAAAGTCCACTTGTGAAATGCTGCTCGACATATACAAAAAAAAGTCATTTCTTTATTGAAACGTAACAGGTGATGAAAAATAGATATATTTTGAGAATCTTAAGCGTAAGAAATCATTGACGAATTCAGGTTCGCCTGAATTGACATCTTCTGCAAGACAAAATCGCTTTAGAAGAAAGACAATGCTCTATGTTTGCTAGAATTAGAACGGTGTAATTTATTATAAGCAGCTTATATCTAGTGAAACTGTTAACACTGATCACTACCAAGAACAAGTAATCGATTCAAATCAAGTATTGCGTGAAAAATGACCGGAATATGAAAAAGAAGCAGCACGAAGTCATTTCGCTCCATAATAATACCTCATCACACATAGCAAAACAAGTCAGGGAAACAATCAAGGCGTTCAGTTGGAAAATACTTGCACATGTCTCATATTCTCTAGACTTGGCTCCGTTCGATTATCATCTATTTGCATCAATGGAACACGCTCTCGCTGACAACGCTTTTAACCCTTTAGCCTATAACCACGAGTCTGACTCGTGGTAAAGAATTTGTGCTATAAGCGAAAATCATGAGTCTGACTCGTGGTAAAGAATTTATTATTTCACAATTCCTTTTGTTGCACCAAAATATACGTGACATGAAAAGTATAGATTTTGCGCCAGTTCAGGTACACGGATAAGCAGCTGAATTGCACCGACCTTCTTGTTTACTATGGCTTGTGCAATCGGTTGGTATCGTGTAGGCCAAGGGGTTAATTCGTAAATAAAAGTACAAAAATTGCTCGATAACTGGTTCGCTTCAAAATACACATAAGAACTGTTTTTTTGGCGTAGCAAGCATAAACTGCCAGGGAGGCAAAAAAAATGTATAAATAGCAATAGAGATTATTTTGAATAAAATACAATATATTTTATTTGCGAACAACATACGTGTAATTTTTACATAAAAATTCCGATTTCATACTTCTACACCTGGCATATCGCGTTTTGAGGAGATAAAATTGCAAAATAAAAAAATGTCTTATTGCACATATATAACTTGAAAAATCTTAAATAATCAAAGCCGTTTATCAAAAAATTTCGTAGAGTTTACTTTGATAATTGCTGATAACTGCCCTTAGAACATATACTACTAAGAAAGGTTAAACATATGGCACAGAACTTCTTCGTACGCACAGGGCAAATACCATTATGACATTTTCTTTTATTTGTTTTGACTACACTCTAATGATTGTATTTGGGAATAGTATTGTAACATTTTTGACATATATGATTTTTACACTGAAAACAGTAAGTACAAACTTTTTATGAACATCTGCAGCATATTCTTTGGATTTCATTTACTACTATGATAAAAAAAAAGACCAATTTTTTTTTTTTTTTCAAATTCTTAATTCATTTTTTTAAATCTATTTCGTTGCCTTCAAAGTAGTCCCCGCCCGACACAATACACTTATGCCAACGTTTTTTCCAATCCTCGAAACAGTCAGAAAAGTGCTTTTCCGGAATTGCCTTCAATTGACGCAGCGATTCACGTTTAATCTCCTCAATCGAGTCAAAACGATGTCCCCAGAGTAGTCTTTTGAGTTTATTGAACAGCCAGAAATCACACGACGCTAAATCAGGCAAATACGGTGGTTGTGGAATGATATGAGTTGAATTTTTGGCCAAAAAGTCGCGAATAATCCATGCGGCATGAGACGATGAATTATCGTGATGCAAAAACCATGAGATGTCTTGCCACAATCCCGGCCTCTTTTTGCGAATAGCTTCACGCAAACGACGCATAACACTCAAATAGTATTCCTCGTTAACATTTAGGCTCGGTGGAAGAAATTCTAAATGTATAACACCACGATAATCGAAGAAAACTGTCAACATGACCTTGATTTTTCAACGACTTTGACGTGATCTTTATGGTCTTGCTTTACCTTTGGCACGATATTCGCTTAAATGATCGGCTGTTTCTGAATCGTAGGCATAGATCCACGTCTCATTTCCCATAATAATGCGTTCATGACGTTCTGATAGTCAGAATCTCTTTGCACACATTAACACGACGCTCTTTTTAAAAAAAATTGTGCGTTTTTGGAACCAATCGAGATTTGACGCGTTTGATACCCAAATGATCTTCCAAAATTGCTTGAGTCGCAATTTGAAAAATGAAATAAAATGCTAACAGTATCAACAAGGTCTCTAATTGCTAACCGACGATCTTTGAGCATAAAGTTTTAGATTTCCTTTATGTGTTTCTCATCAGTTGATGTCGATGGTTGTCCTGGACGCTCTTTGTCTTCGACGCTGTCTCTGCCTTTTTTGAACTGTTTGTGCCACTTGTGAACATTTCTTTCCGGCAAAGTCTGCTCACCGAAAGCCTTCTGCAACATTCTGAACGTTTCTGCGCAAGAAATTTCATTCCGGAAACAAAATTTAATGCAACTTCTTTGCTCACTAAAATTTGACATCATGAAAATCGCCGAAATCACTTTTGAATGTTTACAAAAACGAGCGTCACTTGCAAACAAATGAACATATTGATATAAATTTGACACAGATGTCTCTCACAGTGCTAACAACTTAAAAAAAAGAAGTTTCGTCAAATCTATAAACCCGTGAAATTCAGATTAAAAATTGGTTTTACTTTTTGATCATAGTAGTATGTGTAGAAGATCGCAATTTTTAAGAGTTTTGTCCGTCTGCATATAATATTGTAGTTTGCAATAAATTTTGCAAAATCATATGTGCTTTTATTCTTATCATAAGTACATGAATTAGACAATACAAAGGCATTAGTTATAGATATTTTAATCATTCTAAAGAGTACTATCTAACTCTACTTTTTAGTTTTTAAGGAATTCGTACATTACTATAATGCTGATCATATAAATCAACATCTCCCATATTTTTTTTCATATATTTTGAATGCTGGAGGAGAAGCAATTGATATTATACGAGGCTCGGTACTACAATACCGTTCTGTATTTACAGTAGGTGTAACTCCTGTAGCAGTAGTTAGAATAGATAGACTACTCTTGAGTCGTTAAAAAAAATATAATTTATATTACTTGTAGAATCATGTTTGAAATCATATAATCCTCGAGAGCTATCATTTCTTGGTGATATGGAAACTGCAACACTCGCTTGCTTTTCTTTTCCTATTTTTTTATCGTATACTTTCTTTTTATCATATACTCTATTTTGTCTATCTGTTCTAGTTGTTTTTAGATCTTAATTATTCGAATGTGATATCAAATCAGGACTAGTGTAGTATTATAAAGCAGGTTCATTACAACTCTAAATCCAAGCGTGCAATTTTTCAACTTTTTAATAGATTGGCACGATTACGATAACTTAGACCCCTCAATAATAATCCAAATACCAATAAACAACAGTCAAATTGAGGAGCTTGAGATATCGTAATCTCCCCAACAGATTTATTTTTATTGCTATGAATATCGAAGTCAAATGAAAATTCCAAAATGAAACATAATGCCTACAGTTTCAAACCAAATCTTACAGGTTTATTTCTGATGAATTGTTTAAATTTTAAACTTCCGAGAAATTTAATCATGCTTTCATCAATAGAGTATCTTGATGCAAAAAAGCCAAATTGCTGCAGTTTTTTTTTGATTAATTCGACAATCTTACATTTTCTTCAAATGTTGTTATTTAAATTTTTGTCAGATTCTTTTGAAAATTTTATGAAACACTTCATTTCTAAATAGTCTCTTCTTGATAATTATTTAGCTATGAGTTCATGTCGAAGAATTGTATCTGTTAACCAGAAATCGTATTCTCTTTTTCTGGAGTTTGTAATAGAAGTTATCAGAAATCCATTCAGTTTATCAAATTTTTCATTGGATAATGTACGAGAATGATTCCAGAAGTACCCGACCTAACCTATAGATGGCTATTGTTGGTTAGAAATTTCTATAGTAGGAAGAATGAATCTTATAAAGCTTTAGTTTCAAGTTTGAAGATGCTACGTTGTGTAGTATTTGTTTGGCAGCCATCAATAGTGAACTCTCTCAGTGAATTTGGAAACATAAAAAAAATTGGTCATCGTTATACCATACAATACTTTCATTTGAAGGGTTTTAGTTTAACCAATTTCAAAGCCAAGCTAGATTCTACTCTGGTGGAGTCTTCTTCTTCGTTTACAACAGTAGAATATTCGGTGGCAGAGCTTAAACGAGGCCGTACGAGCTGACCGAATGAAGTAACTACGCCAAAAATGGTAAAAAAATCCACAAAACAGTATTAGATAATCGTCGATTGAAAGTACGGGAGCTAGCAGATATGGCATGCATTTCATAAAGCGCTGTACATCGCATATTATCTGAAAATTTGGAAATGAGAAGGCTGTGCGTAAGATGGGTGCCGCGTTTGCTCACAATGGAACAAAAACAGCGTCGTATAAATGTTTAAATCGAGGATTTAACGATGTTTCACAAAAACAAAGTTAAATTTTTTCGACAATTTATAACCATGGATAAAACATAAGTCCATCATTTTATACCTAAGACAAAAACATTTTGAAAATAATGAACTGTAGAGGAACAATCGGCTCCTAAGAAGCTGGAGATAGTTTAACAAGAAAAACAATCAGCGGCGAACATTATGCAAACATACTGCAAAGTTTGAGTGATGCAATTAAGAAAAAGCGGCCGGATTTGGTTGAAGAGAAAGTCTTGTCTCATCAAGACAATGCACCAACTCACACATCCGTCATCGCGATGGCCAAAATCAAGGAGTTGAAGTTCGAATTACTGTCGCATGCTCCCTATTCGTTCGATTTAGCTCTCTCGGATTAATTTTTCCTTCCACACCTAAAAAAACGGCTCAGTATTCAAAGATTTGCCCATAATAAAGAAGTAAAGTCAGTAGTTAATGGTTGTTTTGAGAAGCGTGACGAAAGAAATAGTTCAGACAATTCAACTGGGCTCATGTTTTAAATATTTCTTTTATGTTCTTTAGATAGAAATACTGTTTCATCAATATCTATAGAACTGCATTCATGTACTCCCGAAAGCCAATTATAATTATAATTTGGTTCTCAAAGTATTTGCAAATTATTATACTTATTATAAAAATATTCATAATTTTAATTTTCTATCCCATTATAATCAATATATTCATGATTGTTTTCTCCTTCATCAAATTCTTAACTTTTCATGTCATCTATTTCTTCAGATTCTTTAGTCTGAATAATGCCATCTATATTCAAATCTAGCATGAACGCCAATTCACATTCCTAGTATCTTCATTTAAAGAAACATTACTTCCAATATTTTTTTAAATTTTCAATAGCACGTCTTAATGCCATACTTGCAAATAATATGGTACATGTACATAAGTGCGAAAGCAATCTAATAAAAGCGGAAAGCAAAACTTTAATTCGAAAAACCATTTAATGATATGCAATTGATACGCCTTAAATTTTAGAATTGAAATTGATTCTGATTAAAGGGAAAACTGTTAACAATTTAAGATATTAATGGATACAAAAAGTGTAACTCCAAAAATCAGAATAAAATTTTTTCAATAGCCAAAATATATTTTCACTTTATATTGTCTATTTCATTTTTAAGAAGTTTAATTTTCTCTATTTATTACTTCATCACTAATACACTGACAAATACTATACAATGATACTAAATAATTAATAAAAATGAGAAACAGCAATAAAAAGAAAACAAATTTTTTTTATCTCATTTACCTATAAAGTATCCTGGCATGCCACATAAAATGACTTGCTTCTCTTATTATAATGATAATTATTAAATAAAAGTAATAATTAGCTTTTTTCGTAATAAAAATGAATTAGCTATATTTTTCTAACATATAACTGTAGATTTAGATACACAGGATTCTTTCAGAAGACTGTTAAGAACCCCAAGGAACTACTCCTCAAATTAAATCTGATTTCACGTGAATATCGAATTTGCATCCACTTCAATTCGATTGAGAGTTAATGCGTAAATCTAGTCAAAAATTATAAAAATAATAAAAAACTAAATCATCTGTAATTATTTTAATAAAAAAATTTATAATTTATTATAAAAAAGTATTGGGTGTACAACTTTGCCTCCGCCGTTTTTTTCCGAAATTCGAGGCTTTATTGTAAAAAACTGGTTATACATTTATGATTCAAAGTATTGTCCATCACCGGCCACTACTTTCTCCCATCTTTGGGGCAGGAATCGATCCAATTTTTTACTTCTTCATAAGACCAGAAGTGCTGGTCAGCCAGGCCGTATGCCATTGATCAAAACAAGTGATAGTCCGAGGGAGCAACTTCTGGAGAATACGGCGGGTAGGGTAGGACTTCTCATTTCAAAGTTTCCAAGTATGTCTTGACCACTTTCGCAACATGGGGTCGAGCATTGTCATGCTGTAAAATCACTTTATCATGTCTCTCGTTGTATTGCGGCCGTTTGTCTTTCAATGCTCGGCTCAAACGCATTAATTGCGTTCGATAACGATCGCCTGTGATTGTTTCAGTCGGTTTTAAAAACTCATAATACACTACGCCGAGCTGGTCCCACCAAATACTAAGCATGACCTTGGAACCGTGAATATTTGGTTTGGCTGTCGACGTGGAAGCATGGCCGGGATATCCCCATGATTTTCTGCGCTTGGGATTATCGTAGTGAACCCATTTTTTGTCCCCAGTCACAATGCGATGCAGAAATTTCTTCCGTCTTTGCCTTGCAAGCAGCTGTTCACAAACACACAAACGCCGTTCAACATCTCTCGGCTTCAACTCGTACGGCACCCAAACTCCTTGTTTCTGAATCATTCCCATGACTCTCAGGCGTTTTGAAATGGCTTGTTGCGTCACTCCCAATGATCCTGCCAATTCTTGTTGCGTTTGACACGAGTCTTGATCAAGTAATGCCTCTAATTCTGCATCTTCGAAAACCTTCTCTCTTCCACCGCCATGCTGGTCTTCGACGTTAAAATCACCGTTCTTGAAGCGTTGAAACCACTCTCGGCACGTTCTTTCACTAATAGCGGCCTCACCATAGGTATTTGAGAGCATTCGATGAGCTTCAGTCGCAGATTTCTTCATATTAAAACAGAAAATTAAAATTTCCCGCAAATGACGAGAATTTGGCTTGTAATCTGACATGTTTAATCGAGAATAACTTTATGATGCAGACACAAATCGACTAATATTTCGATGGCGTTATATTTACAAATATCTAAGCTTATTGTATGACATCTATGATCTATTTATTTCAATTACCACTTACTGCTACAGCCATCTATTGCGAAACGGCGGAAGCAAAGTTGTACACCCAATACTTATCAAGTTAAATATCTTTTGAAAAAGATAATAAAAGGCATTAAATAAACAAAATACATGTCTTTTTTAATGCTTTGAGAATAATTTTTGCATAAAAGAGCACGTGAAATATAATTTAACGAATAAAATAAAAAAAATTTCCATAAACTAAAATATCTATCAGTACAAAAGTACTAAATTACAGAAGTATTTAAAAAGGAAGTGTTTTCACTGAAAAAGATAATGGTAAATTTAAATAGAGCAAATAAATCTTCTTCAAAATGAATCGAGGTAATAAAATGTGTAGTTAATAAAAGCTTTCTTTCATATTCACCACTTTGGAGAGGTAGCAGAACTGTGTCTTGGTCGATCGTTGATACGAGTAGAGTTTGCTGAGTTTGGTAGAGTTAATACTTAAATGGGTGACCGCTGTGACATACCTAGAGAAACTAATGAACCAGCTGAGTAAATCGTTTTTAATACTTTTTAATAGAATACAATTTATATATTTTAATCGGTTTCAATCGTAAATTTTTCGTTTACTCATATTTAAAAGTAGAAATTGGAATGACAAATCAGTTTTAAAATCGACTCAAATTCTTTTATCAATTTTTATCAACTATTTTCAACAGAGAATGCATTAAGTATTTTATCTATTCTATCATAACCTTAATTTTTTTAAGAAGTCGCCTGGTTATCACTATGTGATCTTCTGTGGCTTTTTCTACCATTATGGCCTTATCTATAACCATAAATGACTATCAGATGATAATATTATTATTTGAATAAAATGGTACAAAATACAAAATTCTTAAAAACTAACGCTTCTATTTTATGTAGATGTCCGCACGCACGTGCATAACAGTATTCTTTAGCACGCAGTCCCTTCCGTTTTTTTCTACATAGACTTTCCTGGATGGTGCATTTGGGTAGGTCGGTGATACCGAGAGAAGTCGTTAAGTGTTCTTTTCTGTCCGGAATCTTTAAGTGAGTTTTTCGGGTTGCGCAGAGCATGCATTAAAAAAAATTCGGTTTGGCAGCTGAACGATTTTACTTATCGAGCTGCAGACATTTTATTATAACACTTTCTGAAAGAAATGATACTTGCACGTGCCGATATCTAAAAGACCATTTGAAATCTTTTAAGTGCCTTGGTTCTTAGAAGTTGAAAAAAATTCCTGTAAATTAAATTAAAAAAACATTTGGCCGCTGCTAACAGTCGGAAATTATAATAGTAAAAATATCGTGCAAGCTAGACCAACAGTCATTTTTAATTAGCGAATGATGCGATATCTGATAGAAGTCGATTCGCATTTATGTGAGCGACTCGAAGTACCTTTGAATGAATGCTTGATAATGAAAAAGATGTGGAAAGAATAATTAGATCCGCTTCAAATGAGATCACAAGGAAAGATCTTAACACATGTAAAACTGAATATTGCTTATATAAGGCTAAGCATAACCTATAGCACGCTGTTTCGAGCGAGAAAGCGTGAAAAAGTGCGAGTGAGGGAGAACATGCAAAAAAAAGCGAGAGAGATAGCGAAATAGGGCATAAAAGGATCACGGGCAGACGTTACATTGCAATAACATATTTTTCGTTATATTTTTGCAAAGTTTTGTAGAAGCTTTAAAAAATCTTGCTTAAAATATTCCTATAATATTTCTGTATAACTTTTAAAAACATCGCAAAAAATCTTTCGTTAACTTTACGAAAAATGTTTATATAAGGATTATGCGCGAATGTAGGAGTATTGCAATAATATTTTTCATAATATTTTTGTGGGGTTCAGAGCCGATCAGTAAATCTTACAAAAGTCTTGCAAAAATATTTTATGCTACATCGGTTATAATTAAAGTCAAACACAACTGCCAGCAAAAATTAAATTGTTTGGATTGTCTTTACACAAATCAACTTACTAAAGTAATTAGAATTTATAATTATTGTTAGTTTTATATTATTGAAATTCTTAATTTTATAAAATGTTAGTTATGTGATTAGAATTTACTAGAGTAATTGGAATTTAGAATTATTGTTAGTTTTGTATTATTAAAATTCTTAACTTTGAAAACTGTTAGTTTGCTTAACAATATTAGGGTTACAGATAATTTAAATTAATTTTATAATATTTATAGTGAAACATTAAGATAGAAAAATATAAACTGTTGATATTATCTTTACATGGATGAATTTAGTGAATTATATATTAGTGCTTACTATTGTCATTAACAACAATTATAAATGATTTCGTGAAAATTGGTTAATTTATATAATAGTGTCAGATTTAAGAGGTAATCTAAATTTATTTTCTTGTAACTATGGTTATAATTTAGAAAAGGTAAAGGAATAAGTGGGAGAGAAATAATCCAAATTAACCTTACATGAATAAGTTCTTAACCTATTTGTTAGTATGCTCATTTTATTTCTTTTTCCATTAGGTAATCGTGTGTTTTAGTTTTACTCTTTTTTGGTTTTGGTTAATGTTGTTAAAGTATGATTTTATTCTTCTTGGTCTTCTTCTTTCTTAGTTTCAGTGGTTTGTTTTGACGTCTGATTGTTTACCTCGAAGGTTAGAATTCTGGTGTTCATAAATTCCATGGATACGAGGTCTGGCTATTAAATAACGAGACTGGTTACGAAAAAGGGTTTTATTATAAAAATTATTCTACATTAGAATGCTCCCCTTCAATATACTCGCCTTCCCTCGCCACACACAATGCATCGATTGCCGCTTTGTTTTAACATCGTATTGAAAAATCCACGTTTCGTCGCAAGTAATAATGTTTTTCATTAGTCCGGAATCTTTTTTTAACCTTTCAAGGAAATCTGAGCAGACCTGTTGACGCAAGAGCTTTTGGTCAGGAGTCAGGTTTTTTGGCACCAACTTCGCACAGACTTTTGTCATGTGTAATTCCGCGTGTAAAATTTGTCTAACCGTTTCTTTATCGGCGTTTACAGCCTCGGCAATCATTCGGATGCTCATTCGACGATCTGCACGCACAATTTGGTTAATTTTGGTCACTGTTTCCGGAGTTGAAACAGTGACAGGGCGACCTGGGCGTTGATCATCTTCAGTGCTCACTCGGCCCTCACTGAAGCGCTTACACCACTCAAAAACACGCGCACGAGATAGAGAATTGTCCCCATAGGCCTCTTGCAACAATTTACAGCACTCAGTCGGAGTTTTTTTCAATTTAACAAGAAATTTGAGATTGATACGTTGCTCCTGTTTTTCGTCACACATGGTTTTCGGCACGAGAAAAAAACACGTTCGTTTCAAACCGCTACTGCACAAATACAATAATAGTGACGAGAAAGTGTTTTGGTACGTGCATAGACAAAATATCTAGATACCCAACGCACTACTCGTTTTTTTCCCCACCCCTCTACGGCGCCCTCTAGGCGCGCAGTCTCGTTATTTAATAGCCAGATCTCGTATATTAGGTTTTCCGCTCAGATTCTGTGATCACTATTTTGTTGGTTTTATGTTGCGTTTTTGAATCACAGATTATATTTTATTTATCATAAGGTCTTCGGTATTTTGTTTTTTATCGTTGTTGTTTCAAAGTTCCTATCCTTTTTTTTTGGTGTTGTTTCTGACATTGTAATTAGATGGTACTTAAATGGCTTGTAGTCAACCCAAAGTGAATATTTGGAATGTAATGCCTTGGCTTTTCCTTGGTTCTTCTCTTGCTCTCTTCTCGAGATTTTTGAAAGGTCTGCAAAGATAGTTTAATATTTCCTTTTGCTTTCTTGTAGTGCTGTAACGACGTCTTTTGCGTTAATATATTGTATGTATCCACAAATAGATTGATTGTATTCATTCCTGATGATCTTGATATAATCTAGGGCTTTAAATATTTTAAAATTATTTGAAAAAATTATCTTTTATTGCATTCAACTATAATTGATAAAATAGTTTGTTTTAAAATGGATTGTTATGCACTTTTGGTGTTTGACTTTATTCTTTCTCTTCAACAATCTTTATTGCTGAGAAAAGCCAAGTTTTTGAAGGATCATAAAACATTTCTTAATCTTCAGTTTCAAGGTGTAATGTCGGTATACAGTTTCGACATTCAGATGCACACAAATTTTTTTTTATTTTTCTCTTTCGCCACCTACCCGCATACGCCCACAAACACTTTAAATTCACAAGCCACGAAACCGTTCGGTAACGCCACTATACCGATCTTCGTTTTCTATTACCTGCGCTTATCCTAAAAGTACGGGTAAAGAAGATCAGTGTGCACCGAAAACTTCCTTGCCCACAAAACCCTAGGACTCTAATTTTGAGCCCTAGGTTAAACTAAAAATTTTACAAATAAACATACACAAAATAAATTTAGAATAATAGCTTATCCCTGTTAAAAAAGGAAAGTTTTGATGCAACGCAAGCTGCTCTTGACGTGCGCGACACTAAGGCACCGGAAAAGTAATAAATTTTCCGGAGATCCTTTTTGTTATGCTGCTCTAGTCCTATTTCACTTGAGTCGTAGAATCTCCATATAAAAAAAGGGCTATGTACCCGAAATACAGATAACCGCCTCAACGCTTTCTTCTAACGGTCAACTGCATTCTCATATGTGCATTTTATTCTTTTTTCTCTCCCTTAAAACTATTTTAAAATCGACAAAATTCATACTTTTTTTTTTTCTATTAATAATTTAATTTACACAATTATATAAAAATACTCACAATTAAAAATCGTAATCAAAATATGTGACACGAATGTAAAATACATTATTTTAAAAAAAAGTAATTTATAACGATTTACTTTCCTTTTTGCGATAGTTTTAAGTTATTAATTATACCAGACAAATAAATAAACTGAATTAAAAACAATCAAAAATTAGATTAAAAAATACAAACTAACAGAAATATCAAAGTGAATAAAATAAAATTAAAAAAAATGTATAAGATTATATTTTCCTAATCTTCAATAAATATAAATTTGCGTTATTGTGAACAAATAACTATGTATATAATTATATAATGCGCCACCTTATATTTTAAAAATACGAATTTCTATTGTAAAAAATAAAATATACATTTAAAAAAAAATCAGATGAGAGATATAATAAATGCAATAAGATTTGAATTATTATAAAAGTACACGGTTATGATTCAAATCTGGTTGCACCTCATTATCTTAAAGATTATTAAATTAAATGTTACTGATTTAAAATAAAAAAATCTTGTATAATCGAAAGTTGTTAATATCATTTTATTTTGAAGCTGCAAATTCCTATCTCAGTTGCGAGAATCCACGTGAAAATTCACATGGAAATTCACGTGGATTTTTACATGGAAATCTACACTCAAATCAGTCCAATAACACACTGCATATGAATTTCCATGTAGATTTTCGCGTAGATTTTTACGTGAATTTCCGCGTAGATTTGTACGTGGATTTCCGTGTAGATTTTTATGTGGATTTCCTATCTACGTAGAAATCAGTGTCGATATGATTGTGGAAATCAGTGTAGAAATGTACGTAGAAATGAGTGTAGAGACCCACACAGATCGAAAGGTTTTTAAAATGTTTTTAAAACGTTTCATGAAAGGATAAAAACCTTTTTGAAAGCTTTCAAAAAATGTTTTTAAAATGAGTTCATGTCCATTTTTAAACCCTTCAGCAACGTTTTCTAGCTCCTTTTATAAACCTTTCGATACAAGTTTAAAAAAAATTTCTATAAAAGTTATAGAAATATTAAAAAAAACATTTTTTAAATAAAAAACTTTAATTAAGTATTTTATGTAGTACATATATATATGTAGTAAAATCTCAAGAGCGAAATTATGTATTTAAATATATTAAAATTGTAATTTTATCTTAATTTAAAAAAAAACTTTACTTTATAGAAGAAATTTTAAATGTCAAATTAATACAAGTGTATATGGATTGCCATGCAACTTATCATTCAAATTTCAACCTTAGTTCTACAAGTTTTGCATAGCGTAATGGTTAGGGCGTCTGCTTTATAATGAGAAGGACCCGGGTTTGATCCCACCGTAGGTCAAACATTTTTCTGCGTTCTTTTCCGTAAAATAATGTGTAAAATAACATGTGCGACAATGCAATTAAACGATTAAATATAATGCGTGTGTTACAAACATGTATAATCATAATAAAAAATAAAATTCTAAAATATATAAAATACTAAATTAAAGTTTTTATAAAGGTTTTAAAAAAGTATTTTAAAAAATTTCATCAACTACTTTCAAAATGTTTTTTTAAAATATTTCTATAACTTTTATAGAAATGTTTTTAAAACTTGTATCAAGAGGTTTATAAAAGGAGCTAGAAAACGTTGCTAAAGGGTTTAAAAACGGACATAAACTCATTTTAAAAACATTTTTTGAAAGCTTTTAAAAAGGTTTTTATCCTTTTATGAAATGTTTTAAAAACATTTTTAAAACCTTTTAATCTGTGTGGATTTCTACACTTATTTTTACGTATATTTCTACACTGATTCCATGTAGATTTCTACACTGATTTCACGTTGAAATCCACGTGGTAATCTACGCGGAAATCCACGTAAAAATCTACGTGGAAATCCACATACAGTGTGTTATTGGACTGGTTTAAGTGTAGATTTCCATGTAAGAATCCACGTGGATTTCCATGTGGATTTTCACGTGGATTCTTGCAACTGGGACTCTTAATTTATAAAAATAAAAATTCAAAACATAATTATTAATTATTGTGAAAATACACAGATGTATTTTAACTACAAATTATATAGTTTTATAAATTTTTATAAAACAACAATACGTATAAAAATCTTGCGCTACGTTTGTTTACCTAAACCTTTTTTATTTTATAATCCACTACCTTAGACTTATATATAACCAAATAAATCTTATAATTGTTAAATGAATAAATAATGATAGTATAGGGTGATTCATCATGAGGTTTGGTTTTCTATCTTAAATAAAAGGCATAAAGTTGAATTCTATAGTAAAAATTTTATTGCGAGACAAAAAAACAATCTATGACATTTACTTTTTAATGATTATCTTATTTAAATATTGACCGCAAATATGTCGTAAATGGTCCATCCTAAGGGACCAATTTTGGACGACGCGTTCCAGCATAGCGACCGGTATCTCGCGAATGACACGAGTAATGTTGTCTTGCAAAGCGTCGATTGAAGCTGACTTATCCTGAAGACCAGAGACTTCGTGTAACCCCAAAGAAAATAATCTAAAGGTGTGATATCACACGATCTAGGCGGCCAATTTACTGGTCCAAAACGTGAAATCAGGTTCTCGCCAAAATGATTTCTCAATAAGTCTATTGTTTCTCTCGCTGTATGCGAAGTAGCGCCGTTTTATTAAAACTAAAGTTCACTGATACCACGATCTTCAATTTCGGGTAGCAAAAAATCCGTTATCATGGTGCGATAGCGGTCGCCATTGATGGTTACGTTCTGACCGGACTCATTTTAAAAGAAATATGGACCGATGATTCCACCGACCAATAAACCACACCAAACTGTGCATTTCTGTGGCTTCAGTGGTAGCTGTTGAAGCTCTTTAGGTTGTTCATCAGCCTAAATACGGCAATTCTGCTTATTGACGTATCCATTGATCCAGCTGATTCAGAGCCCATTTACCAAAAACACGACGCAAACCTAAGTCGCTCGGCTTCAATTCTTGCACGAGTTGAAGTTTGTATGCCTTAAAACCAAGATCTTTACGTAAAATACGCCAAGTTCTTGCGTACGACAAACCAAGCTATTGATAACGACGCCGAACTGATTCGTCACGGTCTTCAGCCACACTCTCAGCTACAGTCGCTATATTTTCTTCACTACGTGCTGGATGTGGTCTAATCAGTCGAGTATCATCCAATAATGTATGCTGGGTTTCAAAGTTGCGGATGGTATTGGCTATAGTGGTTTCGGTAGGTCGACGATGCACACCATAAGTTGATCTAAGAGCACGAAAAACATTTCTCACAGAACGCTGATTTTCGTAATACAGCTGAACATTTTGGATACGTTGTTGCGGTGTAAGTCTTTCCATAATAATTTGTCAAACAATAGTGAATAAAAATTACATTACAGTTTGACAGGAGTCACGCGTGATCTGTAAAATAAAGCCTATTAAAAATCAAACCTCATAATGAATCACCCTTCATAATTGATAATTATTTTTGCATTCAAATAAAAAATTTAATTGTGTAGGATAACTACAGATCAAGTATTTTAACAATAAAAAAGGGATTATTCATTTCAAAAACTTATACTTTAACTTAATTGATTAAAGTAAAAACCGTACACATAATAAGATTGAAATATGGATCTACCACAATGATATACAATATTTAAGTTCTAGATTTATATTGTAATTTTTTTTCGTTCTAGATGATAGAAAAACAATAATAGATGGTTGTTTAATTCAAAATATAACGCGTAAAATTTAAAAATTATCGCAATATTATATCTTTTAAAATTCTATCATTATATTATTGTACACAATAATTCATATGTCTTATTAATATTACAAATAATCTTCAATTTATTGCTAATAGTCTTAATATCATAAATAAAATTTCATTCTTTTTTTTGTATTATATCAAAATTTTGCGCTAAATACGATTAAACGATGTAAAATAGCATTGAAAAATTGTTTAAACTAGTTATAAGTCAATTGTAAGAATTTAGAAGAAAACTCTCGAGAGGGGTGCGAGCGTAACGAGGAGTTACGCTGTGCTCTCCTGCGAGTGAGTTTTGCTGAGCGCTCCCGCGAGGACAGAGAAATAAATCTCGCGGTTGAACATAGTTTTGTTCCTCTTCGATTAGAGTGATTGTCGCGAGTGAAGCTAGGGATGTAGGTGTGCAAGAGAGAGTGAGAGAGAGTGAGAAAGAAGTCGAGAGAGCAGTGAGAGGAAGGAGAGCGGAGACTAGGAGCTACAGCGAGGAAGTTAGACAGGGGACGAGAAGGGCAGGTGTCAGTGGGCGGTGGCTTGAGGTTGCTACCGCGACTTCTGCAGCCAAAGTTGAGGAGGAGGCCGTCGACGAACGGGCCTGGCTATTCCTGAGGTCCAGCAGCTTTTCTCCGGGGGAGAAGCAGCCGGAGTCAAGGTTTGGAGCAAGGAGTAGAGCAGCCAGGCGTTCAACGACGAGCGGGCTAGTCACCGAGACACCTATCGTAAGTGTCTTTAATTGTCCGATAGTAATAAGAGAGAGAGAGAGGGAGAGAGAAAGTAAGTGTGGGTGATCGTGAGTTTGCGTAGTGAGGATGGCGAGAAATTGCCACTTTCCTGCCCTGGGGAAACGATAAGTTGCCGTCGGCTGGAGAAACAGTCACGGGCGGCCGGCCTTTATTTTCGGGGTAGAATCTTGTGCATATCCGAGTGTGCGGGAGAGAGACGGCGCAAGCGTGTGCTGCTGTGTGAGAGAGTAAGAGAGAGAGAGAGCGAGGAAGCATATATAATTAATTTAATAAATTAATTTTTGTGCGAGGCCTACAGGGTGCACGTAGTCATTTCGGCTACGACGTGGTGCCTCCGTCACAACGTTAATGATAAACCAAAAGATTATGGCCGGAAAATATTTCTAAGTACTTATTTTTCAATGTATAGTGCAGGACTGGCAAATGGGCAGGGAGCCTCTAATGACCGGAACGAAGGACGTTATTTTAAGGGACTTGAGTAGGTATATTGCAGATGTTTTTAAAGCTATCACGTGATAAACGTGTTTAGAAGTGTTTACGTCGGTAAAAATAAAATATAATAACTCATTATAATTCAAAATTTACAGGAACTACTGGTATGGCCGTAGATTCTTCCAAAATAGAAAGGTCATCAGAGAAACGCTGTAGAGCCGCCATTTTCAAATTATTTATTCAAAGAAAATTATGTTTCTTAGTTAATTATATTTACAATAAACTTCCGCCTTTGTAATCTCGATTTACTTTATAGTTTTCCTAAAAGGAAATCACAAAGCCTATTATTACAGCTTCTAGAGTAGCCTAAGGCTTTAAGGAGACCTAAACCATAGGTTAGTTATTCGTGGCTTGATCTTAGAAATTAGGAGGTGCATTAAGAAATGACCATTCTTCTATTACTGAACATGAAATCTACTTTGTCCAGTTCTGGTTATTCGTGTAGACTATATTTCTCTATGGTTTCTTTGCTGGCGATCAGTCTACAGGGTTCCCATTCAAGGGTCTGCAGCAGTCATTTTGTAGTTTATAATTATTCTGTGATTAATTGTTTTCTGTCGTAATTATTATGTAACCTAGTTGATAGTCTGTATTGAGATGTGAGGTCAATAATTAAGTTTAGTTTCTCTTCTAAGATCTTATATACATAAATTATTATTGTATTATTTGCAATATTTTAGCTGTATCGAGTATGTGGTTCTATAGGTCCATATGATATTGGCTATTGATAATTCTTACGTGATCGTAAAGGTCGCATTTGATTATTTCATTTCTTCGACGAAAAGAATATTTAGGTTGATTCTCAAGTCTAAATCATTCATAACGTCTGTTCGAACTATTATTAGTTCTTCTCCTTTGTTATTAAGAGTATATATCGTGAGCATATTCATTCATTCAAGCTTATTGCTGTATGTGCTATTCCATACTTATTAAAAAATTAGTTTTAATAAAAATTCAAGTAATTGTTTTCTACTGTAATTATTATTAGGTGCGCAACTAAGTTCTCGTTGTTTTTCTTGATAAATTTGCAACTTTATTGTAAAAAAATGGTTACAAATGAATCATTCGAAGTATTACCCATCGCTAGCTACAACATTTTCTCATCTTTCTGGCAGAGCTCGAATACCGTTACGATAAGAGTGTTCGTCTTTTGATGCTATACACGAATCAAGCCAATTTTTGATATCTTCATATGAGCGGAATTGCTGAGCAGCCACACTATGTGCCATCGAACGGAACAAGTGATATTCGGGCAGTGCAATATCTGAGGAATCTTGTGGGTGGGGTTCTCATTTCAGCGTTTTCAAGTAAGTTTTAAAGGGTTTGGCAATGTGAGAGCGAGCATTGTCATTCAGTAGAATCACTTCTTCGTGCCTCTGTTCGTATTGTGGCCGTTTTACGCGTAGTGATTGGCTCAATCGCATCAATCGACATCGATACCATTACCCAGTGATGATTTTGTTTAGTTTTAACAGCTCAAAATAAATAACACCTACCTGATCCCATCAAAATACACAGCATAAATATTGGACCGAGCTAACGACGTAGAAGCATGACCGGGCAGTCAGCTATGACTTTCTTCTCTTTGGGTTACTGTAATGAATTAATTTTTCATCACCTGTCACGATTCGATGAAAAGAACCCTTCCTTTTTTGCCGCTGAAGCAGTTATTCATAGGCAAAAAAACGACTCACAACGTCCCTTAGCTTCGAATCTTAAGGAACTCAAGTTACCTGCTTCTGAATCATTTCTAACGCATACGATCGCTTGGAAATAGCTTGGCGGGTAACTCGTAATACTAAAGCAAACTTTTTTTCCGTTTGGCATAGATCCTCGTCAAGCAATGCCTCTTATTCAGCGTCTTTAAAGGTTTTTAGCCTTCCTTCACGCGGACGGTATTTAATATTAAAATCACCGTCTTTGAAACGACGGAACCAATCACAGCACGTTGTTTCATTTAGAGCAGCATCTCCGTAAACATTTTGGAGCTCCCGATGTGCTTCAGCCGCCGTTTTCCTTGAATAAGAGAAGAAAAGCAACATTTCCCGCAAATGACGATTATTTGGCACAAAATGAGACATTTTTTCTCAACCAAAAGTATATAATGCCAAAACCAAATAGTTGCGCACCTAATAAGTTTTAAAAGAAAATTGTGCTTTTTGGAAAAAAAAATCATTTTTACTTGATATAAAAGTCATTTAAAAATTTGTTCCATGTATTTTTTTAGTTTAAATAAAAGAGAATGCAAAACTAAATCTGACAAGCTTTAATTCGTTTCAATCGGCCATCATCTTTATCTGCAATCATGCATACTAATTTCTAAAAATCGTAAGAATGAAAACTTGAGAAAAAGCGCTTTAGAGTTTTTGGTCAGAAAAAAATTAATTTTCAATTACTTACAGCAATAACACGCTTATTAGCTATTACTGTTCCATAGAGTAGAATCGCTGCTGCCTCAAGAAACTCGTTTTGTTGCATTTGCTCTAGTCAACGGGCCATGCTAAATTCCTTGCTTGAAGAAGAGAGATACCTGTTCTCTTTTCCGATTCATTGCGTATCGAAGTTATCTGTGAACCTCTTACATTGCTGACTGATTTCAAGTCAATCAACTGCATTGTCTGTAGAGCTGCAGAATACTTTTCTTTAAACATTCCTGCAGCCATACTTGTAACTATTTTGACGATGTTTTGCCCCGTTGAATAATTCATTTAGATTTGCGTGTACCTGTCTAAGCAACGCAATAACAATTTCTCATTAAAAAACTCTTGTAAACTAAATTAATGTGCTTCTTGAAGTTTTCATCAATTAATCTAGTCGGATGACACTAAGATGCAAGTTGATTCGTGGCTTCAGCTTTGCTCATTTACACCAGCTGTTAGCTCTTATCAGATAATTCGCGTAGCGAGGAAATTGTCACTCAAATAATAATGATCTAGCGTTACCATTATACTCGTTGCTTTTTTCATCGCTTTGATAGAATTTATATTTCTTCTTATTAAATCATAATAGATTGTTAATGTTTTATTGATGTTTTTCGTCGATGCTTTTAGTCTCAGAGCATTTTTTTGCTTTTTATTATAGAGTCATGCATTTTTTTTGGTATAAAATTCAAATTATTAAGGAGAAAGGGAGAGGCGTATGCACTCCAGTTTGCCCGACCACTCGCACACCTGCTCGACACTCCACCTCTTTAGATGCTGTATTTTCGAAAATACTACGAATCAACCGTTATAACTTTAAATAAATAATTTTAAGTGTACCAGATACAGATAGATTGCAGGTACAAATTTTAAATTTAAGCCATAAAAGAAAATCGATTTTTTCGACCATCGAAATTTTTCTAAAAAATTTAGGGCACTCCCTTAATTTTTATTTTCTTATAATACAATTATTTTATTTCATTTTCTTTAATAATATTTAGCCAATTATTTCTTAATTATGCATATGAATATTTATTTTTAAATGAAATTTTATTACTATAATAAAATTCTAAGAACATTTTTTCCTAAATTGAACGCAAATTTTGTTTGTTTTGGACTATGTAATTTTTTTAATACTGCTTCTAGTGAAAAGATTTTAACAGAAAAAAGTTTTTTCTTTATACTTTACAACTTGTTTTCTGAACTATTTTCTCAAGGAAAAATCGTTGTCAATTAATAGGCCAAAAACATTTTTCTCTCATTCAAAATCACTGTGAATAAAATACTACTAATTAATGAAAAAGCGCTGGATATATTATTTAAATAAAAAGGGAAAAAATGAAGAATGAGAGAAAAAAAAAATTTGACACTTCTTTCGCGGGAAAAGACTACCTTGGCATAAAAACTCTCACGAAATAGAGAGAAAAGCCGGGGCAAGCGAGCGATTTATTTATCTCAATAATTAAAGAAAATTACACACTGTGAAAAGAAACTCTAAAGCACAAAAGGGATACTACAAATGCGGCATAAGAAATCGCGAAGACGCCCGCAAAATTATGCTTAAAAAACGGACGTGGTGAGAATCATCAGCGCAACGCGACACTAGAGAACTCGCTTATCTTTGACAGCAAAAGGGAGAAAAATGTGGACGGCACCAAACAATTTATTTTAAAACTGTTCTTTTTCTGACTCAAATCATTCCTTGCAAGAGAACTATACAGCCTCTAATTTCTTTAGTTTTTTACCCTTACTTAGCATCACAAGAAAACTTATTCGGGCTTACTAACTAGCAAACTGTGCTTATAAAAAAAAAAAAATCAAATAACAAATATATTAGACAAAACCAAAGAATATTGTAAAGTACAGGCTCAACAATTATGTGTAAACCTTTAAGCTTCGATATTTAACAAATTATTTTTACGTTTGGTACGTAATTAAAATCAGAATTTTTTTATTACCCTAATTACATCTAAATATTTAAACTCACCATATGTTGTTAAATACTTAAAAATTTCCACTACAATAAGAAGTTTTAAACGAACTACATAACCAATATATTTTAATAACTTTTCTAAAATTAGAGAAATACCATCCTGTATCAATATTGTTCCTGTAACATCTAAAATCAGAATTATTTATTATGCATTCATTTTGGATCGATGAAAGTTTCTTTCTTTTTAATAATAGTTATTACCATTTTTCACTAAATATTTTATTATTATCAATATAGATAGCAACATTTTTTGCCTATTATAATTTTTTTCAAGGAGTATGTGAAATATTTTTATTGAACCTGGAAGTTCTATTTTCGTGGTAAATTTCTGATCCTTAGCAGCAATCTATAATTAAAAGAAGTTGTTAGATCATCGTGTAATAATATAATATCAATTCAATTATTTTAATCTGGTTTGATTCGTACTTGACTCAAAATCAATAAAGTATTTTGTGTAATCTGCTTGGCAACGCTACATTCTAATTGATAGGTATTTGATAAAATATTAATTAGTGTTTGTTCCACATCAAGCTTTATAAGGCGTGAAATGAGGATTTTACGGTCTAAAAGAATTTGTTTGGATTATTTAATAAAATTTTAATTTCAATAATTGTATTTGTGATCCATTTTAATTTCTCCAGGCCAATATCTCATGAACAAAGTAAGATGAAAGAAATTATTTTCTACAAAAGATGTAAATTTTTAAAGGGGTTAAATAATGGTGACCATAAAGATGCTCTTAACAACAATTTTTATGGTCAAATTGAAGTCAACTTCATTTTTTTAGTAGAAACTCGTATTCTTTTATAACTGATTCGTATTTCTTATAAAAAAATGTGTAAGGTATTTTTGGAAAATATTTTACATTAAATTGCATTCTTTTCTTTCTAATGGATGCAATTCTAAAGTTAGGCATTTGACTTGAAACCACAGTTTGTCACTATAAAATCTAATACTGCAGTTAGGCAGAAATCTCAATAACTACATAACCTATCACCACCGATAGGGCGCTAACCTAACAACCATATTACCATGTAAAATCCATAAAACTGTTGCCGTTAGCATTAGTGCTACCCGATTTGTACATTTATTTATATACCACAATAAATAGTCATTATTATTCAATAAATAATCCACCCTGGATCGATCAAATTGACTATCAGAATTTTTGGTAAGTAAACGCTTAGGTCATGTCAATATTTTTGAGCTTTTGCTATAAAAATAATTAAAATTGACAAAGATAAAGAAATTTCCATGAACTAGAAATAATAATCACTTTTCAGGACCAATGAAGTGCAAATCCGACCAGCAAACTTCGAATGATACTTATCGGGTAACACTAATGTTGACAGTTACAAGGTTGTACCGTATAGGTGATAATGTGGTTTTTAGGTTGGTTGCTTAATGGTGGAGTTAGTTTACATAGTTATTAGAATTCCTGCCTAACTGAAGCATTAGATTTTAGAGTTATTGGAATGACTAACAGACAGTGGTTTTGAGTTGGATATCTAACTACGGTATTGCATTTATTGATTCAAGGATGCAATTAGAAAAAAAATGTTTATTATGAAACTTAAGTATTTTTTTTTACAAGAAATATGAATCAGTTATAAAAAATATGAGTTTTTATTCGAAAAAATTTGAGGACCTGAATTTCACTTTAAAAATTGCTGTGAAAGTCAAGCTTATGGTCACCATTGTTTGACTCCTTCCAAAACTCACAACTTTTGACTAAAAATTATTCTGTCTTCTTACTTTGTTGACGAGATATTAGCCTGGGGAAATAAAAGTGGATTAATCTGTATATAAAAATACTTGTTTAATTTACTTTCAGAAAACACAGTTTTTTCAATCGACAATAAATTTAATTTTTTTGCTTTTGAAGAAACACACTCCCGTAAAATATCAAGAAGACTGCAGATGACAATATTATCCTTGCAATTCTGAAACAAAATAAATATTTATCATTTATTTCATTACACTGATAAAACCATAAACTTTTTACATCATTTTATTACAGAAGTAAATTGATCATTAATTTTATGTAGGAATCTTTTAAAGTTAATAATATTGTTGTGAATCTCATTGATTTAAAAACAATAACAATTACGTTATTATTTTAACTAACAAAAATCAGAAAATTTCACGAGAAGTTTGTTTTAGTTAGAATTAATTTGATGTATTTTAACGGAGTTAAGATTACATAAATACTTCTTTCCGAGAACAAAACCACTTATCTTAACCCATTTTAGAATCATAAGATTACAGAAGACATTCACTAACAAGGTAAGGTTCTCAACCCGAACCTATCGATTTCTTTGGTTCTGGAATATGTTAAAGTACATCAAAAAATAGGTGATACGTGTTTTTTCTTATCGGCTAACTTCCACTTTTAAGGGGTTAAAATGACCCCAAGGCAAGGGATGGAAACCGTTTCTTGTAAATATCTCTTAAACTAATGGGGATATTTTAACGTTTTCAACGCTTAAAAGGTTGTTATTTAATGTAGAAATTTACCCCATAATTTTCATCCCATAATTCTGCAACTCCTAATTTTTATGGAGGTAAATTTAATATTTATAACGTATTTTTCAATTTAAAACTTTTCAAATTTTATGAAAATAATTGCAAATAATTTTCTTTTTACAAAAATAAAAAACCAAATTGACGTGTCTGGGACTTTTTTAAATCACCCCTTTAGAGGGGTTACCAACCCCTAAAACGAAATTTCTAATTCCTCCTAGCCTATTAGGAATATTTCAATGATTTCAACGGCAAAAAACTTGTTATTAGACATAGAAATTTCGTGCATCATCTTTATCTCATAATGTAGCATTTGTAACATTCTAGTAAAATTAATAATATTGTATTCAATTTTAATATATGTCATTAATAATCTTTTGTGTTACTTTTATAATTAAGTTTGCTCTTACCATAATTTTTATAATTATGGTTAAATAACGATCGTTATAAAAATAGTAATAAAATTATTATTATTTTTATTATCATTATTGCTGCTGATATTATTGTTACTACTTTTTGAACAAAATAATAAGTAGTTGAACAAACATCAGGTAAGTATAGAATATTATTAGAGTATAATTTGCATACAATAAGAATAGAATGTTGTATTATATTCATAGTCACCAGTTAGGTTTACTGCATAAAACTTGAATCATTCTACTTATTAAACTTACTGAACATCTAAGTTTTCATTGCTACAAAGACAACAATAGTAGTAACAACTAAAATTATTAAGTCTTTTAATTTTCTTAAATAAGTATATTTTAGATATACAACATTAATATGGTAGTCCAATGCTTCCCGGGTAACCAACGCATTATGAACGAGGCCTGTGCATATTATAGACCACTTCATGTGCAAGTAAACACGTAACATACACCAAAACTGTCATCAATTTCGATATACAACATTAATAAATAAAAGTTATAAAGTAATTCTTACAAATAACCAAACTAGTTATATACACTTATCATGTAAGTATTTTTATAACTTATTTATTTTATATTATTTTCTTTGATTATATAACTCACATTATTCCTTATGTTGCAATATTAATATACACATATATGTGTACATATAGTATTAATGGAAATATTAAAAAGATATAAAAGATTAAATATTAACTTTTTTTTTCTTGTACTAAAATTAAGTAAGGGTTTCACATTTCATATAGTTTAACATACAGGGTGACAAATGGGAAGTTGCCTAAAGTAATTACTTAAAATTTTGAAATGAGTGCAGGAAAAAAATAATAAAAATACATATCAAATCAGTGAAGTGGTCATTTTTATTTGAAATAGGTTTCACTTTAATCGAACATTTTCAACAGACATATTAAGTTTTTAAAAAAATGAAAAAAACTGGCTAGGGGATAACTATTAATGGCAAATATTTTCTGAGTGATCCCCATCTGAACTTGCACAATAATCAAGCCGTTTTCGGAAAATATGAAAAACTTGTTCAATTTTGAATGATGCAGATTTCAGGTAGCCCCATAAAAAAAAATCACACGGGTTTAAGTCTGGTGAATAAAGAAGCCATTCTATACCTGCGTGTGCAAACTTGGGATATCCTAAACCGATGACGCGTTCACCATAAACTTCGTAAATAGCTTTAAATACCTCTTGACTTATATGCGGCGTAGCACCATCATGCATAAAATAATAGTTCCTGACTAATCCACTTTTCTTAGCAAAAGGAAAAAATTTTGTAAGAATGTAACTTAATGAAATTTTTTATTGTTAATCTTAGTGTCTCTCGATTCAGTTTTAAAGCTGCTGCAGCTTTTCTTATTGAATCCATTGGATTATTCTTGAAATGTTCTTCGACCTCGGTAACCTTATCTTCTGTTGTAACTGTGTATTAAGGACCAGGAAGATCATGACAATGATCGTCAAGAGTATAATAATTGATGAAGTTATCAATTACTCTGGGAAAGAAGTAAAAAAAAAATTTAAAAACTTTATTAACCCTTTCGCTACGGGCGGTGACTATGGTCACCCAACGCCTGACGCTCGGTACGTAGGGGCGGTGACTATAGTCACCCAACGCCTAACGCTTGGTACGTACGGGCAGTAACTATAGGCACCCAACATCTGATACTCGCTGCATACGGGTGGTCACTATAGTTACTCGTGCGTTTGCAATTCTTATATGTAATTCTTAGAGTAATTCTTATATGTTATTTCCATGGTAACCCATCGCAATTGTTTGGCATTTGTTTTACGTGCACACTTGTGGCGCAGCGGCCCGTTCTGCGGGAGTACCACGCCGTAGAATTCGTCGGTAGCAAAAAGGTTAAAAAATGCGGTCATACGATAAAGTCAAATATAATTTTTTTCATTCTCACCTTCTAAGAGTATTTTGACTGGCTACTATTTTACTTCCAAACTTAGTACGAAAACCTCTATACGCTTCAGTATAGTTTTTACCTCTAGAATAAAATCACTCGATGAGATACACTTCGTTCGTAAGGTCACACAACTTAAAGTACACGTATTGCTCTTTACGGTGTCTCAATAGAAACTGACAACATTCTAGAATGTACTTACGTGGGCCCAGCCTTATACGATACAGTAGAGGGGAAAAGAGAAGCATATACTTTAGGCAACTTCTCATTTGTCACACTGTATATTAAAGTCACATGAAACATAAAACTATATTAATATAAAAATGTATTAATATTTTTTGCATAAAAAAACTGTAACCAATGCGAAATTTTCTTTTCTATTCGGAGTACAAATTATTTTGGTCTGTTTTAAGAAGTTTAAAGAATCAAAAGATTAATCAAAGCATCGTTCATCGCTATTGACTACTTTTTTTACCTTTCAGGCAATTTTCGAATTCCATTTAGAAAAAATGTCTCGTCTTTTAAGGTGACCCAAGTTAGGAGCCAATTTTCGATTTCTGCGAACCGATGACCTGCCAGATCGTACTGCATCCCTAAAAAAAACCAGTAATCAGAAGAAGCAATGTCCGGAGAATACGACGGGTGCAGCAAAATATCCCACTTTAGCGTTTCCAAATATTTTCTCACGACTTTTACGACATGAGGCCGAGCGTTGTCATGCAGAAAAATAACTTTGTCATGTCTTTCCTTGTATTCCGGCCGTTTTTCTCATAACGCACAGCTCAAACGAATCAAATGCAACCTATACCAATCAGCCGTTATGCTATTGCCAGGTTGTAACAGCTCATAGTACACAACACACTTTTGGTTCTACCAGATACACAACATAATCTTCAAACCACGGCTTTGGTGTTAATGTTGAGGACAATGGCAACGATTGACCGGGCATAGCGTAGTATTTTTTCTTCTTAGGGTTATCATAGAATATCCATTTTTCATCCCCAATAACGATTCTGTGTCAAAAACGCTTTCTTTGTTGCCTTCGAATCAGCTGCTTGCAAAAGAAAATTCGCCTGTCAGTGTCTATCGGTTTCAGTTCATAAGGTACCCAACTGCCTTGCTTTTGAGACATTCCCATGGATTTTAATAGTACAGAAACTGCTTGTTAAGTCACTTCCAGTGATTCTGCAAGCTCCTCTTGCATTTGACTCGGATATTCATCAAGTAAAGCCTCCAACTTTTTGTCTTCGAATGTTATGGCTGTCCAGAGCGAGGCTTGTCTTCTTCGCTAAAATCTTCATTTCATGTCCAAAATTAAACATCTTTAACACAGTTAAAAACAAGATTTTTTTCCTAAAACTCAAAGTGATATACGAGGTCTGGCTATTAAATAACGAGACTGCGCGCCTAGAGGGCGCCGTAGAGGGGTGGGAAAAAAAACGAGTAGTGCGTTGGGTATCTAGATATCTTGTCTATGCACGTACCAAAACACTTTCTCGTCACTATTATTGTATTCGTGCAGTAGCGGTTTGTAACGAACGTGTTTTTTTCTCGTGCCGAAAACCATGTGTGACGAAAAACAGGAGCAACGTATCAATCTCAAATTTCTTGTTAAATTGAAAAAAACTCCGACTGAGTGCTGTAAATTGTTGCAAGAGGCCTATGGGGACAATTCTCTATCTCGTGCGCGTGTTTTTGAGTGGTGTAAGCGCTTCAGTGAGGGCCGAGTGAGCACTGAAGATGATCAACACCCAGGTCGCCCTGTCACTGTTTCAACTCCGGAAACAGTGACCAAAATCAACCAAATTGTGCGTGCAGATCGTCGAATGAGCATCCGGATGATTGCCGAGGCTGTAAACGCCGATAAAAAAACGGTTAGACAAATTTTACACATGGGATTACACATGACAAAAGTCTGTGCGAAGTTGGTGCCAAAAAACCTGACTCCTGACCAAAAGCTCTTGCGTCAACAGGTCTGCTCAGATTTCCTTGAAAGGTTAAAAAAAGATTTCGAACTGATGAAAAACATTATTACTTGTGACGAAACGTGGATTTTTCAATACGATGTTAAAACAAAGCGGCAATAGATGCATTAGAAGACGCCTGAATCGCCCAGAATCAAAAAAGCAAGGATGTCCAAATCAAAATTCAAGGCAATGTTGATCGTTTTTTTCGACATTAACGGTATCGTGATGACTGAATGGGTTCCAGAGGGTCAGACTGTTAACCAGACTTACTATTTGTCAGTTTTGGCAACACTGCGAGAACGAGTTCGTAAGAAACGGCCCGAGTTGTGGAAGAACAACTCGTGGACTTTGCACCAAGACAACGCACCTGCCCATAACGCGCTATCTGTGAAGCAGTATTTGGCCAGTCAGCGCACTCCAGTGCTCGAACACGCGCCGTACTCGCCAGATTTGGCACCGTGCGACTTCTTTTTGTTTCCGAAGATAAAATCTGCTTTGAAAGGGACCCGATTTGAGTCGATGAAAGCGGTAAAGCAAAAAACGACAGAGCTCCTAAAGGTCCTCACCAAAGAAGACTTCCAGCACTGCTTCGATCAATGGAAAAAACGTATGGAAAGGTGTGTGGCGAGGGAAGGCGAGTATATTGAAGGGGAGCATTCGAATGTAGAATAATTTTTCTAATAAAACCCTTTTTTGTAACCAGTCTCGTTATTTAATAGCCAGACCTCGTAAACTGAATATTATTGACAGATGTCTAGCCTTTCTAGATTTACCGACTTCAGCTGTTACTATTAAATATTCATAATAACAAGAGCTATCTTTTAAAAACAGACCGAACTAATTTATACTGCCAATAATTATGTTAAATGCAAAACAAATTTGTACAACAATTATACCAGGATTCAAAGAATTCAATTAGATTTTCAATGTATATTGAATTAAATCTAATTAACAATTAAATTCAAATATAATTTATGAATTAAATTGAGCCTCTATTGAAAATTAATAGACTTCTACTCTAGTGTACCATGCTCTAGCAGACTGCTTTAAACCATAAACAGCTCTCTTTAATTTTAAAACTTTATTATTACAATTTGTCATATCTGAGCATTCTGGTATTTCCACACTATCTCATGAAGAAAACCATTTAGAAATGCAGTGGGTACATCTAGGTGATTAGACTTTAGCCCTAGTTCTACACTTAACGCCAACAGTAATCTTAAGGTAAAATATTTCAAAACTGGGGAGAAAGTCTTATTATAGTCTATGCCTTTTTTCTGAGTAAAGCCCTTTGCAACAAGCCTCGCTCTAAAGCGCACTTCACCTTCACTGTTAAACTTTTTTTAAAGCATTCACTTATTTTTAACAACTGTACCGTCTTGAGGCCTATCCACTAGCTCCCAAGTGTCATTCTCTTGGAAGGATTTTAGTTCCTCTTTCATTGCACACTGCCACTGTTCTTTTTCATGTCTACTTATTGCATCACTAAAGGAAATTCCATCATCTGACATGTCTACGCACATGTCAGCACTATAAAAGTCTGGCTTGCGCCTAACACGTTTTTCTGGTAAACGCACTTCACACTGCTGATGAACAAGATTCCTATCTCCTGGTGACAAAGACAAGGTATCAGCATAACTGACATCTGTGTCACTTGATGAATTATCAGGAACATATGTCTTATCATTCTGATTTTCTTCATTCGAAATGCTGGTAGGAACCACATCAGCTGTTCGGTTAGGTTGATTTTTCTCTTCAATTACAATAGATGTTGAACTGTCATCTATTTTCTCCATGACAACAACATCCCTGGCTACAATGACATCATGAGAAGTAGGATCAAACAAGCGATATCCCTTGACATTTTCTGAATATCCTACTAAGTACATTTTATGTGCCTTTTTATTTCATTTTCTTCGTTTTTCTTTTGGTATATGTGCCATTACAGGACTGCCGAAAATCCTTAGGTGACTCAAATTTGGCTTTCAGCCTGTCCATATTTCATAGGGAGTATTATTTTGATCTAAGCCTGCTGCTGATGAACGGCTTTTAATGTACACAGCAGTATTGACAGCTTCTGCTGAAAGAAATTTTTCAAACTGGGCATCATAAAGGAGACAACGAGCCTTTTCCATTATGGATCTATTATATCTCTCACATAGTCCATTTTGTTCTGGTGTATAGCAGTTTGTTTTCTGGTGAACTATACCACATTCTCTTAAATAGTTTGTCATTTCCGTTGAACAAAATTCCCCTCCATTGTCAGATCTTAAAATCTTTATTGTTCTTGATTGTTGATTCTCAACAAGTTGTTTATACTGTTTAAAATACTTTAATGACTCACTTTTATATTTAAGGAAATATAAGGTGCACATTCTGCTAAAGTCGTCCACAAACAACAAATAATATCTAGCTTTTCCAAGTGATATATTTTCCATAGGCCCACACAAGTCCGTGTGAACCAGTTCCAGGACCTCCTGACTTCTGGTAGTGCTGTGAGGAAATGGCAGCCTTGTTTGTTTGCCTTCACAACAAACTATGCAACTGGCCTTACTAGTTTCACATTTTTTAAAACTAACACCTTCAACTGCTTCATTTTTTAACTTATTCAAATCATTGGCATTTATATGGCCTAGCCGCCTATGCCAAGTCGTGCCTGAGATTTTCACTGCTGCTGCTAACAGTTGTTCAGCCTTCACAACATTTAATTTGTACACACCATTTTTTAAAAATGCCTCACCCATGCATTCATTGCGTGAGTTATTCATTAAACATCCACGCTCATTAAACATCACTTTGTTTCCGCTCGCAATAATTCTACCCACTGATAGTAAGTTAGTGGTGAGGTTAGGTACACATAAGACATTGTATACATTTATAGTAAACTCCTTATTACCGACACACGTCGTGATCTGCAGATCTCCTGAGCATAATACTTCCACGACTGTTTGATTTAAAACTATAATCTCCTTAGTCTTTGGTTGATAACAAACATTTGACAATAAGTTTTCATTCGAAAAAATATGTATGCTTGCGCCGGAATATAAGTGCCAGTCAGACTGACTGAATTCTTTTGTAAGAAAAACTGCACTTAATGCATTTGTCTTCGTTTTCTCTGCATCCGGACATTGATTTTCAAAATGTCCAATCTGTTTGCATTTGTAGCAACGAATTGTTTTGTTCCGCGACACATTACTTCTGCTGACATTGACAGACGAAGATGGCGTTTCGTTCACTAAGTTTCCGCCGGCGCCATGTTGCTTTTACGATCTATGGCTGCCAACATTACGCTTGTGGAAATTTTTTGCGGCAAATGCACCTTCCGACTTAACCTCAAAATCTGCACGCATGTCCAATAACTTTGTTTTAATGGAGTCCGCACTTATGTTTATACCCGAATGTTCTATTGCCATTATCATAGGTCCAAATTTTTCAGGTAATCCAGCTAACATAAGCGATCCAATCCACTGATCATTTATCTCAAAACCGGTACCAATCAGTTTCTGTGCTGTTTCGATGAGCTGGCTGACATAGCTGGTCATATATTCGCAGTTTTCTAAGCGTATGCTTATAAGATTTCTAAGCAAACTAATTTTCCGTGAATATCCTGAATCGTCGAACATGTTCTTCAACGTCTTTCATAAATCATAAGTTGTAGTTGCCTTTTAGGTGTGCACGTATAGGGAACTATCGATGGTTAATATTAGTTTTGCTTTTGCCTTCAAATCGTCTGCTATATGAGCCGGAGTAGCCCCTGACGTTAAAGGTGCTTTGATGGCGTCCGCCATTCCTTCTAGCACGAGAATGTTCTCCGCCGCGAAACACCAGTCATCGGAATTTTCTCGACCTTTTAATTTCGGGACGTTGGCTAAGTAATTTGTAGATATCTTCTTAACGAGCACACCAAATTTAACTACACATTTACTACTAATGTAAAAATTTTAGCGGGACTGGGCCCATAACCTGTTAAAACAAAGGAGTCTAGGAATCAACTAAACTTTTATTTAAGACATACCATTCATTTATACATTACACAAGTACACGGTAGGTTGCACTTGTGACTCTTAAATGTATTATTTTGTTATCTGTGTTCACATTTATAACATCTTTCTCTCTCTCTCACTCTCTCTCACACTCTTTCTCTGTTTCTCTTACTCTCTCTCACTCTCTCTCTCTCACTCTCTTTCTCTCTCTCTAACTCTCTTTCTCTCTCTCACTCTCTCTCACCCTCTCTCACCCTCTCTCACTCTCTCTTACTCTCTCTCACTCTCTCTCACTCTCTCTCACTCTCTCTCACTCTCTTTTACTCGCTCACTCTCTCACACTCTCACTCTCTCACTCTCTCAGTCTCTCACTCTCTCACTCTCTCTCATACTCTCTCTCTCTCTTACTCTATCTCTCACTCTCACTCTCTCTCTCTCTCTCTTTCTCTCTCTTTCTCTCTCCCACTCTCTCTTTAACTCTCTTTCTCTCTCTCTCACTCTCTCTCACCCTCTCTCACCCTCTCTCACTCTCTCTTACTCTCTCTCACTCTCTCTCACTCTCTCTCACTCTCTCTCACTCTCTTTTACTCGCTCACTCTCTCACACTCTCACTCTCTCACTCTCTCAGTCTCTCACTCTCTCACTCTCTCTCATACTCTCTCTCTCTCTTACTCTATCTCTCACTCTCACTCTCTCTCTCTCTCTCTTTCTCTCTCTTTCTCTCTATCTTTCTCTTATTCTTTCTCTCTCTATTTCTCTCTATGTTTCTGTCTTTCAGTTGTTGTGGCTCACTTCTCGTCGTTTTCTTTCTTTTATTTATTGAGTGTACAACTTTGCTTTCGCCGTTTTTTTCCGAAAGTCGAGGCTTGATTGTAAAAAACTGGTTATACATTTATGATTCAAAGTCTTGTCCATCGCTGGCTACTACTTTCTCCCATCTTTCGGGCAGCATACGAATCCTGCGGTGAAAAAATTGGTCATCTTTTAAATCGATCCACGAATCGATCCAATTTTTTACTTCTTCATAAGACCGGAAGTGCTGGTCAGCCAGGCCGTGTGCCATTGATCGAAATAAGTGATAGTCCGAGGAAGCAGCGTCTGGAGAATACGGCGGGTGGGGTAGGACTTCCCATTTGAAAGTTTCCAAGTATGTCTTAACCACTTTCGCAACATAGGGTCGAGCGTTGTCATGCTGTAAAATCACTTTATCATATTTCTCGTTGTATTGCGGCCGTTTGTCTTTCAATGCTCGGCTCAAACGCATTAATTGCGTTTAATAAAGATCGCCTGTGATTGTTTCAGTCGGTTTTAACAACTCATAATACACTACGCCGAGCTGGTCCCACCAAATTCTAAGCATGACCTTGGAACCGTGAATATTCGGTTTGGCCGTCGACGTGGAAGCATGGCCGGAATATCCCCATGATTTTTTGCGCTTGGAATCATCGTAGTAAATCCATTTTTCGTCCCCAGTCACAATGCGATGCAGAAATCCCTTCCGTCTTTGCCTTGCAAGCAGCTGTTCACAAACACCCAAACGCTGTTCAAAATCTCTCGGCTTCAACTCGTACGGCACCCAATTTCCTTGTTACTGAATCATTCCCATGACTCTCAGGCGTTTTAAAATGGCTTGTTGCGTCACTGCCAATGATCCTGCCAATTCTTGTTGCGTTTGACACGAGTATTGATCAAGTAATGCCTCCAATTCTGCATCTTCGAAAACCTTCTTTCTTCCACCGCCAAGCTGGTCTTCGACATTAAAATCTAATAGCGGCCTCATCATAGGTATTTGAGAGCATTCGATGAGCCTCAGTTGCAGATTTCTTCATATTAAAGCAGAAAATAAAAACCTTACGCAAATGACGAGAATTTGGCTCGTAAGCTGACATGTTTAATCGAGAATAACTTTATGATGCAGACACAAATCGACTAATATTTCGATAGCGTTATGTTTACAAATACCTAAGCTTATTGTTTGACATTGATGATCTATTTATTTCAACTACCACTTACCGCTACAGCCATCTATTGCAAAACGGCGGAAGCAAAGTTGTACACCCAATATTTGAAAAGTTGAATAATTTGCTTGTTGTAGTTGCTTCGTAGTCGCTTCCTCCTTATGGTGTAGATGATTTCTTAGTAGTGTTTTCCTCGAGTGCTGGCTAAAGTCTGCCCGTGTAAATGATGCGTAGTAAAGTTTTCTTTAAGTGCTGCCTGAGGTCTGCACTTGGTGACAATTCTGCGCTGTATTTAAACACGTGGGTAAAGCTATTTTGCAATTTTGAAAATTCGGGGGAGGACAAGTTTTTCGGGCCCTTTCTTCCAGACGAGCTTCTTGGTCCGTAGGGGGGAGAGCAAGAATTAGAGTGAGAGAGAGAGACGATCTATTATTGCGGAATTCTTACATAGGTTTATTATTTGCTATTTACAATAGAATTATGTTATTTTAAATTGTATCATCGTGTGCCTTTTGGAATTTATGGCATATTACAAAAAAGAACGAAGTTTTTTGTCAGATTCTAAGTGATTTATTTACATAATGATTTCAGATAAAGAATCATCATTTACAACGATTTCTACTATGGGCATGAGTGATTTATTATTACAAAAAAAAAGTCATTGTAGAATTATAGTTTAAATAATCATTTTTTAGAAATTATAATTTTAATTAATGGACTGTCGAAGAAGTACTTATTTGTTTTTTCTTATTTTCGAAGAGTTATTCAATAGATATACGATACGCTAATACTATTGTAAATTAATATTGGAATTACAAATAATAATATGGAAATAATTGTTCTGTAGAAAGTTAATCAAATAATTAATTTTAATTATAAAACGCAACGATTTTTATAAAAATGCATGTCGCAGACAGTATTAAAGATATATAATAATAATAAATATTAGGTGTAGTAAAAAGAAATCCATTATTTTTGCATTAAATTGAAGGTCTTATTTAGCATAGATAGAATGATACGATTTAGGTCAAATGTGCACCGTTTTGTTTGATAACTTGTTGCCATTTTGGAGGTATTTTCATAATGCCTCTCTCGTAGAAACCCTTGTCCCTATTGTCAAAAAACTGGGACAGTCGATTTTCACAATCTTCGCTCAAGGCGAATTTTTCACCTGCAAAATCATTCGTCATAGACAGGAACAGGTGGTAATCGCTTAGTGCCAGGTCCGGACTATAAGGTGGATGCATAAGAACTACCCTACCAAGCTCCCGGAGCTTCTGGCGAGTCACTATCGATGTATGCGGCCTGGCGTTGTCCTGATGGAACACAATTTCTCTCCTATTGGCCAAAGCTGGCCGCTTCTGGGCAATTGCTTCTTTCAGACGGTCCAATTGTTGGCAGTACAGGTCTGAATTAAGAGTTTGGCCGTAGGGGAGCAGCTCATAGTAGATGATTCCCTGCCTGTCCCACCAAACACACAGCAAAACCTTCCTGACTGTCAATCCTGGCTTGGCCACCGTTTGCGCCGGCTCACCGCGATTTGACCACGACCGTTATCGCTTGACGTTGTCGTAAGTGACCCACTTTTCATCACCAGTAACCATCCGCTTCAGAAATAGATCGATATTGTTGCGATTCAGCAGCGATTCGCAGATGGAAATTCGGTCCATGAGGTTTCTTTGCGATAACTCGTGTGGTACCCATACATCGAACTTCTTTTTGTATCCAGCCTTATTTAAGTGGTTCCAAACGGTTTTTAGTGCAATGTTTAGCTCCTGTGCTTACGTGACGGTCAGACTCGACGATTTCCATTATTTTATCGACATTTTCGACAATTGGCCTTCCAGAGCGTGGTGCATCTTTGACATCAAAATTACCGGAATGGAATCGACGAAACTAAAATTGCGCGTGATTGGCTGTTACAGTATCAGGACCATAAACACTATTCACATTTTCAGCTGCCTAGCTTGCGTTTTCGCCTTTATCGAAAAAAAACTGTAAAATATGGCGTATTTTCTCTTTGTTGGTGTCCATCTTTGACCCATGCTAAAAAAATACTAAGTCAAGTAATCACAAAACTGTATCAGAAGCTTTTTTAGTACAAAATCTTATCTTTCTAACGCCATCTAAAGTAACGCGATCGCACTTTTACAACGGGAGATACAGACTACTAAAGCCACCTATTGGCAAAATAATAGATTACTTTTTACTACACCTACAATAATATTAACTATAAAATAGTGAAATAATACTAAATAGGATAGTTGTATTGTCGCTGTATAAATTAAAATTTAACTAGAGAAATGTTTTTAAAATAGATGCATGTAATAGCTGAACATCGGCCTGTTAATTCAAACTAAGTATTTATTTTAAAAATTTTGTGTACCTAAAAGAAAATTATTATGAGGGTTTTGCAAGAGGAATTCGTGACATTCTAGGTTATTGCGCAATGTCCTAAATTACGCTATTTAAGAAAAAAATTACTCAGCAAAAATTGGTATGTCAAATGTCAATGAAATTCGTATTGACTGACTTAGAAAGGAGAACATTATTTTCTGCTGTAGTATGCATGATTTTGATTACTTTTGTGTGATTGTTTGTAAAAAGTTGCATCGTAGTCAAATTGAGTTTAACGAGAGCGGCTATTGAACTCTCGGTTTGAGTTTAGGTTAGTTTTCACAACGGTCTATGTCAGTGGAGAGTGCGTCGCGTAGGTTGTGGAGGGGGCTTTATCGTGGTAGAAAAGGTAGAGAAGAAACTTGTTGGCTGACACGAGAAAAAAAAAAGGAGGTCGTGTACCGACGTTACAGCAAACACATAATTGTATATTTTTTTAGTGTACGTCTTTTCGTTCACAGATACTTTAATAATAAAAAGAATTAAAATAAAAATATTAAACTTAAATTCTAGTGCTTGTGTTTACTTAACCAGATTAAACTTTAACATTTTGTTTATTATTATAGGTTCATCTCGATTACAAAAAGATAAAATGATTTATTCGTAACTTTAGTTATAGTAAAGGCTTATAAATGAACCTTTACAACAAAAATAAAGAAATGCAGCGCAAATTATTACGTGGTTCTTTATCTTTTTATTTCGAGAGAAAAATAGAAAAATTTGTTATACTTGTTTTTATTGTTTAATATTTCAATTGTAACACGATCAGGCCATTTAAAAGAAATTTTGTTATTGCAAAGAATTATTGCAGATATTTTTTTATAAAATTTCTTTTATTTCTGTTTATTTTAAAAAAAGGCGGCTGCGTGATTTTGAAATTAAGTATAATTCAATTAAGTTTAAAGATAGCAGTTGTTTTTTTATGAGTATTGCAGCGTATTTTTTTATGAGGGACGTTGTTTTTGTTCTTTGTATGTGGACACAAGTGGACGTGGAGAGAAGAAATAAATAAATACTGATATTTGTAAATAAAAATAAAAATCTTTAATGTAAATGACAGGATGATACATACATACTCATATAGCTTTGTATAGACGTAAACTATTTGCATACAAATTACTCAATGATTCGCTAGGTTATATTCGAAAAATTCATATATTAGGTGCGCCGAATATTCGTATCAGTATGGCGACCTAATTCTTTTTGACTGTATAAAAGAGCTTCCCTATATCGGAAATAGAATCCGACTATGCGCTTCGCGCCTCTAAAATAGCCTATAGGAAAACTACTCCAATCAACCCAACTTGGGATTGATAAAAAAGGAGTTTACAAAAAATAGTTTATAAAAAACAGCTCCAATCAACTTAATTTGGGATTGATAAAAGAAAATGTCCCCTAAAATGCTTGCGCACTATTCGCAACCCTAGATATATTGGGTGTACAACTTTGCTTCCGCCGTTTTGCAATAGATGGCTGTAGCGGTAAGTGGTAGTTGAAATAAATAGATCATAGATGTCATACAATAAGCTTAGATATTTGTAAATATAACGCCTTCGAAATATTAGTCGATTTGTGTCTGCATCATAAAGTTATTCTCGATTAAACATGTCAGCTCACGAGCCAAATTCTCGTCATTTGCGGGAGGTTTTAATTTTTTGCTTTAATATGAAGAAATCTGCGACTGAGGCTCATCAAATGCTCTCAAATACCTATGGTGAGGCCGCTATTAGTAAGAGAACGGGCCGAGAGTGGTTTCAACGCTTTAAGAACGGCGATTTTAACGTCGAAGACCAGCATGGCGGTGGAAGACAGAAGGTTTTCGAAGATGCAGAATTGGAGGCATTACTTGATTAAGACTCGTGTCAAACGCAACAAGAATTGGCAGGATCATTAGGAGTGACGCAACAAGCCATTTCAAAACGCCTGAGAGTCATGGGAATGATTCAGGAACAAGGAAATTGGGTGCCGTACGAGTTGAAGCCGAGAGATGTTGAACGGCGTTTGTGTGTTTGTGAACAGCTGCTTGCAAGGCAAAGACGGAACGAATTTCTGCATCACATTGTGACTGGGAACGAAAAATGGGTTTACTACGATAATTCCAAGCGCAGAAAATCATGGGAATATCCAGGCCATGCTTCCACGTCGACGGCCAAACCGAATATTCACGGTTCCAAGGCCATGCTCAGTATTTGGTGGGACCAGCTCGGCGTAGTGTATTATGAGTTGTTAAAACCGACTAAAACAATCACAGGCGATTGTTATCGAACGCAATTAATGCGTTTGAGCCGAGCATTAAAAGACAAACGGCCGCAATATAACGAGAGACGTGATAAAGTGATTTTACAGCATGACAATGCTCGACCCCATGTTGCGAAAGTTGTCAAGACATACTTGGAAACTTTGAAATGGGAAGTCCTACCCCACCCGCTGTATTCTCCAGACGCTGCTCCCTAGGGCTATCACTTGTTTCGATCAATGGCACACGGCCTGGCTGACCAGCACTTCCGGTCTTACGAAGAAGTAAAAAATTAAATCGATTAGTGGATCTATTCAAAAGATGATCAGTTGTTTCAACGCGGGATTTGTATGCTGCCCGAAAGATGGGAGAAAGTAGTGGCCAGCGATGGAGAATACTTTGAATCATAAATGTATAACCAGTTTTTTACAATAAAGCCTCGAATTTCGGAAAAAAAACGGCGGAAGCAAAGCTGTACACCCAACAGCTTGCAGGGTGCAACTCCAATCAACCTGTAATAAGATTGAAAAAAGAATTTGCACGACTTGCAAAGTAAAATAGATTGCGGGAAACGAACTCCGATCAACCCGTAAAAAGATTAAACAAAGAGCTATTTCCCTTTAGACTTACCCTGGCCTGCTCCTTGGGAGCCCTCGGCGAAGGACTAAGTGCCTGCTCTAGCTTCGACTTCGCCTTATATAGGCCGAGCGAGGACTTCCCACCTTTAATTGTAAATTAGGCAGCTCGTGCGCGTTGAAATATTTAGCTATTGTTTACATATTAACTAGCGCAGGGCATACTCTGTCCTTTATTATTTTACATATTTTTCTATTTAATTGAACGATGAAGTATATAAGAAATTATAAAATATATATTATGTTTGACAAATTTAATTCATACAAAATTTTTATATTCATTTTTGCTTTTAAGTTATGTTGTAAAAGACAGAAAAAATATGATTACAAAATTTATAAATTCCTGGTTGGCTAGCGCAAGTTATAAAATCAATGTGCGCAAATAGATAAATCGTGTATTTTTCGAAAATCTTGAATAATTATTTTTTTACTATTTTCTGAATATTCTTTTAAATCTTTTAATTAATATAAACCGCAATTGCATTAATGTATTTATTTTTGTTACTATTTCTTTTGAAATAATTGTTTATTTTATAATAATATATATTTCAAAAATTACATGTTGTCCTTGTAAGAAAGTCGGTAACTGAAAGTTTGGCCAGCGTATTGATTCTTAAAGATTTATCGATCATTGAATTTCTGACTTAAACTTAGATATTTTTATGGCTTATTCTATTCACAAAAATTTTGTAGATCCGAAATATATATACATTTCTATGATTACATTATAAGCACAATTTATTAATTTACATTTATATAAAGTTGAGCACGTGTTTCTATCTACCCGATTATTGCACGGCCCTGCCTTAACTACGAATAGTCCATGAGGTGATGTTGCCCCTGACTTTGGCGCAAAATGACTATCGATTCAAAAATCGATATACGAGTACCATGAAACGTACCGTTGCAGTATACATGCACAATTTTTGTTTTATAATAATCTACTTGTGGTTGTCAGCAATTATTAATAAGGAGAAAAAAAAAATTGTTTTTATCTAGTACGAGGTCTGGCTATTGAATAACGAGACTGGTTACGAAAAAGGGTTTTATTATAATAATTATTTTACATTTAAATGCTCCCCTTCAATATACTCCCCTTCCCTCGCCACACACCTTTCCATACGTTTTTTCCATTGATCGAAGCAGTGCTGGAAGTCTTCTTTGGTAAGGGCCTTTAGGAGCTCTGCCGTTTTTTGCTTTACCGTTTCCATCGACTCAAATCGGGTCCCTTTCAAAGCAGATTTCATCTTCGGAAACAACAAGAAGTCGCACGGTGCCAAATCTGGCGAGTACGGCGCGTGTTCGAGCACTGGAGTGCGCTTACTGGCCAAATACTGCTTCGCAGATAGCGCGTTATGGGCAGGTGCGTTGTCCTGGTGTAAAATCCACGAGTTGTTCTTCCACAACTCGGGCCGTTTCTTACGAACTCGTTCTCCCAGTGTTGCCAAAACTAACAAATAGTAAGTCTGGTTAATAGTCTGACCCTCCGGAACCCATTCAGTCATCACGATACCGTTAATGTCGAAAAAAACGATCAACATTGCCTTAAATTTTAATTTGGACATCCTTGATTTTTTGATTCTAGGCGATTCAGGCGTCTTCCAATGCATCGATTGCCGCTTTGTTTCAACATCGTATTAAAAAATCCACGTTTCGTCGTAAGTAATAATGTTATTCATCAGTCTGGAATCTTTTTTTAACCTTTCAAGGAAATCTGAGCAGACCTGTTGACGCAAAAGCTTTTGGTCAGGAGTCAGGTTTTTTGGCACCAACTTCGCACAGACTTTTGTCATGTGTAATTTCTCGTGTAAAATTTGTCTAACCGTTTCTTTATCGGCGTTTACAGCCTCGGCAATCATCCGGATGCTCATTCGACGATCTGCACGCACAATTTGGTTGATTTTGGTCACTGTTTCTGAAGTTGAAACAGTGACAGGGCGACCTGGGCGTTGGTCATCTTCAGTGCTCACTCGGCCCTCACTGAAGCGCTTACACCACTGAAAAACACGCGCACGAGATAGAGAATTGTCCCCATAGGCCTCTTGTAACAATTTACAGCACTCAGTCGGAGTTTTTTTCAATTTAACGAGAAATTGGAGATTGATACGCTGCTCCTGTTTTTCGTCACACATGGTTTTCGGCACGAGAAAAAAACACATTCGTTTCAAACCGCTACTGCACAAATACAATAATAGTGACGAGAACGTGTTTTGGTACGTGCATAGACAAGATATCTAGATACCCAACGCACTACTCGTTTTTTTCCCCACCCCTCTACGGCGCCCTCTAGGCGTGCAGTCTCGTTATTTAATAGCCAGACCTCGTATTTTGTAGAAGAATACATTGTATAACTTTTAAAGACTTATTTTAAAATTTAATTTATTAATAAAATTAATTTAACACATATGTATATCAATTAAAAGAGTGATACTATTTTTACATCGAATTTTTACATTTATTTTTCTTGTTTTGAATTTTTATAAAATGTATTATTATTTTAATTATATTTTATTTAAAATTTATTTTTCGAACTATTTTACGTATTGTGTAAAATATGCTTTGTGTAGTATTTTTGGAAATCGTAACTTCTGATATCTTTTTTAAACATTGTACTTTATATTCTATTTAAATATTATTCGGCATATCCGTTAGTTTTAAAACAGTTATACAATTTACCAGGCTGTTCAATAAGTTTTGCGGTTCGATAAGAGAGATTGTTGCTACTAGCCTAAATTTTTTTTTGTTATGTTGGTACACTCTTTATATGAACGTATGGGAAGTTTCATTTCAATCTGTCAATTTATTCTTTGTTTACAAGCCATTTAGTATTGACGCGTCACAGTATTTTTTTACAATGCAAAAATCAAGTATCGTGCAGTGATTGAATTTTTATTTTTGGAAGGTTTCAAAGCAAAGGAGATTTATTAACGCATGTTGAAAGTGTATAAGGACTCTTCGCCTTCAATTAGTACAGTAGAAAGATGAGTTGCTAAATTTAAAAGTGGTCGTACAAGCCTTAAAGACGATCCACGTCAAGAACGTTCAAAAACAGTAACATTACCAGAAATCGTAGAAAAAATACAGGATATCGTATTGGAAAATCGTCGAGTGACTGAAAGAGATTAAGTAGAAACCTTAGGCATTTCATTGGGCAGTGTAAGCAATATTTTGACTTAAGTATTGGGTTTCAGAAAGCTGTGTGCACAATGGGTGCCGCATTCGCTAACAATGGAACAAAAACACATTCGAATGCGACTTTCTCAGCAACGTTTAGAACGTTTTCGAAAGGATAAAGTGGATTTTGTGCGTCGATTCATCACTATGGATGAGACTTGGGTCAATCACTATGATCATAAATCAAAACAAGAGGCTAAAGAGTGGTTTGAACCTGGTTCTTTGGCTCCGAAACGAGTCCGTGTCCAGAAATCGGCCAAGAAGGTGTTAGCATCAGTTTTTAGGGATGTGAAAGGAATTTTGATTGTGGATTACTTGCAAACTGGTAGAACAATAAATTCTGAATATTATTGTCATCTTTTAGACCAGTTAAAGAAAAAAATTCGTGAAAAAAGACCCGGTTTGCAGAAGAAAAAAATCCTTTTCCATCAGGACAGTGCACCGTGTCACAAAAGCATTTTGATAATGGCTAAAATCCATGAATTAAAGTTCGAATCGTTGGAGCATCCATCGTATTCACTAGATTTTGCCCCTAGCAACTTTCATCTGTATCCAGACCTAAAATAATTCATGCGTGGAAAGCGTTTTTCATCAAATGATGAGGTCATTACAGATGTGGAAACGTATTTTGCAGCCCTTCTAGATTCTCACTTCAGGGATGGAATTCATGAATTGGAATCTCGTTGGAACGAGTGTATTGATGTTCAGGGAGACTATACTGAATAATAAAGTGTATTTTAAACCATAAAATTGTGTTTATCTTATCGAACCGCAAAACTTATTGATCAGCCTAGTATTTACCGAGATTTTTCTAGTAACCTATTTATTATTTTATTATGCTACCTGTACAAAGCATCGGTAAGCGGAGATTACTGTTATAATTTGCGATAATTATTGCAATAAAATAATTTAGGAAATATTTTTTATTCTTTGCATAACGTTACAGTATATTACGAAGGGAAAGTTTTTGAGTTAGAAAAGATTCATTTTAAATGGGAAAACTTCGTGTAGAAAAAAGAGTATTCATGGGACATTTTTATTGTTTTCGGCTCCGAGTTGACGTGCACGTGTTCGGCCTGGCTTTCTTTTACCAGAGTAAAGCGCATGTACTATTTTTTTACGTTCCGGGAAAACTCGTAAAACTCTTGACCCACGCTTAGGCTAGATTTCACAAGAGTCTGGGTCAGTGGAGAGTAAGTCGAGTAGGTTAAGGAGGGAGGCTTTTTTGTGGTGCAGTGCTTGGGTATAGATCTATTGCAGCGATCGATTTGATCGATGCACATCTTTCTCATTGACGAGCAGCAGGAAATGCAGGTAGAAAACTTATCGGCTGACACAGGAAAAAAGACGGAGGACGTGTAACGACGTTACATTGTTTTTGTTACAAATATGTTTATCTTCCTGTTGACTATTATATGAGCCTTTTTTAAAATTTTTTATCCAATGTTACGTGTGGGGGAACACGCACGTCGTAAGATTCTTATATTTATTTTATTGCGGGACGCACGAACCCGTCCCGTACGGGCCCGCTCGCACATTGCAAACAGAGAAGAGTACCCGTTATCACTAATCACGGGGATCGGGAGAGTTGACGCATCTGCCCCATTATAATTAAGTTATTATTAATTCATCGATAAATGTAATTGAAATCTTACCTGGAACTGGTGTCCTGGACCTTTGAATTCTGCCTCGGATCGCTAAGGGGAAAGAAGGAATCGACGGTCAGAATCAAATCACTAGCACTATTAATTTTCTTTAAAATCGTTTTATTTGTCTTTTACACTTACACGAATACAGCTTAGTCTAACACAACTCGCGTTCTTTATGGCAAACCGACCACACAACACGGCGCACCGAGAACCGAGAAAGGAGAAGAAAATAAAATACTATTAATTAAGAAGTCTGAAAGCTGTCTCTCGCGAAATGAAAAACGAAAGAAAAACTTTAACTCATTTTTACTCGCGAAACACACGAAAATTAAAAATACGCGAAAATACGGAAAAGTCTCTCTCACTCCTCGACCACTAAAAGAAAATCAGAAAAAATTCTCGCGGCCCCTTCTTCCCCATTATTTAAAGACTTGGTCATGGAGGCATTGCAGGGATTTTTTGCTTATTAGGCATCAGCTCACGTCTCTGTAGACTTCCGAGCCTTCTCCGCGCCTCTCAACTAAAATGCATCTCTAGATCATTTATTTGTCTAAGTGTGTGTCGAGAAGAGTTGGGTCACTCAACTCTATACGCGTGTTGAAAGAATGTAAGAATAAGTTTAATCTCCATGTCTCCTGGTTTCTTCCACCGGAGTTAATTTTGCAGTGTGGCTGCAACCTTTACATCTTTTTGTATACAAACACATTGTCGTATGAGGCGTTTCATTGAGTAGCGCGCTCAGCGTCTTCATACATTAAACATTTATATGTTGCCAGTATAATATAAATTATAATTTATATTATAATTTATTAATCTATTATGAGTAATTTAATTGATTCTAATTTTAATTTTATGATATATTTTTTTATAACCATTACTTTAATTAATTGTTTAAAATTAATTGTTTTAATTTTTACGTCAATTTAATTATTTTAAATTTTACGTCACGTGACAACCAAATACTTCATCGTTTTAATTTTATCAAATAAAATTAAATAACTCGATTATATTTCGTACATATCAATAGATTAAAATATTATATGATAAAATATTTATTCATGTTTTCTTTTAAAATCTACATTCTTAAATTTTAAATAAGGTTAGCTTACCTTTATATACAATATAGTAAAAGTTCCTATGTATTTAGTTTCGTAAAACAATAACGTTTTAAATTAATAAGCTACAAAAAAACTTTTATTTTTTAGAAACTTAACAATCAAATATTTTAATAAAACCTTGTTTTCCCTCTTATAATTTTTGTATGAACTTGATTAATTATTATCAATTAATTTTTAGTGCTCAATAAAAAAAAATATTGTATAGATATGTAATATTGAAGTACCGCAATATCCCTTTTAGGGGTAGTTTACCCTTTATAAAAAGCTTCTTTCATTACCGAAAGTGATGGTCAACTTTATGTTTTAATGTTTACACTGCAACGATTTTTCCTCAGACACAACAAGCTTTGGAATTGTCATATCAAAAAGAGTGTTATTTTGTTATAAAAGAAGTATAGGGTATGATACCCTGAAGGGTAAAGTTAAGGTTTAAATATTGGATCTTAAAATAAATGATATTGAACATTTTACTTCATAAAGAGATTTGAAGTACTTCTTGAAAAATTAAAAAAAAAAACGATACTTAGGGTTGACCCTTTAAGCCATGGTGGTAGCAATCGTTACCACCTTTTTCATAGCAGATTTTAATTGATAAAATTTGTATTTTTGAGACAATATGAGAGAATTTATACTTTTCTAGTAGCTAAGATGCTTCTTTACAATAATTAGATAAAAAAACTCAATATTGTTTAATTCATAATTGTTATAAGCAAATAAAAAAAAAAAAAACGCAATTTTTTCGGAAAAGATCATTTCTGGCTGTTTATTATTGGATTTGAATAAAATTTAGTATATAAGTGTTTCCGAGGTCGCTGATTACGAATCTGTTATCATTTCTCAAAAATTCAAATGTTTAGAGTTTTCGAGTAAAATATATTTTTTCGCGAATTTTCATGCGCTACGAGAGTAGTCCTAAAAGTACCCGACCTGACTTATGAATACAGGTAGCTTTAAAAAAATAATTACTGCGATTGACAATACCACCTTTCAACAACTTAATGTGGAAAATTCATAACGGTACGTTTATTATTATTTTATTTCCAGACATCCAAAGTGAACGCTCTCAGTGAATTTGTAAATTTGGAAAAAATCGGGCATCGTTATGTGATACAATACTTTCATTTGGAAGGTCTAAGTCCAACCAATATCAAAGCCGAGTTGAATTCTACTCTGCGGAAGTCTGCTCTTTCATTTACAACGGTCAAATATTGGGTAGCTGAGTTTAAGCGAGGTCGTACGAGCTGCCAAGATGAACACCGCAGTGGTCGAAAATGTGAAGAAAATCCACAAAATGGTATTGGATGACCGTCGACTAAAAGTGCGCGAGATAGCAGACATGGCAGGCATTTCAAAAAGTGCTGTGCATTGCATTTTGACCGAAAATTTGGACATGAGAAAGCTGTGCGCAAGATGGGTGCCGCGTTTGCTCACAATGGAGCACAAACAGCAACGTGAGGATGTTTCCATCGAGTGTTTGACAATGTTTCGCAGCAATAAAGCCGAGTTTTTGCGTCGATTCATAACCATTGACGAAACATGGGTCTATCATTTTACACCTGAGACCAAGGAACAGTCAAAGCAGTAGACAAAAAAGGGAGAACCCGCTCCAAAGAAAGCAAAGACAGTTCAGAAAGCTGGCAAGGTCATGGCATTCGTTTTCTGGGATGCGCGTGGAATAATATTTATTGATTATCTCGAAAAAGGAAAAACAATCAACGGCGCATATTATGCAGCCTTATTGCAGCGTTTGAGTGATGAAATCAAGAAAAAACGACCGCATCTGACGAAAAAAAAAGTATTGTTTCATCACGACAACGCACCAGTCCACACGTGCGTCATTAGGATGGCTAAAATCAATGAGTTGAAGTTCAAATTGCTTCCTCACGCACCCTTCTCGCCAGATCTGGCTCCCTCGGATTGTTTTCTTTTTCCGAATTTGAAAAAATGGCTCGGCGGCAAAAGATTTGCCAACAATGAAGAGGTAGAGTCTGCGGTTAATAGGTATTTTGAGGAGCTTGACGGTTTCTACTATAAAGCGGGTATCAAAGCTATTGAACATCGTTGGAAAAAGTGTATCAAACTGAAAGGAGAATATGTTAAGAAATAAAAAACATTTTCGCAATTTTTTTACTGTTTTCTTTGTCGGGTCGGGTACTTTTGGGACTGCCCTCGTATCTTGGATTCGCGATATTGCACGTGAAAGTTAAAAAATTCTGACTTAATTTTTGTGATCAGTGACCCCAAAAACCTTTTTATACCAATTTTGAGCTTAAAATATCCAAAAGAAAAATGTATGGCTCGAAGGGTTAAATATACGGGTGCATTACCCCTTTTCAAATGTTGTTTTTTGAAAAATCCTGACTTACTTTAACTTTACTTTTTAATTTTGATAGTAACGCCATTATCTACACCACGATATGTCAATAGAATAATGAAATAAAGCTATATCGATTTTAGGAGTAGTTTACCTCCGTTAAGAAATTTTATAAAAAAATCCCGGGTTATATCAATTTTATTATTTAATTCTATTCATAATGCAATAACTTTTTTTTTTATATTCGACAAATTCAAGAATTTTTATAGTGAAAAAACTGTAAATAAATATAGTTTTCCATTTTTAACAAAAAGGAGTTGCTACTTTTATAAGTAAAAATATTGTACAAATATGTGTAGTTGAATAACAAGTAATATCCATGTGGTTTTATTGAAAAATTCCAAGTAGTTTTTGAGAAATGAAAAAAAATGTGTTTTTGAAGGTGAACTTAGGGGTGGCTTTCACCTCTTAAATAGGTGTATGGGCCGATCTAAAGCAGTGCGTTTTAAATATTTTTTGATGTTCTATAACATATCAAAATTTCAAGAAAATCGATAAGGTACACCTAAAATACCTTCCTTGTTAGAGCAGCATCTCTGTAAACGTTTTGGTGCTCCTGATGTGCTTTAGCCACCGTTTTCTTCGAATAAAATAGGAAAACCAACACTTCCCGCAAATGACGACTATTTGGCACAAAATAAGACATCTTCACACAACCGAAAGCATATGACGCTAAAACAAAATTACTAATGTGTCAAAGCGATTTGCTTACTATATGTCTAAGCTTGCTTCATGACGTTTTGAATGTCGAAATCGACAAGGACTTATTGCTGAAGCAATCTATAGACAAACAGCCGAAACCTAGTTGTAATTTATATTGTTTATAGATTTATACAATGTAGCAGTGTTCTAAATCTATTACTTTTTACTATACTATTTTGTGTATGCATGCAATATATTCTCATATCAGAATACTGAAAAAAATTTGATTGTTTAATATATGAAGCATAATAAACCACTGTCAATAATATTTTTTGTAAAATCCGGCGTGTGATTATTACTAATTATCACGTTATTGTATTCTCATGCATTTAATAAAGATTCAACCAAATAGCCCACATGCATTAAAATATATCTGATAAATCAAATTGATCAACTTTTTACTGCAAGCAATAAATTTTCATATAAGATTACATAATGATTCTTTAGCTGAGTGAAAAAAATGAAAAATTACACTGACTTCTATTCAAGTGGTACAAACGCTACTTGAGAGTCGAGCACAGCCACGCGAGTCTTGGGCTTACCGCGCTAGATTCATGCAAAATACAAATTTACAGTTGCCATTTTTTTGTAAGATTAGGCAAATTATTATTATTATGACATTATGTTATCTTCATGTACAATAATGATTTAATTTTATAGTGCACATGCATTAAAATGGATCTAATAAATCAAATTAATTAATTTTTTTATCAAGAATCCAAAATTAAAATGGAAAATTGTGTACGTGGGCTCATCTAGTCATACTTTAATCGCCACAATTAGCAGCCTACTTGCATTGTGATGACTATTTAGATCATATATGAGCAGTAGCTTAGCAAAGGCCTACTTCCATTTTCCTTCGTTACTAAAAATATTCTATAAAGGAGTCAGCCGAGTCGTTTGTAGCCGATTTAATTGCTAAGTTTTTGTGAAATACACCTGTGATTTATTTTGCTTTTTGATTGATTTTGAGCTAAGATAATTAACCTCTTTGGCAGTATACGAGGGTGGTCTGAGAAGTTTCCGACCTAACACAGATACAAGACATTTTTTCTTAATTTTTTTTTTTAATTCTCAACATAGTCTCCTTGCAATTCTACACACTTCTCCCAGCGATGCTCCTATCTCTTTAACCCATCCAAATAGTGCTCGGCGTTTTTCTCTGTAAAATGACTGTTCGCGAAGGTGATTACCTCCTCATTTGACGAAAATCTCTGTCCTCCGAGTACAATTTTCAGATATGGGGACAAAAAGAAGTCGCTTGGGGCTAGGTATGGTGAGTAAGGCGGATGGTCAAGCAGCTGGAACTGTAATTCGTGGATTTTTGCCATGGCAATCGCTAAGGTGTGAGACGGCGCGTTGTCTTAGTGAAACAGGATTTTCTTTTTCTGCAAATGTGGACGTTTTTCCGCAAGTTCTGCCTTCAGCTTGTCAAGCAATGATGCGTAGTATGCTCCTGTAATAGTTTTTCTTTTTTAAGATAATCGATCAAAATAACTCCATGACTATCCCAAAAAATAGTCGCCATCACTTTCCCAGCCGAAAAAACAGTTTCTGCTTTTTTTAGAGCCGGTTCCCCCTTTGCAATCCACTGTTTTGACTGTATTTTTGTTTATGGCGTATAATGGTGCATCCAAGTTTCATCTACAGTAATTAATCGGCGCTAAAACTCGGATTCATTGCACCTAAATTGCGCCAATAGAGCGTTGGAAATGTTCATTCAAACACGTTTTTGGTCTAACGTGAGCAAACGCGGCACCCAACGTGCGGACAGCTTTCTCATGCCTAAATCTTGATTTAATATGTAGCAAACACGTTCTTTGGACATGTTAATATCCTCTGCTATCTCTCTTACTTTAATTCGGCAGTCGTCTAGCACCATTTGATGAACTTTGGCGATGTTATCGTCAGTGGTTGCAGTTTTTAGGCGTACCGAACGTTCATCGTCTTCCAAGCTCTCACGGCCACGTTTGAATTGAGCTGCCCGAAATTTCACTGTGGTAAATGATGGTGCAGAGTCCCCATACACAGAGTTTAACTCATTTTTAATTAGCGTAGGCGTATTGCCTTTCAAAAACAAAAATTTAATGACAGCTCGATACTCAATTTTGTCCATTTTCACAACACACTCACATCGACTCACTCAAACGACTGTCAACTAACAACTGCGCAACCAAAATGGCTGAAACTTTGGTGAGCAACTGTCAACAGATGAACAACGAAATTCGCTAGCTTTTATTGACGAGTGCTGCTATCTTCAGGTTGAGGTCGGAAACTTTTTAGACCACCCTCGTACATTAAAAAATTGGTAAGTATGAAATATTAAGTCTATTAGATATATGCATGTTGTCAATAAATTACATTTGTTAGAATTTATATAACATTGAATTGAAGTAAAAAATCCATCAATTTGATTTATTAAATGTATTTTAATGCATGTACAATGCTATTCAATTAAATTATTACTTTGCATGAGGATACAATAACATAATAATAATAATCATCACTCGTTCAATCTTAAAAAAATATGACAACTGTTTATTCTATTTTGCATGTAAAAGAACAAAATATTGATCTGTATTCTGATATGAGAATATATTGCATGTATTCGCAAAATAGTATAGTAGAAAGTAATATATTTAAAACACTGGTACATTGTATAAACTTATAAACAATATAAATTACATATTATATTATTTACTTTAATATATAGCATCTTCATGAGACTCAACAATTTGTTCATCTATTAGTATCTTATTAAATTTCATCGTATCAAATTATAACGTATTCGACAAATATTTATTCTTTATTTATAATGTATTATTTATTAGCATAAAAACTTGAATTATTAAATGTTATTAGATAACTTTATATTCCGCTTTGTTTGACAATTTTTTCATCGCCAACTCATCATGTAAAATATTAATTGCTGTTCCGGTCGACACGCCTACGGCCTCTGCTACTTCGCGCACTTTCGTTCGTCGATCAGCGAGAATCATGTTGTAGACTTTTTGAATGATTTCCTCGGTAACCACGTCTGCCGGGCGTCCTGGTCGCTCCTCATCAAAAACGGATGTTCGCCCACGTTTAAATTAGTTGAACCAATATCTAACTGTGGTCATAGATGGCGAGGTATCCCCATAAACAGCATCCAACTTTGCTTTTATCTCCTCGCATTTTTTTCATCCAAAAACAAAAAGCGAATTACCGAACGATACTGCTCTTTTTCCATCTTAGCGAAAATCACGAAACACGTCTTACTCGAATGGCTGCCAAATCCAAACTAACCTATTAATCAGTCTGAAATTTGTTTTACCGTCGTTTGATTGATAGCAGCACGCGATGATAATACCAACTTCCCTCAGGAACGCCCTCTGTCGTCAAACACGGGTACTTATTGAACCGCCCTCGTAAGTCTTCGCGTTTCTATCTTTCTAGTTACTGCAAGCCAGCAAGACTTATTTAAATTTAAAGTGAATATTTTATTAAAATTTAAAGGAACTCAAATTATAATTAGAAAGTGCAAGTTATTTCTTTTTAAATAAATTTAGCAACAGCGGTAAAAACTCTTCATATATGGTAATTTATAAATATATAAAATTACTTATCAATTAATATTTATTAAATTACATATAATTAGAAAACTATTGTATATTTAAATATTACCTGACACTATAACATTTTAAAAGAATATATTTTTTTAATTCAGTTATTTCGAACGCTGATAAATTATAAATTTTTAGTAGAACATAAATTATTAATAAGATTAATTTTTGTTATAGAATATTAAATATTCTATTATTATATTACTAACGAATTTGAATTTATTAATATTTCTCTATAAATAGATATCTTTTAAATTTGCCGCCAATCTTTACTTTATAAGCTCACCTCTTGCCATTCTACCATTATAACCTTTGATTTGTTACATGGCACATTGAACTGATGAAAAAGCACGTTTTTTTACTTAATTTAAGACAGTTACCTATATAATACCTATATACTATTTGCTATATATCATCTCTTCTTCTTAAAATAGTTGAAATTAGGCCGAAAAAATCCCAAAATACGGAGATCATACTCTAACTTATCTTACCATAACAGTTTAATGCGATCGCGGGACAAGTTTTACTTTTCATTTAGCTGACTATTGATAAGATTCTGAAATGCAGTGGTAGATCCGTATTTCATTCATTATCGTATGTATTAACTCATGCAAAAATTCCTGTTTAATTATTTAAAAAGTTTCAAATTGTTTTTTGAATTCTCTAAAAATTGTTGTTTTTATTTCACAATAACAAATTTGGCACCTATTTAGAAAAAAATTTGTTAATACCTAACATAAATTTTCGTGCAAAACATTGAATATACTGCTTCCTAGATGTTTTTATGATTATTCTCTGTACGACCTCACTCAAGCTAAGCAAACAAAAGATAAACGATAGATTTTGGCAAATCAGATTGTTTATAATTTTTTTTGAACCACTGCCCAGCCTAAACAGTATTTTTTTCATAATAACTCATGCTTTAAAAATAACAAAAACAGCGCCACTAAAATCACTGTAACACTATGACTAAACATCACAATATTATAAATTTAGCAAATGTCACTCGAAAATTGGCACTTTTTTAAAATTATATGGATCTATTTTTGAGTCATCTGTGTAGTAGTCCCGGGACTTCTTAATATAAATATTTATCCATTCAAATCAGTACATGCTTAAAGAAATATAATCTTAAAGCACTGTATATTAGTCATATTTATAAGAAATATTTGAAATTTTTAACATATATAGCTTGAGTTCATTCTATTCTACTTAAATAGCTGCGTAACTATCTACATGGAATGTATCTAATTAATTTATCTTAATGACGGTGAAATCTCAATAGATTCCTACATAAATATTTATATTGATATTTACGTAGACATTATCAATAGATACTTGTTTATATATTATTTTTTGTGATTTATTAATAAAGCCGTATCCAGTTAGCTTGATAATTTCAATCAATTGCTTAAATGATACTTATAATAATAAAATTGAATATGTCTTTAGATATCACGCTGTAATATAAAATTATTCTTTAAAATATACATAGAAAAATATCTTGTGTTTTAAAGAATGTATATGGGTTTAAAAAAAATTATGTGTATACAGTCTGTCAAGTAAGAGCGTGGTCGTGTTAATTTATAAAAAAACTTATTTGATGAAACTTTCATATTTATATATACATTGTACACATTACAAACAATGATGGAATTCGGTCAATAATGTGTCCAGTCACCACCAGCGTCGATAATTGCCTGGCATCTCCGAGGCATGCTTTCTACTAATTTGACGGCGTATTCTAGTGGCAAGGATCTCCAGATCCGACGAATTTCGTAAGACAACTGCTTCAAAGTGTATGTGCGTCTTCCACGAAGCTTCCGTTTAATATATGCCCACACATTTTCAATAGGGTTTGCATCGGGCGACTGCGACGGCCAATCCAATGTAACGATGCCAGATTGAGTCTTCCACTGAGTACAGAGCTTGCTGCGGTGTTTAGGATCGTTGTCCTCCTGCAGAATCCAATCTTTATTTTTTGTGATGAACCATCGTTTCGCAGATGGCAGTAAAGCCTTTTTGTAGATTTTTATCATTTTCTCGGCATTTAGGTTGTCAGTAAAGAGGTGCAAAGTGCCGAATCCCTGCTTTGAGAAGCAGCCCCAAAGATGCACCTCTATTCCATGTTTTACGGTCCGCTGAACAAGCCTATTGGTGAAAGTTGACCAGGCTTGCGTGAGGACAGAACGTGCCCATATAGAACATTCATCAGCAAAAATGACATTTTCAAAATCTCTATCAATATTCTCATGCGCCCAAGCGAGTCGCTTTATCGCATGTTTTTCAGTCAACAGAGGCATCTTCATTGTGTTGCGCCATTTCAGATGATGAGTAGGAAGATGGGTTCGGAAAGTTTCGTAGGATATATCTAAACCTTTTGCCATTAATTTTGCTTGTCCTTGCCGCAGTGTTAAAGCAGGATTCCGCGAAAACAGATTCACTATTCTTTTTTCATCTTTTTTGTTCACTTTTCCTATCGAGCCACGTTCTGGTAAATTATCGACATTTTTAGCCACTTTATATCGCTGTATTTACTTCTGTACAAATGCCTTCGACTTTCTCATATATTTAGCAGCCGCTGATTGCGACATTTTGGAACCTTTCGGGTGGATGCAAAGGAACACAGCCTCGTAGCGCGACGCGTACTTAGCACTCATGGCGTTTAACGTGATTCTCTTTTAAAAGATCAACGACAACTGAATCTTTGTTAACAATGCATCAAGGACAAAGCTTTTTTCTATCGGCTTGCGAAAGAATTAGAGCGAAATCTTTTATTACCTGTCGGTGAAATCGACCACGCTCTTACTTGACAGACTGTATATAAATGCATATCTATATTATTACCTTCAAGATAGCTATTAGATTTTCAAGAGCCGTAGAATGTTTTCTGATTATTTCATCCATTAATTCTTTTCTGGCTGCATGATCTGCAATCCAATAGGAAAATATAAAATTTTTTTAAAATATTTTTTATCTATTTGAAATATAAAAATCTCTATTAATGCTTCTAATTGAGATTGTTATCTCAGCTTACTTATTTTCAAATGTATCATATTTTCGCTAATTCAAATAATTAGTCAGGACATTTTACGAATGAAAACATTTAACAAAATCTATTTTTTTTTTTTCTATTAAAAAATTTTATTGAATTTCTATTTGACAAGATAATATTTTTTTTACAGATACGATAACCGATAATTTCAGAAACCTATAAATTGGAAATTTAGCGATAATTGATCGATTTATTATATTATATCTAACAAAATTAGGAAAGCAAAAGATTTTTGTTCTTGATGATTAATAAATTTGTAACGAGGTGAAATGAAGTGATTTTCTAGATTTTTTTTCGACATGATAATAAACGGTTATTGAATAAGTATAAACTCCATTGGTATATACTTACCATTAGTACTAATTAGTACTAACTATTAGTATATACTGTAACGCCACTGGGGATCAGAGTGGCATACAAATGTTGGGGAAGCGGGCTGGTTGCTTACTAGCAAGGAGTAAAAGTTGAAAATCACGAACTTAGAACAAAACAGAATGAACACCGTTTATTCAAACTTAATAATTAATCATAATATTAGCTACAATAATTTATCTCGCGTTTTTACGCGAGCCCAGGGCGCCAGCTACACTCGTGTAGCGCGGTTTTATGCGCGTAAATTTACGTTCGCTCGGCTAGCTCACGGTTAGAGCTGTCGCGGGCATACAAGACACGAAAAGACAAAAATGGCGCGTAGTACGCGTCGCGGTCGCACACACACAGCCGAGGAAGAAACAGGGATGATTCGGGGACGGGATGCCACCTGGTAACTGCCACTGCACCTGGGTGCACTTACCAGATATTCTACAACACTCTCTATTACAAAAGAACGATCCACCTGCTCGTACACGCTCGTCTTTATTTTACCAAACGCGAATGCAGAGTCGAACGATGAAGGCAAACGATCGCGGCTATGGCACCTGCCGGAGTGAACGAGAATCTCTCCGAGCTACCGTTCGCGAGCGCGGATTTTTAGATAAGCGTTCTGCGCCGGCGCAACGTATGTGTAAAATACGTTACGCGACGCAGCCGCCACGCGCTTAGCGCTGTCGGCAGTTGACACCACCGCGCGCCAGCAGCGCGCGTTTAGGTTATCCGCTCGCGAGTGCTCGTGTTGTTATATTTTCCCTGGAGTGGCGAGAATCTACATCCGATGTGCAGGGAGTCCAGGTAAGTCGACGCGTTTCATGGCTGAGAGGCGTCGACTAATTTTTCCTCTTCTCTCTCCTTTCCATGTGCGACATTGCGGCGAATCAGAACGGCAGGCGGCTAAGAAGGCAATGCGGCGGTGTCATGGACAGCGATGGCCTGCTAGCAGTGGCAGCGAGGCAACGCTCCTAGACACTTCCAGGTACGTCATTACTTGCACGTAGGAGCTGTGCTGATGTATTTTCCTTGCTCCCTAACCTTTCCTTGTCCAATTTCCTATGGTGTTGTGTAGCAGTCTGTACTTCCCTTCAACAGTGCAGCTGCTGCTATTACTTTCTTCTTATTTTAATTACTGTCTAGAAGGTTACAGGTAAGAGACAACGACAAGGACAGGAAAGAGCTTGGAGAAGGACTCTTGCTGCAGTGTGTACGAGCACTGCCATCGACTAGCCATGGGCTCCTGAGACTGGCTCCTCGCTGGAGCCTCACTTGAGCTCCGAGCCCCTGTACCCGGATGAGGTGCAATGTGTGTACAGCCCTGCGTGGCTGTTATTTAGGGCCCAGCGTGGCAGTCCTGCGACACTGCCAAGATTGTCAAGGGGGTATCGCAGGCTACGAGGAGGCTTACAAGCTATGCTTTGGCCTCCTCATGTAACTGGTGCAAAAACACCACGTCACAATACTTTTATTTATTTTTAGAATTTCTTTATTAAAAAATATTAAAAAATGGCGGAGTTTTAGCTCTTTTCTAGGAGCACCTTTTTTTCAGCATTAGTTGCGGTGGATATGATATCTTGAGAATAGCTTATCTGAAATCAGAAATTTAAAAAGATTTCTTTAGTATATTGCAGTAGGCTAGGGACTGAACAAAGGATTTTTAAAAATTTCTATAAAAAAAAAATTACAACAATTTTATCAGAAAATTTACTTTTCGATGTGCTGAAGTTTTGGTTTTTTTGTTATATAAATTTTTTTTCTTACAAAATGAAAATCCTTTGTTCAAGTCTTAGATATTGATATAATAAACAAGTAGTATAAATTTGGTGTGGATTAAATTGATAGTTTTTTAGTAATCGTGTCCACCGCAAAGGTATTGTTGAAAAAAAACGATTCCAAGATAATCGCGTTTAAAGATTTAACCCCTTAACTTGTATGCTCGAGTTAATTCAAGCGTGCTTAACAGGCTTAACTGTGCACACTCGAGATAATTCGAGCAGTGTTGTTGTATTGCGTTGTAAAAATATTTTTTTTGGCCTGTTTTTTCAAAAAAACTGTGCGTTAAGGGGTTGAGTATGTTACTTTTATACAGGGTACAGCAGCATAACTTACTTTTTTCATAACTTAATAAAACATATTATATGAATCAGAAAATTATGTGTTTTTCATAATGTAGGCACATACCTAAAGTTTTGTTTTACATAGTTTTGAAGATCAAATCAGGTAGGCGACGTCCCCCATTCTTCATACACTGAGTAAACCGATTTTTGGCGTTCGTTACGGCTTTTGCCAACATAGCAGGCGTTATGTTGTCAATTTCTTCCTGGATGTTCGTCTTCGAATCTTGTAAGGCCCTTGGACAGTTCACATAAACACGGGATTTCAAAAAATCACAAGGGGCAAAATCAAGAGAGCGGGCCGGCCACTCCAAATCGTCCCTAATTAAGAGGAGGTGCTCTGGGAAGTGTTTCCTCAAAAAAGCTATCGATGCTCTTAAAGTGTGTGCCAATGCACCGTCTTGTTGGAATCAAATATCCCCTAAATCGAAAATTCCAAGGGCAGACGCATGTTGGCGCGCAGACCGCCGTGGTGATCGCAACATTGAAGCTCTCACTGCCTCAATATTCTCAGGTGATCTAATGGGCCAAGGAACTCCAGTTCTTCGTCTTGTTGTACTTGCAGTTTCTCTAAACGTAGTGACCCACGTAATAATTGATTTCCGGTCCGGGACAACAGGGGCCAACGGGGCTAAATTGAAGCGATACCGAAAGGTGCGCTGATTTGCAATAATAGAACATCTGCTCGAAAAATAGGCTTCAACGGCAAAAGCACACTCCTCACTGTTCAAACGCATGATGGCGACTGAACTATGTCGGGTGAAAACCTTATAGTCCCGCCCCTCGAACAAAACCACTAGCACTCCACTACCACATCAACCGATTAAATGGCGCGCATTTAAAAAAACAAAGTTATGCTGCTGCACCCTGTATTTAAAATTAATTTATTGATTTACCTGTAACTCCGAAACTAATGCTCCGATCTTTATGAAATTTAGCGACAATATTCTTCAGATATTGCACTTTAAGAATATGTAATAAAAAATGTTCTATTTTTTCGTCCATCACAAGTGTATATAAGCCCTCAATTACAACAAATATCAAATTGGATATGTCATCATGTTCGTTTTAAAGTCTGATGAAATTCTTATTAGTTACCAGGCTGTTCAATAAGGTTTGCGGTTCGATAAGAGAGGGTGTTGCTACCAGCCTAAATTTTTTTTTGTTATGTTGGTACACTCTTCATATGAACACATGTGAAGTTTCATTTCAATCTGTCAATTCATTCTTCGTTTATAAGCCATTTAGTATCGACGTGTCACAGTATTTTTTTACAATGAAAAAAATCAAGTATCATGCAGTGATTGAATTTTTATTTTTGTAAGGTTTAAAAGCAAAGGAAATGTATAAACAAATGTTGAAAATGTATAAGGACTCTTCGCCTTAAATTAATACAGTAGAAAGATGGGTTGCTGAATTTATACGTGGTCGTACAAGCCTTAAAGACGATCCACGTCAAGAACGTTCAGAAACAGTAACATCACCAGAAATCGTAGAAAAAATACAGGATATCGTATTGGAAAATCGTCGTGTGACTAAAGGAGATTTAGTAGAAGCCTTAGGCATCTCATTGGGCAGTGTGAGCAATATTTTGACTAAAGTATAGGGTTTCAGAAAGCTGTGTGCACAATGGATGCCGCAATCGCTAACAATGGAACAAAAACACATTCGGAAGAGACTTTCTCAGCAACATTAGAGCGTTTTCGAAAGGACAAAGTGGATTTTGTGGGTCTATTTATCACTATGGATGAGACTTAGGTCTATTACCATGATCCTGAATTAAAACAAGAGGCTAAAGAGTGGTGTGAACCAGGTTCCTTGGCTCCGAAACGAGTTCGTGTCCAGAAATCAGCCAAAAAGGTGTTAGCATCAGTTTTTTGGGACGCAAAAAGAATTTTGTTTGTGGATTACTTGCAAACTGGTAGAACAATAAATTCTAAATATTATTGTAACCTTTTAGACCAGTCGAAGGAAAAAATTCGTGAAACAAGACCCGGTTTGCAGAAGAAAAAAATCCTTTCTCATCAGGACAATGCACTGTGTCACAAGAGCATTTTGACAATGGCTAAAATCCATAAAGTAAAGTTTGAATTGTTGCAGCATCCACTGTATTTACCAGATTTGGCCCCTGGCGACTTCCATCTGTTTCCAGATTTTAAAAAATTCATGCGTGGAAAGCGTTTTTCATCAAATGATAGATGTGGAAGCGTATTTGCAGCCCTTCCATATTCTCACTTTAGGGATGGAATTCATAAATTGGAATCTTGTTGAAACACGTATATTGATGTTCAGGGAGACTATAGTAAATAATAAAGTGTATTTCAAACCATAAAATTGTTTTTTTCTTATCGAACCGCAAAACTTATTGAACATCCTGGTATCTCATTTCAATTCATTTGATGCATAGGGAGTTGTTTATGAAGAGGATATATGGACAACCATTTAATACATAAACAATACTAAATTTAGAACACCAAGAAGTATGCTTTTCTATAATATTCAATAAAGGCTTGAATTAAAAATAAACACTATTAAAAAACTCCAATTATAAGTACGTTAAAAATGTTTTCCAATTCAATGCAACTCAACAAAAGGGCATAAGTTATGCGTGCTCTATCGTGGTTTTGTTGCAAGTACAACCTTAATTCTGTATCGCATATGTAATACGTAACAAAATAATTAGATTGAAATTCCAATTACTGTTTTATTTTATTTGATGATAATTGTTGAATATTTATAATAAATAGTACAATAGCAAATAGAATTCGCTAAAGGTCAATTTTTCTACGACTGGTAGAAAAAAATAATCATTTTTAAAAAAAATATAAATATTTGAAATTCAAGAAAACATAAAAATATATTTTAATTATTTTATGGAAAACGAAAAAAGGCCTACAATTTTATGAATGTCCGCTAAAAAAATAAATTAGGATGTAAATACAATTGTTTTCTTGGAAATTCGCATTTCGACAGACTGAAACATGCCCAACCTTTGCAAACTCACAGGTCACATTGATATGAAGATGATAACGTTACTTTTACTATTTAACTTTAGCAAATCATTTGACATTATACGATCCACTACTATACAGTACAATTCCAACTCTCTGATAGGGTCAGACGAATGTTTTACTGTATACCAACGTGTACTCGAACCGAATAAACTAAAAATCACGGCCAAAATAGAAGTGGCACTTCTCATTTGGTTAGTAACCTCAAAAAACCAGTCAAAAATCATCATTTTAAAAATTTCTACTGATTTGAATGAAATTTGGTATTGGAGAGTTTTCTTGGGACGCTGATAACGAATCAAAAGTCAGATTTAGTAAATCCAAGATGGCGATCACAATATGACGGATAAAATCTTGAGAAGTCCGTGAATTGTCACCAAATATTATACGGAAATTTTTTTTGGGTCACTTATCATGATTTTGAAATTAGATTAAGTAAATTTAAGATAGCGGTGGTAAAAACGGAATTTAATTAGCTTTAAACCTTAGTCCCTCCTACCCCCAAACCCTAAACTCCAAGAGATCGACTAAAAGCGAGTTCAATTGGTCTCAAAACTCATACTCCTCAACATTAGACTTCGAGGTAAATAAAACTCAAAAACCTTATGTTCGAGGGAAAAAAGTCTGTGTTGAAGGAGTCAAAGATGTTAGAGGGAGATGGGGCTTGGACAGAAAACTCTTGCATGAAACATCACGCATCATTTACTTTCACGCGACCATGAATTAATATGAATTATTACGCTAATTTATAGAAATATAATATTCGTAACATAAATAATATAAAATTATTCGAGAGGAATTTAAACAAAGTGAGGGCAGCACTTATCAGACAATCATTAATTCTTTTATTATAATTATTGGTTCAAAGTACTGAGCAATAAAATTTGATTTACTATTAAATTTTAACATTTTTTAATGAATTTTAAAATGCTGAGTGAGTGAAACTTTAGTTATTGCAGAGTACGGAGGGGAGTTGAAATTTAGTTGATGAGAGAGCAAGTAATTGCAGTAGAGAGTTGAAAATAGAGAAGTCGATTGGGAAATTGGAAGAAGAAAAAACAAAGGTAAAATAAGTGAGTTAGAAAGAGAGGTAGTGTGTTGGTGTCTGCAGTGTAGATGTTTTTTTCTTTTTTTTTCAATAAATTGACTTTACTTAAGTGAGAACCGGATTTTTTTAATTTACTTTTTAATTTCTCATGTGTCCTTTTTAGTTAAATTACAGAGTCGTGCGTGCTTGTCGCATTCATTTGTTTACCAGTCAACGATAGCCAATTCGCTCGAACCAGCGGACTAAACAGGGAAAGAGTTGCAGTAACGTTTCCTGTGTTCGATTTTCTGATATTAATTTTAAATTGATTTTGTTTGGCTGTTTGTAAATGTTATTTAATTCTTTTGTATGAATATCGGAATCAATTTGGTAAATTAATTGACTTATTTTAGATTCTCCATCATAAAATGGAGATTGTAAGATGACACTGTTCTATAGATTCAGAGGCTTCTCGAAAAATCGATTTCCGCAATAAAACGGGTTAATGTAAGTGAGCGCGAATAAAATTAATAAGTGAACGAGGAGTTTTTTTACTATTAGGTTGCTGCAGATGAAATGGCCGATTTAGCAATGACATAAAGTTGGCTGCAATTTTAGTGTATTATGTTGGCACAAGGCGGCGCAAATGATATGACATATTCAAGTATAAATACTGCTACCTTGGTTTATAGAGTCATTTCTGTTTTGCACTTCATAGTGATCGTAAAAACAAAAAGAGAAAGTGAACATGGAAGTGAATCAAAAACGACTACTTTTACTATACGAATTTGAATTAGAGCACAACGCAACGGTAGCAGCGAGGAATATCAACAGTGCATTTGGGCCTGATACAGTTAGCGAACGAACCACTCGACGGTAGTTCGAAAAATTTCGATCCAGAGATATGGACCATGGAAATGAGCCACGTGGACACCCAGGACCATCGATCGATAATGACGAGCTGCGTGCATTAGTGGAGTCTGACCCAGGCCAAACCATAAGGGATCTTGCCGAGAAATTAGGCGTTCACAATTCGACAGTTTGCCGCCACTTGCAACAACTTGGAAAAGAGAAAAAGCTTGACAAATGGGTTTCGCATGATTTTACCGAGCAAAACATGACATGTTGAATCAAGATTTTAAGTTTTCTTCTCTACCGAGAAGGAACCGTTCTTGCACCGAATTGTGACCTGCGATGAAAAGTAAATTTTATACGATAATCGTTGCCGATCGGCCCAATGGCTAGATGCCGATGAAGCGCCAAGACACATGCCGAAACCAAGCCTCATCCAAAGAAAATAACGGTAACTGTTTGGTGGTCTGTAGCTGGAGTTATCCACTATTCGTTCCTGCGACCTGGCGAAACCATCAATGCTGAGAAATACTGTGCTCAACTGGATGAAATGCATCAGAAATTGATAGTCCAACGACCTAGGCTTGTCAACAGGGATAGAGTGATACTGGTTCATGATAACGCACGACCTCATGTATCGAAAACAACGGTCCAAAAATTAAACGAGTTGTGCTATGAGACTCTTCCTCACCCTCCATATTCAGCAGACCTCTTACCAACAGATTACCATTTCTTTAAAAATTTAGATCTTTATTTGACAGGAAAAAAATTTAATAATAAAGCTGCTGTCAAAAATGCGTTTGAGGAGTTTCTCTGAACTAGAAACTCGGACTTCTACAAAACTGGAATAAATGTACTTGTATCTTGTTGGAAAAAGTGTGTTGCATCTATTGGTACCTATTTTGATTAAATAAGTTGTCTATAAAAAGTTACAGCTGCATAAAAATTTATGACTAAATCGGCCATTTCATCTGCAGCAACCTAATATTTAGAAATTCAAAATTTTTTTTTTACGGAGTAAGTTTTAATCGTGTTTCAAATTTTTCTTTTGTTTCTAAATGAATTTTTTTAGTTTTATTTCATTTTCAAATTTTCTTTTTTAACTCTTGAGTAATTTTTCTTAGTTATTTTTAATTTTTTTAAATTTTTAATAAATAAAAATTTTTATGTGTAATTTTAAATTGGATTTTGTCAGAACAATGTATTGCGCGATTTGATTGTTTTCTTTCCAAATGTGAGTGAAAAATAAATTATAGAGGACAGACATCGACGCTTAAAAAATAATTATATCAGAAATTATTAAAAAAGAAGAAAAGTAACTCGTCAAGTACAATTTAAGAATCTGATAGAGAGAGATACAGCGAGAGAGCGAGAGAGCGAGACAGAGAGAGCGAGAGAGAGAGAAATAGAGCGAGACAGAGAGAGACAGAGAGACCGTGAGAGCAAGAGATGGAGAAAGAGATAGAGAGAGAGAGAGAAAGAGAGCTGAAGGAGAAATTATTTTTTTTTGTCATGTCCTATTTTTGTCCCTTCTATAGAGATTTTTAAAGGTATTTGCTAGGTTACTATTTCAAATATTGCGAAAGGTGGCCCGTTAAAGTTAGGCTACCTACCATACGGCAAGAGTTGGAGTTCGCAGCGCGACTACACGTGGCACCATCAATCGGCGATCGATCAAGAAATCGATAGCACAGTGCGGGAAAATCGATAGACGCGACACGAGACGGACAAGAGGGGGTCGCTCTCTTGCTCAGAAAATGTCTCTCGTTGGCGTCGCATGTATTCACGTCTTGGCGGGCAAGAAGAGAAAAAGGACCCCTCTTACCCGTCTCGCGTCGCGTCTATCGATTTTCCCGCACTGCGCTATCGATTGCTTAATTGATGGCACCGCGTGTAGTCGTGCCGCAAAATCCAACTTCCGCCGCATGACAGGTGGCCTAATCTCAACGGTCGGCCTGTCGCATCCCTTCCCCAGCTCTGCTTCGCAGCTAATTTTCCTACTATCCCAGGATTTAGGTTAGGGTAATGAAAAAGAGGAGTGACACCTATTTATAGAAAAATACAAAACTTTATTCTATTTATCTATATACATTGTATGAAGGCCCTGGCCTTAACTGCCAGGGCACCTTGCTAGCGGGAGATCCTGACTCTTCTTTGCCAGGGCTCTTGATTGTTAGGAGGCCCTGGCTCTTCATTGCCAGGGCTTCTTAAACTTCCAGTGTTCATGCAGGCAAAGGCAGTGCTGGCTTTTCATCACGCCCTTATAGCCACACATGAAACACCGAGGTTTATTGATTTGCACTCAGCGCGCCTCCTCCAGTCTGCCCGCCTTCTCGGCCTGATGCTCGGCCATTTCGGCCCGAGCCTTGGCCGCCTTCACCTGCTTGGCGTTACAGGCCACGTCCTTTTTCATTTCCTGTTGGAGTTGACGCGTCTTCTCCTCTCGGACCCACTGGCACAGCTCCACCGATACCTGCTTTTTCTGGGCCTGACGGGCATCCAACCTTCCGTCAACGCTTTACCTCCTTCTTCCAAAGTGCTTCCCGGCTCTAGCAGTGACGGTCCCACTTTGCATCCTTCGTCTCAAATCTCTCTTTCTAAGCGAAGAGGGTCAACGCCGCATCGGCGGCATTAATCCTCCGGCGGATGTCTTCGGTGGTTTTGTAGTAGCAACGTTCCGCTTGCTGGTACAGTTCCTCTATCCGGGCTCGCGCCGCATAGTGGGTGCTCGTGGCCTTCTGCACGAGCACCTCAATTGCCTCCCAGTTCTTTACTGAGCTGACTGGTGGCTGGTGCTCGGAGGCGCACGGTTCTGTGCCACGTGCATCCTCTCCTTGCTGTTAGAAGGCTCACTGAATCTCTCCACGTGCGTCCTCTTTAGCCGGCTTGACCAACTTATTCGGGGCCTTTGGCCCTAAGTGTGGGTGGCGAGACGGCCGTGGCTTTTGGTCGAAAGCGCGTGGGATCTATCAGTGCGCGTCTTTTTCATCGGGGCCATGTTCTTCTGCCACCTCGATGATCACGGTCGATGATTTATCGTCGGCCTACTCGCTCACCCCGGTTTCAGTGAACTTCTCAATTACGTGTAGCGAGCAGGCCACGATCATCGTCTTGCCGACGATGAGCTCGTCGTGCTAACGATAAACTCGTCGGCCTCCCGGCTCATGGCCATCTGTCGAAGTTGGGCAAGTGCCATCATCGGCGCATCCTTCACTGCTCCGCCTTCGTTCTTAAGTGCCATTGTAATCAGAGAAGGGAAGAATGATTATTAAGGGTGGTAAAGTGGTGGTTAGGAGTTCTCGGGCATCTTTCGGGAAAAAGTTGGAGCACTCTGGCCCACACCCTTCGCCTTTCTCATGCCTGGTCGCCTTCTCAGACCACCTCGCTTTACGCTTGCACTAGCGCTGGGTCACGCCTCTTGGGATGGTAGCTCCCTTACATTGTTCGTGGGATGCTTTACAATGGACACCGTTTTTTAAGATTGACCTCGCTTTTTGTCTGGTGCAGCAGCCGCGCTGTCGTACCATGATAGTCCTCCGCTGAGAACCAGGCCTGCTCCTGGTATGCTCGCTAGAAGAGGCCCCACCACGTCGAGAGGATAGCTCGTCGTACTGTCGTCCTCTTTGAGTGGCGATGGTTTGACAGTCACGATCTTTCCAACTGACTGACGTGTACGGAACGGATTGTACAATAGTATCCACCCCACAGTTCGTACGTATTGCTGCCCAGGGTCTTGTTGACCACGTAAGGCCCCCCTAGATTTAGGGGCTAGCTTCCACACTATTCCCTGTGCTGTGGAAGAAAGAACCTTGTTTTTCTTTCACACTGGGTTGCCTTCCTTAAACTAGAGTTCCCTTTATCGCGGGTCGTAGTATTGCACCTGCCCCTCCTATTCTGTCGTTAAAATTTCAGATGCACGCGCGTGAAGCTCTGGTAATTTCCTCACGCGCTCTGCCCAGTCTCGTATTGCCTCGTCCTGCAGTACTTGAGCTGAAGCCTCTCGTCGCTTTCTGGCTTCGGTCTTCGGCGGGGCAGGCTGGTGGCCATAATTGAGCATCGCCGGGCTCGCTCCGACGGCGCTTTTCTCAGCAGTATTAAGGGCGTACACCACTTTATTCAGGTGTTCGTCCCAGCGGTCGTGCGATTCCTCTGAGCAGGCCACGATCATCGTCTTGATCGTCCAATTGGCCCGCTCGACCGAATTCGCTTACGGATGGTAGGTCAGTGACGTAGAGTAATGGATACTGTGCTGCTCCTGGTATTAATTGATGACTCGGTTCTTAAACTCTGTGCCATTGTCTGACAGAAGCACTTCCGGTGAGCCAAACCAAAGTACGACTCGCTCAACCGGTGTCTTGAGCACAACTTCGGTCTTCAACTTCTGCAGCGGGACCGATTTGACCAACTTGGTGAATAGATCCTGGAATACAGTAAGTATTCGAAGCCTCTGTGGCTATGGACGAATGATCCTATCACGTCAGCCGCTACTACCTGTTATGACCGCTCAGTGAGTCTTCTTTTCATTAAGCCGGCCATAGCTATCTGCTCCACTTCGCACTGAAGTTCTGCCACGTAGTCTGCTACGTTTGACCAGTGGTATTGCTGCGTTACTCTGGGATATGTCTTCTCACGACCCAGAAGCCCTGCTGCGGGGCCGTCGTGGCACTCCTGGAGGACTTGCTTCCTCCGTTATGCCGGGATGACGACTTCCCATGCATCGTCGTCGTCTCCTAGTGCATCCTTGATGCTCGGGTTGGAGTCATATTTATATAACTGACCTTAAACCACCTTTAAGCGGGGATGCTTTGAGAGCTCCTCCTGCACCTCTTCCAAACGTTCAAGCTACCACTTATCTTCGGCACCTTCTGCTTAGGTCAAGGCTGCTATGGCCGGCCCTTCTTCTTCTTTGAACATCCTTCAAAGAGCATCGGGCACGTGGTTAAATGCCCCTTTCCAATATTCGATTATAAAGCGATGGTCTTGGAACTCCAAGGCCCACCGCGCTAGCCTTCCTGTCGGGTTATGGAGGCTACTGAGCCAGCGTAAGCTGCTGTGGTCAGTTATGACCCTAAACTCATAGCCCTCCATATACGACCTGAACTTCTCGATGGCCCAAACTACGGCGAGGCACTCTTTTTCGGTGACGCTGCAGTTCCTCTCCGCTGGTCTTAGAGTACGACTCGCGTACTCGAGCGTCTGTTCCACTCCATCGATGACTTGGAGTAACACGGCTCCGACTCCCGTATCACTTGCGTCCGTCTAAATGACGGATTCCCCGTTAAACCTGGGACTCTGCAGGGTAGAAGCAGAAGCTAGTAGTGCCTTTATTTGTTCAAAGGCGGCTTTTTGCTCCTCTCACCATTCGTAGCACTGCCCTTTCTTGGTCAAGCACGTGAGTGGTTCGATCGAAGGAGAATAAGAATCTCCGCAGCTGTCGCAGATTTTTTGGTGCTGGGAAGTCGATCATAGAAGCGACTTTGGCTGGATCCAGGCGAAAGCTTCCCCGATTTAACAGCACCCCAAGATATTTTGCTTCATCTTGGCAGAACGCTCTCTTCTCGTAGTTGATCGTTAGACCGGCTGCTTAAATACGTCGCAGCACTTTCTCGAGCCGCCGCAAATATTCCTCAAACGTTTCCGTGACAATGTATCGTCAAAGTACAAAAACGCGAACGGCCCAAGCCTCGGGCCTATCACCATGTCGATGAGCCGCTGGAAGGTCGCACTAGCGTAGCCCAGACCATACGGCATTCGGGTAAACTGCAAGAGTCCGATTCCAGGCACGGTAAACGCCGTAAGCGGCCTCGTCTCTTCCTTCAACCATATATAGTGATAGGCGCTGCTAAAGTCGAGCGACAAGATGTATATTATCCTTTGCAGCTTGTGCAAGATTCTATCCATCCACGGCATCGGGTAAGCATCCGGCCGTGATACTGCATTGACCTTCTTGAAGCCAATGCAGAATCTATACTAACCGTTTGCCTTTTTTCTCATCATGACTGGGCTTCAACTGTGTGAAGGCTCGATGATGCCGCTTCCTACTATATCTTTTGTCTAGACGTGCATCTCCTCCTGGATCTTTAGTGAGTGCGGATATGCCCTTTGCTTGTTTGATCGAGCATCACCAACGTCGATTACGTGCTCGATCTAATCGGTATGCCTCAGGGTTCTGGCTCCTCTGCCAGAATGTGATTCAGGAGCCTCTGAAGCTGCTCTCGCTTCGAGGGCTGTACGTCAGCCAGGCTTACGACTGACCAGCTAGATTGCCGGCTGTTTCCAGCAAAGCCAGCTCCTTTCTGACTTCGTGTAGAAGCAGCTGGTTCTTTACTGAATCGACGATTGCGTTGAATCTCCGAATGAAATTGACACCGAGATAAAATCTGCTGGCAAACTAGTCAGAATTGCCACCTCAAATGGCCGTTTGCCACGATCGCTCTCTTCTCTTGTTCTTCCCTTTGTCGTCAAACACGGGTACTTATTGAACCGCCCTCGTACTCGTCGAGCTGGTAATTGGGAGGCCGCGGCCTCTCACGGCCAACCGGCAGACTACTTGCGTGAAGTCGATTGCTTGATCGATGGCGCCGCATGTAGTCGCGCCGTGATCTCCAACTTTCGCCGCATGACAAGTGACCTAACCTTAACAGGTCACCTATTACAAGTGTTGTATATTAACATCGAGGTGTGAGTAAAAGGTTAGCTCTTACTCACCCACAGAGTAATCGTTGTGTGTGTGAATACGCGCGCGAGACTACACGCGCGTAGTCTCCCGGTTAACCGCGAGAGGCCGCGGCTAAGCAATAGCCAGCCCGAGAGACGTTAGGGCTGGTTCACACGCCTTGCTACGTGAAATTAGCAAGGTGAGTGACTGACACGCATTCGCAGTGCGCGTTTCACTATTAATAATTACGCGTGATGTTATTTTAAGTTGTTACCCTTGGCAAGGGTCTACAGCCTATTATCTGAGCATTTCTTGCAAATATGACTTAAAAATTGGCTAAACAAAAGTTGACTGCGCTAAACGGGTGCGCCTTATTTACTTTGTTCCTTTCAAGCGTCCCTTTCTTGAATACCGCCGCCTTCGCGGGTGTGTCAACCTTTTGTGACTGAGTTTTGTTGATAGTGGTGTCATTGCATGTCCCCTATCCAGATTAACAAATTTTTTTTTTTTACCTTTTCATATGCGTAGTTGTTGGGATATTCGCATCAATAGATTAAAACTGCCGATTACGGCGCCATCTGTCACGCATTGAAAAAAATTTTTGTGACAAAACTTTCATATTTTTCGACGCAGAATCAGAATCTGTAATAAGAAATTGAGATTTCCATTTGAAATTCGCAATTCGACTCTGGAATAACCTTCAAATTTGACCTCAAGGTTAACGCCAAGGTCAGCGTTGGACGACCCCCTTTCAACCACTACAACTTTTGTCTGAAACATTTTGTGGTATAACCATCTCCTTTTAAAGTTATTTCGACTGATAGATTAAAACGAACCACCCTGTATATGTATATATATATATATATATATATATATATATATATATATATATATATATATATATATATATATGTATATATTAGGTGTAGTAAAAAGTAATGCATTATTTTGCCGATTAATGGCTTTAGTAGTCTGTATCTCCCGTTGTAAAAGTGCGATCGCGTTACAATAGATGGCGTTAGAAAGATAAGATTTTGTACTAAAAAAGCTTCTGATACAGTTTTGTGATTGCTTGACTCAGTATTTTTTTAGCACGCGTCAAATATGGACACTAACAAAGAGAAAATACGCCATATTTTACAGTTTTTCTTCGATAAAGGCGAAAACGCGAGCCAGGCAGCTGAAAATGTGAATAGTGTTTATGGTCCTGATACTGTAACAGCCAATCACGCGCAATTTTAGTTTCGTCGATTCCATTCCGGTAATTTTGATGTCAAAGATGCACCACGCTCTGGAAGGCTAATTGTCGGAAATGTCGATAAAATAATGGAAATCGTCGAGTCTGACCGTCACGTAAGCGCAGGAGCTAAACATTGCACTAAAAACCGTTTGGAACCACTTAAATAAGGCTGGATACAAAAAGAAGTTCGATGTATGGGTACCACACGAGTTATCGCAAAGAAACCTCATGGACCGAATTTCCATCTGCGAATCGCTGCTAAATCGCAACAATATCGATCCATTTCTGAAGCGGATGGTTACTGGTGATGAAAAGTGGGTCACTTACGACAACGTCAAGCGATAACGGTCGTGGTCAAATCGCGGTGAGCCGGCGCAAACGGTGGCCAAGCCAGGATTGACAGTCAGGAAGGTTTTGCTGTGTGTTTGGTGAGACTGGCAGGGAATCATCTACTATGAGCTGCTCCCCTACGGCCGAACTCTTAATTCAGACCTGTACTGCCAACAATTGGACCGTCTGAAAGAAGCAATTGCCCAGAAGCGGCCAGCTTTGGCCAATAGGAGAGAAATTGTGTTCCATCAGGACAACGCCAGGCCGCATACATCGATAGTGACTCGCCAGAAGCTCCGGGAGCTTGGTAGGGAAGTTCTTATGCATCCACCTTATAGTCCGGACCTGGCACTAAGCGATTACCACCTGTTCCTGTCTATGACGAATGATTTTGCAGGTGAAAAATTCGCCTTAAGAGAAGATTGTGAAAATCGACTGTCCCAGTTTTTTGACAATAGGGACAAGGGTTTCTACGAGAGAGGCATTATGAAAATACCTCCAAAATAGCAACAAGTTATCGAACAAAACGGTGCATATTTGACCTTAATCTTATTATTCTATCTATGCTAAATAAAACCTTCAATTTAATGCAAAAATAATGAATTTCTTTTTACTACACCTAATATATATCCATGTACCAACTTATTTATTATTTGCTCAGAACGTATTAACGTTTTCGGCTTGTGTTGAGCGAAAGATAAGGAGTGTGTTATTAGTTGAATTGATGGCTATATTTAATTATACAGCCTCACAAAAAATAGGCTTATGGTCTTAGTGATCAAATTATATTTATTATGAGTTTTTTAGGCCGCTGAATCTAAATTCGAGGTCCATTTAATCACATCACCTCAGGACTTTTTATAATCTCAAAAAAAAAGATATTTTGAACTATGAAACTTTATAATAAAATGACTTAAGCTTTAAACGCAAAATCTAATAAACAGAATTTTATTAACATTTATCCTAATTATATCCTAACCTAACAAGCCTAATAACCCAAACCCATATAATCTAATAACCTAACAACCCCATGACTAAGATAATAAATCATAGGCAATCTGTATTATTGCAAATTATATACAGCGTGCATAAAAAGTCCTAGTACGGCTGAATAATTTAAAAAATAATAGTCCTGGAGAAAAACTTTCAATACAAATTTTTTAAGAAATTTCTTTGGCTATCTGGCTGTGACATAGGCGTTGACCTTAAATTGTATCTTTAAGTTCATTTGAAGGTAAAAATGATTTTGTTAAATAGGAGTTCCTATTTTTGACATCAGAAATGAATAGAATGAAGACAATCAGATGAATGTTGCGTTATCAGTCATAGAAGGTCCTCATACGTCAGTCAGAAAAGTACATCAACAACATAATCTCAACATTGGTTTAGTTCACAATATTTTAAAACAAGAACCTAAATTTCATCCATTCAAAGTAAAGCTTGTGCATAAGCTTAATGAAGATGATCCAGACAGATGTGTTGAGTTTTGTGAAAATATGATGTACCAAATCATAGCTAACGATAGTTTTCCAAGTCTTATTGTTTTTTTTTGATGAAGCTACGTTTGAATTAAACGGTAATGTCAATAGACATAATATAAGGTATTGGAGTGCTTTTAATCCACACTGGATGATTGATAGCCGATTGACTCAATATCTTTAACAAATTAACGTCTAGGAAGGTATTACTGACAACAGGATTGTTGGACCATTTTTTATTGAGGGTAATCTTACTGCTAAAAAATATGAAAATTTGTTACGAAACGATGTCATTCCAACAATTTAGGCAATTGTTGGCAATGAATTCTAAAATACCTGGTTCCAGCAGGATGGTGCAGGTCCTCATTACGGTCTTAATGTTCGAGCATACATTAACAATGTGTTGCCACATAGATGGATAGGACGGACTGGCGAGATCGAATGGCCACCTAGATCTCCCGATATTACTCCACTTGATTTCTTTTATGTGGATATCAGAAGGATACAGTATACCGAACGAATCCGACAGATACCGAAGAACTAAAATAAAATATTCGGAACGAAATAGAACTCGATGCAACTAAAATTTAAGATGCTGTTGGTGCGTTCTATTATCGTTTGCCATATTGTCAACAAGTTAATGGTGAATAATTTTAACACCTTGCCTTAACTGGCTGGGTATGATATCTCCTTGCCTTAACTGGCTGGGTACCATATCTCCTTGTCTTAACTGGCTGGGTACCATATCTCCTTGCCTTAAATGGCTGGGTATGATATTTCCTTGCCTTGACTGGCTGGGTATGATATCTCCTTGCCTTAACTGGCTAGGTACATATCTCCACCTTCCCTCAAAGTCAAGGGCAAGGTTAGACCCATGGTCGTCATCAGGTTGCTAAAAAAAATTAATCCATTATTGTTTTGCATTACCGTAACCGCCTTTGGAAAAGTTCCATTATTTTCGAATTTGACCTTCACCATGTCTATTCGAGGTTAAATTTTAAAAATCGTCAAGGATATATTCGAACGTAAAATTTTCCGCTCTATTCATTTCCGGCGTCAAAAATAGGGATTTCCATTTAAAAAAATCATTTTAACCTTTAAATGACCTTGAAGGTCCAATTTAAGGTCAAAGCCAAGGTCACCGTCTTATAGCTGAGGAAACTTTTAAAAAATTGTATCGAAAGTTTTTCTCCACGACTACCATTTTTTAAGTTATTCAGCCGTACTGGAACTTTTCGAACACGCTGTGTAGCTCAGGACTCTTTGAACACCCAAGTATACAAATCTAAATCTTATAGAACTCTTTAACCCCATAACCCCACAATTCCATATCTTAATAACTCTATGACGCCATTACCGAGGTAATTAATCATAAATAATCTTAATTACGGGATTGAGGTATGTTTATTCCTCAAAATCTTCTTGCATGTGCCTGCATCAAGGGCACCTCCTCGTCATGACGGTTAGCACCTTAATTAGCCCATTATCCAGCTAATTCTCTGGGATATGACTTTTATGCCACTTAAATAATATCTCTGGCTTGAATTCTTAAATGAACACAAGTTTTTTTATAAAAGTGTTAATTCGGTAACAAAATTTCAAACGGAATATGTAGTTCTATCATTGATATCTTAGACTGAGTTGAAAGATCTTGTCAGAGACTTAGTTTTGCTGAAAGATGGTTTTAAATTTCTAGCATTATTTTTTAAAGAGGAAAGTCTTTTGGAACTGAAATCTGAAGTTTCTTTTTATCAAAACCAAGATTCAGAGTTTCGTAAGTTCTTCGTAAGGGATCAGAGTTTATCATTAGTTTTTTTACGTACGAGAGTGGTTCGATAAGAACTTAGCCTACAAAAGAAAAACAAAAATTTTGGAAAAGTAGCAATTTTTTTCTCAACATAGTCTCCTCTTCGTTTAATACACTTGACCCAGCGATGCTCCAACTTCTTTAACCCGTCTCAAAAATACGTTTTGGCAAGGTCTGCAAGGTAGGCGTCCGTAGGTTCTAGTAATATTATACAGGGTGGTTCGTCTTAATCTATTGGTCTAAATAACTTCAAAGGGAGATGGTTATATAAAGAAATGTTGAGACAAAAGTTGTAGGAGTTAAAGGGGGTCGCTTAACGCTGACTTTGGCGTTAACCTTGAGGTCTGAAAGTTACTTTGATTATAAAGGTTATTTGAGAGTCAAATCGCGAATTTTAAATAAATATCCCAATTTTGTATTACAAATTCTGATTCTGCATCGCAAAATATGAAAGTTTTATAAGAAACAATTTTTTCGATGCATGACAGATGGCGCTGTAATCGGCAGTTTTAATCTATTGATGCGAATATCTCAACAACTACGCATATGAAAAGGTAGAAAAGAAAAATTTGTTAATCTGGATAGGGGACATGCAATGACACCACAATCGACCCCTCCCCCCTCTAAACCCCCGTATAGAGCGGTTTCAACTTGAAAATCTGAAATGGGTACCCCAATTTTATATTGCAGATTTTGTTTCTGCGTCGAAAAATATGAAAATTTTGTTGGGAAAATTTTTTAGATTCATGACCAATGTCGCTGTAATCGACAAAATTAAAAATGCGTACAAAAATCATTACCGAATTGGAATTTCTTGAGGAATATATCGTGTTCTGCAAATTGAATTCTGTGGATAAATACGTTTAAAAAAAATCTGTTGTCCCCGGGTAAAACGCTAAAAGTAGAATAAACATTTTCATCAAAACAGATTTATTTTTAACGTATTTATCTACAGAGTTCTAATTTGCAGAACACGATGTGTATTCCTCAAGAAATTCTAATTCAGTAACGATTTTTTTACGTATTTTCAATTTCGGCAATTACAGGGACATCTGTTACATCTCTAAAAAATGTTCTCAACAAAATTTCCATATTTTTCGACGCAGAATCAGAATCTGCAATATAAAATTAGAGTACCCAATTCAGATTTTTAAGTTGAAACCGCTCCATACGGGGGTTTAGAGGGGTGAGAGGGGAGGGGTTGATTGTGGTGTCATTGCATGTCCCCTATCCAGATTAACAAATTTTTCTTTTCTACCTTTTTATATGCGTGATTGTTGAGATATTCGCATCGATAGATTATAACTGTCGATTACAGCGCCATCTGTCACGCATCGAAAAAACTGTTTTTGACAAAACTTTCATATTTTGCGATGTAGAATCAGAATTTGTAATAAAAAATTGGAATTTCCTTTGAAAATTCGCGATTTGTCCCCAAAATAACCTTTAAATTTAACCTCAAAGTTAACGCCAAGGTCAGCGTAAGACGACCTTCTTTAACTCCTACAACTTATGTCAAAACATTTTTTGATATGACCATCTGCCTTTCAAGTTATTTTGACCAATAAATTAAAACAAACCACCCTGTATAACACATCGTTCAATAAGTCCCGACACTAACAACGAAAACAACATTTTTTTTCAAAAATCATTTTTAATCATCAATATAATCTCCTTTTAGAGTGATACAATCTTTTCAACGCCTTTTCAACATTTCTATACCATGTTTATAGAAGGAGTTATCCTTTGCTTCAAAATAGGCTTCAGTTTCGGCAATGACCTCCTCATTCAAGACAAATTTTTTTCCCTGGAGCATTTTTTTGAGATCAGCAAAGAGCCAGTAGTCGCTGGGGGCTAAATCTGGCGAATACGGGGGGTGGGGAAGCAAATCGAAGCCCAATTCGTTAAATTTTGCCATTGTTTTCATAGACTTGTGGCATGGCGCATTGTCTTGGTGAAAAAGGATTTTTTTCTTCTTCGTGTGCGGTCGTTTTGCTGCGATCTCCTCCTTCAAACGTACTAACAAGTCAATATAATAATCACTGTTGAACGATTTACCTTTTTCTAGGTAGTCAATGAAAATCACGCCATGTGTATCCCAAAAAACAGACGCCATGACTTTACCAGCAGACTGCTGCGTTTTTGGACGCTTTGGGCGGCTTTCGCCAGCCATGCGCCACTCAGATGATTGCCGATTCAACTCCGGAGTGTAATGATGTATCCATGTTTCATCCATGGTCACGTATCGACGCAGGAAATCCTTTTTATTGCGAGTAAATAGCGGTAAACAGCTCTCTGAATCGTTGACTCCTTGCTGTTTTTGTTCCACTGAAAGCAATCGCAGCACCCACTTGGAAAAAACCTTTTTCATGCTCAATTTTTCATGAAGGATTGTAAATACGCTTCAGATGATATCTGTGTCATTTCTGCAATCTCACGGACCTTCACTTTGCGATTTTTCATTACAATTTTAAACACTTTACTCACATTTTCCTGTGTAACGGCTTCCAATGGCCTACCCGAACGTTCCGCATTGTTTGTGTTTGTACGACCACGTTTCAACTCAGCATACTAACGACAAATCGTTGGTTTGGATGGAGAGGAGTCTGGGTAATGTTTTTCAAGCCATTGCTGGGCTTCTGCGGTGTTTTTACCCAATTAAAAAACAATGTTTTATCAACACGCGATACTCGCTTTTTTCCATTTTTCAAACAAATTACAAAGTGACTTTACTCTAACCTTGATAACTCTGCTGTCTGTGATCCGATCGACGTGAAATTTTTACACGTTTAATGTAAAGGTTCGCACTCTATGGAAACGTGGCTAGTTTGGTACTACTAGCACCATCTCTGGGTTAGTCTCGGGACTTATTAAACGACGGGTTATAAGTTTCTAGTGGATCCATTAAAAGTTTATACTCCACCTACAAGCATAAAGCTATTGGGTGAACAACTTTGCTTCCGCCGTTTTTTTGCGAAATTCGAGGCTTTATTGTAAAAAACTAGTTATACATTTATAATTCAAAGTATTGTCCATCGCTGGCCACTACTTTCTCCCATCTTTCGTGCAGCATATGAATCCCGCGTTAAAAAAACTGGTCATCTTTTGAATCGATCCACGAATCGATCCAATTTTTTCCTTTTTATAAGACCGGAAGTGCTGGTCAGCCAGGCCGTGTGCCATTGATCGAAACAAGTGATAATCCAAGGGAGTAACGTCTGGAGAATACGGCGGGTGGGGTAGGACTTCCTATTTCAAAGTTTCCAAGTATGTCTTGACCACTTTCGCAACATGGGGTCGAGCATTGTCATGCTGTAAAATCACTTTATCATGTCTCTCGTTGTATTGCGGCCGTTTGTCTTTTAGTGCTTGGCTCAAGCGCATTAATTGCGTTTGATAACTATCGCCTGTGATTGTTTCAGCTGGTTTTAACAACTCATAATACACTACGCCGAGCTGGTCTCACCAAATACTGAGCATAACCTTGGAACCGTGAATATTCGGTTTGGCCGTCGACGTGGAAGCATGGCCGGGATATCCCCATGATTGTCTGCGCTTGGGATTATCGTAGTGAACACATTTTTTGTCCCCAGTCACAATGCGATGTAGAAATCCCTTCCGTCTTTGCCTTGCAAGCAGCTGTTCACAAACACACAAACGCGGTTCAACCTCTCTCGGCTTCAACTCGTACGGCACCCAATTTCCTTGTTTCTGAATCATTCCCATGACTCTCAGGCGTTTTGAAATGGCTTGTTGCGTCACTTCCAATGATCCTGCCAATTTTTGTTGCGTTTGACACGAGTCTTGATCAAGTAATGCCTTCAATTCTGCATCTTCGGAAACCTTCTTCTTCCACCGCCATGCTGGTCTTTGACGTTAAAATCGCCGTTCTTGAAGCGTTGAAACCACTCTCGGCACGTTCTTTCACTAATAGCGGCCTCACCATAGGTATTTGAGAGCATTCGATGAGCCTCAGTCGCAGATTTCTTTACATTGAAGCAGAAAATTAAAACCTTCCGCAAATGACAAGAATTTGGCTCGTAAGCTGACATGTTTAATCGAGAATAACTTTATGTATAATGCAGACACAAATCGACTAATGTTTCGATGGCGTTATGTTTACAAATACCTAAGCTTATTGTATGACATCTATGATCTATTTTTCTCAGCTACCACTTACCGCTACAGCCATCTATTTCAAAACGGTGGAAGCAAAGTTGTACACCCAATATATCTTATAAAACAATTCATAAAGGCACTCGATAAAAACGGTGAATCGTTTCAATGTCTTGTATTGGAATTTCCAAATCTCTTTAATACAAAATTAAAATATGTATTCAATGGTCCACAGATTCGCACCATGTTTAGATGACGAATTGATATCTACAATAAATCTTTCTTAAAAGAGTAGCTTAGCTTAGCTTTACCACACGCACCAAAGATTTTTGCAAGGATTTTGCAAGGTTTCAAGAAAGGTTTAAAACCTCGCTAATATCTTACGAAAAATATTTCGGTGATGTATTTATGTCCACGCATAATTCTTGTATAAAAATTTCCCGTAAAGTTGAGCAATGATTTTTCGCTATGTTTATAGAAGATTGACAGAAAAATTGCAGAAACATTTCGTGCAGAATTTGTGTAATGTTTTTGTAACCTCGCAAAAATCTTTCGAAAAATGTTTCTGTGATGTATCTATGTATCTGCGCATAATCGTCATATCAACATTTTTCACAAAGATGAGTAACATTAAATAGAACCTTGCATGAAGCTTCTTATAAGCTTTTTGGAAGAATTTTTTTAAGCTTCCCAAAAGATTTGATTATCTTCCAGGAAGCTTTTACAGAATATTGACGTAATATCAAAATGTCCGACTTGAAAAACTGTCTGTTATCTCCCATGAAAGATTTCAGTAACCTTTTATACAATGTTTCTGAAAGATCATTTGTAACCTTTATTAACTTTTATTAAGTATTTTGTATATTTTAGAATTTTATTATTTATTATGATTATGCATATTTTTAACATCCACATTACATTTAATCGTTTCTTCGCATTGTCGCACATGTTATTTTACACATTATTTTACGGATAAGTGTTTGACCTACGGTAGGATCGAACCCGGGCCCTTCGCATTATAAAGCAGACGCCCTAACCATTACGCTATGCAACGCTTGTAGAACTAAGATTTAAATTTAAATCATATGTTGCATGGCAATCCATATACGCTTGTATTGATTTTTCATTTAAAATTTCTTCTATAAAGTGAAGTATTTTTTTAAATTAAAAATAAATTAAAAATTTAATATATTCAAATACATAATTTCACTTTTGAGATTTTACTACATATAAAGGGTGATTCATTATGAGGTTTGATTTTCAATAGGCTTTTTTTACAGATCACGCGTGACTCCTGAAACTTTTGAATATAATTTTTATTCAGTATTGTTTGACAAATCATCATGGAAAGACTTACACCGCAACAAAGTATCCAAATTGTCAGCTGTATTACGAAAATCAGCATTCTGTGAGAAATGTTTTTCGTGCCCTAAGAGCAACTTATGGTGTGCATCGTCGACGTACCGAAACCACTATAGCCAATACCATTCGCAAATTTGAAACTCATCATACATCATTAGATGATGCTCGACCGATTAGACCACATCCAGCACGTAGTGAAGAGAATATAGCGGCTGTAGCTAAGAGTGTAGCTGAAGACCGTGACGAATCGATTCGGCGTCGTTCTGAACAGCTTGGCTTGTAGTACGAAAAACTTGACGTATTTCACGTGAAGGTCTTGGTTTTAAGGGATATAAACTTCAACTCGTGCAAGAATTGAAGCCGAGCGACTAAGGTTTGCATCGTGTTATTGGTGAATGGGCTCTGAATCAGCTCAATGAAAATCATCTATTTTATAGTGAAATTTTGTTTAGTGACGAGGCGCATTTATGGCTCAATGGAGACGTCAATTAGCAGAATCGCCGTATTTGGGCTAATAAACAACTTAAAGAGCTTCAACAGCTCTCATTAAAGCCACAGAAATGCACAGTTTGGTGTGGTTTATGGGCTGGTGGAATGATCGGTCCATATTTCTTTCAAAATGAATCCGGTCAGAACGTAATCGTCAATGGCGACCACTATCGCACCATGATAATGGATTTTTTGCTATCTGAAATTAAAGCCCGTGGTATTGATGAACTTTGATTTCAACAAGATGGCTCTACTTCGCATACAGCGAGAGAAACAATGGACTTATTAAGAAATCATTTTGATGAGAACCTGATTTCACGTTTTGGATCAGTAAATTGGCCGTCGAGATTGTGTGATATCCCACCTTGAGATTATTTTCTTTAGGGTTACACGAAGTCTCTGATCTTTAGGGATAAGCCAGCTTCAATCGATGCTTTGCAAGCCAACATTACTCGTGTCATTAGCGAGATATCGGTCGCTATGCTGGAACGTGTCGTTCAAAATTGGACCCCCAGGATGAACCATTTACAGCGTAGTCGCGGTCAACATTTAAATGAGATAATCTTTAAAAAGTATAAGTCATAGATTGTTCTTCTGACTTACAATAAAATTTTTACTATAGAATTCAATTTTATGCCATTTATTTGAAATTGATCAAACCTCATAATGAATCACCCTATACAAGTAAAATAAATTTTAATTGTCAAAGTATTCTCATCCAAAATAAAAAATAAATTTAGATAACAAATAGCTCCGCTGCAAGATTACGATTAATATTCTATGCACTTATATTGGAAGCTTACAACATGCTTACATAAAATTTTCTTAAAATCCTCACGATATACTTTTGTGGAAGCTTACAGAAATCTTTTCTTAAAGATTTGGCTAAAGTTTAGATGCAATATTAACGAAAAAGTTTATCGATAACTAACAGTAACATTGCAAAATACTTTCAAGAAAGCTTCTAGTTTTTGTTTTTTGAAAGGTTACAAAGGGTTTCGAAAAAAGAAATATTTTTAGTTAAAAATCATTAATTAAATGTTTCTAAGAAATTTTGCAATTACCTAACTAAAACATTACGACAGAATATTTTAAGAAACTTCCCTGTATTCTTACGTAAAATATTTTGTAAAATCTTCCAGCCAGTTCGCTTCAAGTTTTCATTGAAACATTTACCAGAAATTTTGCAGCGACCTTACTGAAACATGACGACAAAATATTTTAACAAACTTCCCTGTATTATTCGATAAAATGTTTTGCGAAATATTCCAGCAAGTTTGCTTTAAGTTTTTGTTCGAATACTTACACGAAATCTTGCAGCGATTTTTTAAAACTGTTTTGACTATATATTTCAAGAAATCTCACAGGAATCTTTCTCAAATGTTTTATGAAATGTTCCAGCAAGGTTTCTCTAAGGTTTCATTAAAACATTGACACAAAATCTCGCAGCAACTTTTCTGAAATGTTTTAGCTACATATTTCAGAAAACCTCAAGACAATCATTCTTGAAAAGTTTTGTGAAATTTTACTGCAAGGTTCCGTTAAAATCGTCAATTTGTTGAATATTTCTTCTTGTAGCTTAACTTTTCTTAAAAAAAAAACAATAAAAATAAGATGTATCACATAATTTTTTTATCATAATTATAATTTATATAAATTATTAACTTGAACTAAAGTTCTTATTTACGAGGGCGGTTCAAATATGATGGAGACAAACGCTGTAGATGGCGCGCATATATATTTTGAAGGTCATGGCTTGAGTATGTGATAGCTGGGACCCTTACGAAAAGTAGCACAGTTTCCGTCGGGAGTGCATGTTTTACGCGCGTGCTACGACCATGAGTGAACGTCAAGTGCCGACCGCCGTTGCGCAACGTATTGTCATTCGTTTTTTAGTGTGGAAAGGCGTTACAAACACGGAAATTTTTCTGCGTTTGCGAAATCAATTCGGTAATGAGTGCCTGAGTAGAGCTGCTGTGTTTAAATGGGCCAAAGCATTCAAAGATGGACGCGAAGCCGTCGAGAATGAGCTGCGTGATCGTCGACCACGAACCCGCATCACACCAGACAACATTTTCCGCGTAGAACAACTCATTTTGGAGGACCGTAGGATGAATGTTCGAGACATTTCGGCTGAACTCGGCATCAGTATTGGTAGTGTAGAGTCTATCATCCACGAACAACTTCAATATCGCAAAATAACGGCGCAATGGGTTCCTAAACTGTAGAACTACGAGCAAAAATTCACGCACCCTTAGACCGCGCGTCTCACGCTCAATACAATATCGAAATCGGGGTGGAAGGTACTGGAACACCCCCCCTGCGACTACCACATGTTTGGATCACTTAAAGAAGCCCTCGGAGGTCAAAGATTCAACACCGACGACGAGGTAGAGGAGTTCGTGCGCACATGGCTGTCCAAGTTGACCAAGGAATTCTTCGATACCGGCATCAAAAAGGTTCACAAAATAAGTAACTTGTAAGGAGTACCTAGAAAAACTGTGAATTTTTGTAAATTTTTTCGATAGTAAATAAAGGTGTCGAAGCATTTGTCTCGATCACATTTTAACCGCCCTCGTATATACAAATTATATTAGGTTGCTGCAGATGAAATAGCCGATTTAGTAATGAATTTCTAAACAGCTGTAACTTTTTATAAAGACAATTTACTTAATTAAAATAGGTACCAATAGATGCAACACACTTTTCCCAACGAGATACAAGTACATTAATTCCAGTTTTGTAAAAGTCCGAGTTTCTTGTTCGAAGAAACTCCTCGAAGGCATTTTTGACAGCAGCTTCATTATTAAATCTTTTTCATGTCAAAAAGTGATCCAAATGTTGAAAGAAATGGTAATCTGTTGGTGAGAGGTCTGGTGAATATGAAGGGTGAGGAAGAGTCTAAAAGTACAACTCGTTTAATTTTTGGACCGTTGTTCTCGATACATGAGGTCGTGCGTTATCATGAAGCAGTATCACTCCATTCCTGTTGACAAGTCTAGGTCGTTGGACTATCGAATTCTGATGCATTTCATCCAGTTAAGCACAGTTTTTCTCAGCATTGACGATTTCGCCAGGTTGCAGGAACAAATAGTGGATAACTCCAGCTACAGACCACCATACAGTTACCATTATTTTCTTTGGATGAAGGCTTGGTTTCGGCATATGTCTTGGCGCTTCATCGGCATCTAGCTATTGGGCCGATCGGCGACGATTATCGTATAAAATCCACTTTTCATCGCAGGTCACAATTCGGTGCAAGAACAGTTACTTTTTGTTGCGGGAGAGAAGAGAACTTGAAATCTCCATTCGACACGTCATGTTTTGCTCTGTAAGATCACGCGGAACCTATTTGTCAAGCTTTTTCACTTCTCTAAGTTGTTGCAAGTGGCGGCAAACTGTCAAATTGTGAACGCCTAATTTCTCGGCAAGATCCCTTATGGTTTGGCGGGGGTCAGACTCCACTAATGCACGCAGCTTGTCGTTATCGATCAATGATCCTGGGTGTCCACGTGGCTTATTTCCAAGGTCCATATCTTCGGATCAAAATTTTTCAAACCACTGCCGAGTAGTTAGTTCGCTAACTGCATCAGGCGCGAATGCGCTGTTGATATTCCTTGTTGCTTCCGTTGCGTTGTGCTCTTATTTAAATTCGTATAGTAAAAGTAGCCGTTTTTGATTCACTTCCATGTTAACTTTCTCTTTTTTTTATACGATCACTATGAAGTGCAAAACAGTAATGACTCCATAAACCAAGGTAGCAGTATTTATACTTCAATATGTCATATCGTTTGCGCCGCCTTGTGCCAACATAATACACTGAAATCGCAGCCAACTTTATGTTATTGCTAAATCGGCCATTTTATCTGCAGCAACCTAATAGCTTATGTTTAACAAATTTAACTTTTAGCTTAGTTGGATAATGCTCGGACCCGCGAGCCAAGGGCTCAGAGTTCGATTCATATGATAAGAAAAATGTTTTTTTATTTTCGAATTATTCACCTCAATTATTTTACTTTGTTTTTTTTCGATAAAAACCATATTCAAATATACGAGGGTAATCTGAAAAGTTTCCGACCTAACACAGATACAAGACATTTTTTCTTAATTTTTTTTTTATTTCTTTATATAGTCTCCTTGCAATTCCACACACTTCTCCCAGAGATGCTCCCATCTCTTTAACCTATCCAAATAGTGCTCGGCGTTTTTCTCTGCAAAATGACTGTTCACGAAGATAATTACCTCCTCATTTGACAAAAATCCCTGTCTTCCGAGTGCAATTTTCAGATGAGAGAACAAAAAGAAGTCGCTTGGGGCTAGGTCTGGTGAGTAAGGCGGATGGTCTGAAACGACGCGTTCTCTTAGTGAAACAGGATTTTCTTTTCCTGCAGATGTGGACGTTTTTCCGCAAGTTCTGCCTTTAGCTTGTTAAGTAATGATGCGTAGTATGCTCCTGTAATGATTTTTCCTTTTTGAAGATAATCGATTAAAATAACTCCATGACTATCCCAAAAAACAGTCGCCATCACTTTCCTAGCCAAAAAAACAGTTTTTCTTTTTTTTGGGCAGGTTCTCTCTTCGCGGTTCACTGTTTTGACTGTATTTTTATTTTGGGCGTATAATGGTGTATACAAGTTTCATCTACAGTAATTGATAGGCGCCAAAACTCGGATTTACTGCGCCTAAGCTGCGCCCATAGAGCGTTGGAAATGTTCATTCGAACAGGTTTTTGGTATGACGTGAGCAAACGCAGCACTTAACGTGCGGACAGCTTTTACATGCCTAAATCTTGATTTAACGCATCGTTTAATAAGTCCCGAGACTCACTCAGAGATGGTGCTAGTAGTACCAAACTAGCCACGTTTCCATAGAGTGCGAACCTTTACATGAAACGTGTAAAAATTTCACGTCGATCGGATCACAGACAGCAGAGTTATCAAGGTTAGAGTAGAGTCACTTTGTAATTTGTTTGAAAAATGGAAAAAAGCGAGTATCGCGTGTTGATAAGACATTGTTTTTTAATGGGTAAAAACACCGTAGAAGCCCAGCAATGGCTTGAAAAACATTACCCGGACTCCTCTCCATCCAAACCAACGATTTGTCGTTGGTATGCTGAGTTGAAACGTGGTCGTACGGACACAAACGATGCGGAACGTTCTGGTAGGCCATTGGAAGCCGTTACACAGGAAAATGTGAGTGAAGTGTTAAAAATTGTAATGAAAAATCGCAAAGTAAAGGTCCGTGAGATTGCAGAAATGACACAGATATCATCTAGAAGCGTATTTACAATCCTTCATGAAAAATTGAGCATGAAAAAGGTTTTTTCCAAGTTGGTGCCGCGATTGCTTTCAGTGGAACAAAAACAGCAACGCGTCGACGAATCAGATAGCTGTTTATCACTATTTACTCGCAATAAAAAGGATTTTCTGCGTCGATACGTGACCATGGATGAAACATGGATACATCATTTCACTCCGGAGTCGAATCGGCAATCATCTGAGTGGCGCATGGCTGGCGAAAGCCGCCCAAAGCGTCCAGAAACGCAGCAGTCTGCTGGCAAAGTCATGGCGTCTGTTTTTTGGGATACACATGGCGTGATTTTCATTGACTACCTGAAAACAGGTAAATCGATCAACAGTGATTATTATATTGACTTGTTAGTACGTTTGAAGGAGGAGATCGCAGCAAAACGACCGCACACGAAGAAGAAAAAAATCCTTTTTCACCAAGACAATGCGCCATGCCACAAGTCTATGAAAACAATGGCAAAATTTAACGAATTGGGCTTCGATTTGCTTCCCCACCCCCCGTATTCGCCAGATTTAGCCCCCAGCGACTACTGGCTCTTTGCTGATCTCAAAAAAATGCTCCAGGGAAAAAAATTTGGCTAGAATGTGGAGGTCATTGCCGAAACTAAAGCCTATTCCGAAGCAAAGGATAAATCCTTCTATAAACATGGTATAGAAATGTAAGAAAGGCGTTGGAAAGATTATATCACTCTAAAAGGAGATTATATTGATGATTAAAAATGATTTTGGAAAAAAATGTTGTTTTCGTTGTTAGTCTCAGGACTTATTGAACGACGTGTTAATTTGTAGCAAACGCGTTTTTTGGACATGTTCATAATTTCTGCTATCTCTCTTACTTTAATTCGGTGATCATCTAGCACCATTTGGTAAACTTTGGCGATGTTATCGTCAGTGGCTACAGTTTTTGGTCGTCTCGAACGTTCATCGTCTTCCAAGCTCTCACGGCCACGTTTGAATTCAGCTGCCCAAAATTTTACTGTGGTAAATGATGGTGCAAAGTCCCCATACACAAAGTTCAACTACTTTTTGATTAGCGCCGGCGTATCACCTTTTAAAAACAAAAATTTAATGACAGCTCAATACTCAATTTTGTCCATTTTCACAACAACACTCACATTGACTCACTCAAACGACTGTCAACTAACAACTGCGGATCCAAAATCGCTGAAACATTGGTGAGCAACTGTCAACAGATAAACAACGGAATTCGCTAGCTTTTATTGACAAGTGCTGCTATCTTCACGTTGACGTCGGAAACTTTTCAGACCACCCTCGTATATTATACAAAAAAATTATGAAGATTCTAAATAAATACCGTATTAATTTGATGAAATATTCCAGCAACTTCGCAGCAAAATTTCACACATCTTCACAGGATGGATTGCTGCAAGGTTTTTAAAAACATATTTTTTAAGCAATTTTGCAAGGTTGTCGAAAGGTTTCGAAACAAGAAATATTTCATTTCTTGAACATATCTACGAAAACTTGCAGCAATCTCGCTAAAATATTACAACAAAATCTTTCAAGAAACCTCGCTGTATTCTAACGTAAAATGTTTTGAGATACGTTCCAGTAAGTTTGCTTCAAGGTTTGGTTAAAACATTTACACGAAATCTTGCAGCCATCTTCTTAAAATTTTTCAACGAGATGTTTCGGAAAATGTCACCTCAATCTTTCGTAAAATGTTTTGTAAAATTTTCCAGCAAGATTTCTTAAAGGTTTCTATGTAACATTTACACGAAATCTTGTTGGACCTTGTTAAGATGTTTTAACTATATGTTTAAAAAATTTCAGAGGAATGTTTCCCAAAATGTTTTGTGAAATGCTCCAGTAAGTTTGTTGCAAGGTTTCCTTGAAACATTCATACGAAATCTTGCAGCGACCTTTTTGAAATATTTTAACTTGATGTTTCGAAAAACCTCACAGGAATCTTTCTTGGAATATTTTGCAAAATGTTCTAGCAAGTTTGCTTCAAGGTTATGTTGAAACATTTATACGAAATCTTGCAGCAACCTTGTTAAGATATTACAACCATATGTTACAAAATACCCCACAGAAATCTTTCGTGAAATGTTTTGTGAAATGTTTTAGCAAGTTTGCTTCAAGATTTTATTGAAACATTTTTACGAAATCTTGCTACGACCTTTTGAAATATTTCATCTAGATATTTTGAAAAACCTCACAGGGATCTTTCTTAAAGTGTTTTGTGATATGTTTTAGCAAGTTTGCTTCAAGGTTTCGTTGCAACATTTATACGAAATCTTGCAGCGATCTTTTTAAAATAATTTAACTATATGTTTCAAAAAACCTCACAGGAATCTTTTTTTAAAATGTTTATGCAAGATTTCTTTGTAAGATTTTAATGTAATGTTTTTATTATCTTAAAACGATGTTTCAATATTATGTTTCTTCAAAAGATTTCTGCAAGGTTTTTATATAACCTTTTTACAAGTTTTCACTGAAACCTTACATTGAATCTTTTAATAAAATCTTTCGTGCTGTGTATGTTCTTTTGCAACAATTTTTGGAAAATAATTAAAGTTCTGTGTATAATATACAGGGTGGGCAATTTTTATTTTTCCACCTAAATATCTCAGAATCTAAGCAATATACGAAAAAAAGTTTGAGACAAACGTTGAAAAAGGCATAAGGCGTCAGATAACACTGACCTTTAACTTGACCTTGAAATGAACCCTTAAGGTTAGTTAAAGGTCAACTTTATTTTTTTAAATAGAAACCCATATTATTTATACCGAAATCGGAAAGAGCAAAAAATTCTACGTCAAATTTTTAATGAACAAAATTTTGTTTTATGACTTCCAAGAGGTCAAAAATCAAGGTCGAATATCTTAAAAAGCCGTTTCTTGCATTTTCACGGCATTACCGGGGCTTGTAAGAAAAATAAATTGATAACCCAATAACCCTCTACGACCTAACATCACTCTATCAATCTCAAATTTTATGCTTATCCACGCTCTTTACTTGAAATTTAATCCGTTGGTGAAGATGGGTTGAATAGGTTATTGCCACTAATACGACAATAACAATACTCCTATTTTGACTGTTCTTGTAATCATTTATCTAGACCCTCATATTATCAGTAACCAAGCAGTAGCCAAATCCATCTATTATTTCATTAAGATCTTTTCTGAGAATTCTCGAAGTCCTTAAATACATGCTTATTACATAATTTTGGTTCATGAGTTAAAGTTTCATCGTTTTGAAGTCACATTGGGTTTTACAAATAGGCTTTAGGGATGATACAAAATGATTGATTATTTAAATTTTATGCTTTTTCTCTGATAAGACTAAATCTTAAAGTGTCTGAGAGAGCAATAGTCATAATTACTCTTATTGGCGAGAATCCTCACTGGCGTAGGACAGTAAATCACCACAACCTTGGAACCTTATAGGTATGATGTAGAATTGTTAACGGATATGTAATTGGTTCGTACATTCTTGATGAAAGTATCAATAGGAATATCTATGGACAGTTTGTTAGAAATCAGTTAACAGAAGTAATAAAAAAATGTTGATTTAGACAAGTGACAAAGATTGTGTTGCCGAAATGATGGTTCACCAGTACATTTTACATGGATTATGTGGAATTTCTCGGATAAAAATTACAATGGTTCATGGATTGGACAAACAGGTCCAGTTGCCAGAAACAACGACGTGGACGTAGTGAGTTCTGTTTCGTTTGGGGTGCTGGATTAAAGTGAGTCCCTTTATCTCTCACTCTTTGGGTTGCTAGATCAAAGTGAGTCCCCTTGCCTCTCACTATTCGGGGTTATAATGTTTAAAATTTTCTCGTTATTATTATGTTATTACTATTTATTATTTCTATTTTTTTTATAAAGAATTTTAACTTAAATATACTTTTTTTATAATTGCCTGTGTCTTATAAGTAATAAATGATAATTGTCGCATTCTTTTTGTCGAATTAACACAACTTAAAATTTGAGCAAGATATCTTAGTAATAGTTATTGAATTTAAATAATTTAAACTTTACGTTTAAAGTATAATTTGATTGTAAATTTTCATTATTATTACATAAAATCTAGACAATCATACAAGCGACTTAATTTAAATATTATAACTTAATTAATAGTGCAGTCTATTCTACAAATGAATTTCTTTTTTCAAAAGCTCTTATGAGAGCTATATAATGTACGAAATTGGACCATGCGACCTCCTCGTAGTGTACATCGGGTAATGCTAATACCGACCGTCCTACTAATTAAAGTTATGAAAAAAACTAGATCGACTGTAAAATTTGTTTCTTTCGCGAATGAGATCAATGTACAAGGTAATAAAATTATGGTTAGGGAATCCTAAGGTTATGAATTGATTGATAATGGAGATTTTGAGTTTTGGAAGCATAGATTTTTAAGAAATCCTTAATCTCGTTAACGATTTGCCATTATTTAGATTGCTTATGATTTATGAGTTATGGATTTCTGGTGTTGTAGGATTCCAGGAGTTTCTGATTTCGAGTATTTGGGTTTTCAAGAAGTCCTCAGCTATTTGATGTTTTTAATCATAAGGTTATATGGTTTAGATCTTCGAAATATTGGTTTTTTTCTAAATTATGGAAAATCCTAAGGTAATGACATTAAATGGACTTTGAATTCAGATTCAGCAATCCAAAAAAAGTATAATAAACATGGTCTAATCTGTAAGTCTGAAGGTTAATTTTATTTTGTGCGATTGTGTTACCAATTAGTATTTTCCGCCACAGAAGCGTTTGAGATAAATCACTTGGAGTGTGTGTGAAACACATAACAGGATTTTCTTTGAGTTGCTATTTTTCTTTTTTTTCTTTATTTTTTTTTATTTTTTGCCTTTTAGAAGGATAAGCTGATAATCGCCAGATTATTGAATTTATTTATTTGAGTTATATATAGGGTGATTCATTATCAGGATTGGTATTTAATCTCAAATAAAAGGCATAAAGTTGGATTCTATAGTAAAAATTTTATTGTAAGTCGAAAGAACAACCTATGACATTTACTTTTCAAAGATTATCTCATTTAAATGTTGACCGCGACTACGTTGTAAATGGTTCATCTTGAGAGTCCAATTTTGAACGACACGTTCTAGCATAGCGACCGATATCTCGCTAATGACACGAGTAATGTTGGCTTGCAGAGCGTCGATTGAAGCTGGCTTATCCCTGAAGACCAGAGACTTCGTGTAACCCCAAAGAAAATAATCTCAAGGTGGGATATCACACGATCTCGACGGCCAATTTACTGATCCAAAACGTAAAATCAGGTTCTCACTAAAATGATTTCTTAATAAGTCCATTGTTTCTCTCGCTGTATGCGAAGTAGAGCCATTTTGTTGAAATCAAAGTTCAGCGATACCACGGGCTTCAATTTCAGATAGCAAAAAATTCGTTATCATGGTGCGATAGCGGTCGCCATTGACGATTACGTTCTGACCGGACTTATTTTGTAAGAAATATGGACCGATGATTCCACTGGCCCATAAACCACACCAAACTGTGCATTTCTGTGGCTTTAGTGATAGCTGTTGAAGCTCTTTAGGTTGTTCATCAGCCCGAATACGGCAATTCTGCTTATTGACGTATCCATTGAGCCAAAAATGCGCCTCATGACTTAACAAAATTTCGCGATAAAGCAGCGGATTTTCATAGAACTGATTCAGAGCCCATTCACAAAAAACACGACGCAAACCTAAGTCACCCGGCTTCAATTCTTGTACGAGTTGAAGTTTGTATGCCTTAAAACCAAGATCTTTTCATAAAATACGCCAAGTTGTTGCATACGACAGACCAGGCTGTTGAGGACGACGCCGAATTGATTCGTCACAGTCTTCAGCCGCACTCTCAGCTACAGCCGCTATATTCTCTTCACTGCGTGCTGGATGTGGTCTAATCGGACGAGTATCATCCAATAATGTATGCTGGGTTTCAAATTTGCGGATGGTATTGACTATAGTGGTTTCGGTAGGTCGACGATGCACACCATAAGTTGCTTTAAGAGCACGAAAAATATTTCTTACAGAACGCTGATTTTCGTAATGCAGCTAAACAATTTGGATTCGTTGTTGCGGTGTAAGTCTTTCCATGATGATATGTCAAACAATACCGAATAAATATTACATTACAATTTGACAGGAGTCACGCGTGATCTGTAAAAAGAAGCCTATTGAAAATCAAACCTCATAATGAATCACCCTTTATATATATATATATATGTATGTATATATAAATCCCGATTTAAGTCACGTGGCGAAATACCTCATCTGGGTAGGCATCTACCCAAAATTAATCTTAATGTTACGTGTGGGGGAACATGGCACAGAGTGAAATTTTAATATTTATTTTAATGCGGGACCTATTAACCTGACTTGTGCAGACCCGCTCGCGCATCTTGAACTGAAAATGATCCTATTGTTACAATTTACGGAAATTTCCGAAGGCACTTCTGACCCATCGAATAGGGGAACAGCCAAACATGGCAAGGGGGACATTTCAATAAATACAAATACATTGAGATTAATAATAAAATTCTTACGTAAGACTTGCGGTCGTTGCTATAGCCTCGAAGTCCGCTTCGGAACCACGCGTGGAAAAGAGATTAGTTAAAGGAATTAGTGGCAACTTAATAAACATCAACTATTTCTTCTGTATGCTTCTTTCTCTTATTTTATAGATATATGTATTTTATACATACATTTATTAACGCAAGTCACTTCATACTTTTAATTACCGCACTTCCACACAGCACGGCGCACTTTGTGCACACCGAAAACCGAACGGATAAGTACGCTACGAAAAGAAAAAAAATATTGATATTGAAAAATATGGAAAAACTTTTCCAGAAAATCTCTCGCACAGCAGGAAAACTCACTTCGAGAAACTCTCGAATCTCGCTCTGCAAACTCTTGGATCCGCTCCTCCCTAATACTTTAAGACTCTTGCTAGGCATCAGCATGAGTTTTTGTAGAGTCTCGAGCCTTTCCCGTGCTTTCCAACAAAAATGCATATTTAGTATATTCATTGTCTAAATGTGTGTTCCAATAGAAGTTGTGTTACTCGGGTCTCTATACATGCATTGCAAAACTATTATTCTTAAATTATAAGAAAAATGTATTCCTTCATATCTCCTGGATTTTTTCATAGAAGTTAACTTGCAGTATTCTTGCAAGCATTACACTTTTTATAATGGAATCAATACATTGTCATATAGAGGCGTTCCATTGCATAGAGCGCGCAGCATCGTCACAACATTCATTGATCGTTTGTATATTGCATATTTGTTCTTATTGGTATAGTCATTAATTTTTATTAATAGTAATTAATTTAATTTTCATCCTAATTTTAATCTTAATTCAATCAATTTTATGTCTAACTTTAATTTTTACGTTTATATTGATGGCAATTTTTTTTTTTTGAATAAAACGCTTATTAGTATTTTTCTATATATGTCACTCTATACCAGAAATGATATTATTAAATATTCTCTTGATTCTTAGCAAAAATCGTCTTAATTACTAAACAGCAGAACGATTATATCGTCGACGCTACCTAGGCAGACATTATCACGTAGATGATAGAACAATTGAATTAATTGAAAGATCTAAGAGACAGCGACCTGTTAGGAGACGCTGTCGTCACACTATGATAATTGAACGGATGATCTACGAGTTCTTGCCGTATTGGCTACGGTTTTAATTTATCCGCATATTTCCGTACAAGAAACTAAGGCTCAATCGGGAATAGTAAAATCAATGGCTTAAAGAATTTTAAAGCTATATAAATTACACCCTTACTATATTACTTTGACCCAACAATTGAATCCTCGTGCTTTTCAGCGAAGATTACAGCTATGCAGTTAAGCTCAAAGAATGTTACATCTTGACCCAGATTTCTTAAAGTACGTTATGTTCTCCAATGAAGCTACATTTTATAACACAGGGCAGTTAAATCGATATAACTGTCATTATTGGTCTGCAAAAAATGCATACTGGTTTTGCATTATCGACAAACAAAATTGCTGGAGCCTTAGTGTATGGTGTGAAATTGCCAATAGATATTTGATTGAGCCATATTTTTTTGATGAAAATGTTAAAGCTTCTAGATACTTAAATATATTAACGAATGAATTGCCACTTTTATTACAAGATGTAGATCTGCAAACAAGACAACGAATATGATTTCAACAGGATGGTGCACGGCATAGATGGTGTCTCACAGAAACAATATTTTTAACGATTTTTCGAACCACAGATTCCTACAAAGCTGGATAGGAATAAGTAGTTAAGTTGTCGAATGGTACCCTAGATCTCCAGACCTTGCTTGACCAGACTTTTTTCTGTGGAGTTATTTAAAAAATATAGCAAATTTAGACCCACCAACAACCAGGAAAAACATGATGCAGCCAATTAAAAACATCTTCAGAAATATACCTAGAAACGTTCTTTTGGCAACAATCAATAGCTCCTAACGAAGAGTCCAGCTCTGCATTTGTAATAACGGTGAAATATTTGAAGGCTTAATTGGGTAAACGCTAACTGTAAAAAAGCTAAAGGTAAAAGATATGTTGTCTTCATAGGCAGGTTTTTTGGTGGTCTTGGCTTAACTGCCCGGACAACAAGTCTTGCTTTAGCTGGCCGGGCGAGTCTTAATTCAACTAGCCGGACAATTGATCTTGCTTAAATTGTTCGAACAATTATTCTTAATTTAACTGCCGGGCTAATTTCGAGCTCTAAAATCTATTTCATTATGTCCTCGCCACAAACCTTGAAAGTCGATAAATAGTATGCATTCTATCGACAACTGAACGCAGGCTCTGGTGTAATTGATTAAATTTTATACGAATTATTTATAAATAATCAAGGTCATGGTCAAGGACATATCTAAATGTGAAATTTTTCCCTTTTCTCATTTCTGGTGTCATAATTGGAAATTCTTATTCAAAAAATCGACTTTACCTAGAAATGTTCTTTAAAAACGAGGTCATGATCATGTTAAAGGTCATGTATGAATGAAAAACTTTTTGTTCTTCTCGTTTCTGGTGTTCAAAATCTATATTTTCATTAAATAATTCAATTTGTATTTGAAATTACTTTCAAGATCAAGGACAAGGTCAGTATTGAGGTCACCATCATGTGTCCCCATACGAATGCAAAAACTTTTGTCAAAGTTGATTTTAGATAGGTGCCTACCCAGACAAAATATTTGGCTGCGTAATTTAAAATTAGACACATTGTATACATATATATATATATATATATATTAGGTGTAGTAAAAAGAAATTCATTTTTGCATTAAATTGAAGGTTTTATTTAGCATAGATAGGATGATACGATTTAGGTCAAATATGCACCGTTTTGTTTGATAACTTATTGCCATTTTGGAGGTAATTTCATAATGCCCCTCTCGTAGAAACCCTTGTCCCTATTGTCAAAGAACTGGGACAGTCGATTTTCACAATTTTCTCTTGAGGCGAATTTTTCAGCTGCAAAATCATTCGTCATAGACAGGAACAGGTGGTAATCACTTGGTGCCAGGTCCGGACTATAAGGTGGATGCATAAGATCTTCCCAACCAAGCTCCCGGAGCTTCTGGAGAGTCACTATCGATGTATCCGGCCTGGCGTTGTCCTGATGGAACACAATTCCTCTCCTATTGGCCAAAACTGGCCGCTTCTGGGCGATTGCTTCTTTTAGACGGTCTAATTGTTGACAGTACAGGCCTGAATTAAGAGTTTCGCCGTAGCGGAGCAGCTCATAGTAGATGATTCCCTGCCAGTCCCACCAAACACACAGCAAAACCTTCCTGACTGTCAATCCTGGCTTGGCCACCGTTTGCGCCGGCTCACCGCGATTTGACCACGACCGTTGTCGCTTGACGTTGTCGTGAGTGATCCACTTTTCATCACCAGTAACCATCCGCTTCAAAAATGGATCGACATTGTTGCGATTCAGCAGCGATTCGCAGATGGAAATTCGGTCCATGAGGTTTCTTTGGGATAACTCGTGTGGCACTCATACATCAAACTTCTTTTTGTATCCAGCCTTATTTAAGTGGTTCTAAACGGTTTTTTGTGCAATGTTTCGCTTCTGAGCAATCGGAGCAGTGCTTACGTGACGGTCGGACTCGACGATTTCCATTATTTTATCGACATTTTTGACAATTGACCTTCCAGAGCGTTGTGCATCTTTGACGTAAAAATAACCGGAACGGAATCGACGTAACTAAAATTGCGCGTGATTGGCTGTTACAGTATCAGGACCATAAACACTATTCACATTTTCAGCTGCCTGACTTGCGTTTTCGCGTTTATCGAAGAAAAACTGTAAAATATGGCGTATTTTCTCTTTGTTAATGTCCATATTTGACGCGTGCTAAAAAAATACTGAGTCAAGTAATCACAAAACTGTATCAGAAGCTTAAGTACGAAATCTTATCTTTCTAACGCTATCTAGTGTAACGCGATCGCACTTTTACAACGGGAGACACAGACTACTAAAGCCATCTATTGGCAAAATAATGGATTACTTTTTACTACACCTAATATATATATATACTACTATGATCAAAAAGTAAGACCAATTTTTAATTTAAATTTTGCGGATTTATCGATTTGAAGAAATTTTTTTTTTAAGTGGCAGCACTGTGAGAGACATCTGTATCCAATTTCATGTCAATATATTCATTAGTTTGCAAGTGACGCTCGTTTTTGTGAACATTAAAAAGTGATTTCGGCGATTTTTCAACGTCAGATTTTAGTGAGCAAAGAAGTTGCATTAAGTTTTGTCTTCGGAATAAAATTTCTTGTGCAAAAGTGTTTAGAATGTTGCAGAAGACCCTCGGTAAGTAAACTTTGTCAGAAAGAAAAGCGTACAAGTGGTACAAACAGTTGATAGAATGTAGAAACAGCGTTGAAAACAAAGAGCATTCTGGACGACCATCGACATCAACTGATGAGAAACAGATCTAAAAAAACAAAAACCTTGTACGCAAAGATTGTCAGTTAACAATTAGAGACCTTGTTGATACTGTTGGCATTTTATTTACATCAATTGTAGCAATTTTGAAAGATCATTTGGGTTTCAAACGCGTGAAATCTCGATTGGTTCCAAAAACACTCAATTTTTTTTAAAAATAGCATCGTGTTAATGTCTGCGAAGAGATGCTTTCTGACTCCCAGAACGTCATAGAACGCATTATTACGGGAGGTGAGACATGGATCTATGCCTACGATCCAGAAACAACTGATCAATCGAGCAAATATCGTGCCAAAGATGAAGCAAGATCAGAAAGATCACGTGAAAGTCGTTCAAAAATCAAGGTCATGTTGACAGTTTTCTTCGATTATAGAGATGTTGTGCATTCAGAATTTCTTTCGCTGGGCCAAACTGCTAACAAGGAATATTATTTGAGTGTTATACGTTGTTTGCGTAAAGCTATTCGCAAAAAAGGCCGGATTTGTGGCAAGACGACTAATGGTTTTTGCATCACAATAATGCACCGTTTCACACTGTATTGATTATTCGCAACTTTTTGACCAAAAATTCAACTCATATCGTTCCAAAACCACCGTATTCGCCTGATTTAGCGCCGTGTGATTTCTGGCTGTTCAGTAAACTCAGAAGACCACTTCAGGGACATCGTTTTGATTCAATTGAGGAGATTAAACGTGAATCGCTGCGTCAATTAAAGGGAATTCTGGAAAAGTACTTTTCTGACAGTTTCGAGGATTGGAAAAAACATTGGCATAAGTGTATTGTGCCGGGCAAGGACTACTTTGAAGGCAACGAAATAGATTGCAAAGAATAAATATAGAATATAAAAGAAAAAAGTTGGTCTTATTTTTTGATCATATATATATATATATAATTAAAATTTTTTTTATCTGCATATTACCATCACGAAATCTTCCTAAAAATGGAAAAAACAACAAAAATAATATTTTGTTTCCTCTTAATAATAATTTGTTTAATATGATTTAATTAAATTTTTTGAAATCTTGTTTATTTTTCAAGTCTTGCTTGAAAAAAAAAAAAAAATTTTCAATCCTCTTGGATAAAAATATTTTTGATTTTCTTTATGATGAACGTTAAATCTTCTTTTCCTTTTAGAATCCCACGACGCATTGATTTATTTTATTTACGAAAAAAGAAATATATTTAATATTAAGTCTTATACGCCATTGACGTTGTTTTATTTCTTGACTTATCTGAAAATCGCAAAAATCGAAAACTAAAATTTTTATAATCTCGCACTGACTTGATATTGTAAGACAAAAGAATTCTTCTTATTGCATCAACTCCAATAATTTAATTTCTTTTGAATATCCTTCTCACTAGAATATTCCAAATTTATTTGAATTCTTCTTATCTTATTTCGAAATTTCATTAAGTCTTCTGTATTAATATTATTGGTTGTATTTATGTATTCTCTTTAAGTTTAAATTTGTTGATTTGTATATATTCTTGTTAACGTTTTGCAATACTTAGATATATTAGGTTGCTGCAGATGAAATGGCCAATGTAGCAATGACTTAAAGTTGGCTGCAATTTTAGTGAATTATGTTGGCACAAGGCGGCGCAAATGATATGACATATTGAAGTATAAATACTGCTACCTTGGTTTATGAAGTCCTTTCTGTTTTGCACTTCATAGTGATCGTTAAAACAAAAAGAGAAAGTGAACATGGAAGTAAATCAAAAACGGCTACTTTTACTATACGAATTTAAATTAGAGCACAACGCAACGGAAGCAACGAGGAATATCAACAGCGCATTTGGGCCTGATACAGTTAGCGAACGAACCACTCGGCGGTGGTTCGAAAAATTTTGATCCGGAGATATGGATCTTGGAAATAAGCCACGTGGACACCCAGGACCATCGATCGACAACGACGAGCTGCGTGCATTAGTAGAGTCTGACCCCCGTCAAACCATAAGGGATTTTGCCGAGAAATTAAGCGTTCACAATTCGACAGTTTACCGCTACTCGCAACAACTTGGAAAAGTCAAAAAACTGGACAAATGGGTTCCGCATGATCTTACCGAGCAAAACATGACGTGTCGAATGAAGATTTCAAGTTCTCTTCTCTCCCGCAACAAAAAGGAACCGTTCTTGCACTGAATTATAACCTGCGATGAAAAGTGGATTTTATACGATAATCGTCGCTGATCGACTCAATGACTAGATGCCGATGAAGCGCCAAGACACGAGCCGAAACCAAGCCTTTATCCAAAAAAAATAATGGTAACTGTTTGGTGGTCTGTAGCTGGAGTTATCCACTATTCGTTCCTGCAACCTGGCGGAACCATCAATGCTGAGAAATACTGTGCTCAACTAAATGAAATGCATCAAGAATTGATAGTCCAACGACCTAGGCTTGTCAACAGGGATGGAGTGATACTGCTTCATGATAACGCACGGCCTCATGTATCGAGAACAACGGTCCAAAAATTAAACGAGTCGTGCTATAAGACTTTTCCTCACCCTCCATATTCACCAGACCATTCACCAACAGATTACCATTTCTTTAAACACTTGGATCACTTTTTGACAGGAAGAAGATTTAATAACGAAGCTGCTGTCAAAAATGCCTTCGAGGAGTTTCTTCGAACCAGAAACTCGGACTTCTACAAAACTGGAATAAATGTACTTGTATCTCGTTGGGAAAAGTGTGTTGCATCTATTGGTGCCTATTTTGATTAAATAAGTTGTTTTTATAAAAAGTTACAGCTGTTTAAAAATTTATTACTAAATCGGCCATTTCATCTGCAGCAACCTAATACTTGTAATTGTAATAAGAAACGCAGAATATGCCTTTAAAATTATTATTAGTATAATTTTTTTTATTTTTCGACTTTTATTGATCAATATCATATAAGAATTTTATTATTTTCGTATTAATATTTTAATATAATTATTTATTTAAAATTCTTTGTACGCATAATGCAGATTTAATTCATTTTGATGTTCTAGCAGATTATTTCGCACGCGTTTGACTGATGCACCATGAATTTTTATAAAATACCCATACAACATGAAACCTCTATTTGAAATAATTATTAAAAATTAAATATGTGTTTTCAATATAAAATTCTATTTTTTAACATAAAAGAAAAATTTAGCTAAAAGATTTCCAGTTTTCATCTATTTTTGTTACTATTATTTAATAAATAATTTCAGAAAAATTATTTTTTTGTCAAAAACTTATAGCCTTAACTATGAAAGAGTTATTATTTTGTATATTAATTATGTACGATATTAAAAATTTTATAATTTCCCGTCCATTCCGATTTTTCGTTTATAATGTCAATTATTATAAAAAAGTTACATATGTTTAAATTATCTAATTAAAAATGTGAGACAGTTCTATAAACTTTTTTGAATTTATTTCAAGCTGATAATATTAAAAAATTAATCCCATAAACTCCGCGAACCATGTGTATGATTATGTCAGCGAAAAATACCTGAATGACTAAGCGTAAGTGTGGAGTAATTAGGTGTAAGAATTAGTTATATGAATCGAAGCATTTTATGAATAAACATAGTTAATTAAAATAAAATATGCAACTCTTACAAAAAAGAAAGAGAATAATAAAATAAAACATGCATAGATCATACCTGAACTTGTAATTTGTGCATTAATTTTTGCCATAATCATTCGGATCATTTTTTCATGTTCGTGTATGTTAAACAAACAACATTTTATCTTTTCGAATAAATCGTCATTTTCAACATTATTTAACTTGTTGTTGGAACTGCTTGAGGAACTAAAATCAAAAAATTTATTAATGATCAAAATTTTATTCAAATAAGTAACTTGCTATACTTAAAAGAAAATGTAAGCCTTTATTGTGAAAGAAAGGAGCACAAAAATATAAAATTTGCTCAAATGACTATGTCGACTTTATTCAAATCAGTTTAATTTTTACAGTGATTCTTACATAAAATGTAACATATTAAGAGTACAAATTAATTCGGTCCATTTTGTTTCGCTAGCTGCTACTCTTTCCCACCTCTCAGGAAATTTTCGAATTCCATCTCGAAAAAATGTCTCGTCTTTCGAGGTGATCCAAGTTAGGAGCCAATTCTCGATTTCTGCGAAGGAAGTGAACCGATGACCTGCCAGATCGTGCTGCATCCCTCGGAAAAACCAGTAATCAGAAGGAGCAATGTCCGGAGAATATGGCCGGTGCGGCAAAATATCCCACTTGAGCATTTCCAAATATTTTTTTCCAATTTTTGCGACATGAGGCCGAGCGTTGTCATGCAGAAAAATAACTTTGTAATGTCTTTCCTTATATTCCGGCCGTTTTTCTCGTAATGCACAGCTAAAACGAGTCAATTGCAGCCTATACCGATCGGCCATTATGGTATCGCCAGGTTGTAGGAGCTTATAGTACACAACACCCTTTTGGTCCCACTAGACACACAACATGATCTTTAAACCATGGATATTCAGCTTTGGTGTTGATCTTGAGGTCGATGGCAACGATTGACCAGACATAGCCTAGTATTCTTTCTTCTTGGGGTTATCATAGAACATCCATTTATCATCCCCAGTAATAATTCTACGTTAAAAACACTTTCTTTGTTGCCTATGAATCAGCTGCTCGCAGCAGAAAAACCACCTGTCAATGTCTCTCGGTTTCAGTTCATTAGGCACCCAATTGCCTTGCTTGTGAATCATTTCCATGGATTTCAATCGTATAGAAACTGCTTGTTGAGTCACTTCCAATGATTCTGCAAGCTACTCTTGCGTTTGACTCGGATCTTCATCGAGTAATGCCTCCAACTTGTATTCGAATTTTTTTGGCTGTCCAGAGCGAGGCTTGTCTTCAACGCTGAAATATCCATTCTTGTAACGTCGAAACCGTTCTCTCCAAGATTTATCAGTTCGAGCATTGTCACCATAAACTTCCACAAGCATTCGATGCGCTTCAGCTGCACTTTTCTTCCAATTAAAACAGAAAACTAAAACCTCCCGCAAATGCTGCTTAGTTATCACAAAATTTGACATATTTAACACAGTTGAAAACAAGATTTTCTTAGAAAACTCGTAGCGATATAAACTGAATATTATTGACAGATGTCTAACCTCACTATAACTACCGACTTCAGATGTTACTATTTAATATTCATAATAGCCAAAGCCGTCTTTTGAAAACAGACCAAACTAATTTGTAGTCCCAATAAAATTATTATTTTGTTTACAATTTGAATAGAGATTATCAGGTATACCATTATTTAAATTACAAATAATTAAAATTCAGACTAAATGGTCAATTCTGTTACATTCTATGGACTTTGTATTTAAGTATTTAAGTTTTATAAATGTATTTAGGTTATAGCAATTTTAGGTCTGAGAATTCAATTATTGAAGCCTACAACAATTATTCTAATTTTTAAACCGTTTATGTCAATCTCGTTAAAACGCTAGCCGATCCCTTTACTTGAACTTTTTTCACATTTTACATAGTAGTTTAAAAATAATTTTATTTCTAAAAAAGTATTAAAAAAAAAATAAATTAATTTAAAAAAAATTAATTTGAAACTATGGAATAATATTTTTATATTTGCACTTAATTAACCAACAAGAATTAAATCAAAAGTGGGCACCAAACAAATTAGGGGCCTAAAGTTTTGTTTTTGGGTCGGTGCCAGAACTTAAGAAAATGCCTACCAAATGTTAATAATTTGTTTTTTTATAGTTAGGTTGATAGGTAAAATGTTTACTAAACTCTATTTTTCATCAGATATTTTTTTCTATTTTAATTAAGTTTTTTACTCGACATCTTTGTTGGCTCACTAACCTCAAAAAAAAAAATCTCATAGACCTCTAATTATTTTGGTATCTACTTCTGATTTCGTTTTTGTTTGTTAATTAGAAGTATACATTGAAATTTTATTTTATAAATTTGAGTTAATTTTTTTTTTAATCGATTTAATTATTAATTTTTCTTTTATTTCATAATTTTTATTAGGACCTAGAATAAAGAAAGAAAGTTCTCGCTGTTTCTTTCAAGATGGCAGCAGCAGTACTTCGTGCATGGAATTTCGAATGGTAACGCACCTACAAGGAAGTACTGTATCTAACCTTAAATTTCAGTGTATGATAGTTCAATTTAGTGTGAACAAAGTAATTTTTCATTGGTTCTGAAAATGTCTACTTTTGTGCCAAATAAAGGGTATTTGCGGGGAATTTTATTGCACTATTTTATTCAAAAGAAATCTGCAGCTGAAGCACAAAGAATTGGAGAATATACTTGATCAAGACCAATGTTAAATGCTAGCAGAACTTGGAAAAACGTGACAAGTAGATGAGTCAACAGTTTTAAAACGTTTATAAGTGTTAGGTATGATCCAGAAGCAAGGACATGGTGCAATATGAATTCAAGCCGAGAGACGTCGGACGGCGTTTCGTGAAAAATATTTGTTGCACTGTATTGTGACTGGCGATGAAAAGTGGATACACTGCGATGATCCAAAGCGTAGGAAATCGTGGGGTAAGTCCAGCCATGCATCAACATCGTCCGCAAAACCAAAAAAACACGACAAAGTGATTTTGTTACATGACAACGCTCGGCCTCGTGCTGCAAAACCAGTGAAAACCTATCTGGGAACGCTTCAATGGGAAGTTCTACCCCACCAAACATAGCCCCTCCCGATTTTCACCTATTCCGTTCGATGACACATGTCAATGAAAGAAATCCTCAACTGGAGAGTAAGTTATCATTATACAGGCAGCGATCATTACGCTCTAATTTACACAAACTATAATTTAACCGTCGGACATAAATCTTTTATTTATTGAAAGACCTTTTGATAGGTGGTGCAGCTGAAGAAAGAGTTCAAATTCTCTTACATGCAATAATAGCAGCATGCGATGCCTCTATTTTCAAGAAATCACATTCTCGCATACAAACACTAGTCTATTAGTTGAAAAGGATATTCTAGCTATACGTCGAGAGTACTTTCGGACCAGAAAAATATATCAAAGAGCCCAAAAAAAGCGCGCACATAGTCTGCTATTTAAACAACAAAGGATAATCTAAGAAGAAGAGGAAAGAGATCAGAATTGACACTAAAGCAGCCAAGAGCAGATGTAAGCGGATGTTTTATGAGAAAGTAATCCTTTCGGAAACCATATAAAACAGTTATCAAATTAAAGCACAGGATTAAATACGCCACTTAAACATAGATCTTAAGCCAGCAAAAATGGTCCGAGTATTAGCGAGTATTATGCTAAATATAGAAGGACCGAAACAACCAAGAAGAGCTCTTCTTTCCTTGGTTGTAAGCTCTGTAATTCTTTACAGGATTCTGACATGGGTACGTGCCACACAAGTTGTGGAGCAGAATAACGAAAGTCATCGCTTATCGGTTATTATCGGGGTTGCTCCAATTAACTTGTTGGTGATGGAATAAGTCGATAAATTTTACAATATATGGCGGTCGGAAGTAGAAGAAACATTAAGGTGTAGCCGTTGCAGATGGTCAAGAAGGACCATGGAGGAATGGCAACGACGATGAGATACAGCTAAGGAAGGTCGGTGACCTTACCATATTATTTCTAATGCTGTTCAATGAACTAAAGGGGGATAAAGTTTCTTGAATTTCTATATAACCTAAATGTTTTTACAATGCGGCTGCTTTCGCGATTACTTACAACGTATTACTTACCATATAAGAGTGTCGTTTTCGGGCCACATAGAGGAGCCCTTTGACTCTGGACGGTTTATGTAAACGCCTGCTAGGTTTGCCAGTGGGACGTGACGCAGTTTCGATGTTCGCAAAGTCAATTAGAAAAAAACTAAATACGATCAAAAGAAAGGAAGAAACAGAGAACAAGAGGGGGACAAGCAGCAACAGCATCTACCCCACCATTTTAGAAGAATCTTTTTCTTTAAAGATAAAGAAAAAGATTTTTCTAAAATGGTGGAGTAGATGCTGTTGCTGCTTGTTACCCCCTTCTCGCGCTAGCTTCTACCATATTAGATGATGGGTTTAATAGTATTAGTGTTGTGACATACACGCAGCCGTACTAACACTCAGACATACACGCTGATTCACATTGATAATTTTTGTTAGTTTTGAACCTATTGCATTTGCTGATAGCGTGGGGGCTATTTCGTAAAGAAAAAGACAGGAAGAAGAAAGGACGGAGCCTACTACATCAGATGATAATGATTGGCACCATGTAGTAGCAAAGCCCAATGTATACTACGTTTCAACATACAGGGTTACAGGTCTAGTAGTTGTGGCGTAGTGATATATACACAAACACACAGAAGTACGGACATTCAGACGAAAATATGCAGACGCACATGTTGACTCACATCAATGATTCCTTGTAATTTTAAGCATGATGTGTTCGCAGATAGTGTAAGGCGCCATTTAGTAAGCAAAAAAAAGGAAAGAGCCTATGAACCCTATGAGTAACCCCGCAAAGTCATACCTTAACGGGAGTTACCGCAGAGATACGCAGATCAAGGCGATGATTTTGGTGGATGAGAGGCCCACACTTTAGTATCCAGTATCGACTAGCGAAGATGGATGATGACATACAGCTTTCTATCGTTGCGATGGAAAGAAAAAAAAAAGAAAATAAAAACAGCATGCTTCCAAATATGCATACACCTATAAATATTGTATGTTTGATAGCCCTAATAGATTATTATGTAAATATTTGTCAGACCCAATAATATTATATGCAGGGTGCGTACGGTATTTGAGGACATGCATAAATGTGACTATAACTTCGCGAATTTTTTTTTTATTTTTTTTCTTTTCAGATAAGAAATAGCGGACTACAACATCAGTCAAGAAATGAAGAGACATGCTGTCATCGTCGCTATATGTGCGAACCATACACATTTAGAGATCTCTAATTTTCTTAATTACGCCCGTTCATTCGTGCATAAGGTTTGCCGTGAATTGGAAGCATCAGGAGGCGATACAGAATCGGTTGCAAAACGCTAAAAGAACGAACAACGTTCTGACACTGTCTGATCTGCAGAATTTTTAGAGCAAGTGCAAGCGATCATAGACGAGGACCCGTCAAAATCAATGAGGGTCCTTGCGAGTGAGCTTCATGTTTCTGAGCGCCTTATTCGTAGAGTTGTCCACAAAGACCTTCGGTATAAGTCTTACGTTATGCGCAGAGGACAGTTCATGTCGGAACGAACACAGGAACAGAGAGTTCTCCGATCAAAACGTTTTTTAAACAAAATTAAACACCCTGAGGTGCCCACAATGTTATGGTTTTTTTCCGACGAAAAAAATTTTGACCAAGATCAAAAGACAAATCGCAGAAATGACAGATGGCTATGTTCAAGTCCTACAAAGGTTCCTGTTGTTATGCACACAAAATTTCTAGCCACTGTTATGGTTTTAGGTGTTGTCAGCAACGAAGGACATGTTATGCCACCACACTTTTTTACTCAAGGACTTCGAGTGAACTCTGCTGCATACATCGAGGTTTTGGAGACGGTAGTAAAACCCTGGATAGACAATGTGAGCTGAGGCAGACCATACATTTTTCAACAAGACTCTGCTCCTTCACATAAAGCGATGGTGACACAAGATTGGATGACCGAAAATTTTCATGACCACATAACACCAAACCTATGGCCACCTAGCTCCCCAGACTTTAATCCTTTGGATTATTACGTATGGGGCGTAGTTGAGCGTGAGACCAATAAGCGTCCTCATAACACCACTTCTTCGCTGAAGACTGCTATTAATGCCGTTATGGTCAATATGAAGAAGGAGCATTCGATTCGGGCATCTAATCGTTTCCGGACCCGGATCGAAGAAGTTATTGCTGCTAATGGCAATTTTATTGAATAACTTCATAGCCATATATTAATTAAACGTTGTATAAAAAATTCCTAAAATTTTATTTAATTTTAATATAAATACAAGCTAATTAATTTTACTCTCAAGTTGTCCTCAAATACCGTACGCACCCTGTACATACATGTTTGATTGATAAACTCATGATTTTTTTTAAGTTAATTAAAAAAAGATCATTTTTAAGGTGATAAGTTCATAATAATAGCGAACAACGTCTTAACAATTTTCTAAATTTTCTTAACACAAGCCTTAAACTGCAGGGCAGTTTTGACGCTTAAACTTTTTTTTATTTGGAATAGTGCTTTAAAATATATGTTACTGTAATAAGCAAGTAATTTTAAGTGTGAGAATTTGATTATTGAAGCCTTCGACAATTATTCCAATTTATAAACCGCTTATGCCACAAGTCCCACCGCTGAAACTTTTTATTTCACATAGCCAGCAAGAACTGTTACAATTTTTCAACTTTATTTTTTATGCCAGATACTTAAAAATATAGGCCAGTAACATCGTCTGATTTTTTATTCCATTTTACATAGTAATTTAAAACTGATTTTCCTACAACAGGAGATCATTTTAAAGATGATAAATCAATTATTATTGAAGCCTATAATAATTATTTCAATTTTTAAAGCGACAGTGACACTCTCGTTAAAATGCCAGCTGGCCCCAATGCTTGAACTTATTTTAATGACACAGTCCCAAAATTGAAGTTCTATACGAGGTCTGGCTATTAAATAACGAGACTGCGCGCCTAGAGGGCGCCATAGAGGGGTGGGGGAAAAAACGAGTAGTGCGTTGGGTATCTAGATATCTTGTCTATCCACGTACCAAAACAGGTTCTCGTCACTATTATTGTATTTGTGCAGTAGCGGTTTAAAACGAACATGTTTTTTTCTCGTGCCGAAAACCATGTGTGACGCAAAACAGGAGCAACGTATCAATCTCAAATTTCTCGTTAAATTGAAAAAAACTCCGACTGAGTGCTGTAAATTGTTGCAAGAGGCCTATGGGGACAATTCTCTATCTCGTGCGCGTGTTTTTTAATGGTGTAAGCGCTCCAGTGAGGGCCGAGTGAGCACTGAAGATGACCAACGCCCAGGTCGCCCTGTCACTGTTTCAACTCCGGAAACAGTGACCAAAATCAACCAAATTATGCGTGCAGATCGTCGAATAAGCATCCGGATGATTGCTGAGGCTGTAAACGCCGATAAAGAAACGGTTAGACAAATTTTACACGAGGAATTACACATGACAAAAGTCTGTGCGAAGTTGGTGCCAAAAAACCTGACTTCTGACCTAAAGCTCTTGCGTCAAAAGGTCTGCTCAGATTTCCTTGTAAGGTTAAAAAAAGATTCCGGACTGATAAAAAACATTATTACTTGCGACGAAACGTAGATTTTTCAATACGATGTTAAAACAAAGCGGCAATCGATGCATTAGAAGACGCCTGAATCGCCCACAATCAAAAAAGCAAGGATGTCCAAATCAAAATTCAAGGCAATGTTGATCGTTGTTTTTGACATTAACGGTATCGTGATGACTGAATGGGTTCCAGAGGGTCAGACTGTTAACCAGACTTACTATTTGTCAGTTTTGGCAACACTGCGAGAACGAGTTCGTAAGAAACGGCCCAAGTTGTGGAAGAACAACTCGTGGATTTTGCACCAGGACAACGCACCTGCCCATAACGCGCTATCTGTGAAGCAGTATTTGGCCGGTAAGCGCACTCCAGTGCTCGATTACGCGCCGTACTTGCCAGATTTGGCACCGTGCGACTTTTTTTTGCTTCCGAAGATAAAATCTGCTTTGAAAGGGACCCGATTTCAGTTGATGGAAGCGGTAAAGCAAAAAACGGCAGAGCTCCTAAAGGCCCTCACCAAAGAAGACTTCCAGCACTGCTTCGATCAATGGAAAAAACGTATGGAAAGGTGTGTGGCGAGGGAAGGGGAGTATATTGAAGGGGAGCATTCGAATGTGGAATAATTTTTATAATAAAACCCTTTTTCGTAACCAGTCTTGTTATTTAATAGCCAGACCTCGCAGTATTAAACATTGTGATTAAAAACTAATATTATTAAATAAAGAAGATAATTTTAGGTGTAAAAAGTTAACTATTAAAGCTTACAACAATTTTTTCAATTTTCGAAATTTTTATGACAAATTAATACATTGAAGCAAGGGTCATTCCCAATGCCCGAACTTATATTTTAATTAACATAGTAAATTAAAACCAAGTTTGTTTAAAAAGGAGGATCATTTTAAAGATTTTTATCATTTTAAAAATCATTTTATAATAAAGTTTGCGACAATAATTCCAATTTTCAACTTTTCATATCAGCGTTTTGTGACTTAAAATTAAAACTTTCTTTTTTATAACATTCTATAATAATTACAATAAATTTATTAGCTAATTTAATTAATAAGACCATACGAAATCTATTAGAATCAAAATACAACCATTATGCGTTATTTTTTTATATAAAATACAATATGTAGATGTTAAGGGCATAATTCAAGATACTTAAGTTCAAACATATACAACAGAGCATATTATCTTTATATAATAGAGTGCATTGTTTTCTATACAACATATACGGAGACTGTAATGGTTGAAAGGTTATCTTTCTGGAGAACCAAACTCACACACGTGTAGAGAGCCAAGTAATCCAACTTTTCACAGCACGCACACAATCAATAAAAAAAATAATATCAATAAACAAAGAAAAGAACTTGAGGAGAAGTCAGCATTTTCTTTGATTTTACATGTGAGACTCTACAATTTACTAGTAATCACTGATCCTAGTCAAGCAAAAATCCCCACAGTAGATCCGAGGGCAAGACTTGGTACGTGATCAGTTGTCATGTTGGTATTTTTTTACTATTAGAAAGAGATACATTTTAAACTTAAGCTAATTTAGAGTTTTCGTTAAATAAGAATATAACGGCGCCTTCTTAATATTTCGCTTTTTTTTTTAGAAAATGTTTTGAAAAAAAAATTTGTTTTTTTTTTTTGCTTTATTTGATAAAAATATCGTCTATTCAAAATAATTATTGTTAATTTCATTAACGCAAGACTTACAAATATTTGTTTTTATAAATTTGAATGAGAAAGAGGTAACATAATCTGTAATTATTAGTTTAGCAGAAGTGTCCTTTTTATATTTTGGTGAGATAATGATACTTTATTACTGTTTTTTGTTAATTTTTGCAAATTACTTTTGCTTACCTCCCAAGAATACGTTCTTTAGTGGTTTATGAGAAAACTGTAAATACAAGCTATAAATGCTCAGCAAAATGTTTTTCATTAATTTATTGTAAAATGACTAAGGATTATCGTGTTTTTCGGGTTCGTCATTTACGGGAAATGTTGCTTTTCTTCTTTTATTCGAAGAAAACGGTGGCTGAAGCACATCTGAAGCTCCAAAACGTTTACGAAAATGCTGCTCTAAGTAAAACAACGCGCCGTGATTGGTTCCGTCGATTTAAAGACGGTGATTTAGATATTGATGACCATCCGCATGAAGGAAGGCCAAAGACCTTCGGAGACGCTGAATTGGAGGCATTGCTTGACGAGGATCTATACCAAACAAAAATAAGCTTGCTTTAGTATTAGGAGTTACCCACCAAGCCATTTCCCAGCTATTAAATGCGTTAAGAATCATTCGAAAGCAGGGAACTTGGGTTCTTTATAATTTGAAGCCAAGGGACGTTAAGCGTTGTTTTTTCGCCTGTGTACAACTGCTACAGCGGTAAAAAAAGAAGGGTTTTCTTCATTACATCGTGACAGATGATGAAAAATGGATTTATTACAGCAACCCAGAGAGAAAAAAGTCGTGGGGAATGCCTAGTCATGCTTCTACGTCGACGGCTCGGCCCAATATTCACGCTGCAAAGGTTATGCTGTTTATTTAGTGGGACCAGATAAGTGTTATTTATTATGAGCTGTTGTAACCAAACGAAACCATCACTGGGCAACGGTATCCAATTCAATTGATGTGAATGAGCCAAGTTAAAGACACGACGCAAAAAACGGCCACAATACGAGCCGAAGCACAAAAAAGTGATTCTACTGTATGATAACGCTCGACCTTACAAGCCGACCGAAATGCCAACATCCTCAGCAACTTTTCTTTACGCAATTCGACGATTTTCCGAAACGATTTTCTTCACAGCTTCGACGTTATCATCTGTTGTTGATGTGCCGAGGTGTTCACAGCGAGGTTCGTCATTGGCATCTTCTCGGTCATCTTGAAAGAGCCTATATCACTTGTAAACATTTTTTTTACTTAGAGCAGACTTACCGTATGCTACTGTCAACATTTACAATATTTTAAATCACTTGATTCCATTTTTTACACTAAATATGGTGCAAATTCTTTACTCCATTTTTTATAATAATAGAAAATCGCCGAGCACACTAAGACACGTCTAACCTTTAGTATGCTATGCTGTGAACATATGCTCGGGACATGTGTACCAACACTTTTATGATATCATAAGAATATACTGACCAAAGGATAACTCGAAATATTGAATATTTTCGGAATGATTGCATATAGTTTAGAGCGCGTCGACAACATGCGGTTAGCGAGTCGGGCGCTCGGACCGTTAGAGGCGGAGCAACCTTTGCTTCAACGATGCTTTCTTATTTACCTTTTGTATGGCCAGGCAGATATTTCGAGAAATTATTAGAAACGACAGACCACTCTTTTTCATGTGAACGACATTATATATATATTAGGTGTAGTAAAAAGTAATCCATTATTTTGCTAATAGATGGCTTTAGTAGTCTGTATCTCCCGTTGTAAAAGTGCAATCGCGTTACTTTAGATGGCGTTAGAAAGATAAGATTTTGTACTAAAAAAGCTTCTGATACAGTTTTGTGATTACTTGACTCAGTATTTTTTTAGCACGCGTCAAAGACGGACACCAACAAAGAGAAAATACACTATATTTTACAGCTTTTCTTCGATAAATGCAAAAACGCAAGCCAGGCCGCTGAAAATATGAATAGTGTTTATGGTCCTGATACTGTAACAGCCAATCAAGCGCAATTTTGGTTTCGTCGATTCCTTTCCAGTAATTTTGACGTCAAAGATGCACCACGCTCTAAAAGGCCAATTATCGAAAATATCGATAAAATAATGAAAATCGTCCAGTCCGACCGTCACGTAAGCACTGTTTCGATTGCCCAAGAGCTAAACATTACACAAAAAACCGTTTGGAACCACTTAAATAAGGCTGGATACAAAAAGAAGTTCGATGTATGGGTGCCACACGAGTTATCGCAAAGAAACCTTATGGACCGAATTTCCATCTGCGAATCGCTGCTAAATCGCAACAATGTCGATCCATTTTTAAAGCGGATGGTTACTGGTGATGAAAAGTGGATCACTCACGACAACGGTCGTGGTCAAATCGCGGTGAGCCAGCGCAAACGGTGGCCAAGCCAGGATTGACAGTCAGGAAGGTTTTGCTGTGTGTTTGGTGGGACTGGCAGGGAATCATCTACTATGAGCTGCTCCCCTACGGCCAAACTCTTAATTCAGACCTGTACTGCCAACAATTGGACCGTCTGAAAGAAGCAATTGCCCAGAAGCGGCCAGCTTTGGCCAATAGGAGAGACATTGTGTTCCATCAGGGCAACGCCAGGCCGCATACATCGATAGCGACTCGCCAGAAGCTCCGGGAGCTTGGTTGGGAAGTTCTTATGCATCCAGCTTATAGTCCGGACCTAGCACCAAGTGATTACCACCTGTTCCTGTCTATGACGAATGATTTTGCAGGTGAAAAATTCGCCTCAAGAGAAGATTGTGAAAATCGACTGTCCCAGTTTTTTGACAATAGGGACAAGGGGTTCTACGAGAGAGGCATTATGAAATTACCTCCAAAATGGCAACAAGTTATCGAATAAAACGGTGCATATTTGACCTTCAATAAATCGGATGCTTCTATCTATACTAAATAAAACCTTCAATTTAATGCAAAAATAATGGATTTCTTTTTACTACATCTAATATATATATATATATATATATATATATAGGCGTGAAACTGTAGGTATGCGAAACGAAACGTTTCCCGAGCAATAAAGTCAGTTTAGCTTAAAAGTTTCTCGTAAGCAGTTGAATTTCCAAAACAAAAATGCCGAACTATCTGAAAGGAACTCGTGATAATATAGCTCGAAAATGTGCAAAAAAAAAACGATTTCTAGGAAATCAATTCACTGATACGATTGGGGAGAGTTTCGGGCTGAGTACAAGTGACGGTAAGAGTGCAAGTGCTAAAAAACTAAAATCTGCGTGTACAGAGGATATCCGTACAAATCCTTTGCACGCATATAGAATAATTGTTATGCGTTGGACATAATTATTGGCACCAACTGCAGAGTTTCCGTCAAAACCTCTGATGAGATGCGGATTGTTCGACAGAACCGGATGAGTCTTTTTAAAACAAAGAAGCTCGTATAGCCCGAAAACAGCAGCTAGCGAAAGAAAATCAGTTTTTCGAGGAAGTTAAAGGACTACTGTATGCGCCTGGAATCGCTCTTTAATCGGTAAGTCACTAGAATCATAAGTTTTAACATGATGCAACTTTAAACGCAATTATCTCGAAACTACTTTTTCAAAAACTGCTCGTGTTGTAGTTAAAAAAATTATCGATCAATTTGGATGAAATTTGGAGAGATTACTCTCAGTAATATTACCGGAAGGATATACCTGAAATTTGGAAGGTTGCAAATGAATAAATAATTTTTTTGGGGTCAAATATGTCAAAAAAATGGTCGAAAATTCCTTCCAAGTAAAATGGCTCCCCAATTTTCAATTTTGCACTTTTTTATAATTTTATAGGTATATCCTTCCCTTTAATATGTCAGTAAGCGAATAAAACTTATTTCATCTTTTTCAGATCAAAAAAAAAAAATGACAGCTGCGGCACTTTTTGATGTCGCGAGAAACAGGCGTCTGGAGATTCTTCATAACGCCGCCATTTTATTGGACATCCGAAAAAAAAATTTTTTAAAGTTAAAAGTTGTAGTTAACTCATATCCAAATTTCAAAATGATCCGATTATTTTATCCCCTCTAAAAGAATTCCCGAAAAATGCCTATTTTTCACGCTCCCAACCCACACGGCACGAAAGATTTCGAAAGATTTTAGTGATAGATTTCATGTAAGGTTTCAGTGAAAACTTGTAGAAAGGTTATATTAAAACCTAGCAGAAATCTTTCAAAGAAACATATCATGGAAACATCGTTTTATGATAATAAAAAACATTACATTGAAATATTGCAAAGAAATCTTGCATCAACCTTGCTGGAATATTTCACAAACATTTTAAGAAAGATTCCTGTGAGGTTTTTTGAAACATATAATTAAAACATTTTAAAAAGATCGCTGCAAGATTTCATGTAAATGTTTTAACGAAACCTTGAAGCTGTAACGTCGGTGATTACGCTACGAGCATGTTATTAGACATAACGCGAGCGGTCGCTGCCTTTTAGAGCCTAAGCAGTGAAGCGTGAGGGCTTAGGATGGCGGAGGAGTTTTAGCTTTACCTTTTCTTCTTGCCTTTTTTCTTGGAAGGGTGGTGTAATGCAGGATTAAACGTGCATCTAGGCCGAAACTCAAGCCAGGTACACCGCTCTGGAAAGGTCCTAACAAGCGCAAAGAGGTAAGAGGCAGTTAGCTGAAACTCAGGCTAAATGCTACCTCTGGGAGGATATAAGATGAAGTAGACAGTGATAGAAAGCAAATAAAATAATTATTAGCTTCTAACTCACTTTTATTAGTTGATAAACTCTTGGTTGTTGGATCTAATCTATCTCTCTCTCTCTCTCTCTCTCTCTCTCTCTCTCTCTCTCTCTCACTCTGTCTTGTAGAAGATTGGGACGCGTTGACATTTTGGCAAGAAGAAAAAAAAGAAGATGAAATGAAAACGGGAGCTCCGGCAAGTCCAGCGAGTGTAGCAGTACGGAAGTCCGGTGGTCCTGGAGTAGGCGAGTCCGCTCTCCGCAGGTGGATCTCCTCTTTTTATGCATTCGTACAGCAATAACGCTGTGCTAATCCGATTGCTCGAAATTAGCGCGGGGTGGACGCTAATGCTTTATCTTGAAGGCGTTCCGTTTGAGTGAGAGAGTTAGAATTAGAGAAAGAGAGAGAGATGATCCCTTTTTGCATAATTTTTATGCATTTTTATTTTCTATTGTTTGTTACGGAAATACATCGACTTAAATTACATGATTGTTTTGTATTTAATATTTAATGCGTATTGCAAAAAAAAACGAAGTTTTAGTCGCATTTTTACGCATTAAATTTATATGGATACATAAATAAAAAATAATTATTTAAATAAATGAAAAATGATTGCTATACAGGATACGTGTGGTATCCGTGGGTTAGTAAAATAATAATTAAAATATGATTTATGATGGTTTCATAATAATAATTTAAATAATTATTCTTTTACAATTTTACCTCATCTGTAGGTAATTGTAATAACTGTCGGATAAATAATTAATCATTTGATGCTATTTTTCGGTGAAACTAAAAGTTATTTAATTAATATTTATCAAGTTTTTTTTTTACCCACTACGTTATTTTTAATTGAATTAATTAAAAAATTATAGAATAAATCAACTGTTACGCATTGACGATTATAAGAAATTAAGACAGTGCGAAAACGCGACTATTCTTATAAAATATTGCAACAAAAAAATTAACAGTTGAATAGTTATAATTATTCGAAATATTTAATGCTATAGTTTTCTTCTCACAGAGAATTATAAGCACTTTTACAGAATTAAGGTTACTCGGATATAAAATATATATGTGTGAAAAAATATTAACGTTAATTATTAATATAACATTAAAAATAACATAAGGAAAAAAAAAAATATTGCAAAATTAAATTAATACCGAAAAATTGATAGGAAGTACGATTAATACAGGCACAGCATTATAAACAATAATAATCTTGGTATGGTTACAGGCCCGTTGCTATTATTTAAATAAATTATTTTATTCATTCAAGGGAAAATCTTCACTAAGAGTGTACCTGTTAAAATCATATTCAGCATTTTGTGTTATAACGGAAATTATATGACTCCCCGACGTCTCGTATTGCGGTGGTAACGCTATTTTATTATGTCTTAGCAGAGAGTACAATTCAAGATTAGGAATTAAAGTACGAGGGGCGTTTAAAAAGTCCGTGCAAAGTCCGAGAGATGGCACCACCAGCGCATATCGAGGTCATGTTTAGTTAGTAGCATCTCTTGAATGAACACACACCAAGTTGCAGCCATATTGGTCTTTTTCTTTGTGTTTGGCATTCGTGTAAATTAAGGAAGTCAAGTGATTTTCAAGAAATAGACGAGAAAGAATTTCGTGTGGTGATTAAACATTACTTTATAAAAGGCAAAACGTCTCAGGAGACTAAAGAGAAGCTTGATAAACATTATGGTGACTCTGCACCTTTGATTAGAACAGTTTATAAGTGGTTTCAAAATTTTCGGACGGACCATGTGGGCACAAGTGACGCTGAACGTTCTGAACGGCCTGTGGAGGTTACGACTCCAGAAATCATTGATCAAATCCATGATTATCCTCATCGACTATCTGGAAAAGGGTAAAACTATTACAGGTGCATATTATCCATTGTTATTGGACCGTTTGAAAACCGAGCTGCAAGAAAAACGCTCGCGATTGGCCCACAATAAAGTCCTTTTCCATCCCGACAACGCACCAGCACACACCTCAGCAGTTGTGGTCGCAAAATTAATCGAAATAGGATTTCAACTCGTTTCACATCCCTCCTATTCTTCAGACTTAGCTCCCTCGGACTACTATTTGTTCCCCAATTTAAAGAAATGGCTGGCGAGACAAAGATTTTATTTAAACGAGGAGGTGATTGCAAACACTAATGGATATTTTGCAGACTTGGAAAAATCCTATCATTCGGAAGGGATCAACAAACAAGAATATCGTTGGACAAAGTGTATAAGCCTGAAGGGAGACTATGTCGAAAAATAAAAAAGGTTTACCCCAAACACGTAAGCAGTTTTTATTTTTGCACGGACTTTTTAAACGCCCCTTGTATTTATGCTTGCAAAGAATTATGAATATATTACTACTTTTTATTAATAAATTTATTTTTCAAAAAGAAAGGACATAGTTATGCCGTTTTTGTATTATATGTATATATTTTTTTTATAACACGATTTATATATGCGTATATGTATAATAAATAAAAAAAATAAAAACAATGCGTAATTAAATTTAATTTAACCCTTTCAGCCCTGACTTCTTTAGAGTAACGCAATTTTAGTCATATTCTATATTAAGGGGTTTTCGGGGTCGCTGATTACGAATCCGATGTCAGATTCTTAAAATTCAAAATAGCGAATCTAATATGGGGGACGACTTATTTAAAAATTGATCCAATTGGCCTGAAATTTGACACTTGGAGGTTTTTGGCGTTGCAGATTACGAATTGAATGTCAGATTTTCAAAATTTAAAATAACGGATCAAATATGGCGAACGACCTATTTAAAAATTGGTCCAATTGGCCTAAAATTTGTTATTAGGGGTTTTTGAGTTCGCAGATTACGAATCTGAAATTAGTTTTAAGTGGTCATTGTCTAGAGTGCAAGTGAACTCATTAAATTTCCGTCGACCATATTGGATCTGTCGTTTTTAATTTAAAAAAACTAACATCGGATTCGTAATCAGCGACCCCGAAAACCTTTCAGTAATAAGTTTCAGGCCAAATGAATGAATTTTTAAAAAATCGTCCACTATATTAAATTTGCCATTTTTAATTTTGAAAATCTGACATCGGATTCGTATTCAGCGACCCCAAAAACCCCCGAGTGTTCATTTTTATTAGCCTAACTCCACGTAATTCGATAATTGGCAATTTTTTTTTTAATTTCTGCCAAAAACATTCATTTGTTTATATTGTTATAACCACAAAATTGTTATTAATTTTTTGTACTATAAACTTTGTTGCAAAGTAGAATAAATTTGTTGACCGTTGGCGTTTGGAAATCCAAAAAATATTGATTTTTGACAAAGTTATGAACGTTTGAACGCAAAAGTGGTTTCGATCGAAAACACTGGGGCTGAAAGGGTTAAATTAAGTTTAACGACTGTAGCAAATTTTTTATTTAAATGATACATGGGCGTTACAAGAAAATCGTAATCTCTTGGCCCAAACTTATGCTAGGTTTCACAACAGTTCGGGTCGGGAGAGAGTGCGTCACGTCGATTGTGGGGAGAGGCTTTATCGTGGTGGAGCGCTTGTGGATTGAGTGTGGATCGAGGCGGTCGGTCGATATGTTTTTTTTTGAATGGCGATAGGGGGCCGGAAAGGCAGGGAGCAAACTTATTGGCAGACACAAAAAAAAGATAAAAAAACGAAGGTCGTATACCGACGTTACAAAGCAAACTTGCTAGAATATTTCACAAGACATTTCAAGAAAGATTTCTGTGAGATTTTATGAAACATCAAGTTGAAACATTTTAAAAAGGACACTGCAAGATTTCGTGTAAATATTTCAACGAAACCTTGAAGCTAACCTTCTATAACATCACAAAACATTTCAAGAAAGATTTCTGTGAGGTTTCTTGAAACATCTAGTTAAACCATTTTGAGAAGGTCGCTGCAGAATTTCATATAAATGTTTCAACGAAACCTTGAAGCAAACTTGCTAGAACATTTTACAAAACATTGTATAAAAAAATGCAGGGAAGTTTCTTGAAATATTTGGTCGTAATATTTTAGTAAGGTCGCTGCAAAATTTCTAGTAAATGTTTCAATGAAAACTTAAAGCAAACTTGCTGGAATATTTTACAAAACATTTTATGAAAGAATACAGGAAAGTTTCCTGAAATATTTTGTCGTAATGTTTTAGCAAGGTCACGGCGAAATTTCTTAGAAATATTTAATTAATAATATTTAATTAAAAATATTTCTTTTTTTGAAACCTTTTGTAATTTTTCAAAAAATAAAAACTGGAAGCTTTTTTGAAAGTATTTTGCAATTTTACTGTAAGCTGTCGATAAACTTTCGCGTTAATATTGCATGTAAACTTTAGCCAAATCTTTAAGAAAAGATTTCTGTAAGCTGACACAAAAGTTTATCGGAAAGATTTTAAGAAAATTTCATGTAAGCATGTTATAAGCTTCCATGAAAAGTACATAGAATATTAATCGTAATCTTACAGCAGAGCTATTTGTTATCATAAAAACTTATTTTTCATTTTGGATAAAAATACATTGACAATTAAAAGTCATTATACTTGTGTATGTAGTAAAATCTCAAGAGTGAAATTATGTATTTAAATATATTAAATTTTTAATTATTTCTTAATTTTAAAAAATACTTTACACTACAGAAGAAATTTTAAATGTAAAATTAATACAAGTGTATATGGATTGCCATGCAACTTATGATTCAAATTTAAATCTTAGTTCTACAAGCGTTGCATAGCGTAATGGTTAGGGCGTCTGCTTTCTAATGTGAAAGATCCGGGTTCGATCCCATCGTAGGTCAAATATTTTTCTGCGTTTTTTCCGTAAAATAATGAGTAAAATAACATGTGCGACAATGCGAATAAACGATTAAATGTAATGCGGATGTTAAAAATATGTATAATTATGATAAATTATAAAATTCTAAAATATATAAAATACTGAAGAAAAGTTAATAAAGGTTACAAATGATCTTTCAGAAAGATTGTATAAAAGGTTACTGGAATCTTTCATGGGAGATAACTGACAGTTTCTTAAGTCAGATATTTCGATATTACGTCAATATTCTGTAATAGCTTCCTGGAAGATAATTAAATCTTTCAAGAAGCTTAAGAAAATCATTCTAGTAAGCTCAAAAGAAGCTCTATGCAAGGTTTCATTCAATGTTACTTAACTTTGTGGAAAATGTTGATATGAGAATTATGCGCGGACACAGGAGAACATCACTATAACATATCTCGTAAGACTTTTGCGTGGTTTCAAAAAACATTGCACAAATTCTGCTCGAAATGTTTCTAAAATTTTTCAGTTAATCTTTTATAATTATAGCGTGAAATCGTTCCTCAACTTAACGGGAAATGTTTATACGAGGATTATGCGCGGACGTAGATACATCACAGAAACATTTTTCGAAAGATTTCTACAAGATTTCAAAAACATTACCAAAATACTGCAAGAAATATTTCCGCAATTTTTCTGTCAATCTCTTATAAACATAGCGAAAAATCTTTCTTTAACTTTACGGAAAACGTTTATACGAAGATTATGCGCGGACATAGATACATCGCAGAAATATTTTCATAAAATTTTGGCGAGGTTTCAAACCTCTCATGAAACCTTGCAAAAATCTTTGGTGCCATGTGGGAAAGGTATTTCTCCCCTTAACCATAACGCTACGCAACGCTTATATAATTAAAATTCAGATTTGAGTCATATGTTAAGTTACTTGACGATCTGTGATACACTTGAATTAATTTTTAGGATATATGGCCAAGGAAAGGCCGCTTTTAGGCTGCTGTGGTCCTACTCTACACGTGCCCAGTAAGGGTAAAAAAGTTCAAAAGTTTATTTCTGTAAGATATAGAAGTGTTTATTAGTACATCTAATCAGTACAAAAGGTAAAACGACACAGCCGTGCCTGAACGCTGTGAAGGAACTTGCACGTTTTTTAGAAGTTTGCGCACGTGCTTGCGCACCTAAATGTGGATTGGGCCTAACAATGCCCACAAGAACTACATTTAAGAGTGCTCTACACCCCGATTGGAAAGCCAATGTAGCGAATTTTGAATTTTCAAAAAAATTTTCGAACGAAAACAATTTTTCCAACTGGTTCGCGTTTATTAAACGTTTTATGTAATTACAAATAAGTGCAAATAAAATCTTGAACAATTTTATAGATGGCTATACTCTAATATTGACTAAATGATTTTGTAAGTTAAATTAAAATTAAATAAAATAAAATTTTTAAATACGCTTTTATCAAACAACATAGCTAAAAATAAAAAATTTTTGTACCGAAAAGAAGAAAATAATTTCGTCTCTTACATATTATAAAAAACATATACTCTTTTTTGCGGCGCCCGCATCGTTGAAACCTTAGTACGAAAGAGCTGACCAAAAATACTAAGGGAGACCTACACGTCGACGCTTTAAGTATTTGCTTGCTGTGTCATTAGCTTGTATATTGCATGCTTGTATTTTCTGACGTAACAAGCCCAACGCTGTTATTTTTTTAAACTATTGTATATTGTATTTATTATAAACACTACTTTTACGTATTTTGAAATTATTATAATTTTTTTCTTCATTATTTTTAGCTTTCTTTTGAATAAAAAGGTATTTTTATAAGTTTTATTTTATTTTATTATAATCTTCAAAGTCATATTTTTATTCTCCTTATAATTATTATGTTATTATTACTACTTTCTGAAGATTATTACAAACAATGCAGTTTGTAGGATTTGAAATTGACTCGTCGAGGTTTTCACCCATCTAACGTATATCGGCATTATAGGCAACTGTAAACACCACACAAGCGTGGAACTCGCTTAAAGTTTTTTCCATTCACAATTAGCTATTTTTAAATTAAAAATTAAATATAAAAATAATTTATTTTACTCTATTTTGAATTATTAAGTAAAATTTATATGTATATAAAATTTTAATTTTGTATATTGTATGAACGCAAGTACGTTAAAAGAAGGAGGACGAAATTTGTTCCTCACCGCCACGAAAGACGTAGCGAAGTTTAATAAAAATATATAAAAAGAAAAAAAAATTAGTTCTATTCTATTTTAACTCACTCGAAGCTGCAATTAAAAAATTCAGTTTGTCATTAATAATGACAAATAAATCACTAGATCCAGATAACAACACGTGGAGTGCACGAGCGTGTAAGCATGCCATGCCAGCGAAATGTCAGAATCTTATTTATTGCGTACATGAATGATGACCCCCCCGCTGAAAACTTTTCCTCAGCACAATGGCTGCATATTGGAGGAAACCGTGTAGCACGCGTGTCGCGTTCGTACATCGTCGTTTTGACGTCAATTTTCGGACAATATGGCGAAAACGTGCTCTTGCGCAAGGCTTTGGCAATTTGCCGTCACAATGATCACATACGTGACGTCTACTTGTCCTGGCTTTTGACCGTCATATGTCAAACATGTGCAGCTCAAAAATGCGGCACGGTTGCTGCTGATATGTAGGCACTTTTAAGAGCTGATGCACGCGTTCTGCCAGCATTTGCAATTTATAGATTTTTGCTGCGTTTACGTGCTGCCGATATATCAGCATTGTGCAGGCAATTTTGGAGCTTCATCGGCACGCGTGCTGCCGATGTGCCAGCATTATGCGGTTTCTTCTTTCAAAATCATAGAAATAACATTAATATTAAATTAAAATTGATAATTTTTTATTAAATATAATTGAAATGCATAGACATCACAATAAATATAAAAAATACAATAAATAAATTAATTTTAATAGTATATACCATAACGTGTCGGATTCTCGCGTTATAACGAATTAACATAAACCTATGCTAAGTTATTTGTTTTTTAGATATTTACTATTTTTAAGTGTGCATGTTCGAGTGCTGAACGCCGATTTATTTGACATTTACCGTGTGTATGCGTATTTTATCTCAATTTGATTTAAAAAGTTTACTGTTTTATTTCTATATATGATCAACCAAGATCCTACTTGTGTTTTTATAATAAATATTCAACTTATTAATTTTATCTCGACAAATGTTTCTTTTCGAAGTTTTAGATTTTATTTTACGAAAATACAAAATTTTTAGATCATACGCCAATGCGTGACGTCTTAGAGAGAGACGCCACTATGGTCGTTGACCTGCCAGTGTTTATGTTTGGCATTTAAAGAGTTTAACTCCAAAGATAACTATACCTATGTACTTGCTAGCGAATGCATTATCGTAGCAGACTAATACATAGGTGTTAAACCAGCCAAACTCATTCGATAGTAAAAATCGTGTGCGGTTTATTCTTTTTTAATTTTATTTTTATTTTTTATATTTTAACACCCGACCCCGGTGCAATCGAACACAGTGTCGATATGCCCAAAAGTCTTCGGTTTACTCAAAGATTTTATCCTTTTTTAGAAAAGCATAGAATCCTTGAGTATAAAAATTACAATGTTACCAATACTTAGTCATCTGCATCGCTTGCAAAATGCCATCGATTGAAAGTTTTGTAATTTTATTATACTTTGCCTTGATTTCACACATAGATAATAAAAGAAAATCAGTTTAAATTTTAAATTGCGAATTTATTAATAATTATTTTTACGTTGGATAATAGTAATGTACGACTGTCGTCTTTAAAAGTCTGAAATCAAGTGTCGTCTGCCTTGACGAGCTCGGCTTTATATACTCTCGCCGATCCTTGATTCAGGCAATGTTCTATGGGCTTCTATTAACAATTATTTAATAAATAACCATATTTTCGAAAATGTATTTTTCTTATTTTCTAGCTGGGGTGTGGTCTCGTCTTTACCTGTATAAAAATGTCGTGATTTTCGCAAATTTCGAGCTGTTTTATCGCTTACAAGTTTTTTCATTTTTCTTTTTCGCTTTCTATGTACAAATAATTTATTACGTCAATTGTTTTTACAGTAACTTATTGTGTACTCTCTTTATCTGCATATTTATATAAAATCAATTGTTATTCTGTTCTTTATTCATCCAGTAACCCTGATGGAACATCATGGAATTTTGACTTTCTCGAGTTACTGGCTTTCTATAACCTTCTATTTGTAATAACTTTTTTCTTAATTCAAATTTTATATTTTTTCTTTTTTCTATTTGTTTGTCAAATGTGTTATTTGTTATTTCATTGGGTGTGCAACTTTGCTTCCGCCGTTTTTTTCCGAAATTCGAGGCTTTATTGTAGAAAACTGGTTATGTATTTATGATTTAAAGTACTGTCCATCGCTGGCCACTACTTTCTCTCATCTTTCAGGCAGCATACGAATCCCACGTTAAAAAAACTGGTCATCTTTTGAATCGATCCAATTTTTTACTTCTTCATAAGACCGGAAGTGCTGGTCAGCCAGGCCGTGTGCCATTGATCGAAACAAGTGATAGACCGAGGAAGCAGCGTCTAGAGAATACGGCGGGTGGGGTAGGATTTCCCATTTCAAAGTTACTAAGTATGTCTTGACCACTTTCGCAACATGGGGTCGAGCATTGTCATGCTGTAAAATCACTTTATCATGTCTCTCGTTGTAACGCATTAATTGAGTTCGATAACGATCGCCTATGATTGTTTCAGTCGGTTTTAACAACTCATAATACACTCCGCCGAGCTGGTCCTACCAAATACTGAGCATGACCTTGGAACCGTGAATATTCGGTTTGGCCGTTGACGTGGAAGCATGTCCGGGATATCCCCATGATTTTCTGCGCTTGGGATTATCGTAGTGAACCCATTTTTCGTCCCCAGTCACAATGCGATGCAGAAATCCCTTCCGTCTTTGCTTTGCAAGCAGCTGTTTACAAACACACAAACACCGTTCAACATCTATCGGCTTCAACTCGTACGGCACCCAATTTCCTTGTTCCTGAATCATTCCCATGACTCTCAGGCGTTTTGAAATGGCTTGTTGCGTCACTGCCAATGATCCTGCCAATTCTTGTTGCGTTTGACACGAGTCTTGATCAAGTAATGCCTTTAATTCTGCATCTTCGAAAACCTTCTTTTTTCCATCGCCATGCTGGTCTCCGATGTTAAAATCGCCGTTCTTGAAGCGTTGAAACTACTCTCGGCACGTTCTTTCATTAATAGCGGCCTCACCATAGGTATTTGAGAGCATTCGATGAGCCTCAGTCACAGATTTCTTCATATTAAAGCAGAAAATTAAAACCTCCCGCAAATGACGAGAATTTGGCTCGTAAGCTGACATGTTTAATCGAGAATAATCTTATGATGCAGGCACAAATCGACTAATATTTCGATGGCGTTATGTTAACAAATATCTAAGCTTATTGTATGACATCTATGATCTATTTATTTTAAATACCACTTACCGCTACAGCCATCTATTGCAAAACGGCGGAAGCAAAGTTGTACACCTAATATATAAAATTATTTCGGGGCTCGCCCTTTTTCATTTACTTTTTTATGTTAAAACTCTACTTCGATTTCTTATTTTAATAACTCGTATTACATCGAATATACGCCAATTGTTACGACCTATGAGTTTAATGCCCTTGCTTTTTCGTGGCATGGAACTTATTCGTAATTTATTTTATGTTAGCTTTTCCTAATTAGTTTTACTTTCTTAATCCTATCGCTGTATTTCATATCGTTTCTTACTTTTAACTTTGTTTATAATATTGTTGATTTTATTTATATAAAATTTTCTATATTTATTAACTTATCTAAAATTATTATTTTAATTTATTCTTATAAAAATATGCTGAGGTTACAATACTCTTGCTGTTTATTTTGTTCCTGGTACTGCTGTCACTGGTGCTGGTCCTAGTACCGATACTCCTACTGCTTCTATAACATAGAAAAATATTATAATTAATTATAAATGTGTTGGTGCAGAATAAAAAAGAATAATATAGAAAAAGATAGAATTTAGATTAAATTTACCTAAAAAATTGCTACTTCTTCTGTAACTGCTGCTCCTTCTGCTGCTGGTGCTGCTTTTCTTCTTCCTGTTGGTGTCCTTGTTACTGTTGTTTCTGGTGCAGCTGTTTTTAGTTTTACCGATTCTTATCTGTTTCTGTAAAATAGAAAAACGTTAATTTAAACCTCACAATAATAAATAATAATAATTAGTTACATTGTAAGAGTTATTAAATCCTCGCCTAATCTTTTATTGTACTGGCTGTTGCTGCCCTTCCTACAGATATTTTTCTTCCTGTTGTTCCAGAAGTAGCTTCTCTTGATTACGATGCTTCTGCTGCTTTTGTAAAGTAAAAAAATTTATAAATGTAGTAATTAAAATAAATATCAATAGCTGAATATTAGAAACATGTATCGGATGTAATACGACTTATCACCAAGCAGAAGATGGAACCTACACTTGAAATGTGCTGTTAACGCATGTGGTTCAAAGTAATATTCACTTTGTGCTTGACTTCAAGTCATAAAACTAGAGATATTATCCATTAAATGCACGTAAAGAGCTTGCATACCAAATTAGAAGTCTATATGATGGTCATTATTAAAAAATTAAATTTTTTTTAAATTTTCAGACTAAAATCATCGTAAAAACAAGAAATTTGATATGCAAGCCCTCCTTGTTCATTCAATGGAATATCTGTTGTTATACGACTTAATCCCAAACAAAAGATAAAGCTTGCACTTGAAATGTTCTGTTGACGCATGTACTTCAGAGCAATATTCTCTTCCTACTTGACTTTAAGTCATAAAACAAGAGATATTCACATCCAGAGAGCTTGCATATCAAATTACATGTCTTCACGATAGAAAAATTCAAGTTTCAAGTCTTACGAGGCGGTTCAATAAGTACCCGTGTTTGACGACAGAGGGCGTTCCTGAGGGAAGTTGGTATTATCATCGTGTGCTGCCATCTATTAAACGACGGTAAAACAAATTTCAGACTGATTAATACGTTAGTTTGGATTTGGCAGCCATTCGAGTAAGACATGTTTCGTGATTTTCGCTAAAAAAAAGCAGCATCGTTCGGTAATTCGCTTTTTGTTTTTGGATGGAAAAAAATGCGAGGAGATAAAAGCGAAGTTGGCTGCTGTTTATGGGGACACTTCGCCATCTATGATCACAGTTAGATATTGGTTCAACGAATTTAAGCGTGGGCGAACATCCGTTTTTGGTGAGGAGCGACCAGGACGCCCGGCAGACGTGATTACCGAGGAAATCATTCAAAAAGTCTACAACATGATTCTCGCTGATCGACGAACGAAAGTGCGCGAAGTAGCAGAGGCCGTAGGTGTGTCGATCGGAATGGCAATTAATATTTTACATGATAAGTTCGCGATGAAAAAATTGTCGGCCCGATGGGTGCCGCGATTGCTCACGATGGACAACAAGCGGATGCGGCTGTTAACTTCGAAGCAGTGTTTGAAGCAATTTAAGCGAGATCCGAAGGAGTTTTTGCATTGAGTTGTCACCGTTGATGAAATCTGGTTTCATCATTACACACTAGAAACTAAGCAACAATCATAACAATAGATTTCTGCCGGTGAATCTGCTCCAAAGAAGGCAAAGACGGTCCCATCGGCCGGAAAGGTCATAGCGACGATTTTTTGAGATGCGAACGGCGTTATCCTCATGGATTTTTTAGAAAAAAAAAGAACGATTACTGGACAATACTACAGTGAGTTATTGGACCGCTTCGATAAAAAATTGAAGGAGACACGGTCGCATTTGGCGAAAAAGAAGGTGCTGTTTCACCATGATAACGCACCAGCACATTCATCCGGAGTTGTCGCCGCCAAACTGCATGAATTGCGTTATAAATAGCTGCTGCACCCCCCGTATTCACCCGATTTGGCTCCCTGCGACTTTTTCTTGTTCCCTAACATGAAGAAGTGGCTGGCGGGAAAAAAATTTAGCTCCAACGAGGAAGTCATCGCCGAGACAGAGGCGTATTTTGAAGAGTTCAACAAATCCTATTTTTTGGAGGAGTTAAAAAAATGGCAGGAACTCTGGGAGAAGTGTATCTTCCTAAAAGAAGACAATGTTGATAAATAAAAAAAAATTTTTTGAAAAAATGATGTCTTCATTTCTAACACGGGTACTTATTTAACCGCCCTCGTCAGATTGAGAAAAAACATTTATGAGAAGTATTTGAAATATGACAATTTATGCAAAAGAAAAGTAATATATTTCTTTTAAATTATATTTCAAAGTACTTATAATCAATTATAATCAATTTTACCAACAACTGAATTTAGAATTTACAATGTATTATTATTAGATAGTTATTTGCATATAATTAAATTCAGAAACGCGAAAAAGAGCAACAGTTTTCTAAAATCAGCAGTATTTGTGTAGCATTCAAATTTGCTAAAAAATGCAAAATTTAGAACAACATTGAAACGAAAACAAATAAAAATATGATAATTACAATTTGAAATAAAATAAAAAAATAATTTAATTTGAGACTTACCACTGATTTTTATTGAAATGAATGAGAATGTAGTAGTACTTTGGTTGAGAATAAAATATTCTCGCCAAAAAAATGTTCGTTCGAGTACCTGTAAATTAATTAATTAATTAATTTGTTATTTGAAAGATAATGAACACATAACATTAAAAATTATTGTTTTATTTAAGTGAACTAGTAACGAGTATATAATTTGATTTATACAAATTATATATATATATATTGTAACGGGGTGGCAGTTTTAAACATTAACCGCCACAGGAGCAATTAGCTTCGGGGGACGCGCAATCCGCAAAAGGCGCGAAATTGCCCTTTGCGCCCCCTTTTAGGAAGCTAAAGTCTTGGACGACTTTGCTCCTGGGTCCAGGCTCGAGAAGCCGGTCTACGGACCCAACTTACCCGTTGCAACGCCGCGCAATCGTCGTTGCGCGGCTCGTTCGTCGTCCTCACCTGGCTAGTTGATCTCGGAGAGGGCGGTATTCGGGAGGAGAGCTGAAAGCTCCTCGTCGCGGAAATAATAAAAAAAAACGAAAAGAAAAGTAACGTAAATTATAAATAATAAACGAAAAAAAAAAAGGATATAATAATTTGAGCGAGACAAGCTCGCACCAAACAAAACAAAAAAAACACAGGAAAAAAATAGGAGAAAAAAGAAAAAAATACAAATTAAAAATATAAAGAAAATAATTTAATAAGAACAAAAAAGAAATAATAAATAATAAATAAGTTAACAATAATGATTACAAAAGAAATATAAAAGACAGTAAAATAAATTATAATTGCCGCGTACAAGGAACGCAGGCGGTGAGGCGCGATATGATGCGCGAGGATGGCTCCCGCGCGCGGCGTATTCCACGAGTGCGAGAGAGAAAGAATGCCTCTCGCACTACGCCTATGAGAGTGAGAGAGAAAGGCTTCTCTCACTCGCGCGCGCCGTCTAACGTACGGGTGCGAGAGAGAAAAACACTCTCCCGCACGGAGCCCGTTGGAGCGAGAGAGAGAACGCTCTCCCGCTCTTGCGTGCCGCTTCTACTGCGAGTACGAGAGAGACAACGGATCTCCCGTACTACGCCGTAGGAGTGAGAGAGAAAGCGCTCTCCCACTCTTGCGCGCCTAACCCTACGCGGGTGCGAGAGAGAACGCAACTCTCTCGCGCCGATCTAACTCGAGTGGGAGATAAAGGTTTCTCCCACTCGCGCGCGCGCCGTATACGCCGCAAGTGCGAGAGAGAAAGCGACTCTCCCGCACTGCTACCACTAGAGTGAGAGAGATACCGCTCTCTTACTCGCGCGCGCTTAAGCTCCTATAGGTGCGAGAGAGAACGCAACTCTCTCGCCCTGTATACGAGAGTGAGAGAGATAGCGCTCTCTCACTCGCACGAACCGCGAAAAATACAAAAATACGAAAGCGCGGAGTAACCGGCGGAGGTTACTCCTACGCAAATACAACTACAAAAAAAAACAAATGGCTTTACGCGCGAAAATTAGGTCTTAGCGGACTTACTCTTTGGCTGGCCAGCCGCGCTCGCTAGACGCTCGTCGAAGATGGCGGGGAAGGCGACTCGGCTTACTCTCGGATGCGAAGTCGACTCGCTCTCGGTCGCCGGTGATCTGCGTCGATGCCGTCGGCCGGTGTGGGTTTCTTGGCTGCCTGCACAGCCGATGCTCGCCAAGACACCAAAGATACACCCCGATAACCTTCTTCTTCAACGCGAAGAAGAAAGAAACGAAAACGCGTAATCGGCGCGTCCAAAATGGCAGAGATTATATTCTTTCCCGCGGAAAAACTTCGTGAAGCGAAAACGAAAGCGCGTGGCTTGTCCGACGGCAAACTCTATACTGCCCTAAAAGGCGGGAGACGGCTTGGCTACCTAGCCTAGCCTCTCCTATGCGGTACTCGACTAGCCTATCTCTAGTCGCGTACCGTTTCTGCCCGTCCGCGACTGTCGCGTTACTTCTTTTCCGCGGTCCCCTTTATCCCGATTACGCTAAATAAGACGCGGCGCGGAGCACGGAGTGTTCTCCGTGACAATATATATATATATATATATATATATATATATATATATATATATATATATATATATATATATATATATATATATATATAATTAGTTTTGTTCAACTTTGAATATTAACAATGAAATGATAATTTGCGAGTGATACGCACGTGCTCGCATATTTACATATACTGCGCACTATACGCGGTGATTTGATTTAAATTAAAATTCATTTATTGGTTTCCATGGAACTGGTCTACATTCATTTCTAGATAAGAAATATTATTTAAAAGGTTCTGATTTTATTTTATTAAAATAAATATCTAAAATTAAAAATAATTTTGACGCAAGACAATCTGAAGATTTTTGACAAAATATGACCAACACCTTTTTGGTATAAGATCTGATTCTCTACCAAAGTGCTGCTACGTTGCCACTCATTTCCTGTTAATGATAATCAGTGATAAGTCCCAAATGATTATATTATTTTTTAATTTATTTCAAATTACAATGATCTTATTTTTGCTCGATGTTGCTTTAAATTTGAAATATAATATATACTTTTTTTTTAGCAAATTTCAATGTTATAGAACAACTGCTAATTTTCGAATTTTTTTGTTATTCTCTACATTTCTGAATTTATGCAAATAAACATATGATAAATTATAAATTTTAAATTCTGCTGTTAATTAAATGAAATCAAAGATATACACAATTTATATAAATCATATTTGTGAATAATTATTATCGGTTTACTCGAATAAAACAATAATTCTAACTGATATGTGTTTATTATCTCTCAAATAACAAATTAATTAATTAATTAATTTACAGGTACTGTGACGAACATCTTTTTGGTAGAAGATCTGATTCTAAACCAAAGTGTTGCTTCTTTGACACTCATTTCTCGTCAATAGAAGTCAATTGTAAGTCTCAAATAATGAAGTTAGTTTTTAATTTATTTCGAATTCTAATCATCTTATTCTTACTATTTAATGTAGCTTTCATGCTGCTTCAAATTTGAAATAAAATATTTAAAATTTTTATGTTGCAAATTTAAATGTTAAACAAAAACTGCTTATTTTGAAAAACTTAGTTTTCTTTTCACGTTCCTAAATTTTATTTTATGCAAAAAACTATCTAATAAATTGTAAATTTTAAATTCAGTTGTTGATAAAATGAAATTAAATTTATATACAATTTATATAAATCATATTTGTGAATACTCATTATCGGTTTACTGAAATAAAACAATAATTTTCAATGATATGTGTTCATTATCTTCTAAATAATAAATTAATTAATTGATTAATTTACAGTTACTCGAACGAACATCTTTTTGGCGAGAGGATTTTATTCTCAACCAAAGTACTGCTGAATTGACATTCATTTCAATAAAAATCAGTAGTAAATCTCAAATTAAATTATTTTTTTATTTTATTTTAAATTGTAATTATCTTATTTTAATTTGTTTTCGTTTCGATTTCGTTTTAAATTTGAAATAAAATATTTACATTTTTTATGTAGAAAATTTGAAAGTTACACAAATACTGCTTATTTTAGAAAACTGTTGCTTTTTTTCGCGTTTCTGATTTTAATTATATGCAAATAACTATCTAATAATAATACATTGGGAATTCTAAATTTAGTTATTGGTAAAATTAATTATAATTGATTATAAATACTTTGAAATATAATTAAAAAAAATTATATTACTTTACTTTTGCATAAATTGTCATATTTCAAATACTTTTCATAAATGTTTTTTCTCAATCTTAAGACTTGAAAATTGAATTTTTCTATTGTAAAGACGTGTAATTTGATATGCAAGCTCTCCGGATGTGAATATCTCTTGTTTTATGACTTAAAGTCAAGTAGAAAGAGAATATTGCTCTAAAGTACATGCGTCAACAGAACATTTCAAGTGCAAGCTCTATCTTCTGTTTGGGATCAAGTCGTATGAAAACAAATATCCCTATCTATCAATCTACAAATATCCCTATCTAATGCTGTATTAATGATTAACGCTAATATATTCTTACCTGTAAATATTTTATATGAAAGTAACTTTAATTTTATGGCAGTACCTATCCTTCTTTGTAAAGACAAATTATATCACTAAATATTTCTATTTATTATAACCATTTCTCTATTATTTTTTTTTTATTATTCTATTTCTTTTTTTACAGTATTTTTATAAACAAAATTTTATAAGAATAATTGCGTCAATCATTAATATACTATCAATTACATTTTGCAATGTTTTAATTTCATCTTATAATAAAAATTAATAATGCGCAACGGTTAATTGTTATAAAAATTCCTTAATTAATTCAATTAAAGTAACGTAGCGACTCAAAAACCTTGATAAATGTTAATTAAATAACTCTTGGTTTTACTAAAAATTAACGACAGTTCATAGCGATTACCTACGAATAAATTAGAAATTGTAATTTCTAAAGGATAATTATTTAAACTATTATTTTACAATTATTTCCTTTTTTTCCAACCGTTCTATAATTATAAATTACTTTGCTAACCCAAGGATATCGCACGTATTTTTGGTGGCGATCATTTTTTTTTATTTAAATTATTCTTTATTTAACGATGCTTGTGTAAATTAATTGCCTAAAATGCGACTAAAAACTTCGTTCTTTTTGTAATAGGCGCTAAATTTTAAATAAAAAACGATCATGTAATTTACATTAACGTATTTTTATGATAAATAATAAGAAATGAACATGTATGAAAATTATGCAAAAGAAGATCATCTCTCTCTCTCTCTCTCTCTCTCTCTCTCTCTCTCTCTCTCTCTCTCTCTCTCTCTCTCTCTCTCTCTCTCTCTCTCTCTAGTTCTCACTCTCCCACTCAAACGGAACGCCTTCAAGATACGAGGTCTGGCTATTAAATAACGAGACTGGTTACGAAAAAGGGTTTTATTATAAAAATTATTCCACATTCGAATGCTCCCCTTCAATATACTCCCCTTCCCTCGCCACACACCTTTCCATACGTTTTTTCCATTGATCGAAGCAGTGCTGGAAGTCTTCTTTGGTGAGGGCCTTTAGGAGCTCTGCCGTTTTTTGCTTTACCGCTTCCATCAACTGAAATCGGGTCCCTTTCAAAGCAGATTTTATCTTTGGAAGCAAAAAAAAGTCGCACGGTGCCAAATCTGGCAAGTACGGCGCGTAATCGAGCACTGGAGTGCGCTTACCGGCCAAATACTGCTTCACAGATAGCGCGTTATGGGCAGGTGCGTTGTCCTCGTGCAAAATCCACGAGTTGTTCTTCCACAACTCGGGCCGTTTCTTACGAATTTGTTCTCGCAGTGTTGCCTAAACTGACAAATAGTAAGTCTGGTTAACAGTCTGACCCTCTGGAACCCATTCAGTCATCACGATACCGTTAATGTCGAAAAAAACGATCAACATTGCCTTGAATTTTGATTTCGACATCCTTGCTTTTTTGATTCTGGGCGATTCGGGCGTCTTCCAATGCATCGATTGCCGCTTTGTTTCAACATCGTATTGAAAAATCCACGTTTCGTCGCAAGTAATAATGTTTTTCATCAGTCCGAAATCTTTTTTTAACTTCTCAAGGAAATCTGAGCAAACCTGTTGACGCAAGAGCTTTTGGTCAGGAGTCAGGTTTTTTAGCACCAACTTTGCACAGACTTTTGTCATGTTTAATACCTCGTGTAAAATTTGTCTAACCGTTTCTTTATCGGAGTTTACAGCCTCAGCAATCATCCAGATGCTCATTCGACGATCTGCACGCGCAATTTGGTTGATTTTGGTCACTGTTTCCGAAGTTGAAACAGTGACAGGGCGACCTGGGCGTTTGTCATCTTCAGTGCTCACTCGGCTCTCACTGAAGCGCTTACACTACTCAAAAACACGAGCACGAGATAGAGAATTGTCCCTATAGGCCTCTTGCAACAATTTACAGCACTCAGTCGGAGTTTTTTTCAATTTAACGAGAAATTTGAGATTGATACGTTGCTCCTGTTTTTCGTCACACATGGTTTTCGGCACGAGAAAAATACACGTTCGTTTCAAACCGCTACTGCACAAATACAATAATAGTGACGAGAACGTCTTTTGGTACGTGCATAGACAAAATATCAAGATACCCAACGCACTACTCGTTTTTTTCCCCACCCCTCTACGGCGCCCTCTAGGCGCGCAGTCACGTTATATAATAGCCAGACCTCGTAAACAGTAGCGTCTACTCAGCGCAAATTTCGAGCAATCTGATTAGCACAAAGTCATCTCCGTACGAATGTATAAAAAAGAAAGATCTACCTGCGGGGAGCGGACTCCCCGGACTTGACGCACTCGCTGGACTTGCCGTGATTTTTATGATTGTATAAGATAAACACAAATATGAAATAATCGGGGCAAGTAGTTAGGCGAATAATTTAAACACACTTTATTTCTTTCGTATATATATGTATATAATTTATTTTTGTTACAAAACTTTAAAAATATAAACTGCAGCGAATGAATAATATAAAATGCAAAAATACTAAATTCCGAAATGCTTCGATATGCTATGCGTTTTCTGCTATGCTTCGATATGTTATGCGTTTTCTGCTATGCTTCGATATGTTATGCTGCTGCGCGACTCAAGCGCGCGCTTTTTATAACTTCGCGGGGAGCTAAGTCGAAGCTTCCCCCTCTATCGTTCTCGCGGCCAATTAGCTTCGACCAAGGGCTAAAAGCAAGGCACCGCAATACATAACATTTTATCATACGATTATATAATTTACTATTATTATATAATTTACCAAATTTCCATAGTTTTCTGTGGAAGGGTGGGTGCTCACTGCATACCTAGCTCCCTGACGGACTCGGTTCCACCTTACGGTTTCCCCTTACCGCTGGACCCATATAACTCGAGGCCAAGCCTCGCGGCGGGTCAAACAGCCTCGGGGAACACAGAGTTACCCCGAGCTGAGGGCGATGGCGGATAATTCGACGCCGACTCTAGTCGCCCGCAAGCACCCGTCTCGACAATCCGAGAATCACCCCTATCCTGACTCAACTACAATCATAACAATTAAACGTAAGATCCTAGATCTTACTGCCATATTTTCTAATGAAAATTTTACATGAATAATTTGCAAACAATAAACAATATGTGTGTTACTTTAACGCCCCCAAGGAGCAATAAATCATATTATTTTTATAAGAAAACATTTAAAATTAAGTGCGTATTTGCCTTTTCTTCTTTCCCTTGGCCGATTACAATTAAAATCATAATTTTATACAAATTCTTACATCATAATATAATCAAATTTTCTCAATTTTCATTTATTTTAAAAAATAAATATTTTATTTTATTAAATACAAAAAATATTATTCACATTTTTTCTATGCTTAGCTTATGCCTACTTCCGCATTCCTCGGCTAAGACTTGTATTTCCGCGTTTGCACTTCCGCGTTTACTTCCGCGTTTTACTTCCGCGTTTTACTTCCGCATGTACTTCCGCGTTTCAACGGTTTTTTGCCATATAAGGCAATGATTTCATCCCCGTCATTTACTAACTTTATACATAAAATTGTAAAATATTATTTTTATTTTAATTTATTTTAAAACTTTTTCATATATCTTTCTATCGTTTACAATTATTCTAAAGTCAAGACGCATCAACCATTAATCAACCAAGTTTTCGTTGGACTCGTGCACGCTACCAGACCAAGAAAAAGAGAAAGAGAAAGAGAGAGAGAGTAGATTCAAGCATCAAAAATCCATATTTAAATAAAAAGTGAGTTAAAGCCAACTGTTACATCGTGAATCATAATATTTCTTATTTTTCCACCTTATTTCTTCTTTTATCTATATATTCTTTTTTTTCTCTCTTTATTTATTATTGTTTACCAAAAAGGTAGAGTAAGCCTGAGTTTCGGCTAACTACCTTTATTCATAAATAAACTAACACATCGTTTAATAAGTCCCGAGACTAACAACAAAAACAACATTTTTTTTCAAAAATCATTTTTATTCATTAATATAATCTCCTTTTAGAGTGATACAATCTTTCCAACGCCTTTTCAACATTTCTATACCATGTTTATGGAAGGATTTATCCTTTGCTTCATAATAGGCTTCAGTTTTGGCAATGACCTCCTCATTTGAGCCAAATTTTTTTCCCTGGAGCATTTTTTCAAGATCAGCAAAGAGCCAGTAGTCGCTGGGGGCTAAATCTGGCGAATACAGGGGGTTAAGAAGCAAATCAAAGCCCAATTTGTTCAATTTTGCTCTTGTTTTCATGGACTTGTGGCATGGTACATTGTCTTGGTAAAAAAGGATTTTTTTCTTCTTCATGTGCAGTCGTTTTGCTGCGTCCTCCTCCTTCAAACGTACCAACAAGTCAATATAATAATCACTGTTGATCAATTTACCTTTTTTCAGGTAGTCAATGAAAATCACGCCATGTGTATCCCAAAAAACAGACGCCATGACTTTGCCAGCAGACTGCTGCGTTTTTGGACGCTTTGGGCGGCTTTCGCCAGCCATGCGCCACTCAGATGATTGCCGATTCGACTCCGGAGTGAAATGATGTATCCATGTTTCATCCATGGTCACGTATCGATGCAGGAAATCATTTTTATTGCGAGTAAATAGCGATAAACAGCTCTCTGAATCGTCAACTCGTTGCTGTTTTTGTTCCACTGAAAGCAATCGCGGCACCCACTTGGAAAAAACCTTTTTCATGCTCAATTTTTCATGAAGGATTGTGAATACGCTTTTAGATGATATCTGTGTCATTTCTGCAATCTCACGGATCTTAACTTTGCGATTTTTTATGACAATTTTTAACACTTCACCCACATTTTCCTGTGTAACGGCTTCCAATGGCTTACCCGAACGTTCCGCATCGTTTGTGTCCGTACGACCACGTTTAAACTCAGCATACCAACGAGAAATCGTTGGTTTGGATGGAGAGAAGTCCGCGTAATGTTTTTCAAGCCCTTGCTGGGCTTCTAGGGTGTTTTTACCCATTAAAAAACAATGTTTTATCAACACGCGAAACTCGCTTTTTTCCATTTTTCAAACAAATTACAAAGTGACTTTACTCTAACCTCGATAACTCTGCTGTCTGTGATCCAATCGACGTGAAATTTTTACACGTTTTATGTAAAGGTTCGCACTCTATGAAAACGTGGCCAGTTTAGTACTACTAGCACCATCTCTGGGTTAGTCTCGGGACTTATTGAACGATGTGTTATTAGGTCCTCATCCAGAGCGGTGTAGCTGGCCTGAGTTTCGGCCTAGACGCACGCTCAGTCCTGCCTTTTACCACCTTTTCCTCAGGAAAGCTAAGGAAAATAAGGCTGCAAACTCCTCCGCCATCCCGAGCCCGTAAGCTTGACTGCTTAGGATCGAAACGGTAAAGACGAGTTATGTTACTTTAAGTTAGCACACAGTAACGTTACTACGACGTTACAATAATCTGAATGCCGATTTTTAGCGAAAGGGTGATGTAAAATTTGTTCGCAAGTTAACGGCTCAACTCCTTCTACATCTGGTCTAGCATGGTTCCACGCACATTACACCCACATCTCGTAGTTGGATTAACAAGATTCTAGTCGACAATAACAATATCATCTCTGACAGTCAGAACAATCTTGCGCTCTTTTACAACAAGCATAACATCATTTTTGTAAACATATCGTACAATAATTATACCCTATCACAAGAAACATTTAGTTGCCGAGACTTTAAAAATATATCTTCTCCATCATTACATTCATTTTTATCTTGCTGTGATTGGTGTGACGGAGAATCCGTCATAGGTCGTCGACGAGAAACATAAGTGTTTACATTCTTGCGCGACCGTCTCCAGGTTGCCAGCTTGTGTAAGCCTGTTTAGCTGCGAAAATGCGGATTTTTCCAAAAGCCGGCAACGTTCAAAAATTACGCGATTTTCGAACTTGCGGTGACGATCGGCGAGGAATTGTGGGAGCCGCGAGGGAAGGGGAGAGAAGAGCGAGCGCAACAGTGAGTTACGCTGTGCTCTCCTGCGAGTGAGTTTCGCTGCGCGTTCCCGCGAGGACGGAGAGATAAGTCCCGCGGTGAATATAGTTTGATTCCTCTTTGATTAGAGTGAGCGTCGCGAGTGAAGCCAGGGGTGAAGGTGTGCGAGAGAGAGAGAGTGAGAGAGAGTGAGGAAGAAGTCGAGAGAGCAGTGCGAAGAAGGAGAGCGAAGACGAGGAAGAGCAGCGAGGAAGTAAGCCTTGGGACGAGGAGTCGAGAGTCGGCGGGAGGCGACTAGTAGTTGCCACCGCGATCTCAGAAGCCGAGGGTGAGGCGGAGATAGGAAGCATCAAGGTAAACTCTCAGCGAGGTCCGGCAGCCCTTCTCCGGAGGGAGAGCCGCAGGAGCGAGGTGCAGCGGTGCCAAAGGAAGCTGCCGGGAGCTCAACGGCTAGCGGACGAGCTTCGTGAGCAACAACGGTGAGTGTTCTAACTTATCCGCGTGAAATCATTAGAGAGAGAGAGAGCGAGAGAGTGAGAGATAGATTGAGGCATCGTTAAGTATAAAATTATTTTGTGCAAGGCACTCAGGGCGCACGTAGCCAAATCGGCTACGACGTGGAGCCTACGTCACATTGCTCACTTTTTGCATGCCGTAGATACAAACTCACGAACGATATAGTACGTTGCGTTTACAAAACTTTATTGACTTAAGACAACCTACAGACAAACGAAAAGAGCATGCGAGAACTTCTTACTACTACAATCAGCTGCTCGATGCTCTTGCAAATAATAACGCTTGGAAAGAGCTGAGAAGCCTGAGGCTTTTATCTAAGCATGAGAAGGGATTGAATGGCTTCTTACCCGACGATCTTAATGGGCATGGATATCTCCCTCGAATGATGGAGTGGAGCGCAGAAAAATTATAAAAACTGCTCTAGAAAATGATTTTCTGAGGACTTTTTAGACTTTCTATTGAGAATAAAACATTGAAAATATATTTTTGAGGTTACAAATAAATAAACAAGCAAAAGAAAAAAAAATGCAAAAATTAAAGTTCTGAGGGGTTCCCCTCTTTAAATATAAGTATTAGATAATATATATATATATATATATATATATATATATATATATAATAGCTAATCGTATCTTGTTATTTATTGTTTAAAGTTATGCTATGAATAAAATAACGATTTCGTCTTCATTCTACAATTACTTGTACAACGATTAAATTTTGCGCTGTGCCTATATTATTATCATGTTAAATTAATATAAAATTTATAATATATATTTAACTTTGTAACATGGAACATTTTGTAACAGGTTGTACTGAAAAAATTTTATTTTATGTAAATAATTTGATCGAGGTAACAAAATATAACCATTCGTGCGAAGGTTTCCGATGTCATCTTGATGTAATTACTGATACGAAGATATCTCATGTCCCGACAAAATGTTGAATCGTTAAAATTGTAAAAAAATTGTTGTTATTTATTAATATTAATTTTTAATCAACTTTTTAAAGAGCTGCCGATAACTTTAAACGAAGCTTTTTTCTTTAACTTTTCGACTAATCGCTTTGCATCGATCAAATCATTGATTCGGCTATTGTGCACTCGGCTTTACCAAGAAAAAACTACATTGCCTTCAACCGTCGTACGTTCTATGAAGTATGTCATGTTTTTGATCCACTTGCAAAAGCGGCTAACTGAAAAACACTTGGTGCTCGTCATAATAAATATATTCTTTCAATAATATATTGTTCGATGGCCTAATATATAATTATAATTTATTTCGTGTGTCCTTGCGTGATGGACGTCACAATAAAATATATATTTTTACTATTAATTTTTTTTAAAAACGTATTGCAACGGTTAAAATTGCATTTGAATTTTATTTGCAACTTTATTATATGTTTCATGTATTTGGGGTTCTTTGCCTTATTATCTCGTACGTTTCGAAGATACATATAGGTGGCCAGTAGATAATAAATGATAAGGTTATATGTATAATATATATAATATTTATAAAATTTACCAGATATATTTTTTATTGTATGTATTAAAATATATATATATATGGTATATATATATAGTATATAATATATATACCATATATATATATATTTTTCATTATATCATGAAGCACTGGCGTATAATTAACTTACTGCTCGCGTACAACTTATAACTATTACTCGTGTATAGTATTTTATTCGCCGCTCGCGTATAATATTTTATTAACACACCAAAAATCACTTACGTATAATATTTTAAATATTTGAATTACACTCAAATATAACAAACGAATCTCACTTTTATGTAACAAATCTTTCACATTCGCGTATTATAATAATATTGTAATTTTACAATATGCACTTTAACACGTTCGGCGCCAAGCGTGATTCGGTTGAGTTTCTCGCGAGCCCAACTGAGAATCTTATTTAACATGAACAATAAAAAAAATCACCTATATATGGGTGACGTGGTCCCCACAAGAGCATATCCGTCACTTAAGTATAGGTGACGCAGCGCCGAACGTGTTAAACACCACTCCCGTAAAAATTTTAATTATATGCTCGCGTAGAAAATCACTTACAAGGGAACCACCCCAACCTGACCCCACCGATTTTTACAATTTTTGGATATGTTGTGATACTCAAAAAAATATTTGACACATGTTTTTTTTTATCGGCTGACATCCACTTTTAAAGGGTGAAATCCACCCCTGAAAACCACCTCGAAAAATCGTTTTTTTAATATATCTCTGCATCTAATGAATATTTTTTAATAAAATCAACGCCAAAATATTTCTTATGAATAGGCACTTTTACTGATATAACTTTAACACCAAGGGATTGCAGCCCCTTTTTCTATAGGGGTCAAAGTTCTATTTTTTTGCTATTTTGCGATTCAAAACCTGTTAAATAAGGTCAAGTGGGTTAAAAACTGCATTTATAATAAGAAAATAAGAAATTGAAATTGACATATTTCGGAGTTTTCTAAGAAAACATTTTTTAGGGGTGTGTTACCCCTAAAAACCACCTCTACCAAATCACAAGCAGGCTAACCCACCTAACCCTGGCCACAGTGTGTCTATTAATTATTTGTTCTGTTATATGTACCATATGACAAGCAAAATATATTAGATAACCAAGCCACCTCTAACCTCTAACCCCTAACCTCAAAAACCCAAAAAGCCACCCTTATCAAACCACAAGCAGGTAAGCCCACGTAACCCGGGCCACAGCATGTTTATCTATTATTTTTTTAACTAAATGTATCCTACATTACAAGTGAGCTACGTCCGCAGAAATACGACCCTTGACCCCTAACCCGCCCAACCCCAAAAAATCTCCCCTACCAAACCACAAGCAGGCTAACCCAACTAATCCCTGCCACAGCATGTTTATTAATTATTTTATCTGTTATTAAATATATCCCATATCACAAGCGAACTATATTAGCTAAGCAAGCTACTCCTAACCCCTCACCGTTTAAAATCCAGAAAACTACCCCTATTAAACCACAAGCCAGCTAATCGATCTTAACCTGGCCCCAGCGTATTTTTTAATGATTAATTTTTTTAAATAAATATATCTTACATAATAAGCAATTTTTGACAGCAAACCATTGTACCCTTAACCCAATGAATCCCTAAAGAACACCCTTACTAACCCACGAGCAGGCTATCGCCCTCAATCCTGACCACGGCGGCGTTTATCGCTCATTTCGTCTTGAAATAATTGTCAAATCGAAACCTGGGATAAAAAAAGTCACGTCTAAAGATAAGTATCTAATGTAATACGTTGTCTTATTTCTTTTAAATGAACTTTATTAAAAGTTATTCTTATGAAAGACTATATTTTTGACTAACATGTAAATTAAAATGTATTATTTGACATAGTTTTCACAGTAATGATAATCTTCAAAGAAGTGCTTGAAACATAATGACTTTTTACACCAACCACATCGTATTATTGCAACATTCTTACATCCTTTTACTTCGCAGTTAACATTACAAGATTCTCCAAAACTAAAATCAACAGGATTATCAGTTTTATCTGGTTTTTGAGCAATACAGCCGCTTTTATACCAGGAATATTTAAAAATATCCGTTTATCTCGGTGAAGAAAACTGGTTATGTACTAGCGATTGTAATGTTATAATGTTATGTCTTACATGTAAATTTAAGTCATAATCCATTAGCATTACTTGATCTGAAAATTGCCTCACGAAATATTTCTAAACCCTAAAACCATATACATCAAGAGGTTGGATCTTCCCTGTCGTTCCAGTCGGAATTTTTTTAATGTTAACAATTTTATTCGTTGGCATTGTTTCCTCTATAACTCTAACACAATGTCCACTCCAAGAATCAAGTAAAAGAATAGATTGAGGACCAACATTTGGATAAAATACTTCTTTTAACCAAATTTTGAAGTGCTCTGAAATAACTAAAATGTTGCTATAGAATACTTTTTTATATTATTGCATAATTATACATAAAAATAATCTCACCTGTAGTTAATTTTCCAAATTTTAATGCTTCCACATGCACATTATTTCGTTTTATCAAAGTTGATCGTACTATAGGACCGAATTCACTAGTTTTTTCTTTTAATACTAAAAAAAGTGGTGATAGAAGTTTCCCTGTAGTTGATATAGTTGGTTAAATTGTGTAACTGTGCGTTGTCGATGAAACTGACTGTACCAAACATTGCACTTGTTTTTCTTCTTCTATCGCTAATGTCCTTCCTAAATGCATTTCGAATTGGAAACCACTTTGATCTGAATTATAAATATTTGCTATTCTGATTCTTGGTATACACGATTTCACGTCAGCAACAAAAGCTTTAGCACTAGCTTAAAGCTCTGAAGCACCTTCTAATGTTTTTTTAGTAATAAACTTACTTATTTTTCTGGACACAGTTCTATGAGCTTTTTTAAACTTTTAAACTTTAATACAGAATCTTACATTTTTTGAACCGAGTTCTTTTTGTGCTTGTAACGCCCATTTACGTATATTCTTGTCATGCCCTATCGAACCAGCTTTAATAGCCGCTTTGAAATTGTCTAATGTATACTGGCAGATTCGGGCAATTTTTTCTCGATAAGTACCACCTTCATTTATTGTTTTGGCCCAACGTTTAAGTTGACTTATTGATGAAACTTTTTTAAATCTATTACTTACAGTTTCTAATTTTACATTTTTTTCCTTTTTTCCGCTTCTCCAAAATTCTACGGCATTATTTTTATATTCAAATGATACTTCTTTAACATCATTCGTATAATGATTCGTTGGTGCAAATTCTGGATCAGAAAAGTGATGTTGTATTTCATCTTTGACTATTTCAGCATCGCTATTTTTATATTCTTCATGGAAATCCAACGTTTCTTCAACAATCATGTCCACATCATTGAACTCGTGTGCTGCATCTATTAATATTTGTTTTAACTTCTCTAATAATTCATTTTCTTTGAAATTAATCTCACTGCTTGGTATTTATAAGTTTTAAAAATATGCGAATAATAGGTTCAATACGTTCAAAGCATTAACCTTCATAATTAAATCTAAAATAAAAGCACTATATAAATGTTTTTTTCGCAGTTGTAAAGTATTAAAAAAAAAACCTAGTCTAATACATATTTTGTTTTACAAATCAAAACATGTGATTAAAATTATACGTGAAAAGTGACATATATACTTACGTAGTAATTAAAAAATTTTCTTCTTACTTTTTTTTATAATATTCTTGTGCTAGGAAAATTTCATATAAAAATACAAGTAAATGTGTTTATACATTCAGCACAATAATAATTCACTTAAGTTGAACTGTTATTATTTATCAAATGCAAGCCGGATGTTTTCCCCAATGATGTTTACACAAAAAATTATCTTCCTCGAAACACGGATTAGATAAAAATGCGGATAACGTATGCTTTGTAAACATTATAACTTTTTTAAAAGAGCAATAATGATAGTAGTAATCTAATCAAACTTTGTTATTAATTATTATCTAAACGAAAAATAACAAAACAGTACATTATATTATTACACTAAATTACAATAAATATAAAATTGATACAATGAAATTTTAATATATAATACTCATTCCGTTTTTTAAATAGCAAAGAATTAAAGACTCTTCTTTCAATTCACAATAATAGCAAATAATAAATTATTTCGAATATATAACACATCGTTCAATAAGTCCCGAGACTAACAACGAAAACAACATTTTTTTTCAAAAATCAATTTTATTTATCAATATAATCTCCTTTAAGAGTGATACAATCTTTCCAACGCCTTTCCAATATTTCTATACCATGTTTATACAAGGATTTATCCTTTGCTTAAAAATAGGCTTCAGTTTTGGCAATGACCTCCTCATTCGAGCCAAATTTTTTTCCCTGGAGCATTTTTTCAAGATCAGCAAAGAGCCAGTAGTCACTGGGGGCTAAATTTGGCGATTACGAGGGGCGGGGAAGCAAATTAAAGCCCAATTCGTTCAATTTTGCCATTGTTTTCATGGACTTGTGGCATGGTGCATTGGTGCAATCGCAGCACCCACTTGGAAAAAACCTTTTTCATGCTCAATTTTTCATGAAGGATTGTAAATACGCTTCCAGATGATATCTGTGTCATTTCTGCAATATCACGGATCTTAACTTGGCGATTTTTCGTGACAATTTTTAACACTTCACTCACATTTTCCTGTGTAACGGCTTTTAATGGCCTACCCGAACGTTCCGCATCGTTTGTGTCCGTACGACCACGTTTAAACTCAGCATACCAACGACAAATCGTTGGTTTGGATGAAGAGGAGTCTGAGTAATGTTTTTCAAGCCATTGCTGGGCTTCTACGGCGTTTTTACCCATTGAAAAACAATGTTTTATCAACACGCGAAACTCGCTTTTTTCCATTTTTCAAACAAATTACAAAGTGACTTTACTCTAACCTCGATAACTCTGCTGTCTGTGATCCAATCGACGTGAAATTTTTACACATTTCATGTAAAGGTTCGCACTCTATGGAAACGTGGCCAGTTTGGTACTACTAGCACTATCTCTGGGTGAGTCTCGGAACTTATTAAACGATGTGTTTTATATATGTATATATTATGTATAGTAAAAAGGAATTCATTATTTTTGCATTTAATTGAAGGTTTTATTTAGCATAGATAGAATGATACGATTTAGGTCAAATGTGCACAGTTTTGTTCGATAACTTGTTGCTATTTTGGAGGTAATTATATAATGCCTCTCTCGTAGAAACCCTTGTCCGTATTGTCAAAAAACTGGGACAGCCGATTTTCACAATTTTCTCTTGAGGCGAATTTTTTACCTGCAAAATCATTCGTCATAGACAGGAACAGGTGGTAATCACTTGGTGCCAGGTCCGGACTATAAGGTGGATGCATAAGAACTTCCCAACCAAGCTTCCGGAGCTTCTGGCGAGTCACTATCGATGTATGCGGCCTGGCGTTGTCCTGATGGAACACAATTCCTCTTCTATTGGCCAAAGCTGGCCGCTTCTGGGCGATTACTTCTTTTAGACGGTCTAATTGTTGACAGTACAGGTCCGAATTAAGAGTTCGGCTGTAGGGAAGCAGCTCATGGTAGATGATTCCTTGCCAGTCCCACCAAACACACAGCAAAACCTTCCTGACTATCAATCCTGGCTTAGCCACCGTTTGCGCCGGCTCACCGCGATTTGACCACGACCGTTTTTGCTTGACGTTGTCGTAAGTGACCAAATTTTCATCACCAGTAACCATCCGCTTTAGAAATAGATCGATATTGTTGCGATTCAGCAACGATTTGCAGATGGAAATTCGGTCCATGAGGTTTCTTTGCGATAACTCGTGTGGCACCTATACATCGAACTTCGCTGTGTATCCAGCCTTAATTAAGTGGTTCCAAACGGTTTTTTGTGCAATGTTAAGCTCCTGGGCAATCGAAACAGCGCTTACGTGACGGTCGGACTCGACGATTTCCATTATTTAATCGACATTTTCGACAATTGGCCTTTCAGAGCGTGGTGCAGCTTTGACGTCAAAATTACCGGAACGGAATCGACGAAACCAAAATTGCGCGTGATTGGCTGTTACAGTATCAGGACCATAAACACTATTCACATTTCAGCTGCCTGGCTTGCGTTCTCGCCTTTATCGAAGAAAAACTGTAAAAAATTGCGTATTTTTTCTTTGTTGGTGTCCATCTTTGACGCGTGCTAAAAGAATACTAAGTCAAGCAATCACAAAACTGAATCAGAAGCTTGAGTACGAAATCTTATCTATCTAACGCCATCTAGTGTAACCCGATCACACTTTTACAACGGGAGATACAGACTACTAAAGCCATCTATTGGCAAAATAATGGATTACCTTTTACTACACCTAGTATATATATATATATGTGTGTATAATTCAAATGTTATTACAGAATTATTTTATAAAATGATTCCTTAATAATTTTAGAATTATTTTATAATTATTTTATGAATTAATTCTGAAGGAATCAAAAAGCGGACATAGCATTAATACAGAATCAATTCTGAAATAATCTTATTATATCATGAATTTATTTAGAATTAATTCAGAATTAATTTATGCTGTGTGGATACCCCTAACAATCCTGAAACAGGCTTAATTTTCTAAATTTCGAACATATTTTTCGAAGTGGCATCATAATTTATTATTTGCTATCATTGTAAATTGAAAGAAGAGTCTTCAATTTCGTGAGGCAATTTTCAGAACAAGTAATGCTGATGGATTATGACTTGAATTTACAGGTAAGAAATGACATTATAGCATTACAATCGCTGGTACATAACCAGTTTTCTTCACCGAGATATACGGATATTTTTAAATATTCCTGGTATAAAAGCGGCTATATTACTCAAAAACCAGATAAAATTGATAATCCTATTGATTTTAGTCTTGGAGAATCTTGTAATGTCAACTACGAAGTAGAAGAATGTAAAATGTTGCAATAATACGATGTGGTTAGTGTAAAAAGTCATTATGTTTCAAGCACTTCTTTGAAGATTATCATTACTGTTAAAACAATGTCAAATAATACATTTTAATTTACATATAAGTTAAAAATAGAGTCTTTTATTAGAATAACTTTTCATAAAATTTATTTGAAAATAATTAGACAACGTATTACATTAGATACTTATTTTTAGACGTGACTTTTTTCATCGCAGGTTTCGATGTGAAAATTATTTCAAGAAGAAATGAGCGATAAACGCCGCCGTGGTCAGGGTTGAGGGCGATAGCCTGCTCGTGGGTTGGTAAGGGTGTTCTTTAGGGATTCATTGGGTTAAGGGTACAATGTTTTGCTGTCAAAAATTGCTTATTATGTAGGATATATTTATTTAAAAAAATTAATCATTAAAAAACACGCTGGGGCCAGGTTAAGATGGATTAGCTTGCTTGTGGTTTGATAGGGGTAGTTTTTTGGATTTTGAACGGTTAGGGGTTGTGAGTAGCTTGGTTAGCTAATATAGTTTGCTTGTGATATGGGATATATTTAATAACAGATAAAATAATTAATAAACATGCTGTGGCAGGGATTAGTTGGGTTAGCTTGCTTATGGTTTGGTAGGGGAGATTTTTTGGGATTGGGCGGGTTAGGGGTCAAGGGTCGTTTTTCTGCGGACAAAGCTGGCTTGTGATGTAGGATATATTTAGTTAAAAAAATAATAGATAAACATGCTGTGGCCAGGGTTACGTGGGTTTACTTGCTTGTGGTTTGATAGGGGTGGTTTTTTGGGTTTTTGAGGTTAAGGGTTAGAGGTTAGGAGTAGCTTGGTTATCTAATATATTTTGCTTGTCGTATGGTACATATAACAAAACAAATAATTAATAGACACACTGTGGCCAGGGTTAGGTGGGTTAGCCTGCTTGTGATTTTGTAGAGGTGGTTTTTAGGGGTAACACACCCCTAAAAAATGTTTTCTTAAAAAACCCTGAAATACGTCAATTTTAATTTCTTATTTTCTCATTATAAATGCAGTTTTTAACTCACTCGACCTTATTTAACAGGTTTTGAATTGCAAAATAGCAAAAAAATAGAACTTTGACCTCTATAGAAAAAGGGGTTGCAAATCCTTGGTGTTAAAGTTATATCAGTAGAAGCGCCTACTTATAAGAAATATTTTGGCGTTGATTTTATCAAAAAATATTCATTAGATGCAGAGATATATTAAAAAAACGATTTTTTGAGGTGGTTTTCAGGGGTGGATTTCACCCTTTAAAAGTCGATGTCAGCCGACAAAAAAAAACACATGTCGAATATTTTTTTGAGTATTACAACATATCCAAAAATTATTAAAATCGGTGGGGTCGGGTTGGGGTGGTTCCCTAGTTAGAATATCAAAGACTGATCGCGTAGTAATTAACTCTCGCATATAACGCTTACATTATTTATTACCTCCCAGGCGAGGGTTAAAGAAAAAGAATGTAGAGTGGCGGAGTACGGGGGATTAACCCTTAGAGGAATTGACGTTCCGCTTCTTGATCGCAATGCGATCTAGACCTAAGTCTCCCTTAGCTTGTAACCATCTTTAGAAGGATTGATTCTAATTTTGAAGAATTAGATAAGCCGACGTTACCCTGGGAAGGAAAAGAAAGAAAGTTGCAGCCCTTAAAAATAGACTACAGTTTTAGGTCTCCTACAACCTCAAAGAAGGTTGTTTGTGAAGACTATCCATCTACTTACCTAGAGTCAAGTCTTCAGGAGACTAGCGGAGTCCAGCGAGGAGAACTTAGTGACTAGCACTTACGAGAGATCGACATATATAGTACTAACGTGGATCTTCCCACTTATCCGAAAAGGGTCAGCGGCTCGTGTGAGATGCCTTAATTTCTCTGTTAACGTGATAATCAGTTGCGTATCAAATTCCTTTTCCTTTTATATTTAGAATTTTTTTTTTTTTATGCTTCTCTTTTAAATTATGCATAATTTCATAAAATTATTTGCAAAATTAGGTATCTAAATTACCGATGGACTTATTATATTGTTTCATTTATTTTTATGTCGTGTTTTGCATAAATTCTGAGTTTTAATTTATGCAAATTTCTCGATGGTTACCGTTAATAGTAATCTAGCAGTTTTACAGTTACTTTTATACAAATTTCTAAAATATGAATCTTTTTATAAGATTATTTAGACGCGTTGCACATCTTGAAACTTATGAAAAATAAAATTCGATTGCAATTATCTAACACATTATCATTATAAAATTATTTTTTATATTATTATTCCTTTAAAAAAATTGTTTAAAGATTAACTTGTATCCTTGCTGTATTATTGGAAACTGCTATATCAGCTTTCTATCAAGTGGCACGGCCACGCCACGTGGCAAGTATGGGTACTAAAAGCAACGCGGCGCGCTAGATCCTTATACTTTAGAATCGGGGGTGCGAAACTTAATTGCTTGAAAAATATCTTTTTATGTATGAAAAATGAAATTAAGATGATACTATCTTATTGTTTTTTCACTTCTTTTGTAAATAAAAAAAACTCCAGCTTTCTACACTCTGCCATTGCAGAGACACAAGCTACAGTTTCGCATTTTAGGTCCCATCGTTTCAATTTTCGCGTTTCCGTTCAGCCGCTATCATTATGATTATTTTCTAAATATCATTATGATTATCGTGTATATATACAGGGTGCGTACGGTATTTAAGGACAACTTGAGAGTAAAATTAATTAGCTTGTATTTTTAATAAAATTTAATAAAATTTTAGGAATTTTTTATACAACGTAAAATTAATATATGGCTATAAAGTTATTCAATAAAATCGTCATTAGCAGCAAAAACCTCTTCGATCCGGGTCCGGAGACGATTACATGCCCGAATCAAATGCTCCTTGTTCATATTGACCATAACGGCATTAATAGCAGTCTTCAGCGAAGAAGTGGTGTTATGAGGACGCTTATTGGTCTCACGCACAACTACGCCCCATACGTAATAATCCAAAGGATTAAGGTCTGGGGTGCTAGGTGGCCATAGGTTCGGTGTTATGTGGTCATGAAAATTTTCGACCATCCAATCTTGTGTCGCCATCGCTTTATGTGAAGGAGCAGAGTCTTGTTAAAAAATGTATGGTCTGCCTCCGCTTACATTGTCTATCCAGGGTTTCACTACCGTCTCTAAAACCTCGATGTATCCAGGAGAGTTCACTCGAAGTCCTTGAGTTAAAAAGTGTGGTGGCATAACATGTCCTTCGTTGCTGACGACACCTAAAACCATAACAGTAGCTGCAAATTTTGTGTGCATAACAACAGGAACTTCCGTAGGATTTGAACATAGCCATCTGTCATTTCTGCGATTGGTCTTTTGACCTTGGTCAAAATTTTTTTCGTCGGAAAAAAACCATAACATTTTTGGCGCCTCAGGGTGTTTGATTTTGTTTAAAAGACGTTTTGTTCGGAGAACTCTCTGTTCCCGTGTTTGTTCCGACATAAACTGTCTTCTGCGCATCACGTAAGATTTATACCGAAGGTCTTCGTGGACAACTCTACAAATAAGGCGCTCAGAAACATGAAGCTCTCTCGCAAGGACCCTCATTGGTTTTGAAGGGTCCTTGTCTATGATCACTTGCACTTGCTCTAAAATTTCTGCAGATCGGACAGTGTCAGAACGTTGTTCGTACTTTTTGCGTTTTGCAACTGATTTTGTATCGCCTCCTGATGCTTCCAATTCACGGCGAACCTTATGCACGAATGAACAGGCGCAATTAAGAAAATTAGAGATCTCTAAATCTGTATGGTTTACACATATAGCGACGATGACAGCATGTCTCTTCAATTCTTGAGTGATGTTGTAGTCCGCCATTTCTAATCTGAAAAGGAAAAAAAATAAAAAAAAAATTCGCGAAGTTATAGTCACATTTAAGCATGTCCTTAAATACCGTACGCACCCTGTATATATAGTTTTTACAAGATGTTGGATAGCATTTGCACGCCTGCGCGCCATGAAAAACAGCACTTATGCGATTTCGTTGTAAACATTGTATGAAAAAGGTTATGTTTTACATAAGTAAAATAAAAATATTGAAACTAATATTGAGAAACTAATGTGCTTTATAATCTAAAAATCATTAAAAACAATATAAATCAAGTAAGTTTATGAATTTTATTATTTTTTGTTAACTGCAATATTTTTTATGTGATTATAAATGCAAAATTTTTATTAGTTTTTAAGGGCTTATACGCAGTTAGAATTTTCAAAAAATCATTTTTTTTTTTTTCCATTTTCGGAATGTACATATATTTAAGTAGATTCTGTGAAAATTTTAAGCCAATCCGATAAATATTTTCGGAGATATACCTGAATTTGTAAGGCCACGTCAGAGTGTTAGAAAGCAGGTAGAGTCAGAACCGGAGTAGCAGCTGCACTCACTGCACGCGCTACCTGAGGTTCCTTTTTCTATTGTGTTTTTTCGTAGAAGGCGAGTATAATAAGTCCACTAACTACTTCAAGGTCACATTTAGCTATTATAACCTAAAATAAAAGTATTTCGTCAGTCTAAAGAATTCTGCCACGTGGAGAAGTCGTGCTTTCAGTTCAAACTAGGATTAAAAGGCGCAGCTAAATTTTGTGGCTTGATGGACATGCCTGCTTTTTTAACGCGAAACACTTATGACTTGATTGTTGACAACATTTACTCTTGTGTGAAAGTAGCAGCTAAGAACTGTTTGAAAAAGCCTGTACCGAGGAAAAAGAAGCGACTGCTGAAAACCATGGTGATGAAAATAATGAAGAATTAACAGTCTCAGGTGACGGAGCCTGTGGCGGTGAGGTTGTTGAAATAGCGGCTTACATTGCAGCTGGAATGTTTAATGAAGGTACAAAATCATTATTGTACTTAATAAGTGCATTAGGAGTTTTATTAAGCACCGCAGCTCATGCTTATGTCAACAAAGAGGACGCAGAGCGTGTGATGAACTCCGACGCACGAGCGCATGGAAGCACGCGAGAAGGAAGAATGGCTCGACGACAACACCAGCTGGACTTATTAGAAGCTAACGATACTGCAGAAGGTCCCTTTTATGGCCCTAAAATAGATGATACCATGTAAGTTGAAGAAAAAAAATTTTAACTGTGTAAGCTACTTTTAAAACTTTAAACGCGTTTTTCTCAAAACGGTATTTTCAAAGTCGTTGATCTCGATTTCTCAGAAATAGCTCAACCGATCAGTCTCAAATTTTTACACAATCTTCTTAGATATATTCCTCAGGTATTTAACAAAGGAATAAGATTTAAAAAAATTATTACTATTTTTTTTTAACAATGTCGAGCGAAAATTTCAGTCAAAAACGAAAAATTTTTTTCAAATAGACGCCATTTTGTCAAAAATCAAAATTTTAATTATTCTTTCGTTCAATACCTGTATTAGTCTATCCTCTATAAAAATCCACCATATCTTTTGATTTCAGATAATCCAAACCGCCGAAATGGAGATCATCGCTAAGCGCCTTTTTTTGGACGTCGTTATTAATTATTTAATATTTTTTTCATTAAATTAAATTTTAGACTTCTACAAAGGATAAAGTTAATTTTAGTCAAAGAAATGTGAAATCAATTTGCTTCCTGCAAATAAAAGTGATAAAGTGAAAAATGCGTTAATTTGCAAGAAGAGTTTAACTATCCAGATGCCTTTGATTCAGAATTGCTCAAAACAACACTGCATATTCTATTATTGGGTGTACAACTTGGCTTCCGCCGTTTTTTTTTCGAAATTCTAAGCTTTATTGTAAAAAACTGGTTATATATTTATGATTCAAAGTATTGTCCATCGCTGGCCACTACTTCCTCCCATCTTTCGGGCAGCATACGAATCCCGCGTTGAAAAAACTGGTCATCTTTTGAATCGATCCACGAATCGATCGAATTTTTTACTTCTCCATAAGACCGGAAGTGCTGGTCAGCCAGGCCGTGTGCCATTGATCAAAACAAGTGATAGTCTGAGGGAGCAACGTCTGGAGAATACGGCGGGTGGGGTAGGACTTCCCATTTCAAAGTTTCCGAGTATGTCTTGACCACTTTCGCAACATGGGGTCAAGCATTGTTATGCTGTAAAATCACTTTATCATGTCTCTCGTTGTATTGCGGCCGTTTGTCTTTCAATGCTCAGCTCAAACGCATTAATTGCGTTCGATAACGATCGCCTGTGATTGTTTCAGTCGGTTTTAACAACTCATAATACACTTCGCCGAGATGGTCCCACCAAATACTGAGCATGACCTTGGAACCGTGAATATTCGGTTTAGCCGTCGACGTGGAAGCATGGCCGGGATATCCCCATGATTTTCTGCGCTCGGGATTATCGTAGTGAACCCATTTTTCGTCCCTAGTCACAATGCGATGCAGAAATCCCTTCCGTCTTTGCCTTGCAAGCAGCTGTTCACAAACACACAAACGCCGTTTAACATCTCTCGGCTTCAACTCGTACGGCACCCAATTTTCTTGTTTCTGAATCATTCCCATGACTCTCAGGCGTTTTGAAATGGCTTGTTGCGTCACTGCCAATAATCCTGCCAATTCTTGTTGCGTTTGACACGAATCTTGATCAAGTGATGCCTCCAATTCTGCATCTTCGAAAACCTTCTTTCTTCCACCGCCATGCTGGTCTTCGACGTTAAAATCGCCGTTCTTGAAGCCTTAAAACCACTCTCGGCACGTTCTTTTACTAATAGCGGCCTCACCATAGGTATTTAAGAGCATTCGATGAGCCTCAGTCGCAGATTTCTTTATATTAAAGCAGAAAATTAAAACCTCCCGCAAATGACGAGAATTTGGCTCGTAAGCTGACATGTTTAATCGAGAATAATCTTATGATGCAGACACAAATCGACTAATATTTCGATGGCGTTATGTTTACAAATACCTAAGCTTATTGTATGACATCTATGATCTATTTATTTTAACTACCACTTACCGCTACAGCCATCTATTGCAAAACGGCGGAAGCAAAGTTGTACACCCAATATAATGTATATATTCTTACTATAAAGTATGAAGAGACTTCTTCTTATCCGTTTAACTTCAAATAAATAAAATAAATATTGAATTTAAAAAGTAGTGAGACAAAATTATATATTTATATGAATTTTTTATTTTTTGTTATTGTAAGATATAATAAATATAAAAGAATACAACAACCGTCCTTTTTTTTGCATTCAACTGTCATTAAATATATTTATTCATAAATAAATGAAATATTAAGTTTTTAAATTAATGAGACAAAACTAAATTTTTATTAAAATTTTACTTTTCTTGTCATTATAATATTAAAAAAATAAAATAAACACTTTACAAGATCTTTCTTTACAACATCCTTTTTGTGCGTTTAACTTTTATTAAATTTTTGCTATTTCTTTTAATTACTATGTAAGAGTAATATCACTCCTAGTTTATCACAGTATTTCTTAGTAATTACTTACAGCAAAGATTTTTTTTAAGATTTATTCTAGATATTTTTAGGATTTGTTCTAGATATATAAAGGTGTATATTTTAGACAACAACAATAATTACAGATTATTACATATTTTGAAATCTTTCTTCAAAACAAATTATCATTTCCTTTGAATAATTTTTTTACTTATCAAATTCTGAACAAGTTGTGAAATCCTATTACAACCTCTTTCCAAAAGAAAAAAATTTGGCAAGGATGGGTTACGGCTGACAACTTTATTACTATAGTATCTCTTTAAATTGAATAATTGTTTAATAATTTCTTATAACTATAAAGTACTAATTAAACTTGATGCAGACGTTCAATATATTATTTTCAAACAATTTTACACACTCCGCACAATTCTTCAAGATTACTCTTTTATTCGTGACTTCTCACTCTGCGAGTGATTTATTAATTAAGATATACTTCATTGAAGCAACTACATTTGAGCCACATATTACATAAATACTTATTTAGAAACATCTATTAAGTTTTTATTTATTTATTTTTTTTATTATGCTTTTATTTCTGTTAATCAATATTTTTTTTCTAAACACATGTTTTATCATTTTTATATTAAAATATTTTAAAACGAGTTTAGGCAAAGGAAATTTGTGAAATCCAATATGTATACTGTCAAGTATAATTTTTTTTATATTTTCAGAACTGACTTCTTATTTTATTTCTCTTTTATTTTTGTATTTTCTAATAAAACTTGTCACAAATATTAATTATATTTTTTTCAAACAATTTTACACCCATGAAAGCATTGAAATCTATTGTGTATTGTCAAGTATGTTTCTTTAATTTTGACGATACTTTTTTGATAATAAACGGACACCCTTATGGCATAGCCATTAGCAACAACTTATCTACATACATTATACACAACTAACTATATATATTCCTACTTTGTACAATTAAAATTGTTTTGGAATTTAATGTACGTATTTTTATTTGCAAAATTATGCTAATGTGCATGCTACTTCTTGTACACTTCACACTCCAATATTAACATATCTTATCATAGGCTTGTTTTTTTAAATGAATTTAATTATTATCGTATCCTAATGAATTTTATTTTATTTTAAGTAATAAAAAGTAAATTTATTAACAAATCTTTTTAAATAACTACATCTCTTTAATATTAGCCTTTTGGCCTCAAAACGCCCCTATCGTTCTTGTTCGGCTAGTCGACGCGCTTTTCGGGCCACAGTTTGAGCCGAACGTCTTCGCTTACCTCGATGTCATCATCGTGGTTACGGAGACGTTCAAGGGTCATCTGGATTGGCTTGAGAGAGTCTTGCGAAGACTGGCCGAAGCTGGCCTTGAGGTGAATCCAGAGAAGTGCAAGTTTTGCTGCTCGAGTGTGCAATTCTTGGGTTTTAGACTGGATCGAGAAGGTTTGCGGCTCGATCCTGATCGAGCTGCCCCCGTCCTTGGGTTTCCTGCCCCGAAAAACGTCAAACAGCTACGTTCTTTCTTGGTCATGGTTACTTGGTATTCGAGGTTTATTGCACACGAGTCAGAGCTTAAAATTCCTCTGGGTAAGCTACTCCGCAAACATCAGCCGTGGATATGGAAAAAGGAGCAACAAGAGGCGTTTGAGGTTTTAAAAAGAGCTCTGGGAGAGGCACCGGTGCTTGTTCATCCAGATTTTTTGCGGCCGTTTACGGTGCAGAGTTACGCGAGCGACTATACGATAGGAGCCGTGCTCACGCAAGAGGACGACGAAGGCGAGCATCCGATCGTATATATCAGCCGAGTGTAGAATCCGGCCGAAAAGAACTACACGACTACGGAGAAAGAGTGCCTCGCACTGCTGTGGGCTATCAAGAAATTTCGGCCGTACATCGAGGGTTCGCACTTTACTGCGATCACTGATCACAGTGCCCTTAAATGGCTGCGAAACTTGAAAGAGCCTACAGGCAGACTCGTGCGATAGGTCCTGAAGATGCAGCAACAAAATTTCGCGATAGTGCACAAGAAGGGCGCTCTATCGTCGTTTACGATGCTCTCTCCAGGTTAGTTCCGGGGGACGAAGAGGAGATAGCCGCTTTCAAATCGGTCTAAGACCCGTAGTATATCGAAAGGGCGAACGATGTGCGGCGTTATCCGAGTGAATGTCCCGAGTGGAAATTAGAGAACGACCTGCTTTACCGTTACGCCCGCGATGAACTGTTGGATCTGGTGACCCTCGGAAAAGAAAAGTGGAGATTGGTGGTGCCGGCGGAACATAGAGTGAGAGTGTTGGAGCAGGCCCATTGCCATCCGTCTACGGATCATTTCAGTGTCGAAAAGACCTATGACAGAGTGGCGAGCGAGTACTATTGGCCCGGTATGTATCGTAACGTTCGAGACTTCGTCTTACGTTGCGACTTACGTCAGCGCTATAAGGTGTCTCAGGCGACCCTTCCAGGCTTGATGAGAAAGAGAATTGTAGAAAGGCTGTGGGCAGTTGTAGCGGGAGACGTAATGGAGTTCTCCTGCAGTAAAAGCCAGTTTAAATACATCTTGGTCTTTCAAGACTTATTTACTCGCTGGGTAGAGCTCAAACCCTTACGTGTGGCCGATGGGAAAGCCGTCGCCCGAGCGTTTGAAGAGCTCGTGCTTTCCGTGAACAATAAAAGGTGTTAGTAGTCTTTAGTAGATTACTGTAGCTTTCCATAGACATATGAAACGCCCGTGAAGTTTTGTATTTGTCCGTAGCGTTTCTTGAAGAATGAAAGGTGTCCGTAGACTTACGAAGATTTCCGTAGACTTCCGTAGATTTCCGTTGCTTCTTGTAGAAATTCGAAAACGTTTGTGAAGAACTGTAATTATTCGTAGCTTGCCGTGATGAATGAAACATGTCCGTAGACTTTTGTAGATTTTCGTAGAATTCCGTAGATTTCCGTAGCTTTTTGTAGAAATCCAACAACGTTAGTGAAGTTTCGTAATTGTCCGTAGCTTTCCGTAAAGAATAAAAGGCGTCCGTAGATTTCCATAGATTTCCGTAGACTACTGTAAATTTTCGTAGTTCTTCGTAAAAAAATGTAGACTTCCGTAGATTTTCGTAACTTTCCGTAAAAATTTAAAACGTCAGTAAAGTTTCGTAACTGCCCGTAGCTTACCGTGAAGAATGGAAGATGTACGTAGACTGCCACAGATTTTCGTAATTTATGTAGAAATTATAAAACGTCCGTAGGCTTCTTAATTGTCCGTAGCTTTTGGTGAAGAATAAAAGGTGTCCGTAGACTTTTTCAGACTTTAATAGCTTTCCGTAGAAAAACAGAAACATCTGTAAAGTATCGTAATTGTCCGTAGCTTTTCGTAAAAAATAAAAGGTGTCCGTAGACTTCCGTAGATTTCCGTAGACTTCCAAAAATTTCCGTAGCCTTTCGTAGATTTCTGTAAAGTTCCGAAAATTTTCGTGGACTTTCATAGACTTCCGTACACTTTCGTAGATTTTCGAAGTTGTCTGTAAAAATTCAAAATTGCCCGTGAACTTCATAATTATCCGTAGCTTTCCGATAATAATAAGAAGCACCCGTAGACTTTCGCAGATTTTCGTAGCTTTCCATAGAAATTAAGAAACGTATGTGAAGTTTTGTATATGTCCGTAGCTTACCGTGAAGAATAGAAGCTGTCCGTAGATTTCCGTAGACTTCTCAAGATTTCCGTAGATTTCTGTAGGGTTTTGTAGACTTCCGTAGATTTCCGAAGTTTTCCGTAGAAGTTTAAAATCGTCTGTGATGTTCATAATTCGTTCGTAGGTTTCCGTTAAGAATAAAAAGCGTCCGAAGACTTCCGCTGATTTATGTAGCTTTCCGTAATAAATAAAAAATGTACGTAGATTTTCGTAGATTTGCGCAGATAACCGTAGTTTTTCGTAAAAATTTAGAAATTTCCGTGAGGTTTAGACTCGTCCCTAGCTTCCCTTACGAAGATTCCCATAGATTTTCATAGATTTCCGTCGCGTCTTGTAGCAATTTAAAAACGTTTGTGGAGATCTGTAATTAATCGTAGCTTGCCGTGATGAATAAAACATGTCCGTAGGCTTTCGTAGATTTCCGTAGAATACCGTAGATTTTCGTAGCTTTTTGTAGTAATCCAAAAACGTTCGTGAAGTTACGTAATTGTCCGTGGACAATTACGTAACTCAACGTAATAAACGTCGAGTTATTACGACGTAATCACGTGTATTAATGTGTAATGTGTCCGTGGACAATTACGTAACTCAACGTAAATAACGTGCCGTTAAGAATGAATGGTGTCCGTAGGCTTTCGCAGATTTTCGTAGACTTCCGTAGATTTCCGTTGCGTCTTGTAAAAATTCAAAATTGATGTGAAGTTTAGTAATTGTCCGTAGCTTTTCGTAAAAAATAAAATCTGTTCGTAGACTTTCGTAGATTTCCGTAAACTTTCCAAGATTTCCGTAGATTTTCGTTGAGTTTCGTTGACTTTCGTAGATTTTTGAAGTTTTTCGTAGAAATTTTAAATCGTTCGTGATGTTTATATTTGTCTGTAGGTCTCAGTTGAAAATAAAAAGCATTTGTAGACTTTCGCAGATTTCCGTAGCTTTCCATAGAAATTTAGAAACGTCTGTGTAGTTTTGTAATTGTCCGTAGCTTACCGTGAAAAATAAAAGGTGTTCATAGATTTCCGTAGACTTCTCAAGATTTCCGTAGATTTCTCTAGGGTTTCGTAGACTTTCGTAGATTTCCGAAGTTTTCCGTATAAGTTTAAAATCGTCCGTGATGTTAATCATTCGTTCGTAGGTTTTCGTTAAGAATAAAAAGCGTCCGGGGACTTTCGCCGATTTCTGTAGCTTTCCGTAAAAAATAAAAAATGTACGTAGTTTTTAGTAGGTTTGCGCAGATTACCGTAGTTTTTCTTAAAAATTTAAAAATGTGTGTGGGGTTTAGACTCGTCCCTAGCTTTCCGTAAACAATTAAAGGTGTTAGTAGTCTTCCGTAGATTACTGTAGCTTTTCGTAGACATATGAAACGTCCGTAAAGTTTTGTATTTGTTAGTAGCTTTTCTTGAAGAATGAAAGGTGTCTGTAGACTTACAAAGATTTCCATAGATTTCCGTAGATTTTCGTTGCTTTTTGTAGAAATTAAAAAACGTTTGTGAAGATCTGTAATTGTTTGTAGCCTGCCGTGATGAATAAAACATGTCCGTAGACTTTCGTACATTTTTGTAGAATTCCGTAGATTTCCGTAGCTTTTTGTAGGAATCCAAAAACGTTCGTAAAGTTTCGTAATTGTCCGTAGCTTTTCGTGAAGAATAAAAGGTGTCCGTAGATTTCCGTAGATTTCCGTAGACTACCGTAGATTTTTGTAGTTCTTCGTAAAAAAAATGTAAACTTTCGTAGATTTTCGTAGCTTTTCGTAGGAATTTAAAACGTTGGTGTAGTTTCGTAACTGCCCGTAGCTTTCCGTGAAAAATGAAAGATGTCTGTAGACTACCGCAGATTTTCGTAATTTATGTAGAAATTATAAAACGTCTGTAGGCTTCATAATTGTCCGTAGCTTTTGATGAAGAATAAAAGGTGTCCGTAGACTTTCGTAGACTTTAATAGCTTTTCGTAGAAAAACAGAAACATCTGTGAAGTATCGTAATTGTCCGTAGCTTTTTGTAAAAAATAAAAGGTGTTCGTAGACTTCTGTAGATTTCCGTTGACTTCCAAAGATTTCCGTAGACTTCCGTAGATTTCCGTAGACGTTCAAAGATTTCCGTGGGCTTTTGTAGACTTTCGTAGACTTCCGTAGATTCACGAAGTTTTCTGTAAAAATTCAAAATCGCCTGTGAACTTTATAATTATCCGTAGCTTTCTGTTAAAATAAGAAGCACCCGTAAACTTTCGCAGATTTCCGTAGCTTTCCATAGAAATTTAGAAATGTCTGTGAAGTTTTGTAATTGTCCGTAGCTTTCCGTAAAGAATAAAAGGTGTCCGTAAACTTCCGTAGACTTCCATTAGAAATTTAAAAACGTCCGTAAAGTTTTGTGATTGTCCTTAGCCTTCCGTGAAAAATAAATAGTGTCCGTAGACTTCCGCAGATTTTCGTAGACTTCCGTAGATTTTCGTTGTGTCTTGTAGAAATTTAAAATTGATGTGAAGTCTAGTAATTGTCCGTAGCTTTTCGTAAAAAATAGAATCTGTTCGTAGACTTTTGTAGATTTCCGTAGACTTACCAAGATTTTCGTGGATTTCTGTAGAGTCTTGTAGATTTCCGTAGATTTCCGAAGTTTTCCGTAGAAGTTTTAAATCGTCCGTGATGTTCATAATTCGTTCGTAGGTTTTCGTTAAAAATAAAAAACGTCCGGAAACTTGCGCTGATTTTCGTAGCTTTGCGTAAAAAATAAGAAATGTCCGTAGATTTTCGTAGATTTGCGTAGATTCCCGTAGTTTTTTGTTGAAATTCAGAAATGTCCTTGAGGTTTAAACTTGTCACTAGCTTTCCGTCAATAATAAAAGGTGTTAGTAGTCTTCCGTTGATTACTGTAGCTTGCCGTAGAAATTTAAAACGTCCGTGAAGTTTTGTATTTGTTCGTCGCTTTTCGTAGAGAATGAAAGGTGTCCGTTGACTTCCGAAGATTTCCATAGACTTCCGTAGATTTTTGTAGGCTTCCATAGGTTTCTGTTGCCTGTTGTAGAAATTTAAAATTACCGTAAAGTTTAGTAATTGTCCGTAGCTTACCGTGAAAAATGAAATCTTTTTGTAGACTTTCGTAGATTTCCGTAGACTTTCCAAGATTTCCGTAGATTCTCGTAGAGTTTCGTCGACTTTTGTAAATTTTCGAAGTTGTCCGTAGAAATTTAAAGGTCGTCCGTGATGTTCATAATTGTCCGTAGGTTTCTGTTAAAATTAAAAAGCGTCCGTAGACTTCCACAGATTTTCATAGCTTTCCGTAAAAAATAAAAGGTGTACGTAGATTTCCGTAGACTTCCGTAGATTTCCGTAGTTTTTCGGAAAAATTAAAAAATGTCCGTGGAGTTTAAATTTGTCCCTAGCTTTCCGTGAAGAATAAAATGTGTAAGTAGACTTCCGTAGATCACTATAGCTTTCCGTATAAATTTAAAACGGCCGTGAAGTTTTTTATTTGTCCGTAGCTTTCCGTGAAGAATGAAAGGCGTTTGTAGACTTCTGAAGATTTCCGTAAATTTCTGTAAATATTCGTTGATTTTGGTAGATTTACGTAGCTTTCTGCAGAAATTTAAAAACGTCCATAAAGTTTCGTAATTGTTCGAAGCTTTCTGTGAAAAATGAAAGGTGTTCGTAGACTTTTGTAGATTTCTGTAGAATTCCGTAGATTTTCATAGGATTCCGTGGAAATTTAAAGACGCCCGTGAAGTTCCGTAAGTGTCTGTAGCTTCCCGTGAAGAATGATAGGTGTCCGTAGACTTCCACAGATTTTCACAGCTTTCTGTGGTAATTCGAAAACGTCCGTGATGTTTTGTAACTGTCCTTAGCTTTCCGTGAAGAATCATAGGTGTCCGTAGACTTCCATAGATTTTCGCAGCTACCCGTCGAAATTCTAAAACGTCCGTAAAGTTTTGTTTTTGTCCGTAGCTTTCCGTGAAGAAGAAAAGGTGTCGGTAAACTTCTGCAGATTTCTGTTGACTTCCGTAGATTTCCGTCGCCTCTCGTAGAAATAAAAAACGTCCGTGGAATTCCGTAATTGTTCGTAGCTTACCGTGAAGAATAAGAGGTGTCCGTAGATTTCCATAGATTTACGTAGTCTTCTGTAGATTACCGTAGCTTTCTGTAGAAATTCAAGAACGTCCTTAAAGTAAGTAGTTTAGTTTTGTAATTGTTTGTAGCTCCCCGTGAAAAATGAAAGGTGTCCGTAGTCTTTCGTAGATTTCCGTAGACTTATGTAGATTTTAGTTGCTTTCCGTAAAAATTTAAAAACGTCCGTTAAGTTCAGTAATTGTCCGTAGCTTTCTGTGAAAAGCGAATGGTTTCTGTAAACTTCAGTAGATTTTAGCAGGCTTGCGTAGATTTTCGTAGCTTTCCGTAGAAATTCGATAACGTCCGTGAAGTTTCATTATTGTCCGTAGCTTTCCGTGAAGAATGAAAGGTGTCCGTAGACTGCCGTAGATTTTTGTGGACTTCCGTAGAAATTCAAAAACGTCTGTGAGGTTCATAATTCTCCATAGCTTGCCGTGAAGAATAAAAGGTGTCCGTAGATTTCCGTAAATGGCTATAGTTTCGCATAGAAATTCAGTAAATAAATAAGTATTTAAAACAGTGTAGGATGTTTAATGAAAAATATATTCAAAGACATAATTTCTCTTTTAAGATATTACTACATATGTAGTAAAATCTTAAGAGTGAAATTATGTATTTATATATTTTGAATTTTCAATTATTTCTCAATTTAAAAAAATACTTAACCCTATAGGAGAAATTTCAAATTTGAAATTAATACCAGTCTATATGGATTGCTATGCAACTTATGATTTAAATTCAAATCTTAGTTCTACCAGCGTTGCATAGTGTAATGAATAGGGCGCCTGCTTTATAATGCGAAGGACTCGGGTTCGATCCCACCGTAGGTCAAACATTTTTCTGCATTTTTTTCCGTTAAATAATGTGTAAAGTAACATGTGCGACAATGCGAATGGACGATTAAATATAATGCGCATGTTAAAAATATGTATAATCATAATAAAAAATAGAATTCCAAAATATAAAAAATACTTATTTAAAGTTTTTATGAAGGTTTTAAGAAAGTATTTTAAAAAGTTTCAGCAACTACTTACAATCGTTATAATCGATTAGCTATTTGGTTTTTACACGAAGAAGAAATATGTAACCGTTCTAAAGGCTAATAACTATATTTATATTTTAGCTTTTATTGCATCCTTGTTGGTAAGGACATTTCCTCAGAATAAATATTTATAAAAATCTAATAAAATCTTATAATTATTTATCAAATTTATAAAATGACGATAAAAACTTCAAAACAATATTATACGTTATTCACTATTATTAGAGTCCAAAATCCACACATTATAAGATCTTAATATTACCTAATAAAAGCTAATGATCATTACAAAGAATTACTTTTTGATAATAACATTTATATACACGTGATTATTTCCGCTTGGGCATGAACTAAAATTTTTATAAAATTAAGTAATGTGTTAATTATTTATTTAAAAGATTATATTTTAATGAAGTATAATAAATTCAATAATAGATAATTTTAATCGTTATTTTGAAGTAGCAGTTAATAAATTGTAAAATAAGGACAATTTAGCTTTTTCAAAAAATAATTTGTAAAGTAGTGTTATAAGTATTTGAATTTTTTTCTTTTTATTTTGGCTTAAACTTTTTAAAAGAAAATAATTTTTTGTATTGAAAAGAATTATAGCTAATTTTTATAGAAATTTCGAAGTAACTAGTAAAAGATTGTCACAGCTTGATGATTCAGAATTTTACAAAACCATTTATCAGCATAAGCCTTAAATTATTAATATAGGTATAATTATTTGTTAAGTTAATTGTATACTAAAATAGGTGTTTTATATTAATTTGCATTGTTTAAATGTTTTACATTAAAGAAAATTTTAGTCGCTCAATATTAGTTATATTTTTATAACTTATAGTTATACCTAATGAATTATAATAGCTCTAATTATAGCTAATTTTAATAATTATTTTCAAATAACACGTGCAATTTTATTACAACAAGACGAGTAAGGGTTTTAAAAAACAATTTAGATTATAGAGTAAGGCTTAAATCAATAGTACAAGTTTAATTGTGTATTAAATTAATAGTATAGTGGTATAAGTATGTTATATTAATTTTCTAATTAAAACAAGTATTTAAAGTCTATATTTTTGATAAAATAGTTTAATATAAAGTAAAAAAAAAAAGGTAGGTCCTAAACTAACAGAAATTGTTGATAGAATAATAAATAAATCACTAAATAAATTACACACATTACTTTATTTTATAAGAATTTTAGTTGATAGTAAATAAAAATTGAGTTTCGTGTTTAATGTCACAATTGCTATTAGGTTGCTGCAGGAGAAATAGCCGATTTAGCAAAGACATAAAGTTGGCTGCTATTTTAGTGTATTATGTTGGCACGAGGCGGCGCAAATGATATGACATATTGAAGTATAAATACTGCTACCTTGGTTTATGGAGTCATTTCTGTTTTGCACTTCATAGTGATCGTAAAAACAAAAAGAGAAAGTGACCATGGAAGTGAATTAAAAACGGCTACTTTTACTGTACGAATTTAAATTAGAGCACAACGCAACGGAAGCAACGAGAAATATCAACAGCGCATTCGGGCCTAATACAGTTAGCGAATGAACCACTCGGCGGTGGTTCGAAAAATTTCGATCGGGAGATATGGACCTTGGAAATAAGCCACGTGGACACCCAAGACCATCGATCGATAACGACGAGCTGCGTGCATTAGTGGAGTCTGACGCCTGCCAAACTATAAGAGATCTTGCCAAGAAATTAGGCGTTCATAATTCGACAGTTTGCCGCCACTTGCAACAACTTGGAAAAGTTAAAAAGCTTGACAAATAGGTTCTGCATGATCTTACCGAGCAAAACATGACGTGTCGACTAGAGATTTCAAGTTTTCTTCTCTCCTGCAACAAAAAGAAACCGTTCTTGCACCGAATTGTGACCTGCAATGAAAAGTGGATTTTATACGATAATCGTCGCCGATCGGCCCAATGGCTAGATGCCGATGAAGCGCCAAGACACATGCCGAAACCAAGCCTTTATCTAAAGAAAATAATGGTAACTGTTTGGTGGTCTGCAGCTGGAGTTATCCACTATTCGTTCCTGCAACCTGGCGAAACCATCAATGCTGAGAAATACTGAGCTCAACTGGATGAAATGCATCAGAAATTGATAGTCCAACGACCTAGGCTTGTCAACAGGGATGGATTCATACTGCTTCATGATAACGTACGACCTCATGTATCGAGAACAACGGTCCAAAAATTAAACGAGTTGTGCTATGAGACTATTTCTCACCCTCCATATTCACCAGACCTCTCACCAACAGATTACCATTTCTTTAAACATTTGGATCACTTTTTGACAGGAAAAAGATTTAATAATGAAGCTGCTATCAAAAATGCTTTCGAGGAGTTTTTACGAACTAGAAACGCGGACTACTACAAAACTGGAATAAATGTACTTGTACCTCGTTGGGAAAAGTGTGTTGCATCTATTTGTACCTATTTTGATTAAATAAATTTTTTTTATAAAAAGTAACAAATATTTAAAAATTTATTACTTAATCGGCCATTTTATCTGCGACAACCTAATATACACAAAATTTAACATGTATATTAAATACTGCATATTATTATTTCGCTTTTATTTCTCAACAAGTCGCACTGGATAAATCATGGGCCAATAAAGAGAATTGATAAGAAACTGAAACCGGAATGTGTCAAACATGTCATGTATCGTTTAAACATGTAATGTTTAACTTTTAACCAGCAACGAAATCTATAATCAACAAGTAAAAAAATGCGTCGTCACATCAGAAAGATAAAATTCAGAGTCTATAGCTAGAACATGGGACAAAAATTTTATTCAAGTAATTACTAACGGATTTACGTACGCATTGTGTTAAAATCTATGATATATAATTTACAAAATGAGTCTTTTTTTTAGTTACAATGCTTTTGAACTTGGATTTGGAGAATTGCTGCACCGAGCTATCGTAGGCCACTACTCAATTTACTTAATGTGCCTATTTCCAGTTAGCTGTTTAGAAACATCTACGTTTCAAGAATTACTGAACAGAAACACTGAAAATGATACTACTAATACTTAAAAATATTAAATTTACATTATAAGTTGTAAAAGTTTATTATAATCCACCTTTATATTTCCAAGTAATGAACCATATTCTCCAATTTGTACACATCTCACGTTAAAAATAAAAATCAAGTTTCTATATATAAGTACTCATTGAATAAAAATATACTTATTGTTAGCGATAAATTTTTCAATAAGTGCATTTTTTAATAAAAATCCTTCTGTACATTTATAAATAATTAAAACCAATTTTTCAGCCCGCATAAACCAAAAGTACGTGCAGAGTTCATATTTTCGCGGGCTCTGAGGTCACACGACCACGTGATGACCACGTTCTCGCCGCTGTAATTACATAACCTCCTGCCTTTTAATTATTTATTTACCGTCATTAATTAAAATGAGCTCGGTCGTTGTTTGCCTAAGTAATTGACATAATAATGTTCGCAATCAGTAGAAATGTTCTTTTTATGTATATTATGTACACATATAAAAAATTTCATTTAAAATTTATTAAAGATATAAACATTTAAATGAAATCTGTGGATGGCATTCTAATTTTTTGTTAAGCATATTTTTTAATAATTAATAAATATTTTAATTGACTTCATACTCTTATACTGTATTAACAATTCGGAGCATCTGTAAACATTAATACGCATTAGACAAAAGTACGTTATGTATTTATAATTTTGCGAGTTCTGACATCACAAGACCACGAAACTACCATCTTCTCTATTGTAATTGAGTAACATACTACACCGTTTCAAATACTTATTTATTTGCTGAATTCCTACGCGAAACTATGGCCATTTACGGAAATCTACGGTAACCTTTCATTCTTCACCGATATCTACGAACAATTACGAAACCCCACGAACGTTTTTAAATTTCTACGGAAAGCTACTGAAAATCTACGAAAGTCTACAAAAATCGACGAAAGTCTACAAAAACCTTTAATTATTCACAGCAAGCTACAAACAACTACGAAACCCAACGTCTGTTTTTGAATTTCTACGGAAAGCTTCAGAAATCTACAGAAGTCTACAAAAATCCACGGAAGCCTATAGACATCTTTCATTCTTCACAGCAAGCTAAAAACAATTTCAAAACCTCACAAACGTTTATAAATTTCTATGAAAAGCTACGGAAATCTACGGAAGTCTACGGAAATCTACGAAAGTCTACGAACACCTTTTATTCTTCACGGAAAGCTACGGACAGTTACAAAACTTCACGGACGTTTAATTTCTACGGAAAGCTACTGGAAATCTACGAAAATCTACAAAAATCGACGAAAGTCTACGGAAACCTTTAATTTTTCACGGCAAGCTACGAACAATTACGAAACCCAACGTACACAGTATGTCGGAAAAGTTCCCGAACTTTTGAAATAAAAAATCGAAAATTACATCTAAAGAAATTTATCCCAGTTAACTTTTAACATAGTCCTCTTCCCTAGATATACACTTATTTGAGCGCTCCATGAGTGATTCAAAGGCTCTCTGGTACTCCTCTAAAGTTATCGCTGTGAGACGTTCGGTGCAAGCCGCTTAAATGCTCGGTATACTTCAAAAAATCGCTTTTGAATTTCCATGAAAAACTACGGAAATCTACGGAAGTCTGCGGAAATCTACGGAAGTCTACGAATACCTTTCATTCTCTACGGCATGCTACTAACAATTGCAAAACTTCACGGACGTTTTTGCATTTTAAAGGAAAGCTGTGGAAATCTACGGAAATCTACGAAAGTCTATAGGCACAGTTCAGTCTTTTCAGCAAGCCACAAACCATTGCGGAATCCCACTGACGTTTATAAATTTTTACGGAAAGCTACAGAAATCTACGGAAAACTACGGACACCTTTCACTCTTTACGACAAGCTACGGACAATTACGGAATTCTGCGGACGTTTTTAAATTTCTACGGAAAGCTACGAAAATCTACGGAAGTCTACGAACACCTTTTATTCTCCACGGCTAGCTGCGGACAATTACGGAATTAAACGGACGTTTTTTAACTTCTACGGAAAGCTACGGAAATCTACGGAAATCTTTAAAAATCTACGCAAGTCTACGAATACTTTTCATTCTGCACAGACAGCTACGGACAATAGTAAATCTTCACGGACGCTTTTTAATTTCTTAAAAAAATTTACGAAAATCTTCGAAAGTTTTCGGAAATTTACGGAAGTCTACGGACACATTTGATTCTTTACGAAAAGCTACGGGCAATTATTAAACTTCGCAGAAGTTTTAAAACTCCTACGGAAAGCTACGAAAATCTACGGAAGTCAACGAAAATCTACAGAAGTCAATGGATACCTTTTATTCTTCACGGCATGCTGCTAACAATTGCGAAACTTCACGGACGTTTTTGAATTTTAACGGAAAGCTGCGGATATCTACGGGAGTCTACGAAAGTCTACAGACACAGTTCATTCTTTACGGCAAGCCACGAACAATTGCGGAATCCCAATGACGTTTGTAAATTTCTACGGCAAGCTACGAAAATCTACGGAAGCCTGCGGACACCTTTCAGTCTTCACGAAAAGCTACGGACAATTACGGAATTCTACGGACGTTATTAAATTTCTACGGAAAGCTACGGAAATCTACGGAAGTCTACGGACACCTCTCATTCTCTACGGCAAGCAGTGGACAACTACAGAATTTTACAGATGTTCTTAAATTCCTACGGAAAGCTACAAAAATCTACGGAAGTCTACGAATACCTTTTATTCTGCACGGACAGCTACGGACAATAGTAAATCTTCACGGTCGCTTATGAATTTCTTCGAAAAGTTACGGAAATCTTCGGAAGTCTTCGGAAATTTACGGAAGTCTACCGACACATTTGATTCTTCACGAAAAGCTACGGGCAATTATTAAACTTCACAGATGTTTTAAAACTCCTACGGAAAGCTACGAAAATCTACGGAAGTCATCGAAAATTTACGGAAATCAACGAACACATTTAATTTTTCCCGGAGAGCTACAGACAATTACAAATCTTGACGGACGCTTTTAAATTTCTACAGAAAGCTATGGAAATCTACGGAAGTCTACGAAAATCTACGGAAGTCTTCGGGCACCTTCTTTTCTATACGGAAAGCTACGGGTAATGACGAAACTTAACGGACATTTTTAAATTTCTACGAAAAGATACGAGAATCGACGAAAGTCTACGGACACAATTAATTCTTCACCAAAAGCTACGGACAATTACTAAACCTTACAGACGTTTTAAAACTCATATGTAAAGCTACAAAAATCTACGGAAGTCAACGAAAATCTACGAAAGTCAACGAAAATCTGCGAAAGTCAACGGATACTGTTCATTCTTCTCAGCAAGCTACAAACATTTACGGAAGCCTACGGACGCTTTTAAATTTCTACGGCAATCTACGAAAGTCTACGGAAATCTACGGGAGTCTACAAATACCTTTCATTCTTCACGGCATGCTACTAAAAATTACGAAACTTCACGGACGTTTTTGAATTTTAACGGAAAGCTGCGGATATCTACGGGAGTCTACGAAAGTCTACAGACACAGTTCATTCTATACGGCAAGCCACGAATAATTGCGGAATCCCAATGACGTTTGTAAATTTCTACGGCAAGCTACAAAAATCTACGGAAGCCTGCGGAAACCTTTTAGTCTTTACGAAAAGCTACGGGCAATTACGGAATTCTACGGACGTTATTGAATTTCTACGGAAAGCTACGGAAATCTACGTAAAGCTACGGAAATCTACGGAAGTCTTCGAAAATCTACGGAATTTTACAGACACCTTGCATTCTTTACGGGAAGCTACGGACTATTACGAAACTTTACGGACGTTTTTGAATTTTTACGGAAAACTACAGAAATCTACGAAGGTCTAAGGACACCTTTTATTCTTGACGGAAAGCTTCGGACAATTACGAAACTTTACGACTTCTCAAAATTTGTCTGGAATCTACGGAAGTCCACGTACATTATTTATTTTTTAAGGATAGCTACGGATAATCACGAAACTTTACGGACGTTTTTGAATTTTCACGGAAATCTACGAAAGTCTACGGAATTTTAGGGAAGTCCAGGGACGCCTTTCATTCTTCACGGAAAGCTACGGACAATTATGAACCACACGTACGTTTTTGAATTTCTACAAAAAAATACAAAAATCTACGAAAGTCTACGGAAATCTATTGAAGCCTAAGGAAATTTACGGAATTCTACGGAAATCTATGGAAGTCTACGGAAATCTTCGGAATTGTACGGATGTCTTTTATTGTTAACAGAATGCTGTGGTCACTTTAAAATATCTGTGGACAGAATATTACGGATTTTAACGAAAAGTGTCAGAAAGATGATAAATAACGAACAACCTAAGGAAATTGTCATCTTTTTGTTGAATTTTACAATTTTGGTACACGCAAATTTAACGGTATGGGTCCGTTTTGACACTTTCACTGTAGAATGTAAACATTATTCATTTATTATGGACCTACATAAATTTCTAACGATACAACTTATTTTGATTATAAATTTCTGCAAAAGTCCAAGAGATTATTATCTATGGAATCTTTGTTACGCTATTTTATAGTATTAAATATTTTATCAATGATAAATTTATTTAAATTAAAAAAAAATTTACGTTTTTAAAATGCATAAATTAAGCGATTCTGAAATACAACGAAAACATGTGAGAAGTTGATCTCTATGATTTATTTTGTAACGCTGCTGTACCTCCGATTTATGAAACAAAATGATTGCAAAAACGATAGTAATTTATAACAAATTACATCCTGATGATAAAAAAGGTTCAGAAAATATGTACAAGCAGTTTCCAAATTTTACATAGACAGTTAGACAGAATCAGAAGGTCGACAAAGGCAAAGTCTATCGAAAGTAAGCAAAGAAGAAGAAAATTATCACAAAATTATAGGTATGAGGACAATATGTAGAAGTGCAAATTGCCAAGTAAGAACGTCTTATGTGCAAAATGTAAAATTTATTAATGCGAAAATCATTAGAAAGAGCACCTACACTGTACTTATAAACAGCAAAGACTGAAAAATTTACTAAACTATATTCATATTTTCTTCTGTGTACTCGAATAGCATACTTACATTTTTGGAATTGCATTTTTTCTCATAATTTGTTCAGACGATTTTCGATAAACAATTTAATTGAAAACCAAAAAATACAGATATTTTATTTTTCAGTAATAGTCCATTTGGCATAGTTAGTTTTCCGTTATTTGCAATAGCGTAAGCATGGGCCATAACAGGTTCCGATAACTCCAAATTGTTTATAACAATTTAAAATGATGGCTTGGACGAGAAACCGTCATTGATGATTTTTTATGATTTTTCTCGTAGAATAGATTGTCGCTATTAGTTGCTCAAAATTCCAAATTCCATACTAATTTGTTTAAACAATTTTGCAATTAATAATCCAATTAAAAAACAAAAAAACAAGGGTACTTTATTTTTCAGTAATGTTCTTTTTGGCGTCATTATTTTTATTCTATATAGCCTGGGTTTTGCATGGACATGAATGGGTTAATCAAACAAAGTATTTAATTATATTAGGTTGCTGCAGATGAAATGGCCGATTCAGTAATAAATTTTTAAAGAGCTGTAACTTCTTATAAAGACAATTTATTTAATCAAAATAGGTACCAATAGATGCAACACACTTTTCCCAACGAGATACAAGTGCATTTATTCCAGTTTTGTAGAAGTGATCTAAATCAAAAAGTGATCTAAATGTTTAAAGAAATGGTAATCTGTTGGTGAGAGGTCTAGTGAACATGGAGGGTGAGAAAGAGTCTCATAGCACAACTCGTTTAATTTTTAGACCGTTGTTCTCGATACATGAGATCGTGCAGTATCATAAAGCAATATCATTCCATCCCTGTTGACAAGCCTAGGTCGTTGGACTATCGATTTCTGATGCATTTCATCTAGTTGAGCACAGTATTTCTCAGCATTGATGGTTTTGCTAGGTTGCAGAAACGAATAGTGGATAACTCTAGCTATAGACCACCAAACAGTTACCATTATTTTCTTTGGATGAAAACTTGGTTTCGGCATGTGTCTTGGCGCTTCATCGGCATCTAGCCATTGGGCCGATCGGCGACGATTATCGTATACAATTCACTTCTCATCGCAGGTCACAATTCGGTGCAAGAACGGTTCCTTTTTGTTGCGGGAGAGAAGAGAACTTGAAATCTCTATTCGACACGTCATATTTTGCTCGGTAAGATCATGCGGAACCCATTTGTCAAGCTTTTTCACTTTTCCAAGTTGTTGCAAGTGGCGGCATTTGTCGAATTGTGAGCGCCTAATTTTTCGGCAAGATCCCTTATGGTTTGGCAGGGGTCAGACTCCACTAATGCACGCAGCTCGTCATTATTGATCGATGGTCCTGGGTGTCCACGTGGCTCATTTCCAAGGTCCATATCTCCGGATCAAAGTTTTTCGAACCACCGCCGAGTGGTTTGGTCGCTAACTATATCAGACCCAAATGCGCTGTTGATATTCCTCGTTGCTTCCGTTGCGTTGTGCTGTAATTTAAATTCGTATAGTAAAAGTAGCCGTTTTTGATTCACTTCCATGTTCACTTTCTCTTTTTGTTTTTACGATCACTATGAAGTGCAATACAGAAATGACTCCATAAACCAAGGTAGCAGTATTTATACTTCAATATGTCATATCGTTTGCGCCACCTAGTGCCAACATAATACACTAAAATTGCCAGCCAACTTTATGTCATTGCTAAATCGGCTATTTCATCTGCAGCAACCTAATACAATTGGAGCAAATATACCTGATTATGCACACAACAACATTGTAGACATTTTACTGATTTTAGGTAAATGTCATAAAAACTATCTTGCAGCAGCGCGATTATATCAGGCACGTTTTTTCGAAAGGTATTATCATTTGAATAATAGGACTATTTTTAGAATTAGAGATGTCAGAACAACGTGAAAGACAAGATCCTCAAAGACCATGGCAACACCGCAGAATAATGACGATCGAAAGGAACGATCGGCGAGTAGTGGTAGAGCTTGCCAGTACTTATTTAGATCCTCATGATTTAACTCGGCAAATTGCAATATGATCTGGTATTTCGAGGAAAACAATCAGAAGAATTTTGAGACTCCATCGTTTATATCCATATTACATCACTTTAACCCAAGAGCTGACGCAACGGGATTTTGAAAGAAGATTATAATTCTGGCAATGGGCTCAATTAAGATTGCGAAATTAGTCCCATTATTTTAATTACGTGATGTTTTCTGATGAAGCTACTTATCGTAATACGGGACAATTAAATAATTCCCACTATTGGTCGCTTAATAATCCTAACTGGTCTCGAGCAGTCAATCACCAACATCAGTGGAATGTCATAGTATGCTGTAGTATTGTTAACGGATTTCTAATTGGGCCTAATTTTTTCGTTGACCATGTTAATACAGATAGATACCATAATTTTTTAACAAACAAACTACCAAATCTGCTACAAGATATCACTCTGCAAGTACGAGCGCGCATGTGGTTTTAGCATGATGGTGCACTTAATCAAAAAAATTTAAGAGTTTAGGAATTTTTAAATTAAACAACCGGTGGATAGATATTGGACGTGGTGAAGATTATGTTAAATGACCCCCCCTTCCTCTGATCCCCAGATCTCACGAGCCCAGTGTTAATTTTAAAAAGTGGAAGTCAGTTGTATATGTAAATAAAAGTTTATGTAACGGAATTACAGTTATGTACTTTACTCGTAGTGTCACGGAGTAGTAGTAAAAGAAAAGAATAGAGTAGCCAGAGACACAGTTTAACAAAATATGAAAATACATTAAAAGGCGCGAAATTTTAATTAACATTTCAATACCCAGAATTTTTTTTATGAAATTTTTAAAAAAATCCCGTTTATGCCAATGCAGAGGTAGATATTGACTTTCAAGATTTTTTTTTGGCATATCTTTGAACTATCTTATTCTATTCTGAACGCCAACTCTTATACGTCTGTAGAAAACGGAGTCAAAAACATAGTGAAAATCATGAGAAGCTCATGGAAATAGTATTTTTCTCGCATTTATTGAGAAAAATATTGATAATTTGAAAAAATTTTTAAATAAAAGTTGTAAATTGCATTAGAATCAATCTTTTTTATTGTATGTATTTTTCTCTAAAGATGATCTTTTTCGAGTTAAATGCGTTTAAATGCATAGCATTTAAGTAGGTAGATACATCAGCGTTTATTAAACACTCTTAAATGCTTCCATTTTATTTTTTAAAAAAAAAGCTTATTTATGTATTTTGACAAGCTGATTATGAATATTATCTATAATACTTAGTAGACAGCGATTAATTCGTTTCATAATACTAGCAATTATTTTCAATCGTACACCATGTGAAATATTTTTAAAACTCCATTCAGATTCTCATTACAGTCTGTCAAGTAAGAGCATGGTCGACTTCACTGACAGGAAAAGAAAGATTTCGCTCTAATTCCTTTGCAAGCTAATAGAAAAAAGCTTTGTCCTTGATGCATTGTCAACAAAGATACAGTTGTCGTTGATCTTTTGAAAGAGAATCACGTTAAACGCCATGAGTGCTAAGTACGCGTCGCGCTACGAGGCTGTGTTCCTTAGCATCCACCCAAAAGGTCCCAAAATGTCGCAATCAGCGGCTGCTAAATATATGAGAAAGTCGAAGGCATTTGTACAGAAGTGGATGCAGCGATATAAAGTGGCTAAAAATGTCGATGATTTACCAGAACGTGGCTCGATAGGAAAAGTGAACAAAAAAGATGAAAAAAGAATAGTGAATCTGTTTTCGCGGAATCCTGCTTTAACACTGCGGCAAGGACAAGCAAAATTAATGGCGAAAGGTTTAGATATATCCTTCGAAACTATCCGAACCCATCTTCGTACTCATTATCTGAAATGGCGCAACACAATGAAGAAGCCTCTGTTGACTGAAAAACATGTGACAAAGCGACTCGCTTGGGCGCATGAGAAAATTGATAGAGATTTTGAAAATGTCATTTTTACTGATGAATGTTCTATATAGGCACGTTCTGTCCTCACGCGAGCCTAGTCAACTTCCACCAATAGGCTTGTTCAGCGGACCGTAAAACATGGAATGAAGGTGCATCTTTGGGGCTGCTTCTCAAAGCAGGGATTCGGCACTTTGCACCTCTTTACTGACAACCTAAATGCCGAGAAAATAATAAAAATTTACAAAAAGGCTTTACTGCCATCTGCCAAACGATGGTTTATCACAAAGAATGAAGATTGGATTCTGCAGGAGGACAACGATCCTAAACACCGCAGCAAGCTCTGTACTCAGTGGAAGACTCAATCTGGCATCGTTACATTGGATTGGCCGTCGCAGTCGTCCGATGCAAACCCTATTGAAAATGTGTGGGCATATATTAAACGGAAGCTTCGTGGAAGACGCACATACACTTTGAAGCAGTGGTCTTACGAAATTCGTCGGATCTGGAGATCCTTGACACTAGAATACGCCGTCAAATTAGTAGAAAGCATGCCTTGGAGATGCCAGGCAATTATCGACGCCGGTGGTGACTGAACACATTATTGACCAAATTGCATCATTGTTTGTAATGTGTACAATGTATATATAAATATAAAAGTTTAATCAAATGAATTTTTTCATAAATTAACACGACCACGCTCTTACTTGACAAACTGTATCTTGTCATTTCTTGTAGTGTCCCTCTCCCTCTCTCTCTCTCTCTCTCTCTCTCTCTGCACCGGTGCGAAGCATAATGATTCGCGCAAATTCCAGACCTTGAGTGTCCAACGACATCCGTCTTCTCATTCAAACGAAACGAGCAGCGTACTGCCGTGCCAAAGTAACAGGTAAAACAATTGATCGCTTACTATTTACTTCATTGAGAGCCAAAGTAAGCAATAGCATCAATGTTGCAAAAAATCGTTACATCGCGTCTATAGTCGATTCTTCATTCGACTTTAAAACTCCGTGGAATTAACTAAGAAATATGGGTGTTATCGCACAAAATATGGCATCACCGCTTCGCTACTTCTCACCGCAGACCCTAAACATGCATTATGCGTCCGTCTCATCTTCAAACACTTTATTGAGAGTTCTCGACATTTCCGACATATTGAGCAGCCCTTTCAACGCTAACCCATTGGATATATTTTCTTTCAAACCGATATCTGCCAATGATATCGATCGGGCCCATGCTCACACTAAGAAAAACAGCACTGGCGCAGATGGCGTAACACTAACTATGCTTAAGTTAGCCTACCCGGCACTTCGTCCCTATTTAATCAGACTTTTTAATGGCTCAATCCAACATGGTATTTTTCCAGATAGCTGCAAATTGGCCACAGTAACCCCCCTCTATAAAATTCATCCTCCGAAATCACCGTCTGATACACGTTCCATTGCCCTACTGCCAGTCATGTCAAAACTACTAACACATCGTTCAATAAGTCCCGAGACTAACCCAGAGATAGTGCTAGTAGTACCAAACTGGCCACCTTTCCATAGAGTGCGAACCTTCACATGAAACGTGTGGAAATTTCACGTCGATCGGATCACAGACAGCAGAGTAATCGAGGTTAGAGTAAAGTCACTTTGTAATTTATTTAAAAAATGAAAAAAAACGAGTTTCGCGTGTTGATAAAACATTGTTTTTTAATGGGTAAAAACACCGTGGAAGCCCAGCAATGGCTTAAAAAATATTACTCGGACTTCTCTCCATCCAAACCAACGATTTGTCATTGGTATGCTGAGTTTAAACGTGGTCGTACGGACACAAACGATGCGGGACGTTCAGGTAGGCCATTTGAAGCCGTTACACAGGAAAATGTGAGTGAAGTGTTAAAATTTGTAATGAAAAATCGCAAAGTGAAGGTCCGTGAAATTGCAGAAACGACACAGATATCATCTGGAAGAGTATTTACAATCCTTCATAGAAAATTGAGCATGAAAAAGGTTTTTTCCAAGTGGGTGCCGCGATTGCTTTCAGTGGAACAAAAACAGCAACGAGTCGACGATTCAGAGAGCTGTTTATCGCTATTTACTCGCAATAAAAAGGATTACCTGCGTCGATACGTGACCATGAATAAAACATGGATACATCATTTCACTCCGGAGTCGAATCGGCAATCATCTGAGTGGCGCATGGCTGGCGAAAGCCGCCCCAAACGTCCAAAAACGCAGCAGTCTGCTGGCAAAGTCGTGGCGTCTGTTTTTTGGGATACACATGGCGTGATTTTCATTGACTACCTGGAAGAAGGTTAATCGATCAACAGTGATTATTATATTGACTTGTTGGTACGTTTGAAGGAGGAGATCGCAGCAAAACGACCGCACATGAAGAAGAAAAAAATCTTTTTTTACCAAGACAATGCACCATGCCACAAGTCCATGAAAACAATGGCAAAATTGAACGAATTGGGCTCTGATTTGCTTTCCTACCCCCCGTATTTGCCAGATTTAGCCCCCAGCGACTACTGGCTCTTTGCTGATCTCAAAAAAATGCTCCAGGGAAAAAAATTTGGCTCGAATGAGGAGGTCATTGCCGAAACTGAAGCCTATTTTGAAGCAAAGGATAAATCCTTCTATAAACATGGTATAGAAATGTTGGGAAGGCGTTGGAAAGATTGTATCACTCTAAAAGAAGATTATATTGATAAATAAAAATGATTTTTGAAAAAAAATGTTGTTTTCGTTGTTAGTCTCAGGACTTATTGAACGATGTGTTAGAACGCATAATCCATGACCAATTGTCGAGTCATGTCACTGCTCATCAAATGTTGGAAGCAACACCAAGCTGCTTTTCGAAAACATCACTCTACTCAGACTACCCTTCTAGGCTTTACGGAAGAAGTGTGTCTAGCGATTGATAGGTATGAAGTGACCCCACTTGTAATGTTTGACTTTTCCAAGGCATTTGCTTGGTCTCTCAGAAACTTCTCCTCGAAAAGCTTAGGGCGTTTAACTGCTCCGACACCGTGATTAGATGGTTCGCCAGCTACTTATCGGGTAGGCGCCAAGCAGTGTGTGCTAAAAACGGTGTACTCTCCGACACTGTCGAGATCATTACGGGAGTACTACAGGGAAGTGTACTTGGTCCTCTTCTTTTTACAATCTTCATTAATGATCTTCCGCAGGTTCTTAAGTATTCTAAGCACAGTATATACGCCGATGACATGCGAATTTACTTACACTGTCGCATGTCCGAGCTTCATGTTTTCATGCGTAAGCTTAATGACGATGCCTTGGAGGTTTTTAACTGGGCTCGTAGAAACTCACTGAAACTGAATGCTGACAAAACTAAATTCACCATCTTTGGCAGCCAACCTTACATCTCAGCTATAGATCCCGATGCTCTTCCGCTAATCTTTTTTGAAAATACTCCTATAAATTGTTCTAGCCGAGTGTCTGACCTAGGCATTTGTCTCACCTCTACCCTAAACTGGAATGCGCAAGTTAGGCGAATTGCATGTCGGGTTTGGCGTACTTTTTACACCTTGAGATTCTACAGACATGCACTCTCTCGAAATCTGAGACAACGACTGGTTGATGCACTAATCTTTCCCCATTTTGATTATGCATGTGTCGTTTTTAGCAGCCTAACTCAGAAGCAAAATGCAAAGCTTCAGCGTCTTCTGAATGCCTGCGTTCGTTTTGTATTCGGTTGTATCCCGTGGATGGCACCAGAGATACCGTATCGTATTTCGCTCGGTTGCTTATCAGCTGAAAACAGACGCTTACTTTTCGTCGCCTTGCTGGCGTTTAAAATTATTTCAACAGGTCAACCCAGTTACCTAGCTAGGCTCTTTACACTGAGTTCGAGTATTTCAACCCGGTGGGTCTCAGCTCGTAGAATCCCACCGCCTTTGTTATTTGCTACGCCGCGGACGGAAACTCTGGCAAACTTTTTCTATATCACAGCGTCAAAACTCATTAACCAGTTTGCAGCGAGACTACCTGCGTTTGATTCACATTCTTCACACACCTTTGAATCGATACTACGTGAGCTTTTAATGTCTGAAGAGGTCGCACAGTGGTGTTTCCGCACTTCGCGTGATAGAAGCATGGTAGTAAACCCTGTTCCTCACGACATTACACTCAATAGATTACTGAGTCAAGCACGATGACTACTAGGCGGGTTGAAACTTGGTTAAAACTTGGTTTTAAACCTACACTTGTGGCGTATTCAAATCTATTCAAATCTAGCCTAATCTAGTCTTACTTCTAGCGAACTACGTTATAAATTATAAATTATTAATTATAAGTTACGCTTTCTTGTTGTTATTGTTATTGTCACTGCACTCATCGATATATGTATTATATTTTCTTAGTACGAATGCTTTGTCATAACCGGCTATATTATACTATTACTATTTTTTATTATATTATGTTAGCAGCGTGTTATAAAGTTAACTAATGCAAGTAATATTATATTATAATGTATTGTTTTCTATAACACTGTAAAAGTTTATATCTGTATTATTTCTTTTTCAGGGCTGCATGGGATCATATCCCGTAGCCTTAATAAATATTATTCTATTCTATTATATTCTCTCTCTCTCATAGTTTTTGTTTTTTATTTATAATAAAGACATGAAAAATGAGAAACTTTCGCTTATATTAGGTGTCGTAAAAAGTAATCCATTATTTTGCCAATAGATGGCTTTAGTAGTCTGTATCTTCCGTTGGAAAAGTGCGATCGGGTTACACTAGATGGCGTTAGTAAGATAATATTTCGAACTAAAAAAGCTTCTGATATAGTTTTGTGATTGCTCGACTCAGTATTTTTTTAGCACGCGTCAAGGACGGACACCAACAAAGAGAAAATACGACATATTTAACAATTTTTCTTTGATAAAGGCGAAAACGCAAGCCAGGCAGCTGAAAATGTAAATAGTGTTTATGGTCCTGATACTGTAACAGCCAATCACGCGCAATTTGGGTTTCGTCGATTCCGTTCCGGTAATTGTGACGTCAAAGATGTATAACGCTCTGAAAGGCCAATTGTCGAAAATGTCGATAAAATAATGGAAATCGTCGAGTCCGACCGTCACGTAAGCACTATTTCGATGGCCCAGGAGCTAAACATTGCACAAAAAACCGTTTCGAACCACTTAAATAAGGCTGGATACAAAAAGAAGTTCGATGTATGGGTGCCACACGAGTTATCGCAAGGAAACCTCATGGACCGAATTTCCATCTGCGAATCGCTGCTGTATCGCAACATTATCGATTCATTTCTGAAGCGGATGGTTACTGGTGATGAAAAGTAGATCACTTACGACAACGTCAAGTGACAACGGTTGTGGTCAAATTGCGGTGAGCCAGCGCAAACGGTGGCCTAGTCAGGATTGACAGTCAGGAAGATTTTGCTGTGTGTTTGGTGGGACTGGCAGGAAATCATCTACTATGAGCTGCTCCCCTACGGCCGAACTCTTAATTCGGACCTGTACTGTCAACAATTGTACCGTCTGAAAGAAGCAATAGCCCAAAAGCTGCCAGCTTTGGCCAATAGGAGAGGAATTGTGTTCCATCAGGACAACGCCAGGCCACATACATCAATAGTGACTCGCCAGAAGCTCCGGAAGCTTGGTTCGGAAGTTCTTATGCATCCACCTTATAGTCTGGACCTGGCACAAAGTGATTACCACCTGTTCCTGTCTATGACGAATTATTTTGCAGATGAAAAATTCGCCTCAAGAGAAGATTGTGAAAATCGACTGTTCCAGTTTTTTAACAATAGGAAAAAGGGTTTCTACGAGAGAGGCATTATGAAATCACCTCCAAAATGGCAACAAGTTATCGAACAAAAGGGTGCATATTTAACCTAAATCGTATCATTCTATCTATGCTAAATAAATTCTTTAATTTAATGCAAAAATAATGGATTTCTTTTTACTACACCTAATATTATTCTATTTATGGTGTCTTTCTTTCTTCGATTTTTTCGTAAACAAGTGCTAATCCGCTACCTCAGCGGCAAATGGTCCCCCTACTCATCGTCAGAGGTTGATCTTATTGCATGCACAATATACAAATTAAGTAAAATGAGGGGGCCTAATGCTTTAAGTATTATACCCAGAAGCGAATGAACGCCGTACACCGTTATCGACCCCCATTTGTTTTTCTGTTTTGCGGTACAAGTCCGACATCTTTTCTCTTTCACGTTACAAGCTCGGCCTCTCTGACCATCAAGTCATTTGATTAGATGTTAATGAATTTGTTAAAATAAAGTGATTTGCAACTCTAAGCAATATTAAAATATACCGAAATAGTTTCGAAGGTCGCATTCCACAGGGTGGTAAGATTGATCGGAATGAATTTGCGCTCATGTTGTATATAATTCACTAATCAAAGATAAAAATTCGGGGAAGACTATCCTTTTCTTGGATGTGATTTAGAAAGATTATGCAGATTTGCATATCCTGAACGTTCGGTTGAAAGATAAAATAGCAAAATCACAATTTATTTTAGCCCTATCAGATTTTAGTATTCGTCAAACGTTATGAATCAAAGGGATAATTTTTTAAAAAAGAAGCAATTGTAAGAGCTTTACAATTGAAAGAAATCAAGAATAGTAATAACAGAAAAATATATATTTTCGATAGTATACAATCAAAATTCGAATTTGAATAAATTTGCTCAGAAAAAGTCGATTCCATTTGAAAAAGATAATATAAAATTTAGAAAGTACTAAGAATGTTATTATTGTGGATTAAAGAACATCTCTGATATGAACATCCAAAATTAATTAAGAAACAGGAAAACTAGGATTAGTCGAGCCCAGAATTGGACTAATCACGATAAAACCTCATCTAGCCCTTCTTTATGAACTATATAATTAATAGAATTGATAGAGATTTAAATAATTTTAATTTTACAGATTATACATAACTGGTCCATACGTTGAGAAATCAACATCTATCACATTAAATTTAGAAGGATGTTAAGGATGAGCTTAAATACCGTACCAGATGGCATAAGAGTAAGAGTAAAGGAAACTGGAGATGGGGAATTACTAGCTACCATTGATGATAATAGGTGATTAGTAGCGTTTCATTGAGGCACTACAGAAACTCGACTGAGTCGCAAAGTAGACATTGAGCTCCTTCAACAGAAACTGTAAGAGTAAGCTGACAATCAGATGATTTTACCAGGTCAAGCTTTCTTATCTCGAATTATATTGAGCATGGAGGCAATCCAACAAGTTGAGACCGATAACAGTTCGTTCAAACAGTTGCCAGCTGGCAACAGTATTAATCACAAAGTGCTCTGTATCGTGCATTGCAAAGAAAGACGCTCACAACGATGATTATTTTAATAGGTACGTTGATCTAATAAGTTTAGATTTTTTAAATCAGCTGCACTTTACGAAACAAACTTAGGTAAATTTACCGTAATCAATCGAACAGAGGCAGATTTATCGACTAGAAAGAGCAGGCCGTCTCTGAAAACAGAAATAGGATTATCCGCGGCTAAATCAACATGTAGAAAGCGATTAATCGACTGAGGCGAGGCTGGTTACAAAATCAGGACTTTAGAGATTATTAATTCTGCATGCAGTAATAATTTTGACTTGAAAATAATAGGGCTAACTAAACCTGAATGAGATAGTGTCATGCAGTAAACGGATTCGATGATTTACGCCAGGTAACAACAGTATTAGAACAGTCGACTAAACAGAGATCAAATCTAATCTGGTATGAAGCGGTGATGTAGAAACACCACGATTGACTAGTTTTAGTGAGTGTTTACTCGTCAAAGATTAAAATCACTCATATTATAATCAAATTAGTTTGAGGATAAAGCTATTCATGGCAGATAACAACACAGCAGCGAAATCATCTAAAAGTGTAAAAGGCGCTTAAGGGGTAAACTATCACTGGAAGCATTCATTTAAAATCATTGTTTTTCAGGAATAAGAACTAAAAAATAGTAATATTTCAGAAAAATTCTTTTGACATTATAAAGGCATTCCAACGCAATTTAAAATTTAATAGCCAAAATAAAATTTTGTAGTACAACCTTATAATTTGAAGAAATAAATATTTTTTTTTTAATTTGCATTATCGATGAAATTTGAAATTAAAATTTGCGGAAAGCATACAAAATTCTTATATTTTCAAATCCAGACAAAATTATGGAGAGTGATATTAAAAAACGTATCAAAACTTTTATTAGTCAAAAATATCTTTTTGTTTAAATGTTCTAAAAACGACAAGAAATACTAATACAGATTCTAGAAACAGAAGAGTATGGGAAAGGTTTTCTAATTTAAAAGATTTAATAGAAAGATTTCATAAAAATTTTTGTTTGGAGAATTTGCTTTTGAGATAAATTGTTAAACCTATTATAAGATCAAGAGAATTTTATTAGGACCTTGAATAAGTTCTCGCTGTTTCTTTTACAAAACAATTTTATTTGAAACATAAGGCATAAAAACATTTAACTCAAAGTATCGCCCATTACTAGAAACCATTTCCTCCCATCTTTCTGGCAGTATATGAATTCCGCGTCGAAAAAACGATATGTCTTTTGAGGCTATCCAACAATCAATCCATTTTTTAGTATCTTCATAAGAATAAGAGCGCTGTTTAGCCAGACCATACGCTATCAAACGGAATAGATGAAAATCGGAAGGGGCTATGTCAGGTAAATATGATGGGTGGGGTAGAACTTCCCACTGAATCGTTTTCAGGTAGGTTTTTACTGGTTTTGCAGCATAAGGCCGAGAGTTGTCATGTAACAAAATCACTCTGTCGTGTTTCTGCTCGTATAGCGGCAGTTTATTTTTTAGGGCTTGACTCGAACGCATCAATCGAAGTCGATAGCGATCTCTCGTGATAGTATTATTCGATTTAAGCAGCTTGTAATAAATGACACTCTGTTGATCCCACCAATTGCAGAGAAGAAGTTTTAAATCATGGATATTTGATTTTGCAAACGATGTTGATGCAGGGCCGGGCTTACCCCACGATTTTCTACGCTTTGAATTATCGTAGTGTATCCACTTTTCATCGCCAGTGATGATACTGTGCAAAAAACCTTTTCTATTCTGCCGTTGCAGCAGTAGTTCATACGTGAGAAAACGCCGTTCAACAGCTCTCTGCTTCAATTCATACGGCTCCCAATGTCCTTGCTTCTGGATCATTCCTAACACTTATAAACGTTTCGAAACTGTTGACTCATCTACTTGTAATATTTTTCTTAGTTCTGCTAGCGTCTGACATCGGTCTTAATTAAGTAATTCCTTCAATTCCTTGTCTTTAAAGTTTTTCGGTGTGCCAGAACGTTCTTTATCCTCAAGTTCAAAATCATTATTTTTGAAGCGTCGAAACCAGTCCCTGCATGTTGTATCGGACAGAGCATTATCACCGTAAGTTTTAATAAAAATTCTTTGTGCTTCAGCTGCAGATTTCTTTTGAATAAAATAGTATAATAAAATTCCCCGCAAATACACTTTATTTGGCACAAAAGTAGACATTTTCAGAACCAATAAAAAATTACTTCGTTTACACTATAGTGAACTATCATACACTGAAATTTGAGGTTAGATACAGTACTTCCTTCCAAGTGCGTCACCATTCGAAATTGATGCATGGAGTACTGCTACTGCTATCTTTGAAGAAACAGCGAGAATTTATTCAAGATCCTAATATATCAGATCTAATAGTCAGTGTCATTGCAAGTTAAAAATAAAACACAACTGTTAAAAATAAAACGCAACTGTTGAAAATAAAACATTAATTCAGGGTGATTGAAATCTCAACATATTCTTTTAAAGAAGTTACCAGGTGTAGAAGCATGAAACCGGAATTTTTCTATGTAGGGAGCTAGCCATCAGCGTGAGGGCCGTAAGACCGCTTCTGCAGCGCCATCATCTCCTTCTAATTGCTAGCAAAGATTTTCAACACAAAACAACACAAGTTCCATACACCGGTATATTTTTCTATAACCTTGAGGGGGTTATCTCATGTTCGATCTTCAAAAAACCGTTTGTTTATTTTTTGCATATTTTTAAAGTTTAATGAATGTAAAATATACTGTAAAAATTTTAGACCAATACACTAATTAGTTTTAAAGTTACAGCAAATAATAGGAGAGAGTGTACCCTGCAGCACGTAGAGTTTTGGTATTCTAATGAAAAGTGAAAGCAGTATACGCTTGTATTTCAAAGTATTAACATCTAGTTAAAATGTACAAGAAAGGCACGATGAGAGGTAAACACCCAGGAGAAAAAGCTAAAAAAAAATATCGATGATTAATGTAAGTATAAATTTTCAATGAAAATTTTCTTCTTTGCACTTTAAACGCGTTTTTCTTGAAACTACTTTTTTTCTGTCGGCCCGGATGATTCAAAAAAAAAACTATTGGACCGATTAGGCTCAAATTTTAACACAATATTCTACACATGAATGGTTTTGTCCGGTACCAGAATTCGATTTCTTTATCCACATTATTTTTTTTATCTCGATTTTAAACCAAAAAAAAACAGTCGATTTTTGAATTTCTTTTTATAAGGCCACCATTTTGTTATTTGTCACTTAAATCTTTTAAATCTGCTACGGAACGGAATGACAACTCTACTAAATAATAATCTTTTTGAAATTTTTATTTCAGATGATTACAAAAGGAACAACCAGCGATCTGATGCAATTCGGTCAATAATGTGTCCAGTCACCACCGGCGTCGATAATTGCCTGGCATCTCCGAGGCATGCTTTCTACCAATTTGACGGCGTATTCTAGTGGCGAGGATCTCCAGATCAGACGAATTTCGTAAGACAACTGCTTCAAAGTGTATGCGCGTCTTCCACGAAGCTTCCGTTTAATAATGCCCACACATTTTCAATAGGGTTTGCATCGGGCGACTGCGACGGCCAATCCAATGTAACGATGCCAGATTGAGTCTTTCACTGAGTACAGAGCTTGCTGCGGTGTTTAGGATCGTTGTCCTCCTGCAGAATCCAATCTTCATTTTTTGTGATGAACTATCGTTTGGCAGATGGCAGTAAAGCCTTTTTGTAGATTTTTATCATTTTCTCGACATTTAGGTTGTTAGTAAAGAGGTGCAAAGTGCCGAATCCCTGCTTTGAGAAGCAGCCCCAAAGATGCACCTTTATTCCATGTTTCACGGTCCGCTGAACAAGCCTTTTGGTGGAAGTTGACCAGGCTCGCGTGAGGACAGAACGTGCCCATATAGAACATTCATCAGTAAAAATGACATTTTCAAAATCTCTATCAATATTCTCATGCGCCCAAGCGAGTCGCTATGTCACATGTTTTTCAGTCAACAGAGGCTTCTTCATTGTGTTGCGCCATTTCAGATGATGAGTACGAAGATGGGTTCGGATAGTTTCGTAGGATATATCTTAACCTTTTGCTGATAATTTTGCTTGTCCTTGCCGCAGTGTTAAAGCAGGATTCTGCGAAAACAGATTCACTATTCTTTTTCCATCTTTTTTGTTCACTTTTCCTATCGAGCCACGTTCTGGTAAATCATCGACATTTTTAGCCACTTTATATCGCTGTATCTACTTCTGTACAAATGCCTTTGACTTTCTCATATATTTAGCAGCCGCTGATTGCGACATTTTGGGACCTTTCGGGTGGATGCAGAGGAACACAGCCTCGTAGCGCGACGCGTACTTAGCACTCATGGCGTTTAACGTGATTCTCTTTTAAAATATTAACGACAACTGAATCTTTGTTGACAATGCATTAAGGACAAAGCTTTTCTCTATCGGCTCGCTAAAAAATTAGAGCAAAATCTTTCATTACCTGTCGGTGAAGTCGACCACGCTCTTACTTGACAGACTGTACTTTTAAAAAAGGTGAAAAATAAATCACTTAAAAGAATACTTTCGCGAACTCAAATAATCTCAGCCAGCACTGAGTGGAACATGCTTTGAAAAAACTGTTAACAGCTTGGTTTATTAAATTTTTGTTTAAATATTTTTTATTTAAACTCGATTTTTGCGAATGATCACTAGTATAAGCTCTTCGAAAGATTGGGTCAACCTTTTAATCACCCTGTATAATTGATGAATATTTAAACTTAATTTATACTTCATAATTTGCAGATAATTTAAAAAACTTTTGAAAAAATAAAAACATTAAAAAAATTCAATAAATAATATTGTAATCTTACTATTCGAAAAATATTTTAATTTAAAATATTCGCTATAGAAAAAATATTATATTGCAGACAAAAATTTTAAACTATGTAAAGTTCAAAGCATATTGTTACTGTTGTTTATCGTACTTTATGAGATATACATAAATTGAATTTAAAAAAAAGTAATATTTACAATCCCTTTTTTTAAAGAAAAATCTGGAAATAAAATATTCTAATCGATATTTCTAAATTCGAGTACTAGAATATAAAAGCACCTTAAAAATTCTAGTAACTTACTTGCAATAAAGAATTTGAGCATTTTTATTCAAAATCAATTTCTGTCTCAGTCATCATTGAAATAAATTTTTATTTAGTTAGATCTATTTTAATAAATCCTGATGAATAATTATTTTAGTTTTAAGTTTTAAAATTATAAGATAAATTCCGTCCAAAAATGGTAAAAAAATTTCATCAATTTAAATTTGATTCTTTCAGGAAGGTTTATTTCCAAATTACCCTTAAAAAAGAAATGAAGATTAATACGTAGTTCTATGCAGTATAACTCACTTCTAGCAGCCTATAATTCGGTCACTTTTGGAAAATATACCAATAACTTTCATCTATCGTAATAGAATTTGATTAAATATATAGCTTTCCATTGATAAAAATTAAAGAAAAAATTTTTCAAGTTCAAGGTTTTCATTGAAATTCTCATTTGAAATTCTACTATTTTTGTAATATTAATCAGTTTGATGTTTAATTAATCGCATGCAAAAACAAAAAGAAGGGTTTGATAATTTTGAAAATCATATATTAAAATTATTTTTATAATTTTTATTAAGAATACATTGTACTATTATAGTTTCTTATTGTTTTTTTCTTTTTTTTTAACTTTTTTAAATGTAAAATAATAAATCTACATAAGATTCTTCTACGAATATTGATAAATAGTTTCAAGTAACGTCGTAATTAATTTATGTGAAACTATAATACTTCAGAAAATTAATTATCCGAATAAATTACTACAATATAATATTCTTTCTTTATTTATTGAATATTAACAAGTATAATAGTAAATTATCAATTTTAATTTTGTAACATTTAAAGTTAATTATCAATAATAATGGTAAATTATCAATTTTAATTTTGTAATATTTAAAGTTTATTTCTGAATAATAATATTAAATTATCAATTTTAATTTTGTAATAAAGTTATATTAATTTAATAGTCAAATATAGATTATGCTTTTAATTTCATTCATGTTTTTACTCAAATAATCAAATAATTTATAATAATACAAATACGATTATAGGTGAAAAACTTATTCACAAATAGTAAAATGAATTAAATGTTAATGCAAATTAATTTGCAATAAACGAAAAATTTCAACAAGTTTGTAGCCATATTTCTTTATGATTTTCAATTCTACAGCACTCTTAAAAAGAATTATATATTTACTCATTAGGTTGACGATCCATTTTGCATATAATTTGCAAATTTTCATCATTGTTAGAACTCATAATTTTTTAATTTTCAAACCTCCCGTAACTTATAAATAGCACAATCCAAAATTAACAATTATAATTGAGTTATATTATAATAATCGATAATTTATGAATTGCTTTCGTAACTTCCAACTTCTTAAAAAATCATAAGTAAATATTAATAAAATTATTAATTTCAAATTTTATATTTCAAAGAGAAAAACTAGACAATTTTGTCCGTTTATTACATTTAATAAATATGTTGCCAAAATTGTGATTAAATTTAAGGCAAGTAGCTATTTTTAAGTATAGAAGTTTGTCGACGCATTAAAATTCCAGAATTCTTGACTTATATGGCTTCTCTTATTAAAAATAAATAATGTTAAATAATGTGAATAAAATAATATCTTTATATAAAAATAAGTTAACAATCTTTATAAAAAGTAATTTATCAATTGTGAAATAAATAGAATATTTTAATAGTAATATGCACTTTTTAAAACTCATAAAATTCATAGACATTTTCGATACTTTAAAAGTAGAAATCTTAACTTTTATTAACTATTAAATTTTTTTATTATCATATAAAGATAGTATCTTAATTTATTTGATAGAAAAAAATAGATATTTTTTTCTTGAAAAATATAAATTTATTGGGCAAAAAATTAGAAAAATGTTTTATTTGAAATTGATTTTTGTAATTGAGTTGTATTGATTACAAATTTGAAAAATTTTTAATTTTAAAGGAACTAAGAACAAAAACCGCTGATGGCCTTAAACTAACTATGCTATTCATATGCAAAAGAAATAAACCCGAGTTTTTTCTTTTGTCATTTGCAATTGTTTTAATAATAATTATTTGAACACATTATGATAAAAGTTGTTATTTGGAAAACTAATTCCACTAATGAATATGGCAAAAAAAATTATGGTGAAAACCTATTCCACATTTTTTTGCAAAAATTTAATTTGTTAGTAAAAAGATCTAACCGATCTTTATCTCAGGTAAGAAAATTTCGAAGAAGCTTCTGGGTGTTATATTTTATTTATTTTTTTTATTAAAATGTACTTGTTTGTGGAAATTTTACACTCATAAATTAAACTCAAACAAAAAATATTAGCCTAAAGAAATTGAAATAAATCACCATTATACAGTGCTATTTTAATCGCCTCACCTGAATATCTCGAAAACTGCAAACCAGAAGTGTCTATACAGACTCGTACCGTGAAAAGTCCATGAACGGAATTTGTAAAATTTATCCACAAGATGACAATTTCCATAGGTTGTCCATTATCTATCATTTTTCCGTCGATTTCCGTGGATATCCGTGAAATTCCGTCCACGAATATTCTATGGTTACCACAGCATTCTGTAAATAATATAAGATATCCGTAGACTTCCGTAGATGTTCATAGCTTTCTGTAGAAATTCAAAATGTCCGTAGGGTTCCTTAAATGTCCGTAGCTTTCCGTAAAGAATGAAAGGCGTCCATAGAGTTACGTAGATGTCCGCAGTTTCACGCAGAAATTCAAAAACGTTAGTAAGGTTCCATAATTGTCCGTAGCTTTCCGTGAAGAATAAAAGGTGCCCGTAGAATTCCGTTAATGATCAAAGCTTTCTGTAGAAATTTAAAAACGTATGTGGGCTTCTGTGATACTCCGTAGCATTCCCTGAAAAATGAAAGGTATGCGTAGACATCCGTAAATGTCCGTAGATTTCCGTTGATTCAAAAACGTACGTTGAGTTCCGTGATACTCCGTAGCCTTCGGTCAAGAATAAAAGGAGTCAAGAATAAGATGAGTTCCGTAGACTTCTATAGGAGTCCTTAACTTTCCGTAGAAATTCAGAAACGTCAATGGGGTTCCGTAATTGTCCGTAGCTTACCGTAAAAAATGAAAGGTGTCCGTAGACTTCCATAGATGTCAGGAGCTTTCCGTAGAAATTCAAATACGTCCGTGAGGTTCCGTGATACTCCGTATCTTTCCAAAGTTGATAAAAAGTGTCCGTAGAATTCCGTAGATGTCCGTAACTTTCCGAAAAAATTCAAAAACATTCGTGGGGTTCGATAATTGTCCGCAGCTTTCTGTAAAGAATAAAAGGTGTCCGTAAAAATTCCTCAATGTACGTAGCTTATCGTAAAAATTTAGAAACATCCGTAAAGTTCTGTAGTGTTCCGTAGCTACCCGTGATTAATAAAAGGCAACAGACATCAGCGAAATTCTACGTACACCTTTTATTCTCCACGGAAAGCTACAAACAATTACGGGGCCCCACGGACGTTTTTAAATTTTCACGGAAAATCACGAACATCTACGGAAGTCTATGGACATCTTTTATTATCTACGGAAAGCCGCGGACAATTTCGCAACTCCGCGAATGCTTATGAATTTTTTATAGAAAGCTACGGACATCTACGTAAGTCTACGGACACCTTTCATGAACCATATAAAACTATGGAATACTACAAAACCCTATAGACATTTGCAAAAATATATAAGGAATGCTACGTAAATCGACAGAGATTTTCACACCCCTTTGATTATTTACAGAAAGCTACGGATAATTACGGAACCCTACGGATGTTTTTCAAATTCTACGTTAAGTTACAGACATCTACGAAAGTTTACGGACATCTTTTATTATCCACGGAAATCAATGGACAATTACGGAACGTCACTGACGTTTTTGTATTTCTACAGAAAGCTATAGACATCTACGAAAGCCTACGGTCACCTTTCATTCTTTACGGAAAGCTAAGAAGTATAACGGAACACCATGAACGTTATTAAATTTTCACGGAAAGCTAGGGCATCTACAGAAGTCAACGGACACCTTTTATTATCCACGGAAAGCTACAGGTAGTTACAAAATCTAGGGATGGTTTTCAGTTTCTACGACAAGCTACGAACATTTTCAAAAGTCTACGGACACTTTTTATTTTTTACGGGAAGCTAAGGAATGTCACAGAACCTTAAGGACGTTTCTAAATTTACGCGGAAGCTACGGAATTCTACGAAGGTCTACGGACACCTTTTAGTATCCACGAAAAGCTACAGACAATAAAGGAACCGCGCGGACGTTTCTGAATTTCCACGGAAAGCTACAGACATCTACGGAAGTCTACGGACACTTTTTATTAGCCACCGAAAGCTACAAAACACTACAGAACCCTACTGAAGTTTCTAAATTTTTACAGAAAGCTACGTACATCAATGGAATTCTGCGGGCACTTTTCATTTTTCACGAAAAGCTACAAACAGTTACGAAACCACACGTATGTTTTTAAATTTCTATGGAAAGCTACGGACATTTTTCGAAGTCTACGGTCATCTTTTATCAACCACGATATTTTACGGAACACAACAAAACCCTACAGACGCTTATAAATTTTTAGGGCAAGCTACGTACATCAACAGAATCCTACGAACACCCTTCATTCTTTACGGAAAGCTATGGACAATTACGAAACTTCACGGATATTTTTGAATTTATATGCTTAATATCCGTAAATTAGCCTATCCAGCACTCCGTCCTTATTTAGTTAGACTCTCCAATGGTTCCATCCAACATGGTAGTTTCCCGAACAGCTGGAATTTGGCCACAAAAACTCCGCTCTTTTAAACTAATCCTCTGAAATCACCGTCTGATACTCGTCCCATTGACCTACTGCCGGTAATGTCAAAACTACTTAAGCGCATAATTCACGACCGATTAACGAGTCATATCGCTGCTCATCTAATACTAGATGTACACCAATTTGCTTTTCGCAAACATCAGTCAACTCAGACTGCCCTTCTCGGCTTTACGAAAGAAGTACGCCTAGCGATTTATAGGTATGAAGTGACCCCACTCATTATGTTTGACTTTTCCAAGGCATTTGATTTAGTCTCTCATAAACTTCTCCTCAAAAAGCTTAAGGCGCTTAACTGCTCTAACTTCGTAATTAGATGGTTCGCCAGCTATCTATCAGGTAGGCGCCAAGCGGTGCGTACTGAGAACGGTGTACTCTCTGACACTGTTGAGATCTTTACGGGAGCACCTCAGAAAAGTGTACTTGGTCCTCTTCTTTTTAAAATCTTTATAAATGATCTTTCGCCGGTTCTCAAGCATTCAAAGCACGGCTTATACGCTGATGACACACGTATTTACTTACACTGCCGCCCGTCCGAGCTTAACCTTTTCATACACAAGCTCAATGACGATGCCTTGGAGGTCTTTGGTTGGGCTCGTAGAAACTCGTTGAGACTGAATGCTGACAAAACTAAATTCATTATCTTTGGTAGCCAACCTTACATCTTAGCCATCGATCTCGATGCTCTTCCACCAATCACTATTGATAATACTCTTATAAAATGTTCTAGCCAAGTGTCTGACCTAGGCGTTTGACTCACCTCTACACTAAACTGGAATGCACAAGTTATGCAAATTGCATGACGGATTCGATGAACTCTTTACACCTTAAAATTTTACAGACATGCGCTCTCTCGAAATCTGAGGCAACGACTAGTTGAAACACTAATCTTTCTCCACTTTGACTATGCATATGTGATTTTTAGCAGCCAAACTCAGGAGCAAAATATGGTATAAAGCTTCAGTGTCTTCTGAATGCTTGCGTTCGCTTCGTATTCGGTTGTATCCAGTGAATAGCACCAATGACACCGTATCGTATTTTGCTCAGTTGGTTATCAGCTGAAAACAAACGCCTACTTTTCATCGCCCTGCTAGCATTCAACATTATTTCGACGAATCAACCTATTTACCTAGCTAGGCTCTTTACATTACGCTCAAGTATCTCAACCCGGCGGGCCTCAGCGTAGAATCCAACCACCTTTGTTATTTGCTACGCCACGTACAGAAACGTAGGCAAACTCTTTCCATATCACTGCATCTAAATTCATTATCCAGTTTGCAGAGAGACTACTTGTCTTTGATTCCCAATTTCCTCATAATACGTGAGCTCTTAACGGCTGATGAGGTCGCACAGTAGCGTTTCCGAACTTCACGTGATACAAGCATCGTATTGGACCCGGTTCTTTAATACATCACACACAATAGATTGCTGAATCTGGTACTATGACTACTTGGCAGGTTAAAGTTTTTAATTCAATCTTTTATCTGTGCTGTAACTAATCTAATCTAAATTTACTTTTAGCCAACTATGTTATAAATTATAAACTATAAATTAATAATTATAAGTTACGCATAATCTTTATTGCTATTATCATTGCACTCACCAATGAATGTATTCTTTTTTTTGTTATTGCAAGTGCTTCGGCATACTTGGCTATGTAACAGTATGCTATATTATGTTCACAGCGTGTTTTTTAGCTTAAAAAGCAAGTAGTATTAGAATGCATTGTTTTCTATATCATTGAAAAAAGCTTACATTTGTAATATTTCTTTTTAAGGGCTGCATGAAATTATATCCCGTAGCCTCAATAAATATTATTCTATCAATCTATCTGTCTATCTACGAAAGTCCACGGACATCTTTCATATTTCACGGAAGGCTACGCAAGATTACGAAACCTCACTTACGTTTTTGAATTTCTACGGAAAGCTACGGACATCTACGGAAGTCTACAGACACCTTTCATTTTCCACGGTAAGCTACGGAGCATTACGGAACCCCACTAACGTTCTTAAATTTCTACGATGAGCTATAGATATCTACGGAAGCCAACAAACACCTTTTATTAACCACGGAAAGCTACGAAGTATCACAGAACCTCACGGAAGTATTTGATTTTCTACGGAAAGCTACGGGCATCTACGGAAGTCTACAGACACCTGTTACCATATTATCCACGGAAAGCTGCGGTACAATACAAAACCCTACGGACGTTTCTAAATTTTTACGAGAAGCTACGTATGTCAACGGAATTCTACAAACATCTTACATCCTTCAGGAAAAGCTATCAACAATTACAAAACCCCACGGACGTTTTTGAATTTCCACGGAAAGCTACGGACAGATACAGAACCTCACGGACGCTTTTGAATTTTAACAGAAAGCTACGGACATCTACAGAAGTCTACGGACACCTTTTATTATCCGCGGAAAGCTACGGACTGTTACGGAATCTCGCGGACGCTTTTGAATTTTTACAGAAGGCTACAGACATCTACGGAAGTTTACAGACACCCATTATTTTTCTCGGAAAGCTACGGACAATTACGAAAGCTACGGACAATTACGGAACCCCACTGACGTTTTTAAATTTTTACGAAAAGCTAGGGATATTTACGGAAGTCTACGGACACCTTTTATTGTTTACAGAAGCCTACGGAGTATCACGGAACCCGATGAACTTTTTTGAATCTTTACGGAAAGCTGCAGAAATCTACGGAAATCCACGGATATCTTTGATTATTCGCAGAATGCTGTGGTTACCTTAGAATATCCGTGGACGGAATCTTACGGATTTCAACTGAAAGCGACGGAAAGATGATAGATAACGGACAACCTACGGAAATTGTTATCTTGTGGATAAATTTTACAAATTACGTACGCAGATGTTTCACGGTATGGGCCTGTATTGACACTTTCCTACGCATCTCAGAAAAAAAGTTTGAAGCAAAAGTTGTAGAGTATGAAGAGAGCAATCCAATCGTGTCCTTTATCGTGACCTTTTAGATTATTAAAAGGTCTAATTAATTTTTTAAATGGAAACATATTTTTGACACATCAATTTGGAAGAGTCTAAAGTTTTATGACCTGAAGGTCAAGATCAAAGAATTTTCAATGTTTGATCTTTATTTTTTCAAACTTAGTTTAACTTTTAAATAATAATTAATTATCTCTCAAATAAACTTATCTTTTAAATAAGAATCCCCTATTCGACACCGAAAATGGATAGAGCAAAAAATTTTCAGTCCAAATATGTTCTGGACTATGACCTTAAGCTTCTAGATTTTAACATTAATTTCATTTTTTAACAGGTAGACCTGGCTAGTCGAGGCAAGACGAGAGGAAGATTCAGTCAGTCAAGGCAAAATCACGGAAAGATCTAGATATCTAGCCAGTCAAGGCAAGATCATGGAAGAATTTAGCCAGTTAGGGCAAGATTACGGAAGAATCTAGCCAGACAAGACAAGATCAGAGATTATTGCTCAACGATGTTCAAAAGTTGCTTCATCGACTTATAAACAGCAATTAATTTGTTTCTAAATACTAGTAATTGTTGTAATAATACACCATGTGGAATATTTTGACACTCATACCAGATTCTCATTATCATGTCATTTCTTGTAGTAGGCCGATTTCGGTATACTACATTCTTTAAGTCTCATAAATAAAAATCTAGCAAGGACTATCTGGTGACAAAGAAGACCACTTAACGGGACTTATCCATTGATTAGTAGATCTTTAAATTTCTTACTGAGATAGATTATCACCTATAAACTAAAATGATCAGAGGCATTATCTTGTTGTAGCCATATTCTATTTCTGGTATTAAAGTCAACCAATTTGACCAAAGTCAAAAATTTGTCCCTTATTAATTGCAACTAATTGTCTATTTACTGAACCTCAAAAGAAATAAGGACCAACTAAATACCTACAATAAATTGACAAACTGATACCCACAATAAATTGACTATGACGCACCACATATTTACACTCCTGCGATGTTGATGGTCAACTTCTTGCGTTAAATGAGGGTTTACTGAAGATCAGTAATGACAATTATAACGATTCAAAATACCAGTACTCTGAAACGTGGCATCATCATTAAGCATAACGAATTCAAATAAATTTTTACCGTTGATGCTGCGTCGCCCATTAATGAAACTTTACTCTCTTTTGACAATAAGGTTAAGCCCTGGCTTAACGATATATGATAGGGACGATACTTTACTTTTTCTTAAGAATCTGCTAACTGTCGATCTAGGAATTTCTAAATCTCGTTGAACAACACGTACGCTAACTTAAGGATCCAAATGCATCAGAACTAATACTACAACTAATCGTAGATTATTTTCATAATCTTATTTATACTGTTTACGCCTTTTTTGAAAAAAATTTCCTGCTCGATATTTTGTGTTTAAATTTGTGCCTCAGGAAGACGACGAAGAGTATCCCACTGTTAAGTTTTCGACAAAAAAAATAACTGGGAATAATTCTACAGTGGAAAGACATCTTTAACTTTATTTTATCACATAGTTCGTCTTTGCTTATGTTACAAATAGAAGTTTCCATTTGAAAAAAAATTTAATATATAATTTACCCTAAAATAACCTTCAGGGTCATAGTGAAGATCATGATCAAAATCATAGTCAAGGTGACCGTTTGGTGTCTTCCACAGTAGCCTACAACTTCTGTTTTAAATTATCTTTGAAGGAAGCTCTCATTTTAAGATGTTTAGGTTTACCGATTGAAATAACCTTGTGGGTCGTGATTCAGGTCCTGATTAACTATCTATATGTATTAACATTGCTGTCGAAAAAATAACGCCCGATTAGAAAGCCATTAATAATACCACATCATACAATGAGACTCCACTGATGTTGGTGATCTACTGCTCGAGTCCAGTGAGGATTCTCAAGCGACCAATAGTGATTATTATGTCGGTCTAATTGTCCCGTATTATGAATAGTGGCTACATCAGAAAACATCACGTAATTGAAAAAATGTAGTTTATTTTGCAATCTTAATTAAGCCAATCGTCAAAATTTCAATCTTCTTTCAAAATCACGTTGCGCCAGCTCTTGGGTCAAAGTGATGTGATATAGATAAAAACGATTTAGTCTTATAATTATTCTAATTGTTTCCTTCAAAATACCAGATCGTATTGCAATTTGCCGAGTTAAATCATAAGGATCTAATAAATAATGGCAAGCATTACCAATACTTGTGGATCTTTCCTTTCGATCGTCATTATTTTGCGGCGTTGCCGTGGTCTTCGAGGATCTTGCCTCTCATGTTGTTCAATTCTGAAAATAGTCCTATCATTCGGATGATGATACCTTTTGGAAAAACGCGCCCGATATAATCGTGCTGCTGTACGATTATAGTAATTTTTATAACATTCACCTGAAATCAGTAAAATGTCTACAATTTTGTTGCGTGCATAATCAGGCACATTTGCTCCAATTATATTAGTTGTAGTAAAAAGTAATCCATTATTTTGCCAATAGATGGCTTTAGTAGTCTGTATCTCCCGTTGTAAAAGTGCGATCAGGTTACACTAGATAGCGTTAAAAAGATAAGATTTTGTACTAAAAAAGCTTCTCATACAGTTTTGTGATTGCTTGACTCAGTATTTTTTTAGCACGCGTCAAAGATGGACACCAACAAAGAGAAAATACGCCATATTTTACAGTTTTTCTTCGATAAAGGCGAAAACACGAGCCAGGCAGCTGAAAATGTGAATAGTGTTTATGGTCCTAATACTATAACAGCCAATCACGCGCAATTTTGATTTCGTCGATTCCGTTCCGGTAATTTTGACGTCAAAGATGCACCACGCTCTAGAAGGCCAATTGTCGAAAAGGTCGATAAGATAATGGAAATCGTCAAGTCCGACCATCACGTAAGCACTGTTTCGATTGCCTAGGAGCTAAACATTGCACAAAAAACTGTTTAGAACCACTTAAATAAGGCTGGATACAAAAAGAAGTCCGATGTATGGGTGCCACACGAGTTATCGCAAAGAAACCTCATGGACCGAATTTCCATCTGCAAATCGCTGCTGAATCGGAACAATATCGATCTATTTCTGTAGCGGATGATTACTGGTGATGAAAAGTGGGTCACTTACGACAACGTCAAGCGACAACGGTCGTGGTCAAATCGCGGTAAGCCGGCGCAAACGGTGGCCAAGCCAGGATTGACAGTCAGGAAGGTTTTGCTGTGTGTTTGGTGGGACTGGCAAGGAATCATCTACTATGAGCTGCTCCCCTACGGCCGAACTCTTAATTCGGACCTGTACTGTCAACAATTGGACCGTCTGAAAGAAGCAATCGCCCAGAAGCTGCCAGCTTTGGCCATTAGAAGAGGAATTGTGTTCCATCAAGACAACGCCAGGCCGCATACATCGATAGTGACTCGCCAGAAGCTACAAGAGCTTTGTTGGGAAGTTCTTATGCATCCACCTTATAGTCCGGACCTGGCACCAAGTGATTACCGCCTGTTCCTGTCTATGACGAATGATTTTGCAGGTGAAAAATTCGCCTCAAGAGAAGATTGTGAAAATCGACTGTCCTAGTTTTTTGACAATAGGGACAAGGGTTTCTACGAGAGAGGCATTATGAAATTACCTCCAAAATGGCAACAAGTTATCGAACAAAACGGTGCATATTTGACCTAAATTGTATCATTCTATCTATGCTAAATAAAACCTTCAATTTAATGCAAAAATAATGGATTTCCTATTACTACACCTAATATTATAATAAATTAGTTTACACATAGGATAATAAAAAGAAAAACTATGAACAAAAAATTTATGTAGAAAAAAATTAGAAACTAATAATATTGAATTGTTATTAAATTTATAAAAAATATGATAAAATTTGATTGGAATGACAATATTGTAATGTGGTTGTTGAATATATAAGAGCTTAATTCAGAAACAGTATTTCTAACTCAAACATTTATAATGATGACCAAACGCAGGAAATGATACTGGCAGATGTAGATATTGACTTTTTAAGTTTTTCCTATAGGCGTATCTTTAAACTATCTGATCTGTTCTCAACGCGAACTTTTATACGTCTTCAGAAGTCGGAGTCAAAACCATTGTAAAAACTGTGACGGCGAGTCCGTCATAGGTCGTCGAAGACGAATGTAATGTTTACATTCTTGTTCGACTGTTGCTGGGTTGCCGGTTGGGGAAAGCACGCTTAGCTGGGCTTTTCGGAAAGCCAGCAACGTTCAAAAATCACGACATTTTCGAACTTGCAGCGACGATCGGCGAGGAATTTTGGGAGTCGCGAGAAAAGGGAAGAGGAAAGCGGGCATAACGGGCAGTTACGCTATGCACTTTTGCGAGCGGGGGTTTCGCGTAAGCGTCGCGAGTGAAGTAGCCAGGGATAAAGGTGTGTGAGAGAGAGTGAGAGAAAGTGAGGAAGAAGCCGAGAGAGCAGTGCGATGAAGGAGAGCAAAGACGAGGAGCTACAGCGAGGAAGTTAGACGGGGAACGAAGAGGGTAGGTGTCAGCGGGCGGCGACTTGAGGTTGCCACCGCGACTTCTGCAGCCGAGGTTGAGGAGGAAGCCGCCAACGAACGGACAGGCTATTCCCGAGGTCCAGCAGCTCTTCTCCGGGGTAGAAGCAGCCGGAGTCAAGGATCGCGGCAAGAAATAGAGCAGCTAGGCGTTCAACGACGAGCAGACAAGTCACCGAGACACCTATCGTAAGTGTCTTCATTTGTCCGATGGTAAAAGAGAGAGAGAGAGAGCAAGGGTGAGTGATCGCGAGTTAGCGTAGTGAGAGTGACGAGGAATTGCCACTTCCCTGCCCTGGGGAAGCGATGGGCCTCCGTCGGCTAGAGAAACAGTCGCGGGCGGCCGGCCTGCATTTTCGGGGTAGAATCTCGTGCATATCCGAGTGTGCGTGTGAGAGACGGCGCAAGCGTGCGCTGCTGCGTAAGGGAGTAAAAGAGAGAGAGCGAGGGAGCATATATAATTAATTTAATAAATTTATTTTTGTGCGAAGCCTACAGGGCGCACGTAGTCATTTTGGCTACTACGCGGTGCCCTCGTCACAAAACAATGAAAAACTCATGAAAATAGTATTTTCTCGCATATATCTCAGAAAATATTGTAATTTAAACAAAATATTTAATAAAGATTTAGATTGCATAAAAATCCATGTTTTTCATTATGCGTATTTTTCCTTAGAGATATTTTCTGAGTTAAATACGTTAAAACGCATATTTTACATACGTGGGTATATAAGCGTTTATTAAACTCTTTCAAATGCTTAAATGAAATTGTCAAAAATTCTGTTTTTATGGGAAAAACAATGGATAATCCATAAAAATCATAGTTTTCTGCATTTATCTTGAAAATTACGAGAAATCTCAATTCTTAAAAAATTTTTAAAACAAAAGTTGCAGATCTCATCAAAATGCATCTTTCTGTAAGAAAAGAGAAAGGATTCCCATTTGAGTATCTGAAGTTGATCTTGAAATAACCTTGAAGATCATAGTCCTGATCAAATCCACTATTTTCTTTCTCTTTTGCATTTCCAAAACTTTTGTTTCCAACACTTTTTTGATTAGAGCACTCCCTGGCGTGTTATTTGGGTGCATCTTTTAAATTTGGTCACCCTGTATATCTACAGGTTGTTCTATTTTAAATAAACCACCCAAAAATCTCGAAGGCAACGCGTTCTGACAAAAAATATTTAGGACGTATTGCAGGTGATAGCAGAGGTTAAACAACAGTGACCTTACATTTCAACTTTAAGATGATTTTTAAGGTTAAATTTAAGGAAGCTTTAGTTTTTTAAATAAGAGCCCATATTTTTTATTACGGATTCGTTTTCCTCGTAAAAAAATACGTAAGCTGTGTTGAGAATATTTTTTAAGTGCCTCTCTCTCTCTTGCTTATGGGCGTGACACCACAGTTAGGCAGCTGAATCAATAACTACTTAATTTAACAACGCAGTTAGACCAGAAAACCTAATGACAACCAAATTTAACACCTCAGATAGCTTGCGTGACAAGTGAATACATAAATTTCTTACTTGGTTTCAACATTCTGTCTGATTGAAAATGAGCAATACAAAAAAGTCATAATTTTTCTTGTCATTATTATATCAAAATTCTAAGAAAGGCGTTGAGAAGTCCTTTTTTTTTAAACAAGATCCCATGGAATTTTGGAAATTTTTTTCAATCAGGCACAGTGTTGAAAATAAGTGAGAATTTATGTATCCAAGCCTTACTAAGAAAAATCAAAACATATCCTATGTTATAGAAAATCAATATCAAATATCAAATTTGTCTCATATAAATTTTATTTCAGTTTTCTAGTTTGATTGTAAACAATCCTGCAAAGAGTATCTAGAAGTCTAAGTTAAGTGGCGGAAGATAAGCAATTTTTGGTGTTCGGGTGTCCTCAAGAACGTTGCGAGGTGCGAAGAGCGTGGGAGTAAATATTAAGCGTGAATGCGCTAAGCGTGGATGTGAACATGAGGCACGGGTGCGCATAAGTAGGTTAATATACTAGCTACTGCAGCCAGCTACCTAAGCTTTCTCGTCTTAGCGCCTTGAGTACGCCGCGGAGACGAGGCATTCGGTCGCATCATCGGCCTAGTGATTTGTTCCCCCCTACAAAAAAGTGACTACCAATTGCGCTGATAGCATGTGGACTATCAGGCGTTGGCGTGGCCACCATAATATTATTAAATATTATATACCATAATATTATTAATAATAGAAGTCCGAGTTTCTGGTTCGAAGAAACTCCTCGAAGGCATTTTTGACAGCAGCTTCATTATTAAATCTTTTTCCTGTCAAAAAGTGATCCAAATGTTTAAAGAAATGGTAGTCTGTTGGTGAGAGGTCTCGTGAATAAAGAGGGTGAGGAAGAGTCTCATAGCACAACTCGTTTGATTTTTGGACCGTTGTTCTCAATACATGAGGTCGTGCGTTTTCATGAAGCAGTATCACTCCATCCTCATTGACAAGCCAAGGTTGTTGGACTATTAATTTCTGATGCATTTCATCCAGTTGAGCACAGTATTTCTCAGCATTGATGGTTTCGCCAGGTTGCAGGAACGAATAGTGGATAACTCCAGCTACAGACCACCAAACAGTTGCCATTATTTTCTTTGAATGAAGGCTTGGTTTCGGCATGTGTCGTGGCGCTTCATCGGCATCTAGCCATTAGGCCGATCGGCGACGATTATCGTATAAAATCCACTTTCCATCGCAGGTCACAATTTGGTGCAAGAACGGTTCCTTTTTGTTGCAGGAGAGAAGAAAACTTGAAATCTCCATTCGACACGTCATGTTTTGCTAGGTAAGATCATGCGGAACCCATTTGTCAAGCTTTATCACCTTTCCAAGTTGTTGCAAGTGGTGGCAAACTGTCGAATTGTGAATGCCTAATTTCTCGGCAAGATCCCTTATGGTTTGGCGGGCGACAGACTCCACTAATGCACGCAGCTCGTCGTTATCGATCGATGGTCCTGGGTGTCCACGTGGCTCATTTCCAAGGTCCATATCTCCGGATCGAAATCTTCCGAACCACCACCGAGTGGTTCGTTCGCTAACTGTATCAGGCCCAAATGCGCTGTTGATAATCCTTATTGCTAACGTTGCGTTGTGCTCTAATTTAAATTCATATAGTAAAAGTAGCCATTTTTGATTTACTTTCATGTTCACTTTCTCTTTTTGTTTTTACGATCACTATAAAGTGCAAAACAGAAATGACTTTATAAACCAAGGAAGCAGTATTTATACTTCAATATGTCATATCATTTGCGCCGCCTTGTGCCAACATAATACACTAAAATTACAGCCAACTTTATGTCATTGCTGAATCGGCCATTTTATCTGCAGCAACCCAATAAATACCGTACTGAGGACGATGTTACAAATGAAATATTTTGCAACCCGCTTCGAGAATACAAAGAAAGGAAAAAATTAGAAAGATTTCGTTTACACTTTAAAAACAACAACAGCGATCGTGGTGCAGACGAGGTCGACAACGCTGGCTGTTTGAAAAAGTAAAAGAAGGAAAGTGAAAACTTGTGAAATAAGACGAGCGATTTGGAGTTTAAACGCCAACTCGATCGGTGTTAATGCAGCTGATCATAAACCTCAATTTTTAAGTTTACCTGCAGCTATCATTGCCAACGTAAATACATCCGGCAAACCGAGTTCCCATGGGATTGCCATATATGTATATTGACAAAAACACATTTGGAAATTATTTCGACAGCTAGAGATTTTCACCTTTTCAATAATATCATCTTAATAGAATGAAAATAAACTGTAAACAATATCGTTGATAAGAAAGAATTACAAAGTTATAATTCGCAAGTGTGCGGTGAATACTGCGTTATGTTTTTATATCATATGTATGCTGGCTTTAAGTTACATTTGTTTTTGCGCTTCTTTTCAAAAGACACACGTAACAATGATGAATTAGCTGCTAAATTTCATAAAAAATTAATTTAAAAACTTAAAAAGGCAAAAGTCAAACGAGTAAATTCGTTTCCGCATGAAACTTAAATCGGTTCTGGTTTTTGTAATCAAACTCGTACTTCTACAACATTATAAATTTCTAATAATGTTTTGGGTCGTTCGATAATTAATGTCGCTTTTTTCTCATAGATGGCGTAAACTGCATATTTCATGTTGTAGCGATTGCGTGGCGTATATTATTATATACTATTATAAAGGTTAGTCTGTACACTATCTTCTGTCAACTGAGCATGATTGGTAAATAACAAGTTAGTTAAAAATTAAGTTGAAAATGGACAATCAAAGTGAGCATTATCAGCATATTTTATTGTTTTCATTTCAAAAGGGCGAAAATGCTGTGCAAGCTTGGAAATTGTGTGAAGTTTATGGTGAGAGCTGCCTTACTGAACGCCAGTGTCAGCGTTAGTTTGCTCGCTTTTATTCTGGAAATTTTAATGTGCAAGATGCACCACATACTGGTCATTCAACCACTACTGATGACGACAAAATAAAGGCGTTAATCGAAACTAACTGGCATATGACAACTCGAGAGATAGCAGAGAAGCTCGGCATATAGAATTCAACCGTTTACTTGCGCTTACAACAGCTTGGTTACGTAAACAAACTGGATATTTGGGTTCTTCACGAATTAAAGGAAATCCAACTCACCAAACGCATTATCATACGCGACTCTTTGCTGAATCGTAACGAAAACGACCCATTTCTAAAAAGAATTATACCGGGTGATGAAACATGGATTGTGCACGATAATGTAGTCCGAAAACGATCATGGATCAAGCAAGATAAGCCCCCACATTGACATCCAAAGCTAATATTTACCAAAAGAAGATTATGCTTTCCGTGTGGTGGGATTACAAGGGTATAGTCTACTTTGAGTTAATACTTCCAAGAAACCAAACTATTGATACGAATATCTACTGTCGTCAACTATTAAAATTAAACGAAGCAATCAAGAAAAAACGCCCTGAACTGGCCAATCGCAAAGGTGTGATGTTCCATCATGATAACGCTAGACCTCACACCTCTTTGATAACCCGTCAAAAATTAATGGAGCTCAATTGGGCTCAAGCCCTGGCTTAGTACCATCAGACTATTGTTTGTTTCGCTTCCTTAAAAACCATTTGAATGGTACAAGGGTGGTTCAAATATGATCAAGACAAATGCTCTGACACGTTTATTTACTATCGAAAAAATTTACAAAAATTTACAGTTTTTCTAGGTACTCCTCCTTACAAGTTACGCATTTTGTCCACCTTTCCAAAAGCTTTTTGATGTCGGTACAACACAGCAGCCCTACTCAGGTACTCACTACTAAACTGATTTCGCAAAAGTAGAAAAATTTCCGTGTTTTTAACGCCTTCTCACACTAAAAAACGAATGACAATACGTTTCGCAACGGCGGCCGGCACTTGACGTTCACTGATGGTCGTAGCACGCGCGCGAAACATGCACTCCCGACGAAAACTATGCCACACTGTTCGTAAGGGACCCAGCTATCACATACTCAAGCCACGACCTTCAAAACATACATGCGCGCCATCTACAGTGTTTGTCTCCATCATATTTGAACCACCCTCGTAAAATTTTCGATTCCGATCAGGCTGTTAAAAATGAGTTGATTTCATGGATTAAAAATGAGCTGGAATTCAGTTCTTCGCTTCTAAAAACCAAGGCTTCTTCGAACATGGAATTTTCCAACTTACCGCAAGATGGCAAAAGGTCATCCAACAAAACGGTCAATACATCATTGATTAATGTTTGTTTTTAATATAAATAAATTCACTTTGAAAAACATGAAAAAGACGACATCGATTATCGAACAACCCAATAATTTTAAACGAAAAATGTATTCAATAAATTGTAACATTTATTCTCTGTACGTTTTGTAAATTACTTTATACGACTACTATCATTTTATACCCCATTTACCTTATGGTTGTTCATCTTACACATGCGTAGTACCGTAACAAGTCACAACTAGCTCAACGCTACTCTCTTCTCTTTCTCTCCTTCCTTCTAAGCGACTCTCTTACATTTTTTTCGAAGAATATGTATTATTTCATTACAGCTTTTATCCCTTTCTACTCTTTTGAAAGAATATAAAATATAAGTTCTTACTTGATATTATACATCAAGCTTTGAGCCACGGATTGGTGCTATGCAAAATTTGTATCATTGCAAACTGTAAACGACAACAAAACAAAGGAAAGAGAAATATTTATTTATCGTATAGAACACTTAAAATCTACACGGTTTACTAAATATCGTAATAAAAATAAAGTTAACGATAAAATGATATTTTACAACGAATGAACAGTCTCTTTTTATATCTACAATATAATTAATCAAATTCTACCTTTCTGGAAAATTGCTTTTCTTATATGAAAACAGAGCATTGCAAAATTGGGTGTCATTCTACTTTTATCATCAACAACGGATAGATACATTTACATATATGGAGTGATCGCAAGGCAAAAATACATCGAATAACACTACCGACAAGCTTAAATATTCACAATCTTCGAAGTTTAAGCAATTCTTTAAAAAATTTTTTACTAAAACTTTCTAATTTCTTGAGAAAAATAGTTATTAAAGAACAAAATACTTAAATTTAAATAATTATTTATATAAACGGTCCTTCTTAGGGCCATATATT